>CAOKZL010001495.1:0-600000 GCA_948472985.1 Iguana delicatissima | reverse complement strand
TTCCTTTTTCAACCATAAAACAATCAATAAGGCTCCAACCCTTAGTGTATATCACCAGAAACCTCCAGTTAGAACAACCAACGTATCTATTTGCACATTCAGGGCCGAGAGCTGGCTGGAGTTGAGTAACAAACCACACTGACACCGGGTTTGGGAGAAATAAGACCACAACTTTATTGGCTACGGATGTACCAGGGTTGACATGAGCATAGGTCCAGATCCAGGCATCGACCAACCCACCTGTTGGTCAATGAACCAGACACCCACCCCAGCCGGGACCACCTGATGGCAGGCATGAGGTCCACCTGCCCCCCAAGGACTGCAGAGGATGTGTGCATCTCTGACCAATGCACACCCAGCTCCCTCTGCACTCATGACCCCCCGGAACTCTGTGTCCCAGCCTGGGAACCACTATCCCAGATTCAAGACCTATGCCAATGCCACAGAAGGTGGGCAGCAATACCACACTCCCACCTTCCGCCAACCCTAGCAGCTATAGCCAATCACCACCAATCAAATCTGGTGATACAACAGGTAACACTGATAACCCCCAGCAGCCATCTCCCTCCCAGAGGACCAAGTATCAAGCCGCCAAACATTGGTCATGCTGAACTCCATAGCCCTGACAAAAATTCATATGCCCAAGGCACTATATGTCATCTCCTGCTGTTCTGTGATCATATCCTTCCTCCATCTGACATGTTCCTTGGACCTTCGTGTTGCCTCGTCCTGTCACGTCTTGGTCCACACCAGCCTGATCTTCCTTCCTGATTCTACCTAGGACTCAAAGTAGACAACAAATCACTACCTCTTACTTCCAGTTCTGGGTGAATGTAGCCCTTGAAAGCATGAGATTCCCACCTTCCACTGCCCTAGATGGTGTTGGAGGGCAGCCCACAAAGGGCAGCAGACATTGGCATCTTGATGTGGAAAGAATGGCTCCCAGACTCTTTGGTCTGTTGTCTTTAACAGTGCCTGAGGGAGTCCCTGAGTATAGCTACAAATTAGAACCTGAACATGAGGGGGCCATCCATGTGAATGAAAAGGTAACCAGCCCTGGACAGCATCTTGCCCAGCTATCTTCACAAAATCTGTATGAAGCATTGGCCGGGCCAATTAAAGCCTGCAGTCCGATGACAGCCCCTATGCCCTACTGGTCCTCTTTGGATCTGCGGATATAGATGCTAACTGACCCTTCCAACAAACAATGTTATGGTACTGTGAAGGCTAGCAGATTTATCATGGCATAAACTTTTGTGAACTACAGTCCATGCATGTATATTTCATTTCCTCCAATCTGCACTGTACACTCCCTACTCTAAAACCAGTTTAAAGTAACACTTAATATTTCTATTACAATTATTAACTTCATCCCCTCCTCCACAAGCATGATATTAAACTCTACCCTCTTTCAGCTAAAACAGTTTTGCAATAATAATCTCATGCATTCTAATCATTTTTTCTAACATGATATACCACAATCTACTATTTTTAAAAAGAATTTAAAATACAAAAGGAGAAGGAAAAATCTGTTTAAGCTCTTAACATAACATCAATAACTAATTCTTTTGTCCATATTTTTCCTTAATCCTTCTACTTATTATAACCAAATTTCTAACCCATCCTCAACCACAATATGTATTTCTCTAGCATTAGTCATGTACTATACTCCATTATAAATAGATTCTCTTTAAGATTCTTAACATATTATAACTTTCAGCTCCTTTAGCCATATTTTCCATTGATCAGACAGCTTGTTGAAACCAGGTTTAAATCTTCTTGCCCTACCTAGCATTTTTTTCTCACTTTATGCCACTGCTTGCAAGACATCTCTTTTACAAAGACCAGGATTCTCTGAAACAAATATATTAAACAAAATGCTTTTTTTCTCCCACAGAATTTCCCCCCCAATAATACCAAGTTTTTCCTCCCCATCTCATTGTAACAACCTAAAATTCTCCTTCATAATAACACCACCCCAGTGTTCAACTTTCTTATAATTTTCAAAACCCATTTTCTCCATTAGCCCAGCTTTTTCCTGCATACTCATATTTTTATTAACACAAATTGTGGCAACAGATCAGAATGTTCTTATCAATGCCCAATTGTCCAAGATTTTCTCCATCTCTTCATCTATAAGTTTACTTTTATTCCACCAATTCCATTCTGTCTTCACTTCGTTTTTCATCTTCCTTTGATTCTACATTCAGCCCCAACCCCTCATCTGTAAATTGAATTTCATTCTCCACTGGTTCCACTGTGTCATCACTTTGTTTCTCATCTCCATTCATCTCTTGCTTTCATTTTAAAAGCTCTTCCTTTGCCTCTTTCATATTCTATCACAATGATCCAATCTCCTCCAGCATCTCTTCCAACAACTCCTGTAAAAGTATTTGTTCTTCTGTGATATTTGCCATTATTCTAATAGTTGTTGTGTGCCTCCATCCACCTCACAAAAACAGCAACTACAGGGTTAAAAGCAAACACCATCCCTCAGACTCCACAGTTTCAGCAAAGCCATCTAGTCTTATCTTTTTTTTGGGGGGGGGGAATCCCATCTTCTGTCTTCCCATGAAGAAATAATCTTTTAACTCTTTGTTTACCACAGTTTCAAATTCCCAGAATACATTCCAATAAGCAATTCTCGATCTTCTTTTAAAATCTCTGATCCCTGTATTCATTAAAATCTTTACTAAATCACCTTTACTGTCAGGCTTTTTCCTTTTAAAATAGTCATGAAAAAGCTTTATTTTCTCAGTTCCCAGTGACAGAAGGTCACTGAGGCAGTAACAACACCCCTGAAACAGAGGATCTCTCTTCAAATGTAAATTTATAAAAATAAGCTTAAAAATGAGGTTAGCAGGTTCAGTCTCCTTTAAGGTTTACTTTAACAACTGAGCTTGATGTGTTTCTCAGTGACTCCCCACAGTGCTCACACTTGTTTTGGACTGTAGTTCCTACAGTCTTCCTATCGAGGAGCAGTGTCTCCAGAGTCTATGTGGGTGATCTCACATCCCTCACTTTTGTTCAGAGAGAGTTTTTCACTAGCTAGAGAGCAACCTCTTAGCTGGCAATTTTCTCCATCAAAGGAATCTCTCTGTTGAATCCACAGAGAGGTGTCAACCCACCATTAAGTCCTCACTGGAAGTCCTTATAAAATGCCTTAAAAAGAAAAGAAAAGAAAAGAAAAGAAAAGAAAAGAAAAGAAAAGAAAAGAAAAGAAAAGAAAAGAAAAGAAAGTTGAAAAAGCACCTGGACCAGACAGCCTCACTGCACCTTACTATAAGGCTGTGGAAGAGCAGCTGTATTTGCCATTTCAACAATTAATGAATTCAATCATTGATATGGGCAAAGTGTCTGAAAGCCGGACTAGTACAAATACAACTTTAATATCCAAAGAGGATAGAAATGTGACTGATCCTAAGAGTTATAGACTGATATCTCTTGTGAATAATGATTACAAAATATTTACTTTGATTTTGGATGAGAGACAATACAATACACACAAAAATGTATTGGAATACTTATAGGCCCATAATGAAAAACAGATGGCCATACTATTTATAGATGCAGAAAAAACTTACGATGATCTATCATGGACATTTATTATTGAAGCTCTAAAGAAGACCAATATGGAGTAGAATTTTATAATATGGATTTCAGCAATATATTCAGATCAGAAAGCACAGATTTTGGTTAATGATAACAAAACAAATTTCTGTGATGTTCAAAAAGGGACAAGACTGAGGTGTCCTTTGTCACTTTTGCTGTTTATACTAATTTTGGAAGTTCTAATTAGAGCTGTTAGATATGAAGAAAATGAAATGTACAAAAAAAAACATATTAGTTACAGGCATTCGCTGATGATGTAGTGATTTTCTTACAAGACCCTCTGGAATGTGTAAATGACTTACCGGAGATGTTAAATGAATATGGGGCAATTGATAGTTTCAAACTGAATAAGGAAAAAACAGTTGTGTCAACAAAAAATATGACAAGATAACAGCAAAAGTTGCTGCTGTTAAAAATTGAGGTTAAAATTGTGAAGAAAGTGAAATATTTAGGGGGGGCTTGAGACCCAAAGTATAAAAATTTTCAAAACAAATATGCAAAAAATTGGAGGGAGATTAAGTGAGGGTTACAGAGGTGATCTAAATTGAAGTTGACTTTACTAGGCAGAAGTTCAACCATTAAAATGATTGTGCTATCAAAAAATTATTTTTCTCCCAGGCAGTACCTATAAAAATGTCCAAGAATGCCTATGTGAATTTCACCTCACAAACCTCTTTTTTTTCCAAAGGAATTGAAGTTTAAGAGAAATGCAAAACATATAAGGGGTAGCTTTGAAAGAAGATGGTTTTCTTTACAGACAGCTATCTGAAAGATTTAAAAGGGATTTTAAAAACTCTCTTGTTTTGGGTAGAAAAAAACTGTGTAAAGACAATGAGCATTTAAAAGCTAAAATATATAAGATGTTGAAATTCAAACTGGAGGAAGATCAAGTAAAAGAATGTATGATTAAATGGGCTCAAAATGTGGGCCACCTGATTCAGATGGAACAATGGGAAAGGACGTGGATAAAAGATATGAAATTTCTTTAAAAATACAATACTAGAGGAAGAAAATATAGCTGAGTCCTCTTTGTTGTGCTAGGCCATTTCCGCGCCAGCCTGTTATAGTGCTATTATTCCACTTTGAACTCAAAGACCTCTTCCTGAACCAAAACCCCCAGGATTCCATAGGATGTTGAAAGTGGAATAACAGCACTATAACAGGCTAGTGCGGAAATGGCCCTAGTCTGATATTCATTTTAATGGGTGGGAAAGCATACACAATGCGAAGGGAAAACTTGCAGCCTGAAGTGACAGTCTATTCTGTCCTTTTGTTCTGCTGCATAAACACAATCCAGCCAGGACCCATGTGATAAATAAATCTAAGTTATTAAGGGGAATGGCTTGGATCCCAAATACCTGACAAAGTGCGTCTACCTAAACCATCCTGCCCATGCCTTAAGAGTATCAATTAAGAACGTTCTCTGAGTGACCTCACCAGAGGAAGCACTTTATATGCCAACCAGAGAAGGGCTCTTTCAGTGATGGCAGCCTGGCTTTGAGATGTACTTTCACTTTAGGAGCCATGCCAATACACAAAAACAAAACACATAACACAAAACAAAAAATTTTTATTGCCTGGGATTATAAGGGCTACCCCAAACAGAGCAAATATTTCAGCAAGCTATTGTATTTGTTGCTGTAATTCTCTTTTTCCTGGTCTATTTTCTTGTCGATTTCCAACACTAACTGCAACAATATTAGGAATGGGCCAAGCAAATCCTTGAATCCTCGAATCCTGAGCAAGGATTCAAGATTCGGGAATCTGAATCCTGTGGCCAAAACTGCAAATCAAATCTTTCGAATCCACCAACCAAGTTTATTTGTTTCTTTTCAAAATTGGCACCTCTGGCACCCAGCAAAAGCCTGATTGGCCAGCGGACCCATGGGCATGAAAAAATTGTGGCATAAAACCACCTGCACATGCTGGAGGTTGCCTGTGGAAGTTGCCTGTGCTGTGTGCTCGCCCGCTCAGGCTATGTGCTTGCCTGCTCGTGCTGTGTGTTCGTCCGCTCAGGCTGCCTGCCTGCACCTTCTCGTGCTGTCTCTCTCTGCAAGGTAATTATTCTCTTCTTCTTCTTTTGACTTGAAACTGGAAGATAAAGAATTGGGACTGGACTACAGGCTGGTATTTGATTTTTAAGTGCCTTCCTCATTGTAAGACTTGAGATTTAACTGGAAGGTACAGTCTTCTTGAGATTTCAAGGACAGCTGAAAGATCCCTTTGCATAGCTCCCTTGCAAAGCTCTTTCAGACACAATTCTGGGGTTTGTAGTTTTACAAGGTGTCACAGCCTTCTCTGCCAAAGTGTGCTGGTGCATCATCAGACTACAAACCCCAGGATGCCATAAGGAGCTATGCAAAGAAAAGCCAGTTTTGACCTGGATTATCTCTGTACTGTAGTATGTGGCCCTGTTTACACAGGCAGGAAAATGTGGGATTAATCCACTTTTTCCTGCCTGTGTAGAAAGAGCTTTTGTATCATTATCAATCTGGGGAGGTCCTGAGGCAAAACTATGACAATTGTCCTGGCCAGATTTCTTCAGAGGGAGGTTTGCCTTTGCCTAGGCTTTTGCTAAGGCTGAGAGAGTGTGTCTTGCTCAAGATTATCCTTCCCCTTTTTTTTTTGTTTTGTAATAGTCAACCCAGGAGATGGAATCATCTTGAGCATCCTCCAACATCTGGAGCTACTTCCAAATTACATGTTATTCTTAATAAGAAGTATATGGGTATCTTTTCCTGAAAGTGGAAACTATTATTTCATTTGTTTTTCATTAAACAAAGATACTAAATTCTACACCAAAACACTTTTCAGTAGAAGTGCTTTCTTTCCCTTGCTTTTTAAACCCCTTTTTTAAAAAAGGATACAAAAGATTCAAGATTCGTGGATTCACAGAACCTTCCAGGGATTCAGATCCGGATTTGGATTTGGAAAATTCTATATTCATCCCATCCTTAAACAATATATTACCTCACTTCTCAGCCTTTTGGCTACGATCAAGTGTAACAATATATTACTACCCTTGCATGGATTTCACTCTAATTCCAAGACATATCAGAACAAAAAAATCTAAAAGACTGTATCTTCCCGTACAAGCTGGTCTGAGTTTGAAGATCTTAAGGCGAGGGCTTTCTCTTGGTCCTATTGTGTTCACAAGCATGGTTGGTGAGGATACACGTGAACACCTTCTCAGTGGTTGCTCCCAGACTGTCAAACGCCCTTCCATGAGAGATCCAGAGAACCTCTCTGCTCTATCCACTACCAGATTAGGACCTTTTTATTTAGGAAGGCTTTTGGCTGATTTTAATCACATGGCACAATAGTGTTCAAAGTGGTGTGCACTACTTATTTGGATGTTTTCAATCATATTTTAAATGTATTTTAAAATGTACTTTGAACTGTTTTTAGCCATGTGTTTTGAATAGAGCAGAATTTATAGAAGAGAATTCAATAGATGTTTAATTTAAAATTTTTTTTGAAATAATACATTTTTAGCTAAACTTTTAGTTTAAATTCTGTAAGCCACCTTCAGTCCTTTGCTGGGAGAAAGGTGGAGTACTGATTGAATAAATAAATACATTATAAAAGTCTCATTCCCTTATCTATTTTTTGTTATTTTTTCCCTTGGAGTGCTATGACACTATAGTACATCAGTGAAATAGCTTTTTTTCCATGATAACACTGTAAGTTCAAGAATTTTTTTAAAAAAAGGTGAAGGAGAAAAATTTCTCTTCAAACCACAGAATCACCTTAAAAAAATCATGCCCCAAAATTAAAAAAAAAAAAAACTTTGAAAAAACAGAGAAGTCCAAGAGATGATTGCAAACATTCCTCAAAAAGAATAAAGTGTGTAAAGACTGGAGACAACAACCGGCGAAGCCCAAAGAGCAGTATCCCAAGATGCCATGCTTCTTTAGACCAATCTGGAAGATGCCTGCATCATTTATGCATTTCTATTGTTCTAGCTGCTTCTTAGTTTTTTCTTTCTCGTGAAAGGTCTTGTTTTATTAAATTGGTATTTAGTGTGATTACTTTTATTTATGTGTGTTAAACAAATAAATAATCTGGTGTCTGTGATGATGATCTACAAATGTCACACAAGAAATCAATCTATAATATCTGCTGGTGCACTCACCTTAAAAACCTGATTTTGGGGGGTCACCACTGTTGAAGGAAGTTAGCCTATCGAAGGTGATGAAATCCACACCTCTGGATTGGATGAAAAACAACTACCCTTTGGGTAACATGAAGCTACTTGCTGAGCATTTCAATATTACAACTGATTTTTCTGCTGAGGAATATGTGGGTGCAAAATATGAGAATGTACCTGCCACAAAGTTTCAGTAGTGGTCAGTAATTCAGATAACAAAAGAGAGAAAGACATTTTTGTGTCTGACAGATACTCTTTCTGGTATGTATCATTTTTTCAAGATTTTTTAAAAACAGACATCTATCTGGAATGATTCCAAAGCAATAGTCTTTATATCATAATTACTCCAAATTTTATAAGCAACATTATTGTTGTTTTGTGAAGAAAATCTGTATATCACTGAGTAATTGGCAACAGATGTGGGTCCCCCATCCAAAGCTGATATAAGACCCTTGTTCATTTACTTATTAATTTATTTTAAAATCTGCTTTTTCATGAAGTCTTCCTCAAATGCAGATATGGAACATTGTTAAAATGTTCTCCTTTAAACTTATATGTGCAAGATAAATTTCCACTTTATATCACTTTCACCTATCCATCTGGCAATTGCTCTCTCTGATACAGGAGATCAAGCTGAGTCACAGAGGAATTCAGATCCCTTTCCAGTACAATTCAGCATCACAGGGGGATAAGTGTTTCCTGGCCTCCTAGGCCAGGTTACTATCTATCATGGTGCTGAGCACCATCATGGAGAGTGCAGGAGTTCAGCCAGAAGGGTTATAAGTGCTTGTCGTCTCCCACCTCTTCCTTACTAAGGGCCTTTCCATCCTACACTGTTATAGTGCTATTATTCCACTTTCAACATCCTGTGGAATTCTGGGCTTTGAAGTTTTGTGTGTAGGGTGGTGGCACCTGGTAGAGCTTTCCTCAGATGTCTTTGTGAGACCATTTATGCTGCTACTAGGCCTCATCACCAAACTGGGATTACACAAGGGGTCCAGGAGGACCTACTGATATCAAAGGAGTTCTTAGCTGATTTTAATGGTATCTCCTTTTGGATAGATGAAGTGAAGCTTAAAGATGTGCTGCAGGTCTCTTCTGACTCTGCAGGACCCGTGGGATTTGGTATATATTTTAGGGGACACAATGTTACCTACCTGGCCTTTTGTTGGACTGAGTTGGATGTCACAGCAGATCTGACATTCCTAGAATTGTTTCCCAGCCATAGTTATTACCATACCTTTCCACACCCTACAAGAAATGTGAGTTTCATAAATTGAACTTATTAATGACCAGAGAACATGATCAAAGTCACACTGACTGAAGAATGTGTTTCAAGGTTAAACTGACCTGAGACGTGTTCAGGGTCATAAGTCCAGAGAGGATTGGGAGGGAAAACCCAGCACTGATGGGTTTATGCTAATCATTTTGCCACCCCAGGCTGCTTGTATTTCCAAATACAATGAAAGACAAACTGCCCAAATTAGTGAGCAATCAGACACCAGTTCTCAATCCTATCCTACAGAAATCTTCCCTATACACCCTACCTGGCTGAACATTAAGAGATTCTTGTGAGTCCCATCAACGATTTGTCACTCTGGAGTTAAGCAGTAAGCCCATTCCAGGTCCCTTTGTCAATCCCGTGGAAAGACCATTATGGCTTTGTTGTTGCACTCCTTCTGGGTGAAAAATAGAATATAAAAGCCTAGCTTTGACCCCAGCCTTTCTGTAGTACCTTGGACATAGCACATTGTACATGGTGCCCCAGACTGTTGTTCCTCTGTGCTACCTTCAGATGCTGTCTGAGCCTCTCTGCTGTGACCCCTTCCTCAGGACTGGTAACTATCACCCTTTCCACCCAATCTTTCTCTATCCAATATTTCTTGCTTCACTTTCTAATAGCTTTGTATAATCCTTAAGATTTTCTGATCTCTCACATGTTTGGCAATTCAAATAGAATACTTTGTTTAATTTTAACTGGAGTCCTCTCTACAGTTAGTACTGATATAAAAAGGTGAAAAGATCTGCTACCCTCCTCTTGCAAACCCCCTTTGAGCTATAATTCCCCCAAATTCTAAGGAAATGCTGGCATTGGGGGTGGACCCCAATGTCCCCCACTTCTCAGGGTAACAGTTATCATTGATGGAGCTGAGGACCTGGCTAACTCTTTGGTCCATTTCAGGTGTGATAACATGCCCACAGCACAGGACATTAACTACATCTCTTCTTAATTAGCTAGGGTGATGAGGCTGATTGGAGAATTTACTTTATAATGTTCACACCACAATATTCTGTTCATAGAGCTCCATATTGTGGGCTTGGACAACAGATTAGCCAATGCTCTTTCCCACATGCAGATGGAGCCCATCAGAAAACTGGTACTGGAGGCAGCTGTATGTTGAACCTGATCCAGTGGACCTGTGGATGCTTGGAAGGGTGAGGTATGGCCATGAATTCATGCCTGGTTCCTAACACCAGGAAAAGCTATGTTAGGGCTATCAAGGGGTTTGCAGAATTTAGGGGGCAAACAGGTTTAGATGATGTGCTACCTGTGCCAATGCACCACCTACTACAGTATTGTCAGCCCTTGCCTTTTGGTTAAGGCTCAGAGTTTCCTCAACCCTACAGAGGATTTTTACATGTGTAAGCTTCAGAAGGGTGGTCTAGGAAAAGAGGCAGGGTAGTAGATAACAGGACCGTAGCGTCCCCCAGTAACCTTAAAGACTTAAAGAGATTGTGGTAGCAGATCTGCATTTCTATCTGTGAAGCTCTTTTATTCCATGCTGCATCTTTGGTTGCCTTCTTTGGTGTCTTACGTATAAGGAAACTGGTATTGCAATAAAAGGGTGACAAGTCTAGTAGGACGCTGAAATTTAGGGACCAGACAGTAGGCAATCAATATATTCTTTTAAGGGTTTGGAGGTCTGAAGGGGATGGGTACCACAATTCAGTTGCAGATGTGTAGTCATCAGGACCTAGGCCCAGCGAAAACATTAAGGGGTATGTACAAGAGAGAGATGATCATTTAAGTCCCGTATTCTACCATGCAGATGAGTGCCCTTTGACAAGATACCAGTTTAACAGGGGTAAGATTTGGCACGCATTCATTCAAAACTGGAGCAGCCTCAACTGCTTCTGTGACCGGTGTGAGTTCCCAAATTGTTAGCAATATAGGGTGCTAGAGATCTAAGGTGTATAGGAAATATGTTCAACCACTACGGAACTAACAGGTGTTGGTTGCTCTTGTTATCTATCTTATATCTGGTGATCTGCAGCCATAGCAATTTTTATTGGGCAGCACATAAGGTGCATAATGACCATTTCAAATCCCACTTGGGATTGGCAACTATGGCTGTGATTGAGTGGCTAGGGAAGAGGGGCCTTCAGTGGTATGGTTCACTGCCACTGCTGTTTGGAGAACACGTTGGGCCTCTCCCACACGTCCTGGTTATTCACCTGGGTGGTAATGGCCTAGATTTGTTAAAGTCCAAGGCCATCATTATTCAAGCAATAAAGAATGTGAGAATCATTCGGTCCTCATGGCCAAACATGACCATTATGTGGTCAGCCATCACCCCCAGAGAGGTATGGCCAGGGCAGAGGGATCCCCAATGCATAGACATCACCTGTTGTAGAGTTCCTAGGGAGATTGGTGATGCCATGGCCAGACGGTTAGATTATTTCCTGCTGCATTCTCAGATTGTTTAACAAAGGCCAGAGCTCTATAGAGCAGATGGACTTCACCTTTCAAAAGTGGGGAACCAGATAATCCTGGGAGATTTGCAACAGGGGGTGAGGGCCTTGTTGGCTAGCCTGGTTGAGGATAGGGACTAAGCAGATGATTGCCACATTTGTGAGGGTTGGGGCACAGAACATTTGCAAAAGTAGAAAAATCGTGAATAAATTCCCACCCCCATGATTCCCTTCCAGAGCTCCCCCTCCCATTCCTTTGCCTCTGGCCCCTGCATTGGGAGCTGGGGGAGAAAAAAGACATAGTGAAGGGCTTACTGGTATTTTCCCCTCAAGGGGAGAAGAACATAGTTCTTCCCTTCTAGTTACTTCTGGTGTCAATTTTGAAAAGGGAGGAGTAGAAGCAAAGAGAGTACCTGACCAATTAGCAGCCACATGGGAGAGAAGACATGCTTCCGGCAGTGGGAGGGAGGCTTTGCTCACCTAAAAGGAAAAACATCCCTTTTAAACACAAGCCTGGCAAGCCTGTGGTGAGGAATCCAAGGAAATGTGAGGAGGGAAATCGAGGGGGAGGCAAGTGTATGCCTCATGAATAATCAAATTCATGAAGGTCAAACCTGTGAATGTAGAGAGAGGACAGTATAATCAAAATATACAAAATGATAAAACAATATTAAACTAAAAATTAAAAAAAACAGTGAGGAAAAGTTCACTGTGTTCACTGGGGATTAGAGCAAGTTATAGCACTTTGATTCCACTTTAACCATAATGGCTTAATCATACAACATCCTGGGATTTGTAATTTAGTGAGGTACTTCAAATTATCTGATACAGTTGACAGGATGCATTAGAATACTGAATACAGAATTACATGTATTTCACCAAACTACAAATCCCTAGGATTCCATAGGATTCAGCCATGGTACTTAAAGTGGGGTCCAGTTTTATAACTGTGCAGTAGCAATACACTCTTAGTCTCAGATAAGGATGGGCAGGAAGATTTACAAGTACTTTAATATACATTAGTGCACGACACAACAACAACACTCAGCTATTAATGAGTGTTTAAACATACAGAGGACATATTTCTTCAAAGGAGAAGCAAATTTGTCCATTTAACAGCTCATTTTTCCTGTAAGAAAAATAGCGGAGATGCATTGTGAATTATTAATTAAATGAGCATCGCACCTCATTGTCTTACTCTGTTGCGTTTTTATTTTTAAAAAAACACCATAAAAATCAGTTTTTAAACTAGACACAGAAACCAGAGTTATAGTTTTCATGGTTTGATCTCAGTGAAAGTGTGATGTCCTCCGCCAGTAGTAGAACAATACACACCCACACCACTCTTGGAAATCCATAAGCCTACACCAGGTGCTAGGGTTCAGTAAGTTTTATTGATCAGGGTTTTCTTCCCCCAGCCTTATAATAGTGGACTCTGTCCAAACAAGACCTCTTCAAAAGCACTGTTACCTCACAGCCTTTTAGCAGTCCCTGTCTTTTCTTCCTCTAAGGCAGTGGTTCTCAATCTGTGGGTCCCCAGATGTTTTTGGACTTCAGCTCCCAGAAGCCCTGAGCATTGACCATAGTGGCTGGGGCTTCTGGGAGCTGAAGTCCACGAACATCTGGGGACCCACAGGTTGAGAACCACTGCTCTAAGGCAAAGAATAATATACAATATATATAATACAATGGCATAGAAAGAATACAATCAGCCTTTCCTTAGGGGTCTAAAGTTCCTAGTCTGTTAAAAAGAGTTCCCCTCAGTGGCAAACCAAGCCCATAACCTCTAAATTAACAGGGTAAAGTAATGACTCCTAGTTGTTCTCTGTTATCTGTCTAGCTTCCTGCAACAGCTTCCAGCCAAGCAGTCCCAGGAAGAGCTGCTGTTCTTGTTGTCTCACCAGCCTGGCTTGTTCACCTGCAAAGCCACACTGGCTCCTCCTTTTCTCTCTGCTTGTTTCTCTCCCCCTTTTAACTGCTGGTTAGCTTTTTGAAGGTACCCATTCTCAGATATTTCTGATTACCCTGTTGAGGCCAACAAGCAGATGAGTTGTGTGTTTTCTCTTTTGGCATTGCTGGCTCTATTCGTTCCACCTAACTGCCATAAACATCTCTCTAGTTTTCTTCGGTGCCTGAACAAGTTCTATTGTGGAGAGTCCCTCCAGCTTCTTACAAAAGGAAAAAGGAAAGGAGGGATCACTTAGATTTTTTTTTCATATTAGTGTGTTGCCTTAGGATGTGAATTTATATCCTTGCATCAGATAGTTCACACAGTTAAGCCTACAGAAAATGTAGGTTAGTTTGAAGATGGAGTGATAACTAATGCTATCAAGGTTTGAAAAGTAACATATGTTTTATGTTTCAGAGATAAAATTACATCCCTTTTTTTAAAAAAATCTAATTAAAATATCCTCTCATGGTCTTTCAAAGCTAAGGTATTAACATTCTAGGCTAGCTAACACTAGCATACATTTTACTGGCTTAGTAGGGGTGGAGAAATCCTACCAGAAAAAGAGAGAGTAGTTTAGTTCTTTTCAAGCTAAGGTCTTCTAAGCTTCCACTAGCCATGAAGGTATTTTGCAAAGCCTGGGCTGCAGTCCAAGATTATATATATATTGGCTTCAGGAAGAAGGCAATCAAGGTGAAGAAATTACTTACTTCAATTCAACGAAGTCTAATGAAGCATTCAGCAGTCTCACTTGAATCCCAGCCAGATAGAGAATCTATCATATTCCACACACACACTGTTAACATTTGAATGCTTGTGCAAGAACTTGCCATTAATTCATGAAAATATGCACACCTGCTTGCTGGAAAATGGATGAAATTAATAAGAGATAAAAAAGGAATTTCCTTAAAATCTAAGCCATTAGATTTAGAAAGGCATTTGGGCACAGTTTCTGCTGGTTCTTGGTCACACCTAAAACATACCTAGCTTTGTAATCAGCTCATACAGCAGGCTTTTTCACCTTACCTTGATCTACAGATTTTTGCAAGTCATAACACTGATCTCCATGCACTGAAAATTCTCTGTTCTGTAGTGGCAGCTGGTGGCTTCCAAATCAGTGCAGCAATGAATCCACGCAGCGATTTGGTAATAATTTGAAAGGAACTATCCATAGTGCTGAATCCTATCGCTCAGTAGGCCTTTCCACCCTAAACTGTTGTGTTGCTGTTATTCCACTTTCTGCATCCTATGGAATTCTGGGATTTGTGGTTTACTGAGGCCAAAGAGCTCTCTGGCTGAGAATTCTAAAGGCCCCTCCCGAAACTGCAAACTCCAAGATTCCATAGAATGTTGAAAGTGGAACAATAGCACTATAACAATGTAGTGTAGAAGTGGTTAGTGTCTTGGACAGCTGTTGACTATATTTCAGGTGCTGTTGACTATACTTCAGAGGAAATTGTCATAAGTCAACAGGCAACTTGAAGGTGCAAGTGCGCACACACACGCACACACACACACATTTATACCGGAATCTTCAGGCAAAAAGGCTGCAGTCATCTTTTATATTAATTTGACAGTTCCTTGCTCTCAGGTTTAATATCTAAATGAGACAGGACACACAGTGAAAGGGGGATGACAATGGGGAAAGAGATTAAGTCCAGCAGATGCTAGTTGCTCTTCTTTCTCTCAACAGCCACTGGAACCAAGGCATGATGGAGCTGTACCTGGCTGCTCTTCTTTCCCTCAGAAGCCACAGCGGCGGCACCTGGAATGTGAAGGAAGGGCCTCTCACCAGCTGCTGGGCTAAGGCACAATGGAGTGGTGCCTGCCAGCTCTTTTCTCCCTTAAAGGCTAGAGGAATGACAGTTAGAATGCAGAGAGAGGAGCTATCAGACAAAGTTTCCGTGTTTCTGAAAATCAAGCTACTATTAAAGACACAAAACCAGCTGGACTGGTCAGCTCATAATCCTATGCCTGTAACTCAATCTGCAAAATGCATTTCCCCTAAAAAGTACCCCTGAAGTACCATCAGTGCCAACATCATTGGTACCTAGGATACCTTTTTCGGAAATATAGTTTGCAGATTGCATCGGAGGAGGAGGAGGAGGAAAAGGAGGAATCATCATCATCATCATCATCATCTGCTTCCCACATAGAACTAGTGAGAACATACACCTGCTAAGTTTGCTGGAAATGGTGATGTAGAAATCCTATGGGACTTTAAGATTCAAACTAGCAAGCATTAGAAATTGGTTGAGAAAAAGAAAGCTTAGATTATAGATGTGGCAATCGAGGGATGGGGAAAAGCAGAATTGCAGACAAAGAGAAGGAGAAGATCATGAAATGCCAAGACCTACAAACTGAGATCCATTGCCTCTGGAGGGGGAAAAAAACTCGTGGTTCCAATTTTGAAGGTATGCTGGAAACATTCCCAACTGGACTGACAAAACATTTGAATGAAATTGCCCTAGATAGGATCACAACAGCACAGTTACAAAAGGTGACACTGCTTGGAACATGTCACATTATCCAACAATAACTCACCGATCCCTAGATTCTTGGACAGAATCCAAATCATGAATGGTCCAAAAGAATTGGTAACACCTTGTAGACCATAAGACGGATAATAAGTGTTATAGTCATCATCATCATCATCATCATCATCATCTGTATCTCATCTTTGTCCCAAATCAAGGTGGCTAAAACTAGTAAAGGAGATCATCCTATTAGTAGGGCTGGGAGAAATTACTTCAATGGATGATTGCCCTCAGAATCGTCCAGCTGGCTTGACCACTCTGAATTTCTCAAAACAGATAGTTCAGTAAAGGATGACTGCATGAGTGTTTTGTTAGTGTGTGCCCCCAAAGTCAGCAAAGGAAATAAATGAATAACTATTTTTTTCAGCTATGCTGAGACAGCACAGTTGTAAATATGCTGCAGAGCACAAAGGCTGTTGTATTGATCGTGCCAAAAACAATTTAGCAGAGGTCCATGTCACAGCAGTCATTATAGCAAACCATTATAAATTAGTTAAAATGTCTTGAAAAGCTCTTATCTTAGACTGTCTGGCTATGCAAGGGAATGCTAGGATGAAGGAAGTGCTTAAAATGATGGTGAGGAGAAGTCAGAAAAGTAACAAGTTTTAGTTTTCCTCATTGGAATAAACATTCACTACTTGAAATGGTGGTCGTGGTGATGGTTCTTTTTCTTTCTCTTCTTCGTTTTCTTCCTCTTCTCTCATTTATATACCACCTTTTTCAAGACAGAGGCCATTTCCGCACTAGAGTTTTATAGCGTTATGATTCCACTTTCAACATTCTATGGAACTCTGGGGTTTGCTGGCTCGCCCCTCCCAAAACTGCAAACCCCAGGATTCCATGGGATGTTGAAAGTGGAATCATAGAGCTATAAAACTTTAGTGCGGAAATGGCTAGAGATTCAAGGTGGCTTCAAAATTTAGAACAGATGAAAGTTTTAAAAAATTAAAATTATAATAGACGTTTGTCATTGCATTGTTGCCATCATCATCACTACAGCCACCATGATGTAAAAAACCACACCACAGAACAGTAACAATACAATCAAACTATCAAAAGAATTAAAAGTAGTTAAAAGCATGACCATTAAAAAGAAAAGCAACAAATATAAACAATACTGCCCATTATGAAAGGTCCTTTTGCCCTGAGCAATCAGTCCTTAAAGGCCTGCTGAAATACAAAGGTTTTCACCTGCCTATAGAAGGAAAGCAAGGGGGATGCCAGTCTAGCTTTTCTAGGAAAGGAGTTTCAGAGCCTGGAGCAGCCACCGAGAAGGCTGTCCCCTATGTTTGCATCAGATGTATCTTTGGACAGAAAGAAGAGTTTCACCAGAAAATTTCAAAACACAAGCAAGCTCATATGAAAGAAAGCAATCAACCAGATAACCTGGACCTGAGCCCTATAGGGCTTTATAAGTCATAGCCAGGAGCCTTTCACACTACACAATTATAACACTATAATTTCACTTTAATTGCTCATATTTTTTTTATTACTTTTTCCAAAAAAGTAAAACAAATAAAAATACATAATCCGTTAAACAGTAGTAACACTTATGAACTCAAGCTAAACAATTATGCGTATCTTCACAATCTTCCTCTTTCCCTTCCTAAGACCTGTCTGTTTTTACAGATATTGCATAACAGTACTACCAATAATAGAGAAAATATTCAAATTATATAAGTTGTCCCCGATTAAAATTAATAAATAAGTATTCTATGTATCGCATTTTCTAAATTGTCATATATTATTGCTTATACCCTTTATTAAGTATAGTTTCGTATTTTCTTCTTAGTTTAATCTATTTATGCACTATAGATTTCTGTGTCAACTAGCCTCAAGATTAACTTTTTGAAGGTAATTGTTGAAGGTAATTGTTGAATGGAGCCTATTCATTGATAACACTTTCATCTGACCTTCTTTTTATTCTTTGAGTTAGAGTGTCTGCCATTTTTATTTCTGCAAGTTCGTAGAGCCATTGTTTTGTCTTGGGCAATTGCCCATAGTTGTGACTATGGAATCCTGAGATTTGCACATTAGGGAGGGGCATTTAGTGTCTCAGTCAGAGCACACTAGTGCCTCACCAAACTATAATACCCAGAACTCCACTGGATGCAGCCATCGTAGTTAAAGTGGAATCATAGCATTAGAAACATGTAGTGTGAAAGGGAGCAAGTGCTTTGAATTCCATCCAGAAACAGGCCAGAAGGCAGTGGAGTAGTTGCAACAAAGAAGTTATATGCTTCCTATAACAAGCCCCAGTTAACAATCTATTTGTAGCTCTTTGAAGTAGCTTCTAGTTTTCTACATTCTGGCCTGTGTAAGGAGGCTTTCAGGATGGAGCAGACTGCAGAATCCATTCCAGCTTCCCTGGCATTTTGGTGGAGCAGGAGGGATATCAAATGCTCTACTCTAGTGATGAGTAAGCCCCACTTCATTTCATTTGTAATTGGGATGAGTGACTTGAGCTACAGCATTTTCTTCTACAGTCAGAAGATGCTACATTTTATTCTGGGCCAATTATGAACTAAGTTAGATCCCCATATACTTCCAATGACATTATCAGTAGTACAACCAGATCAGATTCCCCATTGCCCAAAGGCCTCAAAGTTCTTATAGAAACATCTGCTGTTCCAGTGATGGCAGTAGGCAAAGTAAGTGGGGGTAGCAGAGATCTCTTTTTCTTTTTTCCCCCCTTTATTCCCTTTCTCCCAGGCACCTGAATCAGGGCTCTTCTGTCACTCTAAGATGGAAAAGATGCGGAGAACTGTTGCTAAATGACTCAACAAGGTAGCCTTTCTTGACATGTTGATACAACCTGTCAAGTGTTCCTTTCCCCTTCTCATAAGATTTTTTGACTCCAAAATGAGAATAAGACAATGGCTGCTTTTTTTATACATTTCTGAAATTTGTGCAAGATGTCTCTTTCCAAAAACTAGTGCTTTTTCCCCTTTTCATACATGCAGAGTATAAGCACAGAAGGAGAAGTAGTTGACTGATTAAACAAACACAAGCATCCAGTGCTTCTGACTTTTAAAAGTCCACACAACAAGGTGACAGCTATTGTAGTTCAACTATGCATTGGAGAGGCAATTTATTTAATTTGTACAGTTTTGGCCATGTATATAATTTATGGTGTGGGGGAAGAAACCATTGTGAGAGAGCAGTGTAAAATATCTTGCCATCTTGGGGCGGGGGATGAAAATGTTACAATTTCTTATTTTCATACATAACAATGAGACAAGTGAGAATTTACATTCTAGTTCCGGGTAGCAACAATGGAAGGGGAAAAAGAAGCAAAATCTTTCCCTCTCTTTTTTCAGGTAAACAGGTTTTGTGGGAAATGGAGGAATTCTTCTGTGGTTCAGATTAAAATTTTGTATTTCTGACGTAAGAATACAGAAGGTATAATATACCAATATGTTTTACATTTAACAAAGCAATTGCTACACTAATGAAAGAAAGTTGCATTCTCTGCAAAGTTGAACATGCTAAATTGTCTGGCATAGCCTAGTTTGTCCTGGAATACATGTGGAGTGTGTTAGATAACACCAACCTGATGAAGGCTGTTTTGTTTTGCTTTTGCAGGGCTAGATACTGCAGAAGTTAAGCCACCTCATTTTAAAATCAAAATCAAACATTTCTTACTTGGGACATGCCTAGCTGTAGCAACTGCACTTATCTGTATTTACAAAAACCCTGGCATTTTAAAAGCAGTTGTGCTGAATAGCTAAGGGTACAAGAAATCTTCCTTTGCCCTCATAATAGGCTAGTCCAGGTAATCTCCACATGCACAAATTACATATTTTATCTGTGATCAGCTACTATGCCCCAGTACAAATGTGAAGTGCTGATTCAGGTGTGCTTGCACACTTTATGTTGAAGTTTCCAAAATAAGCTGAGAGGTGGGGGAGGCAGGGTTCACTCATGGCTTTCAACCATTTGATTGCTGATGGGAGCCAACAAATGTTACAAAGCTTCATGCAGCTTATTCTTTAGCTGGAACAACAGGCGACAGAAGATTCACAGGAAAAAAAAAACCAACTCTTCAATCATACATAGTCTATAAAATGTTGCCCTTAACTTATATTCTGGTTTTATTCCTATTTCTACAGCTATACTCAACTCACATTTTTATTTTGTTGAAGACTACCTTGTACTTTGGAAAAGGGGTGAGTAAATCCCATAAGTAAAAGGTTTCTTAAAAAACAAACTTTTTAGTTCAATTCATATGGCTGAATTGTGTTCAACATATGAATCCAAAAGCTAGATTATAGCAACAAGTATTCAAAGTAAATCCAACAAGCTTAGATTCAACATCTGTGAAGAATTAAAGAGAAGAGGAGCCTCCTTTGGGGAAAAAAAATGCCTTCACCATTTCTGAACGACAACATTCTCTCATATTGTCCTATTGCAACTCCAGCTGCGCCATTGCCAGGAAGGGAGCACAACAGCAATGCTCCCCTCCACACCTGACCAGCTCCCTGTAGAAGGGAGAGTAAGCAGCACGCATCTGCTTTCTGCAGCACAGCCGGGCTCTTTCCCATGCTACACTGGGGAAGGAAGCAGCACCATCATGCTTCCTGCCCTTCCACATGGCAGGTCAGTATGGGGCATTGCGCAATCACAGCAAATAACCCACAATCACAATGCATGGGGATGGGATGGCAGCGAGACTGCAATGACATCATGTGAAAGCATGACCTGCAGACCGCTGCCATCCTGTCCACATAATAGGACTGCAGTGCCATGTAGAAATGTCCCTTATTTGCTGGCTTTCCTCACAGGTGCTTCTCCATGTCCCATATAAGCCCACACATAGGCATAATGAATGCAGAAAGGTTACAGGTAGCATCTGGCCTCTGCTATTTCATAGGAGGAAATGAACATGTTTCTTTCCAACTCTCATCCAGGTGGATTTTTAAAAACTTGCATAGAACATCTTCTCTGTGATTTTTGATTCTATGGTAATTCCAATGTGCCTCATGGTTAGAAAAAAAAATCTTCTCCCCAAAGAGTGTTTGCAGGTACACAATCAAAACTGAAATATCCAAAGTCAGAAAATACACATGATGGAATGTTTGCATAATGGACTATTTCTTTCAAGTTATTGTTAGCATTCATTTTTTGCAAATAATAGATGAGATCCTCCACAGAGGACATTTAGCCTTTCCTAGGCTATTGGGAATGCCAGGACCCAATGTTTTGTTTTGTTTTGCACAGGTACAGAGGATGCTATTCATTTACCCTGATGTGCTGTATGTTAGGCATGGAAACTATGTTCCAAAATATTTTCAAAATGGTTAAATAACATGTTTTTCAGGTATTGAGAAACCCTGAGGAGGAGAAGAATAATTGACTAATAAGAATCTTCATAGTTTGGGATTGTTTGGAACTTATTCTGCACAAAATTTGCACACGGTTGTTTTGAGCAGGTTGTCTTATGGAGATTTATTCTATGCAAAATTCTCTTTTGGTTGATTTGCATAGAAAACCACAGTCTCTATGCAGGGACCAGTATTTTCTGCACAGAAAATATGCAGAATTTTGCACAGAATAAGGCCATGTCCGCACATAACTTTGCTCCATCATCTTCCGGTTGTGATCCCAGTAGCGCCTTTGCCAGGGAGGGAGTATAACAGGAATGCTCCCCTCTGCACCCAACTGGCTCCCTATGGAAGGGAGTGCAAGGCAACTCCTCTTCCTTCCACAGCACAGCGAGGCTCTTTCCCATGCTGCTTTGAGGCAAGAAGCTCCTTTATCATACTTCTGGCCCTTCCACATGGCAGGTAATTATGAGAATGTTGTACAATTCAGGGCCATTGATGGAGAAACTCCATTAATGATCTACCTCGCAATTGCACCCACTGGTGATGAGAGAAGTGTGGGGCCCTGACGACATCATGCAGAAGTGTCATTAAAGTCCTACTCCTCTTGCATCCCCCTGCCGGCAAGCAGTTGTCATGCAGAAAGGGCCTAAGTCTCAAATAGCAAAGAGACTTTGAAAACAGCATGGTTTTCAAAGGCTTTCTTGATGTGGGAAGAAAATTACTTGTTCGTTCTTTCTTTCTTTCTTTCTTTCTTTCTTTTTCTTTCTTTCTTTCTTTCTTTCTTTGAGCAGAAACTTAGTGAACTATTACATCCTCAGTCTATAACCCACATGCACCCTGACAAGTTCAAAACCACAATATAATTTTCCAACAGCTGAGAGAACTGTCTCCTGTTCTAGTTGCAGAATTTTTCCCGCATATACTTACACGGAAAGTTACTTTGGGTTTAGGATACCTCACTGGCTGGAGATTTGGTAAATTATTATCCAAAAAAGTAAATTTTTCCAGCTTTGCTGAGAAGTTCCATGGTGAAACCTACTCCAGTAAGAGTTCCTGCATTGCCACGTTGATGACCTAGGTGTACTTTGATGGCTTAATATTAATAGTGATGACATTGTTTGGAAGATTATATTCCCAGAGAAGAATATGGTTCATCAAATGTTGCATGACTGAGGTTGATCTTGACATTATAATAGGGTTTTGATATAGCTCCGAATGCACAGAAGCTGTCAAAAACTACAGGTTTCGTCATATGGTGTAAAAATGTTCTGATAATTGATTGTACTCTTTTCTCTATCTAATAGGGATGTTATGATAAATGTAAATTGGGTTCCAGTTCTTTAAATTTGATTCCATTCTTTTCTCACATAAAAATACCCAGGAGTGCTAAGCAACACACAAATAGTTATTGTCATGTTAGTCTTGAAAGTAAGACAATACCAAAGTGAAAAGCCACAGATGAAAAGAGACCAACAAAAATGCTAATAAGCACACAGCTGCAATGATATTATATAATACTAGGTATACAGAGGGGATATAAATAATAAGATTGTGAATATTATAATGCGAATGAAAAATTATGTATTATATATATTATTTAAAAATTACACAAACCTTGATATGAATGCAAAATCATAACAGCACGAAGAAAAAAACAAATTATAATAACAAAGTTCAACAACAAGAAATAGGCAACATAACAAATTATAATTACAGAATTTCTGGATAGCCCGCTTTCCGTGTATCTTCTGCAGATTAGCTGTAACTTCCTTATAAATTGCCAGGATATATATCATCATAAAAAGTCAGCTATAGAAATTTAAAACCATTAGAGATAGTCACATGTTAATTATAAGCATGCACCAACTGTCTCGGATAGCTTATAAATCCTGGATATCATGGTAAACAGTTGGAGTGTTTACCAGAATATTTTCAAAATGCAACTGAAGAAGGCCAAACAAATAAATCCTTGGAGTGCAGGAAAATTCACTGAATATTGAGAAGCAGGGCTTTAAGAGTGAAAAATGTACCAGCTTTAAAATCTTAAAGTGGGAGTGGGCAACTGTGGGAGGCTAGGGGGCTGCATTAGTCCCCTGAGAGCACACACTCCACACATCCCACTGCAAAAAAAAGAAAGAAAGAAAGAAAGAAAGAAAGAAAGAAAGAAAGAAAGAAAGAAAGAAAGAAAGAAAGAAAGAAAGAGCCTTCATTCTTTTTGCCGGTATCATGTTTTTGCCTGTACCTTTTCTTCAAAAAAAAAGTCTCATCAGCACTTCAAATTGTCTAGGGGGGCACCCTGTAGATGAAAAACTTTATTTTTACCCCTGGGGGGGCACTGAGGGTCACAAAAACAACCTTGGTGTCACATGTGGTCTATAGGCTACATTTTGCCCAACCTGGCTTAAAGACTAGGACTGATGGGAGTTGCAGTGCAACCACATTTGGAGAGCCAGAGGTTGGTCGGCCACTCACATTGTAAGGGCCTATGTAACCCATCTTTCTGTCCCTATAAAATGGCTGACTTGGGTAAGGTGCTTAAAGATAGACAGAGTAGATAAGGATTAAAATACTTGAATATTCTGTGTATGGTCATGGACATATGCCAAAGAAATACTCATTAGGCCATTGTGAATTTGCTACCTTCTTTGACTATAATAATTATGGAGGTTTTCTCCTGCTGAGGAAGAATTCAGCTCCTCTCTGTCTAGTGCATTGGTAAGGGTGTATTTTCTGGCTCCCAGGGAAGGAGAAGTCATGTTAAACTGCATTGTGAGTTCACTTCCATGACAGAGTGCATGGGGGCTGGGCTAGAAGCTGCTTAAGGCCATGCCCTCTCCATCTTTTAATAAACATTTTTCAAGAATGGTGCCAATGGTGTCTGTGGAGATCATTGGCCTCCACCTCCTATCCTGGTCATTCACCTGGGGAGTAATAACCTTGGCTTACTGAAGCCTTTATCCTGTTGGCCATTCATAATATGAAGGTGACCCAGACTAACTGGCCTGATGCAGAGATTATGTGGTCCACCATTCTGCTCCAGCAAATGTGTCAGGGGGAGGGAGACCCACAATGTAGCCATAGAGCCTGGTGGAGTGCTAACATGGAAATCCACAATACCCTAGTGAAGGGATCGGGCCACTATTTGCCATGCTCAGAGACTGTATCCCAGAGGCCAGAGCTCTACGGGGCAATGGTGTACATCTCCCTGAAGCAGGGAACACATTCTTCTTTGGGGATCTGTAAGAGGGAGTGAGGGCCCTTGGGGCCAGCCTTGTGTGGGAACAGGGACTAAGCTGACACTTGCCCCAAGTCCATGGCCTGTAGTGGGGAAGAGTAGGACTTTGGTAAACACCCGTGGCAGTCTTTTGGGGAGAGTGAGGACTTTGGAACTACATCTTCATAACTTGTGACTGGGGAGGAGGGAATGGAGAAAGAGACTTTCCTTGGGGCTGACCCAAAGGCTAAACCCTCACTTAAAGTCCTGGATTTGGGGAGGGAATCTCAAGTTGGTCCTCCAGTTGTGGGCTGGCTGGAGAGCAACCCAGTTTTTGGGTTTCCTTGGGGCTCATGTGTTTCACCCACAGGAAAGTGAAGAGGAGGTCTGGATGGAGACCACCTGCCTCTGCTGCTCCCACACTAGGTTGCTCCCCATTCTGCAACTCTCGAAAGGTAAACCATAAATATGTTAGAATTTACAACCCATTTTCTGTTTCTGTTCTTGTTATTTTTCCCTGGTTGGCTAGGAAAATAAATATTCCTCCACACTACACTCCCTGTATTTGAAAATGCCAAAGTGTTAAAGAGGAATTATTCTGCAGAGAAAAGCATGTGATTTTGCTCTAAAATAATACAAAAACTAACTTTCTGCACTGAAAATAGTGGTTCCTGCACAGGAAACCCATTTTCTGCACTAAAAAAAGTGGTTTTGTGCAAAAATTGGTTTTCTCCACAGAATATTTCCTCTACAACACTTCAGGAAGCTGAATACCAAGAGAAAACTATGGAAAGCTATCAGTATCACAAAACTGTTCTCCGCATTAGAAGTTCTCAACATTTTCCCCCTTGGAATGAACAATTGCAAATGTGGTTTCACGGCTACTGCCTGCTCCATTATATTGTTGTGTGTCCGCTCTTAAGCAGTGGCAGAGTTTCAGAGACAACACACCAGAGTTCAGAGTTTTTTGGGGGTAGGGGAAATGAGAGAGCACTTACTGCATCTTCCTAATATTTACTTTATTTTAGAAATACACAAGGAAAGCACAGCAGAATAAAAGACGTTCCTCCCCATTATCTATGCTGGCTAGACCTGAGTCAGGCACCCCAAAATTGGATCCAGACCCATGCCACACCAACAAAGTTGTGACGTTAAGAACAAATCCCAGCACGAAGTGCAGCATAATACCAATAAAAAGTAAATAGAGCGGTTTTGTGAGTGGGACGGAAGGACAGAATATCAGAAGTACAAGGTGCAAAATTTGTCTTCCCTAGGCAGACCTCAGTGAAATTTATGACTTCATCCCTGTCTAGGAGAAGGATCCTCTCCTACAGCTGTTTGGCTGCTATTTCTTGAAGTCCACACAAAGTACACAAGCTTCTGGGAAGAATACAGGTATACCATGGAACAAGATGGCAGCTCCTTGTTGTCCTGCAGCCCTGCAAACCAGTTGTCCTGGTAAGTCAAGGGCTGCAGCTTTGTATATCTGAAACCTGTTGCACCACGGCTTACTCATCCATGGATGGGCAACCAACTAAACTGTGATTCATTTGCTTGATGGAAAAATATCTGCATTTGTAAGAATGGTATTATGCTCCACACATGCATGTGTACCACATGAATCTGTATATGCACATGCCTCCATCTATGGCTTGCATAGATCAGAGGAAGTTCTGTTATATAATTGTTATATAATTCTTGTCTTAGATATTGAACTCTTGCAACTTGCATTTAGATAGGCAAGATAACACACAGACACACATTCATTCCCCCAGGAATATTGGAATAACTAATTTCAGACTATGAAGTTGCAAAATACATTGCCAAACCACTAAACAGCTCTACTGTAACCGGATGGGATGGACAGAGCATTGCATTTTTGTTCTGTACTTCCTTTCACATGTTCTAATTTTAAGCCCATTAACTGCCTTAAACAAGGAAGCAAACAAACAAATGAATTTTTGAATGTCAGTTCTCATGTTTTCTCTTGAAATAAACATTTCTAATTGCATTGCAATGCTTTTATTAGTTGAAAATTGAATATCAAATCCAAAGCAGTGTGAAATATGAAATTATGAACTGTACAGTGGTCCAGGATACATTGGTGAGTTTACACTGGGACTCACAAAGATCTAATTCTTCAAGAATCCTCAGTCACTGGGTCTGGTATTGAAATTGGTTCATAATCTTGGACATCCTGTAGGCGGAGTTCAAGATATTGTTGTTTATGCAATATGTGTGATGTGAGACATAGATGATTTATTGATATTCACTGCAAGCAAGAACATTTTGCAAAAGGGCTGAAATTGAATTATTCCTTTACTACCTTCCTCAGGATATCTCCTCCTTCTCCAGGCCCTAGAAGTGAATGAGCACCATAAACTGATGGGAAGAGAAAGAAATGTTTTAAAAATCATAACCTTGTTACAGATTCCTTGTTGGTGGGAAAAGTCGTGTAACAGCTAACAATTTGTTTTAGTTGCATGCTCCTGAATGAGGAGCAACTATGAACTAAACAAAGTCTCATCCTTTGAATAAAGTCCCTGTGTGATCTGCCCAAACACTATGTAGCATCCAGTCTTCCAAAGTAATTCAGACAAGGAACACAACATCAATTTCTGTAAATGGCAGGAACTTTTGACATGGCTTGTCATGTACAGCTTGTAATGGTACCAATGCTATAAACCCATTCCTATAAAAACCTTGTCAAATGCAATAAATCACCAGGCCGTCTGCTTCCCAAACATCTTTTAATCTCATAAACTCTGAGCTCTTCTATGAAGTGTCTGGGTTATAAATGCATTTAAAGATAATAGGCAGCTCGTTGCCAGCACTGAGTTCTAAAGGAGAGCAGATTTTAGAGGGGCAGGAAGGAAAACTAAGTTTTCTATGCATCATGCATAGAAACCTCCTCACTGCTTAAGAGAAGTCACCACTGCAGATATGAAAAACTCTGTGTGTGTGCGTGTGTGCATGTGTGCATGTGTGCATATGGGTATGCTACAGAAAGTTTTTGTGTTTTTCTTCCCACACCATGACAATCCACCAGTCATCATGGTCACTAGATTCTAGAACCTGTTGCCCCAAAAGGGAACTTTTCAAAGTTCTGTTTTCCCTCACATAATCAGACTTGTCATCTCACTATCCACCATGCATCAGTTTTAGCGTTCATGTATAAGCCAGCATCATATCAGCATTATAAAATAACTTCCAAATAATCTCAAATACATAAGACTAAAGAACTTGGAAGTAATCCATCAACACAAGGCACATCTCTTCATGGATGTTACATGTTCTTAACTTGCCTTTTAACCTTTTAAAAACCTATCTTCAGAAAAAATGTTGAAATGAATTATTTCTTTCTACAGAAAGAAACCAGGACAATATAGATGTAAGTCAAAGTATGGCCCTTTCCACACGGGGGACAGGGAAACGGGGCAGCGCACGCAGGGACAGATCTTACCTGAAAACGGGTTGCTCCGTCCCTGCGGGGAGCGCGCGTTCACTGCTCCACACACTGACGAATTTCGGCGGCATTCGGCGGCGCCCAAAATGGCGGCCGGCAACTTCCGGCAGCGCTCCTCCAATCAGGGCAGCGCACCAGCCAGAAGCCCGCCCCCGGGCAGCTCTGCAGGGACGTGCTAGCGCGTCCCTGCAGTTTCAAACGGGGCGCTGCAACGGGTTAGCGCGCTTGCGTTTCGTAAAAACCACATAAAATGTGGTTTTTAAAAAACGCGCCATGCCACCCCTTGCGGCCGCGCTAGCGCGGTTTGAGGTGTGGAACCTCCACTATTCAAACCGCTCTAGCGCGCTCTGTGGACAACCTCCGGATGAGGTCGCCCTAAGCCTTTTTTTTTTACCCCGTGTGGAAAGGGCCTATATGTGTTAAGATGGCATGCTGCAGACATCATTTCCCCTTCCAGGCATTCAGTCCTTTCAAAAGTGCTAGGTAGTTGTCAAACCTAGACAGAAAGTCATTCTTAGATGCTGCCTTTGTGATGCTGTGGATATGTTTGATCAGCTAAAGCATTCTGTTGTATCTAGTCTATCCAAACATAATTCAGACAATGAACCCACTTTTTATAAACAGTAGATACTTGACATAATATACCATGTGCAGCTTGTTCATGCTCAATCAGAATACCCGAAATTAAGTTAGATGTTCAGTACTTAACTAGATGCTCTTGTAAGGGGGGGGGGAACCTTATATTTATTGTTTCAGGAAATCCATCTTCAAATAGGAAAAGAGATAGATAAAAGATTACCTAAACTTCAGTAGAAGAGCCCCTCAGGCTGGTGCTCACATGTGGATGTTGGCTAGCATCCATCCTGAGGTGGGAATCTCATGGCCATTCAATTCTCAGACAAAGTGAGGCAAAGGGTTAACTAACTTTTGGAAGAAGGGGGAAGTGACTTCTGCAGGCAGTAAGGAAGCAAAAAGGCTTGTGTACATACATCAAAGAAAGAAACAGAGGTGAAACAAAAGGTTGGGCATGCTCTCTAGAGTTCGTTCTCTCACTAATCACTTTACAAACATTGATGCCTTTTTGCTTCCAACAGAAATTTTGTAAGCTCACATCATAATTCAACAAAATGTTCCCCTGTTCCTAAATAGTTGAAAATGCAACACACATACACACACACACAAACTGTGTGCACATAGTTGGGTGGCTGCATTATTTTATGGGAATGGTTAAAATCATGTGAGTCTTCACATTCCCTGCCACATGCATTTGGGAGACCCATTCTTATAAGTATGTCAACTGGCAACATCAGGTGACTGCAGCATCAAGTTGTGTCCTGCATGTATGGAAGGGTTAGTAATCCTAGATCCAGCACTTCAGATGAGACAATTAAATCATGTCACATGACCACAAAGTTAATACTTTTCACCAGTCACTCCTCACTTACATTCCACCAAGTAATCAAATTATGAACAAACTTAAATGATGTGCATGTATGAACAAGTTCTAAACCAGTTGACAGTCTCATTCTTTGAACTCCATAGGTGAGCTATGAACTTATTTTTGCAAGGCTTTGACCTCTGAACCAGTGCTAATCACTAAGCTGAGTATAAGGCATCTTTGTTCCTCCATATGTTTTCAGCTTTGGTGCCCAGACAATGGGGGCAGTGGGGGCAATAGCAAGGGATTGTGGGAGTTAAGAAGACCTTCGCTCAATCAGACTCATAGACTTTCTAGTCCATCATTCTGTTCATACCAATGGCCAACCGGTGGCCTATGGAAAGCCCACCAGCAGATCAAAATTACAAAGAGAAAGGGGAAATGTGAAAGGCTGGGAAGGGACCAAACCTTTGGAAAGTGAACAATTCTCCATCTTGCATAAACAACAGGCATGCCATAGCCCAAATAACTGATCTA
The DNA here is from genome assembly GCA_948472985.1 of Iguana delicatissima. Lineage (NCBI taxonomy): Eukaryota > Metazoa > Chordata > Lepidosauria > Squamata > Iguanidae > Iguana > Iguana delicatissima. Next base: position 570,138 of record CAOKZL010001495.1, on the reverse strand, counting down.
TAGAATGTAAGTTTCACCTTTTCTCCAGAGAACTCAAGGTAATGTGCATGATTCCCTTTCCCACCTTCACAACAATCTTGTGAGGTAGATTAGGTTAAAAGATAGCAATGGCATCTCCCCATTCATAGTAAAGTGCTATGTTATACTGAAAATTAAGCATTGATAAGTCCCATTGAGTTCAGTGGGAGAATTAAAATCACATGCTTGATTCCATGCTTGAAATAAATTGAGTAAGTTTCTAACTCTGACCAGATTGTACCAGATGTTTGGTTCTTATAAAGATAAGACTTGAAACACTTACACACTAGATAGATTCATCAAAAAGCCAGAGACTTTCTCCCTCACACATATAATGTTGCAAAGTAATCACGCTGGCATTTGGGGTAATTAGCTTTATATATTTCTTTAAAGATGGCTTCATTATCATCAATAAATGTTCTATGGCCTCCAAACAACGCCACTCATTCCCCCATGAGCCAACTGTTTCTTGGCCAGCCTTGAAAGCGTGAAGGGCTTTGTGCCAACTCATAGTATTAAGCTTTCCACCGACTGGTCCCACAGCTCATAAACACCTTCTGCCTTCAAGCTCAGACTGACTATCAGTGCCAGAAGATCACAAACCAGTTTTATTAAGGACTCATATTTAACAGAGAGTCTTAAATGTATGCACTGTGCATCATATTTGTCAGTGTTCCAGTGCTAATTAAACAAAGATTCTGTGTGCTGTCTAGTAAGGAGCAAGATATATAGGACTGGAAAGACAGACAGAGACCCTGACAGACTGACTAAATGACAGAGGTAGGATCCAACAAGGAGAAACAGGGAAGGATTTTTGAAAAAATGAAGAAATAGGAGAAATCAAAATGACATTTCAGTGGCATTTTAGGGGTGCTAGAAAACAGATTTCTGTGGAAATAAGGAAGAATTAGGACTCAGAAAGGAATTTAAGGGGCCAAAATGGGGGAGATTGCTTCAAAAGATGAGAGTGGTTTCAGAGGAAAAAGGATTTTAAAAAAAATCTTCAGCCTGATGCCTCACATTCTTGAGCAGTTAAATGTTCTTTTATTGGATGTGCCCTCTAGACTCACATGTGGTCTCAGACACATTCTGAGCACATGCGTGCATAAGGAATCTGTGACTCTTGGCAGCAGCCCACCTAAATAGATTGATCCTAGAGAACCACATTTATGTAGAGTTAGTTCTCAGGTGGGGAATTGTATTAAATGCACATATACACAATAGATGGCTTTGGGATTTAGTAAATATTATGGTAGATCATATTGTGGCAAATGGTAAGCAACACTATGTGTTAAGACACTGAGGCCATTTCTGCACTACACTGTTATAGTGCTATTATTATACTTTCAACATCCTGTGGAATCCTGAGCTTTGAAATTTAGGGAGAGGCATTTAGAATTCTTAGCCAGAGATCTCTTTGCCCTCAGTAAACTACAAACTCCAGAATTCTGCAGGATGTTGAAAGTGGAATAATAGCACTATAACAGTGTACGGTAGAAATGGCCAAGGATTTCCTGACACATACACATATTAACGTATTAATTGAGATCCCAGCTACTAAGTAGGGTTGTCATGTCTGCTTTATTACAACACTTTACTGGTTCTGTACCCACATCTATGCACTAGACCAAGAACTTTCTCCACTGTTCATATATTTCCCTGCCTATCTTTGCTTATATGTAAAACTAGCTTTTATCCCTCTAACTTCTCTTTATGTCCATTGCCGGGACTGAACTGTCACTCTATCAGCAATCTCACATGCTTTTAGTATCTATTACAATTCACACTCTCCTTCCTTCACACACGAGATGGCATACTTGCCTGTCCATGGAGGCTTCACTCCATGCGTCTGATGAAGTGTACTGGGATCCACAAAAGCTTTTGCTAGAAATTTCTCTCATTCAGTCTCAAAGGTGCTACAGAATTCATTTAAATTTTTTTAGACAATGTAGACAACTTAGTTGTAGACAACTAAGATAATGAAGAATGAAGTAAAAAAGAAAGTTGGTTCAATATGAGGAAGGGTTGTGAAAAGATACACCCACTGAATTCCATTCAGGGTCCAATCCCATGAGTTAGGTTTAGGGCTGAATTAAAAGTTCAGGTGTTTCTGGGGGGGGGAGAGAGAAGCATAAAAGGAGAAGGAATGGGTACAGAGATTTAAAAAGAAAAGAACTCACTTCTAGTAGTTTGTAGCACAGCAAAATTATCCTTTTCTTACAAGTACTAAAATCTGAGAGTTGTATGAAATGTATTCTCCAACTAAAGAGCTGGGCATAGACAGCTGTTGGTCAGAGGAAAGATATCTACCCATTTCTTTAGCAGATCAAAGCAAATAAATAATTGTTAACTTTAAGTTGATGATAAACTAAAGAATCTTAAACATTTATTTTGGAGCAAGAGAGTCCCAGAAGGTGAAGCAAAGTTTAGCCTGGTAGTAGAGGAGGGGTGGGTGGGAATAAAAAGTTTAAGAACTAGAGAGCTAGTGAACTGATATATTTTACATACTTGGGTTCTTTAAAATGTTCAGCTGCACTGGGAAATGGTGCGAGCTGACTGAATTATTTATTACAAACTGCTTATTCGATGAATTTTGACTTGTTAAAAAGTGTTGCCAAACCAAATTGGTGCCCTCATTATTTAAAGACTTCAATAGATTGATCTGTCAAATAACCTTTACAAAGTTATTCCTACACTAATGCTAACACTTCTACTAGTAGTAGTAATGAAATGTAAGGAAAGGCTTTCTACAACCTGTCCAACAAGACTGGAGGGAGAGGAAATGAAGAAGGGACTTCTTTACAAAGTCAGAAGGAAAAGGGGAAGGGGAATGAATGGTCATAGGCCCCTTCCACACAGCATTTGCCATGCGAAAGGGCGCCTGGAGCGTCGTGTGATTGTGAGGAGCAATCTGCACGACCGACTCACAATCGCGCGATGCTCCAGGGGCCGGCAGGTGCCAATCGTGCAACTTTTCATTTTCGGCTAGAAGCCGAAAATGGTGTGTGATCGTGCATTGCTCCCAGACCCCACACGCACTTACCTGGCGTGCGGAGCCTCCGGAGCCGCGCCAGTCATGCTTCCTGCCCCAGCGCAGCCTGGGAAACTCCCAGGTTGCACTGTGGAAGGAAGAGGCGGGGCTCTCATGCGAGCAGGCAGCTCATGTGGAGCTGAAGCAGCAGGGACATGAGAGCCTCTTGCCGGAGGCTGCTCGCACGATCCCCACACCCCAGCGCCAGAAAAAGGTAAGATACAGAAAGGGCCATAGTCTGCTTGGGGTTCCCGTTTCTCAAATGAAGGATAAGCGGAAACAAACAAACAAAACCCTCCTCTCACTATTTCCTTGAGTAATGCCAGCCAGGTACCCTTGTTCCTCACAAGTCAAAGGAGAAACTTGGTTGAATAACACTAGCTTGGAGCAATGTGTTTATGAGTAGGCTGAACATTTTGAGTATTCCCCATTCAGAGCCTTCACTCATACTGACAATGTTGTTTGTTTGTTAATCTTGTCAGTGAAAATTGTTTGAGGGTTGATGTTGGTGTTTTATCCAACACTGTTGTGAGATTCTACTCAATAGCAGAAATTAATGGTGTCAAAAATGTCCAAATCTTAGCAACACAAAATATATTTTTTTATTTCTGGCAGCCTTCTCTCACACAGTTGAAAATCCCTTTTAGTATTTTTACCCAATTCAATTTGTCCATTGATATTCACATAATAAGATTTCTTTCCAGTAACCAAAATTAATACTATATTTAAATGAAGCTGATTGTCAATGACTTCAGCTGTTGACCTCTGTTCCATCTCTTCTTTAAGCTCATGTGGAATCTGGTTTATTAAGCTACAAGTCAGACCAATTGGGCACCCTTCATCTATGGAATTTGCTGCCACTAGATGTAGAGATGACCACTAATTGACCACATTCAAAAATGAGATTGGACAAATTCATGAAGGGCAAGGGTATTTGTGAAACTAATTATGATACCTTCAAAGCATCAAATACAGTATGCCATAGGTGTCTGATTGGGACTGTAGGAAACAGGATCATAGACTAGAAACAACACGGCTTTGATCTAGCAGGGCACTTCTTATCTTCTTGTGGGTGCTTAGAATAACTTGATCTGTTTGTATCCCCCCTCCTCAAAATTTTCTTTCCTACATCTGAAAATGCTGCTGTAACTATAAATCAGTTCTTCATAGTGGAACAGTGATAGCTGCCAATTTTTTTCTAACAGGAAAAAAATTAAGTTTATTCTTGTCAGGACCTCTCTTTCATACATTCATATGGATATATTAAACTCTCTTCAAAAGTCTGGCTAGATAACCACACATTCAGTGAATATGTGTAGAATCAAAGTGGCATTATAACAGCAGATTCTATCCCCATGCATGTTCTAACACATGGTTGCAACATGCTTATGGGAGTACAGGCATGTGCATGTCAGAACCATACAAATGTGTATCAGACTGCATGTAGGATAGTGGGGGGGATCAACTTCTTTGAGAATAATCCACAACCCTATACGTACATACATACACACATGATGTCCATTCACTATATACAAGGCATTCCAGGCAAGTACCACTTCTGAGTAGGGCTTTAATCACAGAAGAATCACAACAGCTCCAAAGCCTGGAAGGCAGACAAAATGAATGTGTCAGTTCACTCTTATTCTACAGCAATTCAAAGAGCACCAGAGAGACCTAAACTTTTATTGACTTTCAATGAAACAGACTCAAAAATTGACTGTGTAGCTTTGAGAACCAGTATTTAAGAAACCAAGGAAGCTCTGTTGGGGGGGTTGTCCTTTACTTCCACTGGCTAAACTACCTAATGCTTTGGAAGATCTAATCCATTTAATGTTCAATGGGTGAGTAATCTCACTTGTGTGAATATTCCCACTAGAGGCAGGAGGCAACATAGGAGCATAGAATTACTATAAATATTTTATAGAAGGTAGAAGCAGAAGCATAAACATATATCTAAACAAGAACTTGTTGTGAGCCTGGCATGTTCGTAACACTCAAAAGTACAATGAACTCTGACTTAGATCCAATGAACTTTGAAAAATGCTAATATTCAAAACCAAAGAATTTATATTTTCTGTGCCTATCCTGCATCATTGTGTAGTGTGACTCTTAAGAAGTTTAGAATAACATGAGGTGATTCAAGATCTTTTTAACCATTTTCCTTCTAAAAAAAACAACAACTCTGTAGCAAAAAGCTCCTCTGGGAGTCTCAGAAGTTTCACTCCTGTTGCACACTGTCAAATTAGAACTGGAATTTCCCTGGTAATGGCATCATCTGATTACGCAACTTTGGATGAATCCAGACCATTTATTTCCCATAGCTGGAAATATTCATTCCTGTTAAACATTCATGTTAATTCTCAGAAAAGTTCATTTTTCTACCCTCAGGTTAAGATAGGCCCTTTCTGCAGGACGTCATCATCCTGCATTGGGAACAGGAGAAGGATGGGATCCAGATGACACTTATGCACAGTGTCATCTGTTTCTCATTGTTCTTCTGTTCCTAAGCCACACAATTGTGCCACAAATCATTGATGGATTCTTCCTATCAATGATTGGCAAATGTGCCACCCTCCCTCTGCCCTCCTGCACTTACCTGAGCTGTGGAGGGTCAAAAAGTGTGACAGCTGTGCTTCTGGTCCCAGCATAGCCTGGGACAGTGCCTGACTGCACTGCAGAAGAAAGAGGCATGGCCATAATGCCTCTTCCATTCCTGCAGCAGCCAGTGCAGAGGGGAGAGCTCCTGTTGCACTCCCCTCCTGGGAGAGGCCCTGCCAAGATCCCTGCAGGACGCTGCCAGCATCAGGTAGAGTGCAGAAAGGGCCATAGTCTCTCTTGCAGATCTCTTAAAGTGGAAGTAATTAGGGCTGTGGTTCTCAACCTGTGAGCCCTCAAATGCTTTGGACTTCAGCTCCCAGAAGCCTCAGCCAGCATACTCATGATGAGGAATTCTAGGAGATGAAGTGAAAAACTTATAGAGGACCAAAGATTGAAAATCACCAGGTTAAGGGCTTGAAGAGGCAAGGTAGTCCAACACAGGAGGCTGGTGGTAACCTTCTCCAGCAGAAATGGGAGGCGGAGATAGAGAGAGGGAAAAGGAGGTGGAGAGATGCTTATTTTTCAATAACATCTAGCCTTTTGAAGATTTATGGAGTATAATCCAATACCTGTCTACTCAGAATAAAGTCCCACAGATTTTAATGGAACTTTCTCCCTCCTGCACTTTAGAAGTATCCCTTCTGGTGGATCTGGAAGAGTGAGAGAACAAGGAGGTTATGGTTGGACACTGCTGCTTCCAACATGACAGCTTCTGTGGGATGGAGATTACTAATAGTGTTACTGCAGTCTAGGCCTACCTGGCGATAGCACCCGATATCACTTTGATATCAATAATTTGGCTTTCTTCCACCATCCCTCTCACGTGTTTGAGAGGCCCCCAGACAAGTCCAGAACTAGGCTCGGCCATCAAACACTGCAATATCCCAAGACAATACAGGCAGGCCAGAAACAGCCAGATCACCGCTTTAGGAGACCTCTCTGCAAATATCCTCATTATGTATGCACACTGTTTACAAAGGACTCCCTGCCCCAAGCAGGTAACTTGGCAAGCTAGAAGCTTTAATGCCAAGCACTGAGCATTTGCATACAGTCTACCTCTTTGTCAGTTCGGACTTAACTCAATCATGCTAAATTTTGACCTTTCGGAGACATTGTCTCACACCCAAAACTCATGGTTGTCCCTGAGTAAGGCATAGCCTGCAGTCACACTTTTCCCTATAAAAACCCCTGATTCCGAGACCCTCCTCGATCGCTCCCAAGTTCCAACCACCTTGCTGCCACATTGCTTGGTGAGCTTACCCTCAGCTCCACATGCTGAGACACACCGAACCCCAGCATCGCTCTCTATCTTCTTCCAGACTTCAGGAACAGGTGTCGTGTCACCCGAACCAACTATCACTCTGAAAATCCCCCTATCTTACTGACACCTTTATTTTCCTTAGTTATCTGTGTGCTTGTGTTGCTTACATTGTGTGCCTGTATTTAATAAAAGATCATTCATTATTTTCAAACTGGTCTGCTCCTTGACTTGGCCCGACCCCGTAAACACTGGGTTACAAGATCTTGCTAAGTTACCCTGCCTCTCGTAACGCTAAGCAGTGCTCTGAGCTAATTTTCCCCACCTATAGTAGAACACATTTTGGAGTCCCTCCCGGGACCCCCAGTAAACAGGGTAACCATAGAGTCAAACATCTCCAGCATGGGAGGAAGACAAAAGGGTGAAAATGCAGAAATACACAAACACACACACAGAGAGAGAGAGAGAAGCAGCTGCAGGTGGAATTTTTAAAAGTTTCTTTTTAAAGCACTAGTAAAATGACACTTTGAAGGCTGTGCACTACCACTAGCTAAAGGTTACTGAAGACTGCTTGCATTATATGAATAGCAAATTAAAAGGCTGGGGCCATAGCAATAGATAACGTAACTTTAGCTCTGTTAGGATTGCTCCATTGTCTCCAGGGGCTATATGAAAAGAAAAAAAAAGGTAGATGTTCCACGGGGATTGCCATGTTTGTTTGTTTTTCTATGAAGCCTTTGGAAACCACATTATACAATCTCTTCATACCATTTCCTAGGAAAATTCTGGTCCCTGTTTGAAAGCAAACTGTAGCCTCAAAGAGAGGCTTTTACTATTAAAGAAGTTAAAGACAATAAAGGAGAAAAGCATTATACTTCAGTCCACTTTGTATTGCAGTATGATTAGGTTTATTATTATTTCGAAACTCAGTAATAACAAGCACCTTTTGTTTGAAGTTCTGTAGATGTGCAACTTGGTGAGCCAATTCTGGCCAGGTCAGTTTGCCATCTGCTGTGTCACTTACTTACGGGTAACACAGAAAATTTAGATTATTTGTCAGAATCTAGATAGATTTAGCACTCATCTAGTTTGAGGAGTTGCGTTTGCTACAAGAGAGATAGGCTATCTGAAATATTTTGCCCTAAGACTTCTGTGGACCTATCATTGTTCTTTTTTGATGTACTTGACTCTTAAAGATGAAAGGGAACACTGAGACCAAGGGTCATTATATTTAAGCCATGAGGTAACCCTCCACTGGGTAGACTGTGGCAGTAGAAGAGATCCATGAACAGTGGTGAGGTGTTCACAGACATGTGTGCATCATGTTGCCTAATCTAAGCTAGTGTGCTGTCTGGTGGAAGATGTTATCCCATTGCTTGTGGTCAATTGCCACTATGGCCAGCTACTTACAGTGGAAAGGGAGGGTGGATGAATCCCATTTTGTTCTTTACCTGAAGCAGCAAAATATCTTGGGCTCACCCTGCTATGAAGCTAACTGAGTAACCAAAGGAAGTGATGTCTTTTACTCCAAGTCTCAAGTCAAGTCTCAAGCCTCTACCTTCAAGTCTCAAGTCCTTGAAGAGACTTTCAAGTCGAATCTCAAGTCAAGTCTCAAGTTTGGAAGCCAACTTTATATCCCAACCTATATTCCAGAATTTCTGGACAGAGTAGAATAAAGTCAGTCTTAACAATTGAAGCAGAGTCAGCCCTCCCCATTTGTGATTTTGCCATCTACAGCTTCGGAAGTGGGGAATGGGATCCTTCTTACTTCCCATTTCTGAAGCTTCAAAAGCTTTAGAAGGAAGGACCCTTCCTCCTCAAGCCTGTTGGAGACAAATCTTGTCTTCTGCTCATAGGAAAAGTTTTAGAAGGCTCTTCCGATATGCAGCAGGAATAGGCTGCTGAGCAGACATCAAGCCTGCCTCAAGCCCATTGCCTAATCCATTTGCTGTTCCCCTTTGAGAAATGCACTCACTCTTCGGGCTTGAGACAGACTGTCATGTGGCCAGTAGGCAACAAGAGATGGAAGGATTGTTCAAAGCTGTAAGTTTTTTAAGATGAATGTGTTATGTTACTGAACCAAGGGCAGCAAGTCAGTCACTAAAAATATACAAGTCTCGAGTCAAGTCGAGTCAGCACATCATTTACTGCCAAGTCAAGTCCAAGGCAAGTCACTGACTGACTTAAGTTTGATTTGAGTCCAAGTCAATTGACTCAAGTCTACATCACTGCCAAAGGGCCAGTCACCATCTCTTAGCCTAACCTATTTCATGCCAGTGTTGTGAGACTATACTGGGAAAGTCTGTATATATACCAAGGGTGGGTAACAGCCAAAGATTTGGGGACTGCATTGGCCACCTGTAGGACCTTGGAGGGCTGCATCCCACGCATTGAACCCCAGCCTTCAATTTTTAAAATTATTTTGTAAAAAAAAAAAAAAGTACTAAAAATGTCTTCCTACATCCCCAGGTATATTGCAGGAAGGGGGGATTTCAGTGTATTTTAGCTACCACCCCAAACAGTTTAGAAGTAGCATGCAGATGCAATGGAGAGCCACTAAATCAACATGATATAATTCTGTGTGCCTGTGTCATAAGAGCTGACAAAAGGCAAGAGACAGGTATTCTACCCATGAATAAAGTTCTACGTAAATATAGTACATCTGGAGGTCATCTCCAGTTACATTTCCCAGGACTGAGATTTCCCAGGAGTGGATCCACTGGTGTAAATTGTTGTTTGTGCCGCTGCAGCTTAAGCCAGTCCCAGACACATTCTTATTTCTTTTTTAGCTTGAAATCTTCAAGTCTGAATAATAAAAACCCAATGTCTTTTGCCTGCATATGAAAGGATATTAGCATTCAGAAAGACAAGGACAAACCCGAGCAAACAGAAGCCATCCATTTCTCTCTCCCTCTCTAACTCTCTTTTTAAAGGTAGTAAATATCTTTATACTTAACCTCCTCAAAGTACATATAGGCCATGGCTTTTTGGTGTATTATCATCATCATCATCATCATCACCGTGCTGTCCCATGAATACGTACACTGTATCCTGATTGTAATCATTCGTCCCCTTAAGAAGGTCTGCGACGCAGGCTATATTCATACCCTTTCAATGGCTTCTTTTGCCTTGGTAACTGCAGCATCCCCCGGTGAACACCTAAAAGCTTCTATCTGAGCTGCAGTGGCACTCAGATAAAATGCCACCACCTTCTCTAGCCTCCCTAATGGATTTCTAAGTGATGCCTTATCACCAAGCAGCTTCTTTCCTTTCCCCGCTTTAAGGGCCATTTCCTATCACACATCCTGATTTATTAGTGTGGGGATGGATGACGAGCCCAGCACTGTCTGCTTCAACACCATTGTGCACCTTCCTGCTGTCTTCTGCCAATGCCTGATTTCAATGTAGATATCCAACTATTTTTTATTCCTATTTAAAAAAAAAAAAGAGGGGGGAAATCTAATGGATGATCCTCCCCCCCCCGGTCCCTTTGGAGGGCTGTGATTCATTCTCAGCACTGAGCTTATATCTCCCACTGACTGGTATTAGCAGACATCAGTGAAGGAAATAATTTTAGATCTTATCAAGGAATTTTGCTGAGCCACTTTTGGCTCATTCAACGCCATAAACCTGTCACTGCTTCCCTGTGTAACATACTGTCCCTTCTCTATTCCTTCTTTCCATTCTTTGCTTTCAGATGACTATTCCTCCCTCGTTGTGCTTCACTGTGTGTGTATAAGAGAGAAAAAGACAGTATGAGCATTAAAACTGAGCACATACAATTCCACACACACAAACATGCACCTAAAGCCCAGAAGAGCACAACTTTGTCCATTCCTTCTGGTTCTCTCTCTCTCTTTTCTTTTCTACTTCTGTCTTTTTCTCTGTCTCCCCCACCATCCCAGCTCACAGGCTTTCCTTTGTCAGGTTTGTTGGCCTGTGACTGACAAGCAATTACAATAAGTAATTTCATTTCTGTAGAAGATAATAAAACGTGATACCATAACTACCCACAGAGCCTCAAAAGTATTTATGTTCAGTCTAATAACCTGGTGCGATGCTGTTAATCTTAACAAAGGGTGCCTGGCAGGTGCTGGGAAGCCAGATCTTCATATTCTTTCACTGTTTGTTGAGGTTTCTACAGGGAGAGCTCCAAGCTGTTTTTAAAAAGGGAGGCACTAGCTTAGTTTTTAATTACATTTAGTTTATTAGAGGCTGAACCAGATGTATAACTAATCCAGGAAACTGCTACCCTCATGAAAGAAAGTGAGGGATGAGGATAAAGAAAAGATTTAGAGAGACAGATTCCTCCTTTTAACTGCAATATAGATCTTGTGGCACTCTGGTCAGAGGAAGATCCGTTAATTGTTCGCCACAAGGTTGTGGTGAGGTACATGAGATTGTTGTCAGGTTCTTTCTATAATGTTGTATGTTAGTCTAAATATGCAAGATCTAGGGTATTTTTGTGAAATTATAATTTCCTTTTAAAAGAGATGGGGTTGTAAAGTTACTGTATGCTTTAGAGATGGCAGACATAGCATGTTTAAAATTTTGCTACTTTGTGCCCTACATATTTCCTGGTTTCAAGTGACATGCAGCTACCTATCTGCCCCTTTCAACAGTGGCATACCGAGGGGGGCGGAGCGCCCCAGGCGCCATGTTTTTGGGGGTGGCACTGGGCCACCCTCCACATGCTGGCAGATATTCAGCGACTAGATGGGCACCGGAGCCTCCCGGAGAGGTCTGCTGGAGGGATATGCCACCTCGGCTGTCCTTCCCCCCTCCTCCCCTGCCCTCCCTCTCTCCCTCTCAACCTGGAATCAAACCTGTTTCCAGCCAAAGCAGCAGTGCCAGCAGTGGCAGACCTCTGGGTCGGGCAGAGAAGGAGGGAGGGAGAAAAGGGAGAGAGGAGAGGAGGGACCCTGAGAAGGTGAGAAGAGGCACCTGCCTTCCCTCCCACCCCACCTCCAAGTCTGGGAATGAGCCCAGCCCAGCCCACTCTCTGAGGAGGAAGGGAGGTGGGAGGGAGAGAGAGAGAGAGGGTGCTTGCCACCACAGGAATGCTAGCATGTCTCTGAGCACATGCAGAGTGGCCTCTTTGAACACGAATGCCCACAGCCCAATTACCCAATGCCAATCAAGCAGTTTTTATTTGGTATTTTGGATAGGTCCTCCCTCCCTGAGGAGGGTGGCAAACTCAAGGACTGCCGCCAAACAGCAAAAGCTCTAGCTACACCACTGCCTTTCAATTTCCTCTGCTACTTTTTCCAACTGCTCAGAGTTCAAATTGATAAAAACATGAAAAGTATCAAGTGGCGGGGGTGATGATTTTCTGCACTTCATCTTTCTGGCTCATACTATGGGTTGGTTGGGATGGATTTTTGTTAAAGACACCCATCCTTCACCCCTGAATTTCATTCATCATTTGCAATTTTGAGTTCCACACTTGCACACAGTCATACCATTCTCCTCACACATAAAAACTGCTTAAGGAAGGAAAGAAAAATGCACAAATGCCCAGGACAAAGTTCTTTCCTGTCACTATGGGCAGCAAGGTTTCACTGTGCTCATGCAGACTGTAGCTGCCTCACCAGAAAAATCCTACAAGGTGGGCAAAGGAGGAAAATTCTAAAGCAGGGAGGCTGAACTCTTTTCATATAAAGCAATCTTCTGGAGCATAAACATATCTGTATTTCACATCATTGATCTGTCCCTAGACTATTTGCCTCTGTTTTGTTTATGAAGAAGTAGATGGATTTATATAGGAATTTAATTTAGTCCAATCATATATCAAATTAGGCTGTTCAAATCCAAATTAATAAATGATTCCTTATATGAGATTTAGAATCAGGCCCTTGCCAAAGGTAGATTCAATCAATCAATCAATCAATCATTTATTATGGTCATAGACCAGCATAAAAAGCAGACTGGAGCCAGGTCCAAAAAATCTTTTCTAGGTTTTTGGCCTGGAATAACCAGCAATTGAACTTGTCTCCTAGAGAACTGCCAACATTCCAGGTCTGGCATGGAGTCTAGGAACTGCCCTTGATTTCCACAGTCTTTTCAAGATTAACACTGGAGTTGTGACAAGTCACCAAGCCACCATTGCCCCAATGCTTATTTATTTCCTCCCCGGTTGTTGCTACCTCTTGTAGCCTGCAGCCCATGATCTCTCCACCTAGGTGAGCCTCTGATTGTGGAGGACACCCTCTTTTGCCCCCAACTGGCCACAGTCCTTTAATGAACTACACATCATTGTGAATTACACTTTACAATGATGTGTAATGGGCAGATTTGCAGACTCGTACTATAGCAGGCCACACTGATGCTGACAATGACAAGCTGTATGATGAATACCATGTTTTACAACAAATTAGGAAAGAGCTTGTCTCGAAGGAGCAGAACATAGATCACAGACAAGTGGAAGTTTTCAGACAAATGCCAGAGGGCAGTGACAGCCGAATGATGAAACTGACCTGTGCAGAGTTTCCAGATTTCTTACCCAAAAAAGAAAAAAAGAAGGAAGAAAAGAAAAGAGAAAGAAAATCTGCTGAAAACAGCAAGAGGCCAGCTCAAATATAAATTTAAAAAGTAGGATGCTGAGGACAAGCCAATCCAGCTTTAAGGATAAAAATAACCACACCACATTTTGAGTATTTTAGTATGACATTCTTAGGAGGGCCACCTGGCTGCAGAAAGGGAGAAAAGGACAAGTTTAAGAGGAAGACAAACATGGCCTTTGCCACCCGTTGTTTTAGAGAGACCGTCAAGTATGAAGCAGTTTCTTAGAAAAACACATACGGTACTCTTTATTTTTGAAGGGTTTTGCATTTCTTTTTTGCAGAATGATAACAGACTGACATGCAGAAAGAAAACAGTAGAGAAGAAAACACACAAAAACCACAAAAATAATATGAAATAAATACACAAAATAAACAAAGGGGCCCATGCTCTGGAGTCTCTGGAAGTCTGATTTTCCAAGTATAGGCTTAAACACTAAATATACATTGGATGAAACTGGATCCACAAATTTAGATCGGTAATGAAGAAATTTGATCTCAGATTGAAAAAACAAAATCTCCAGGAATTTCTTCAGCTGAGGTTGGCAATCCTGTTCATGTCTTCCTCTGAGTTTATCTGGAATTCATACAGTACGTGGAGGACAAATGGAATTCTCTCCCAACAATAAATTGTTATGAGCTCTCTTATTTATAACACAGATTACCATGGGTGACCTTGGTTTTGAATGGGCAGTTAATACTTTTGCTAAGGGCTTTATAAAAGACCTGCTCCTGGTTGTAACAAAAATAGCTAAGTCAGTTTATGTGATATAGACCAACATAACTGCCTTTATTTTTGGACTTTCTTCAGGAGCAAAGTTCTGGAGGCTGTCATGGTGAGCACCTGCTTTTTGAAATTTCTCATACCCCATAGTTCACTGAAATCAAAAGTACATGGAATGCCACTTGAGGAGAGTGGCTTATCTCCTCTGCTATTGTGTTGCCAAATATAAAGAAACACAAATCCACTGGAAGGGGTCTACTAAAAGTAAGTTGGGATGCAACCAGGTTGAGACTTTCAAACTTTGAGAGCATGGTATCTGCCAACCCCTTTCCCACAAATGTCTGCTTACGGAACTCCTGGATGTTGCTGATAATTAGAAGTCAATGCTGCTCAAAGTGCTGGTCCCTGGATCAATGTTGGTCCACGCTGGTCCCTTGTAAGTTTTCGGGAAAGACAAAGACAATTGTAGCCAATGGACAAAAATAATGTGCTGATCCCTGGTGTAATGAAAAAAAAAATAATTGCTGGTTCCCCACGTCAGAAAGCAAACCCAAATCCTCCTGAGTGACCCTTTTAAAATGTTATATATGTTGCCTATTATACATTTTCAAATGATGCCTTAATGCTATAACATTTAAAAACTGCCAAAGTGATGAGTTAAGACAGTGGTTCTCAACCTGTGGGTCCCCAGATGTTTTTGGACTTCAGCTCCCAGAAGCCCTGAGCATTGACCATAGTGGCTGGGGCTTCTGGGAGCTGCAGTCCACACACATCTGGGAACCCACAGGTTGAGAACCACTGAGTTAAGAGAATATGGCATCAATGCTCTCTTTACAGCTGAGGTAGATAAATGAAGTTTAAAATGCAATATTGTCAAATGGCTGGTTCAAACTGCTGGCTGGCTTTGTTCAAGTGATGGCTTCCACATGCAGCTTCCAACACGTAACTGAGCACAATGTGCATTGTAAAGCATAGGCCAACGCTTTCCTATTGCGCACTGATTGCTGTTGCCACATATGTCTGTCTTTACTCCACCTTTCCACTACAAGGCCCCACACATGTCACCCACGCCAAGAGAGCTGTAATAGCAGACCTAAAGAAATGGCTTGTCCAAATGGCCAAGCAGTAAACTGGAATAATGCAGAGATCTGAACTCATTTCTAAGGTAAACATCAGAACATTTTTTGTTTGAATACTATGAAGGCCTTTAGAAGAGGGAGCCTGGGAAGTGTCGACTTACGATGAACTAGAGTGGTG
Organism: Iguana delicatissima; assembly: GCA_948472985.1. Classification (NCBI taxonomy): domain Eukaryota; kingdom Metazoa; phylum Chordata; class Lepidosauria; order Squamata; family Iguanidae; genus Iguana; species Iguana delicatissima. The sequence continues at coordinate 554,692 of CAOKZL010001495.1, read as the reverse complement.
CTTTAGCTGCTTGCTGTTTACAGATATTTTCTGAGACTTTTGAATTGAAAGGTCGCCTGTTATTATCATTCACCTGTTTGCCTCACTGGGGAATCACTCCTTTTGGAGAGCACTGAATGGAATATACCAAGCTACTTTCAAAAGGAACTGTACTCCAGCAGAACAAATATGTATGTGTAGGTTGCCTCTTCTGAGATCCAAACTACACCCTGCATGGGAGGCGTAACAGTCTCCCAAAGTGTTTGCTCATTTGTTTGTCAAGAAAAAAAAACAACCCACAGTGAATTAGAACAGAAGAAAGGGAGGGGATAAGCCAAATCTCTCTTCTTTCCCTTCCCCATACCACATTTAGGGGGGGCAGGAAAGGGCAATTTTGAGCAAGCAAACAGTTAACAATGAAAGTAGTCTGCCATTTTTCTCATCACACAGACGCTTTTTATAAAACCAAGAGTTAGGAGGCTGTACACCGACTGAGAGAAAGACAGATTCTCTCCCATTTCTCTCTCTCTCCTACACACATACACTCACACACAGAGAGAAAAAAAACATTAAGGGGAGGGACCTGTTTTGGTTTTATATTTCTCAAAGTAGTTTCCAAACTTGCCATATATTTGTGCCTGTGTGAGCACAAATGGAACCAACTGGACCAGACTCCACTTTTTGTTTCCAAATGAATATTTACCTCTCTATTGAGGACAATTAGCAAAATTTCTCAAAGAATGGGGAGTCCTTAGGCGGTTTTGAGATGTTACTAAAGGCACAATTCAAAGAGGATTTGATGTTTCCTCCTCAGTCAAAAGCATCTCAGAATTCTGAGGTAGACCAAACAAGTTTTAGTCAGAGAAGCTGAATGCCTCATATCTATTGTGGATGTCTTAGGAATTTGATTGTTAAAAGTTACAGCTTAAACTGAAATGATGCACACACCTCCTGGACTAATTGGTGTCCAGGATTTAATTATCTGCCCACTTTTGCACTTCCTCGGCGCTTTTACATAGTTGTCAGCTCCACACACATACAACATACACAGAGAGAGTGACAAAAACACACACACATACTAAAAACAGAGCACCAAAATGACTTTTTTTGAACTGCATTTGGAGGGATACTGGAAGCTGGGACCCATTCATACGACACAAATATAGCACTGTCATTCTACTTTAACTATCATGGCTGCCTTCTATTGAATCCTAGGATTGACATTTTGGTCAAAAACATCAAAGACTATTGTAAAGGCCCCGCCCTCAACTGCCAATCCCAGAATTCCCCAGGAGGGAACCTGGACAATTGGAATGGAACCATAGCACTGTAATTGTGCAATGGGCCCCAGTAAATTTCCTAAGCACTGATCAAAATGCATTTTACAAGAGAAAATATATTTAGGAAAATGTATATAAATGCATATTGAAATGACAATTTTCATAAAGGTTTAGGAAAATAGATTCAAAGATAAATGCAGAAATGACATGGAATAGACCTGTGGGTGAACAGGTACTGGAAGGACCCTAGCAAGAAATGTATTTGCCCAGCCCTACTATCTTTACCTAAAAGACAGAAGAGCAAGATGGTAGCACAAGAGAAAAGCACCTGATTTGTGCAGGCACCCACATCAGATGAACTTCGCAATTTTAATAGCATCTCTACCACTAAACAAAAGGAAGCTGGAATAAGTTTTTGGATAAAATGTGACATAATAATAAAAATGTAAGCAATACCAGCATGGCAAATAGATCTAAGGAAATGATTAGCTATTTAAAGAGCCGATTAAACAAAATATAATTAGGGCTAACCTGGCCCTTTTCCCAGAGTTCATAAACCCATAAAAGGAACTCTCTGGGGGCCCATACAGCTCAAAGTGTGTCTTATATAATCAGGTCATTTATATAGCTAACCTTTTCTTGTCCTCCTTCTGCCTGTGTGTGTTCTGTCTTCTCTTTATACAGCTAACCTTTTCTTATTACACATGGTGTTGAACATGACTTACATGCCTTCCTTTCAGTTAGAGCAAGGATCACAACTTAGAGAATGAATCATCACATGTGTCTGAAATGGGGCCTAGCTGAAATACTTCTTCAGCAATGCCAAAGAGGGCCATTTTTTTCACACAAGACACCTGGTTAGTCCAGCACAAACTATTACTCAGAATTTGGAATGTACAACCCTAATGCCATGTGGAATTACTTTGAAATATGAGAGAGTACGGCACTAGTCATAAAAGACCAAACAGTGTGCTGAAACTCTCATCTGTCTTGACTTCTGTTAATATTATCTACAAATGAAACAGCTAGCCAACTCAACACTGCAACACTCAAGGCAGCTTCTAAGTATTTCCATTACTGAGCAAAACAGATTCCCCAAAATCAGAAGCAGAAGAGCCAAATCAATTGACATATAGGAGGTACTGAAGGGCACTGAAAAAAGATCAGGATTGGAGCAGAGGCAACGAGACCCCTCCTATCATTTTTCAACTACAAAATGTTACAGCTGCATTCAGACACTTTCAGCAGAAACAATATGCAGTTCAGTATGTTTTCTTCTGAGAGCCAACTTGGTGTGGTGGTTTGACCATTAGACTACGACTGTGGAGACCAAGGTTTAATTCCTCACTCAGCCATGGAAACCCATTGGATGACCTTGGACAGGTCACACACACTCGGTACCAGAAAACTCCATGATAGATTCACCTTAGGGTCACCATAGGTCAGAAACAGCTTGAAGGTACACAACAACAACATTCTCTTCTGAGGGGAGAAAAGCAGCCAGAGGGGGAGAAGAAAAGTTTAAACTGGCCTATTTCTGCTGTCCCTTTGCAGATGGCTGCCTTTCAGTAATGTTTTAACTTTTGCTGTTGTGGTTAAGAAAAACGTAGCAGGCAATTGCTCTCTCCTCTCCCATGTACCATCTAGCATACAGAGACGACCCTACTGATGCAGCAGGGGGTCTGAGTGTGGCAAGGTTGTTGTTCCTTGCCTCACTCTTGCAGATTCCTTGACCATTTCCATACTAGACTGTTATAGCACTATTATTCCACTTTCAACATCCAATGGAACGCTGGGGTTTGCAGTTTAGGTGCGGAAAAGGCCCTCGTCAGGTTGGAGGGCTGCCACTAGGCTATGTAAGCTCTCCAGAGTCCTGCAACAGCACTACTAACAGAATACCTCAGTTAATGAAGTAAGTATGTTCTGAGACATTATTTTTTAACAGAAAATTTTGTATTAGAGGTAGAAATAACATGGAAAGAATAGGGATAGGTTCCTACACCACAAAAAAGGAGATCAGTTCAACATGCATCAGCAAACATTTTACTCAGAACTAAATGTTTGCACATGTGAAATGAAACAACCTGGCCAGGTAAGCCTTGCATAAGTTGAAAAAAATCTTCTAGCGACTACTTGAAGGATTCTTTCAAAATACATCCAGGGATATTTTTTTCTTTCACAAACTTTCACATGTCTTATGATTTCCATTCTGGTGGTCGTACTTAGAGATCAATGCTTTTTCAACATGTTGGGAGTACCTGATGAGGCAAGCTAATTTGCTTTCCCTCTTCTCTCTGTTTTACTTTTCATGCATTCTTTGCAAGGAATTCCAGAGACAGCTGCTATTTACCTTGTCTGTTGTAGGCAGACACACTCAGCTAGAGAAGAGGTGGAAATTGTCAATTTCCCACTTTCCAACAGATGTCAAGGAAAAGTTGCTCATATTTCTTCCCTGTCAAAACATTCAGGATATTTTTTTTCTGGCAAAGAATGGAAAACTCATCACAACTTTTAAAACTGCATTTTCAAGAAACTCACAGTTTTACTCAGAACTGCACAACTTTCTGAAGAACAAATAAGCAGTTGTAGGTGTTCCTCCAGCCTGACTGTTTCATTTTGCAAAACAGAGAAAGATAGAACAGGAATGGATGGATTAGATAACAGGAATTAATAAATAAAGGTGTATTGTATACTGGAGTTTGGGGCTTCATAGAATGTCCAAAGCATGCAGCAAAAATCACCATCAATCCTCTTTCAACATCTAGTGTAAGGAACCTCCAAACAATCTGGGCCCTGCACCTGAGCTCCCCTTCTTTCTTGACCTAACCTGTTTAATCTGATTCCTCAATTCCTTCTTATCCCTACTTCATCTTGCCAAGGCTGTTCCTCTCTTGCCCCTCTTCTCTGCTGATCTTTCTCAGCTGCCTACCAAGAACTGGAGTAGACAGGCAGGTCAAGAAAGAAAGGGAGCTCAGAGCCCAGAAAGTACAGGGAGCAAGTTGCACAAAAACAGCTGAGAAAGAGTGGCAGAGGAGAAGGTAGCAGGAGAGGAGCAACTTTGGTGGGGATGAAGCAAATTAGTAGGTATGAGAAGGAATCAGGGAAATCACAATTTTGTGATTTGCAGAGAGGAGGGCAGTGGGAAGGGATAAAAAAAAAGCACTGTCACTTCGTTATTGCTGATGCCATCCTCCTTCTCTTTCTGGGATGGAAAGAAGTTGCTTTAGTAGTGACTGGCTGGTGGTCAAGAAAGAGGGATAAGGAGCAACCTGCAGCCAGCAAGGTATCTTGTCCTCATTGGAGATGTCTATTGATTTGTGAGGGAGGAGATGTGCTTCCCCTGTCCCACATCTAAAGCAGCTGTGGAATCTGACCTATCCCACCTAGTATGGTGCTGAATTAGTGGGAAGATGAATAGATTAGTGGTGCTTCTGGGCTTCCCTTTGATGTAAGACCAGAAGTACCACCTATCTAGTCATCTTTCACTACTTGAGCACCGTGCTAGGAACTTCAGCACTTTAAGCTCTAACTTGTATCATGCCAAGCAACCTGGCTGCAGCAGTAGGCAGTTTCATTAATGTTCAATATCTGATTGATTGAATATCAGGCACAGCTCTCCCCTGTGTCAGCCAATATACAACACTCTCAGAACTTTGTGTTCTCTAGAAATACAAGTACTTTTCCAAAAAAATGAGGTAACTGAGGCTCTGCTTTTATGTACCTTATATACATTCTAGAGAAAATTCTAAAAACAAAGACAACTTTTGGGAAGATCCAGACAGAGAAGACCTGAATGGAGTCTCCTCAGAGTCACCTTATTCCCTTAGCAAAGCTCCAATCACTTCCCTATACATCTCAGCGACTTCTCCCCAAATACACATTCTTTAAGATCTCTCTTTTTCCCTTTGAAAAGCTTGTTTCTTCTCACAAAGTTAGGGCTGGGGAAAGATTTCTGTAAAATAACCTGAATATGCAATGAACTTAAATCTTCTAATTAAAAAAGTATATATGTATGATAAGAATTGAATGGGAATTCATTAGTTTCCTGACTGAGGTTGAATTAGGAGTTTGTGGCCCCTCCAGGAACTTGTGCAGGAAGAAAAATGGCATGTCAGAAGTTCCCACAACTTATATGAGCTTTTTTTAAAATAAATTCCCAACACAACATAAACTGCTCAGATTTTAAAAACTATGCAGGAGTTTTAAAAAACTGTGCAGGTTTGCTATAGAAACTAGGGATGGGATGAATCCAGAATTTTCCAAATCCAGATCTGGACCCAGATCTCTGGAAGGTTCTGGGAATCCATGAATCTCGCGAATCTCAAATCTTTCGAATCCTTTTTTTAAAAAGAGTTTAAAAAGCAAGGGAAAGAAGGATAATCTTGGGCAAGACACATTCTCTCAGCCTTAGCAAAAGCCTAGGCAAAGGCAAACCTCTCTCTGAAGAAATCTGGCCAAGACAATTGTCATAGGCCATTTCCACATGGGTTTTTTAACACGGGGCAGAGCGTCCTCCAGGGAGGACGTCTGCACCTGGGAGTGGACTGGGTCGGACCTACTTAATGTAGATCCGCACCCCAGCCCGCTCCAGAATGACCCCAAGTGGTCGTCCAGCGTGCTTGTGCAAGACTGTTAAAAACAGGTCTTTCAAAAGCACGTAGCGCACCACTGCAAGCCTGCTCCCTTATGCAGATTCGCAGGCTCTCATTGGTGCGAACCTGTGATCTGCCGGGGGTGGGCTTTAGGCTGGCAAGCTTCAGCGGTTGGTGGAGATCCTCAACCAACCAGAAGCCGCCATTTTCATCCTTGGAGCAGTGCGGAGTGGCAGCCACACACTGCTCCGGAGAAGCATGGACCGGATCGGGGAGCCCAAAAGTCCAGTGAATAGCGTCACGGGTCGATTCCCTCACCACGTGCAGAAATGGCCATAGTTTTGCCTCAGGATCTCCCCAGATTGAAAATGACATGAAAGTTCTTTCTACACAGGCAGGAAAATGTAGATTAATACCACATTTTCCTGCCTGTGTAAACAGAGCCACATACTATAGTAGAGAGATGATCCAGGTCAAAACTGGCTTTTCTTTGCATAGCTCTTTCTGGCATCCTGGGGTTTGTAGTTTGATGATGGACCAGCAGACTTTGGCAGAGAAGGCTGTGACACCTTGTAAAACTACAAGTCCAGAATTGTGTCTGAAAGAGCTTTGCAAGGGAGCTATGCAAGGAATCTTTCAGCTGTCCTTGAAATCTCAAGCCTGTAGCTTCCAGTCAAGTACTGAACTTAAAATGAAATGTTCAATTTAAATATCTTAGAATACAACCCCAGCTGTAATTTCTGAAATTGTTAGCAAAGGCCATTGTGACGAACCTGATGGGAGGAGGTCTTGACAACAGAGCCTCCTTGGCAACTGAGAGTGTTTAAGCTGATTGGCTGGTGAAATGGAACCTTGGATAGCCCAGGGGAGGGGCTGGTGGAAAAAGGAAAACAACAGATTTTAATGAACTAGAGTGTGGTTGAAGAGGAGTGTGACTTGCGGTGTGTTTGGGAGAGGTTGAAGATTTGAAGAGCTCTGTGGGAGAGAGAACTGAGAAATTGGGTATATGAAAGATAGTGAATGAATTGAGAGAGAGAGAAGAATGGTGTGCTGTTTGTAAACATTGAGATACAAATCACATTTAAAGTAACACTGTTACAGTAAATGTTTGAAGTTCTGTGTTCCTTAAAACAGTGTCATAGAGTCTTATTTTGAGCCCTGGAATAGACACGCTACCTATAATACCATCCTGACCTTAGTGCCAACAGTACCACAGTCTTGGAAAATATAAATTACTGTTGATCCTTACATCTGGGAGAAGGGCAGATTTAGGGAAGGTATTAAAGGGGAAGAGTACTGAAAGGAAGAAACCAAGGGGAGACAAGAGTGAGGAAGGGACTGAGTTCTCAGAAGGGGAAACTGAGGCAGACCCGTTCGTCCTGGCCCCGGTTTGATTCAGAGATCTCCCTGGCTGTTCAGACCTGAACACAAAGAGGTGTCAGGCTGGGCAAACCTTGAATGCAAGGCTTGGGTGTGCCTTTCACATTCAGCACTGATGGACAGGCGGCAGTGGTTTTCCGTCCACTTGTAACAGTCATTATTGCTCCAAGGGAAAAGCTCACCTATTTACTATCTTCCCTTGTATGTATGATCTCCCTGGTTTTCAGGCATCCTAGTCTCCAACAATCTATTTAGCTGGCTGATTTGAAAGATTTGGCTTGCCTATTTTGACACAGGGATTCGGATTCAGGAATCTCGAATCCTTACCCAGGATTTGAGGATCTGAGGATTCAATTAGCCCATCCCTAATAAAAACCAGTTCCCATAGTCCTTTCACTATGCACAGAAAACTGTGCAGCTTTCTAAAGAAAAAGAAAAGTAGCTTATGTTGTTTTTGCTACATACTTTGGAAAAGTGCACACAGCATGGTGAAGGGTTTGACTTCTTGGCTACAGCCTTTTCCGGTCTGAATGTTGTACAAACCTAATTATAGGGCAAGAAAAGAAATTCTGGCTGACTGAAGCTGCAGTCTTTGTTAGTGTGAATGTTGTGCCACTTGCCTTTTCATAATGAAAGCTGCACAGTTCTGACGTTATGTGCCAAAAGTTGTGCAGTTTCTGAAAAACCACACACTTTCTGGCTGAGCTGTGCAACTTTCATAGAAAAGCTGTGCAGTTTCCCATTACTGCTGGGAGGCGGGCTCAGGTATTCCAAAGCTATGAGACAAAATAATGGTTCCATTGTTCTCTACATCCATTGGAAATTGGGAAAAAAATGAGAACTGCCATCTCTAAAACATGGGACCCATCTGCAAAATTTATTCACAGTGAAAATTAGAATTAGAGTATGGGAGCTGCAGTACTCAGAATTTTTAACACAGAATTCTGGACCTATTCAGTCCCATCTGCCAGGCCTTTTCCTCTTGTGCCAAAAACTATCTTGCCTTAAATTGCCAATAAAAACCAAATTGTTACGTCCCTCAACACACTGCTTTATATTGTCTCTATATTTCTGGCAGCTTTCTTGCTAGCCTTCAGGATACCAACTTATCATTTAGAACTCCACATCTGGGATATGTTGCATTGCCCTTAAAAAAAAAAAGTGAATGAAAAGAAAACACCACCACCATTTGTTTCATTTCTTTACAGGAAATCCATGTATACAACCAGACTTCAAGATGCAAGCTCAGCAATTAAGAGGAAGAATGTGTTTAGGGAGATCAAGAGCTATTACTTCCCACTATTGTCTCATACTTATTTACGAAGCTGATAATGAACCAGAAAGATGAAAATACGAATTGACTTAGTGGGGGTGGGAAGATAAAGTCCTATATGTATACTGTACATGATTTGGATGTTATGAATAGGGGTTCTTTTATCCATCTCCAAGGAATGGAAGTTGCTGATGGTTACAGAAAAGAAAGGAGGACGCTGCTCAGAATAAACAAAGCAATTAATAGAAAGAATTGAAATAAGTTGCTAAGGGTGAGCACTGGAAGTATATTGGAAGCCACTTCCATAATATGACTTAAGAGCATTGGAGCATTCTTACATGTCACTCCTGAGTCTTGCAACAACTTTGTGACTATTTCCTTACCACTTAGGCAACACAAAAAGCCTCAGTTCCTATGGGTTTTTTCTCCTTATGCTAGAATTGCTATCCTTCAAAACTGTAGCAATAGGTGTGGGTCAAAGGGGCAGCTAGTGGAGCCTCAGATACCAATGGGGCACTGTATCCACTCTAGGTTTTAGTCTGAACTTTAAAGGATCTCCATAAGGTGCTGGATCTTATCCCCAAAATAGGTTCAACACATTGGATAGCTCCTGTAAAAATCAGACTAAAACCAGAAACGGATTCACTGCCTCACTGAAATTTGAGCCACCAGCCTCCATTGGTTTCAAACACAAGCTCCCTCCTCGTTGACTAGGGCTGCTCATATAGCCTTTCTGCCTTGGAAAGGAAATGTGCGGCAGTCGCTTCCATGCTGCAAACACTAATTTACTAATTAGACCACCAGTAAAGTGAAAGAAACAAGAATATACACAGCTCACTGGAGAGCAGTAGGAGGAATGACAATACAAAATGCTTCCAATACTATCATCCTTTACAGCCTGTTAAAGCATTAAAGAGTGGCATGTGGGAGAATGCCCAATGACGATTCAGTTACCAAATGAGTGTAAGTAAATTAGTGCTTCATCATTGTAGTGCTCAGTAACAGAAAGGAAGGTGTTACCATAAAAAGCGGGAGATCTTGGGGTCCACCCACAATGCCAGTGTCTCCTTAGGAATAGGGAGAATTATAACTCAAAGGAAGCCTGCAACAGAAGGGTAACGGCAAGATCTTTTCACCTTACTAGACCAGCACTGACTGTAAAGAGGACTCCAGTTAAAGGTTAAACAGATTATTTTATTTGGAATTAACAAGCACACAAGAAATCAGGCACCCTGAAGAGCCATAAAAGGCTATCGTAAAATGAGGCAGGAAAAGTTAGATGGAGAGAAACTGGGTAGAAAGGTGATAGCTACCAGTCCTGAAGCAGAAGGTCAAAGCAGAGTGGCTCAGAAAAAGTATATGAGGGTAGCACAAATGAACAGAGGTCTGGGCACCGCATATTACATCCAAGTAGTACAATTTATTGGGGTTGGAGCTGGGCATATTTATACCCTCTATCTTGTCCTGAAGGAGGTGCTTAGATAAAGTGGTAATGGCTTTCCCATGGAGGTGACAAAGGAATCCAGAATGGGCTGGTTGTCTTAACTTTGAGTGACACAACATTGACGGGAGTCAATCTCTTAATGTTTGGTCAGGTAGTTTGAATGGGGAAGGTCTCTGCAGGATATGTAGGGGTCCCTGGTTGCTTCACCTGGGCAGTTTCCCCTATTTTGGGGCGAGTGATCGCAACTTACAGCTCCTGAAAAGATTATTCGAAGTCCATCAGCATTGGGCTTTCCCGCCTAATCCTCTCTGAACTTATGACCTGATCATGTCTGAGGCCATTCTGACCTGGCCTATGGTTACAGCTGGTGCACTTTCAAATATGTGTTCCAGCCATGAAATATGTCCAATTATGAAAATAGTACATCCTGCAGAGTGTGGGTATATAGTGTGATAACAAAAGCATTGCTAAGTAATTTCTGTTGCTTGCAACAGGTTTAAAATCTGGCTACATGCAAACATTATACACTGAGCTCACTGTGGAAGTCCGCATCTACACCAACAGAGAGATGCTTTAGATGTCCCATCCCACATGTTCCATTAGCAAGCCTATTTTTAAGAGATGAGATGCTACCATCAGGTATTATCAGATGATCCATTCAAAGAACACTGCTATTTTCTGACATAGGCTAAAGCAGCTACCAGGAAATAAAAATGACTGTAAGGAAAAACAGCCCAGAGCCCACAGTGAAAAGAATGTGCCCATCATAAAAGTAAAAATGTTCTACCAGAGCTGTAGCTGCCAGTTCATAAAATGGCAATATGTCAAGCCATCTAAGTGTAGCAGCGGGATAGATACCGGAAAACTGCCATTCCCATTTTCAGTGAGTTTCTCAATTTCTCACCAGTGTGCTGATTCCCTGCTGTTATCTGTACAACGTTTTAAGATTTTTTTTTCCTCCAGTATCAAACAAATTCAGAGGGGTCAAAATGCCCTAAGAGTACCAGATCTGGTCTGATCTTGGAAGTTAAGCAGGGACAGCTCTGGTTAGTACTTGGATGGGAGAGTGTCAATGAATACCAGGTGCTGTCGGCTATATTTCAGAGGAAGGAACTGGCAAAACCACTCCTGAATATTTCTTGCCTAAGAAAACCCTATGAAATTCATGGAGTCACCTAAGTAAACTGGCAACTTGAAGGCACAAACACACAAACACCTATATATAAAATAAATTCATGTATATTTTTGTGGTCATTTTTTTTCAAAAACATTTGATTTTGTGTGTGTGTTTTTGCACTAAATAAGGCAGATTTGTGCAGATTTTTCAAAGGTATACATGGGTTGGTAGCATTCTTTCACGCCCCAAAGTGGTACACTTATCAGAAACATATGGATTGCCAGGACAAGATACACATGATTCCACTGGCAGTCTTGGGAAGTGCAGAAGTGTATTTCTGTACGGAAATACCCATCCAACAAATTTGTTTTCCATCTGTACAATGGCCAAACAGATTAAGGGTATCCAAAAAGGAAAAGGACAGTTATAGCAACAGCAGAAACTGCCACAATGGTAACAGTTATGTGAGTAATAAACTCGACCTCTGTTTGCAGCTTTGCCATCTTAATTGTCTCTATAAGGAACTGTTTATTTTTTCTACTTCCTGATCAGGGCCAATAAATCCAGCCTTGACACTGATTACTTTTATCTGTGAGTTTATTCAGAACTATTACTTTAGTGGAAAACATCATCCTACTCTGTACCTGAACTGTTAAAAACTGCTGGAACAGGAAACATATTATAAGTATCCGGTGTGTGTGTGTGTGTGTGTGTGTGTGTGTGTGTGCGCGCACGCGCACATGCACAAACACAACCACACATCACTGCGTTTTGTGCAGTTCTCGCAACATGACAGTCAGAGATGTAGTTATGAGGGAATAGGGGGAGGAATTGGGGTATTAGGGCCCAAATAAGAATTCTGCCACCCCCAATGAAATTTTCCTTCAGTTCCCAAATTTCTAGTATTGTGAAGAGTGAAATGTTGAAAAGGGTTCATATCCAGAACTCTTACATGCTCTGAGTTCTCATTCCCCTGGTAATCTTGTCTGCCCTTTACTTTGGTTGCCTAAACTATATTTCTAAACACTCAACTGAAGATTTACCTTACTGCAGTGCTTGCATTTTGGAGAAGGAAGGAACATTTATTGGGGGTCCAAAATTTTACTGGGGAAGGGCAAAGTGTTCATTTCCCCTCTTCCCAGCAGCTGTACCCAGAAATGTAGTAATGTCTCCAAACACAGCATTGGCTTGCTTTCAGAGCTTGCAAGGAATTTTTATCAACTGATCAGATTTTCTGAGCAACATCAGCTAAAGAGCTTTATTCAGCTTATCTTCTCATTGTCAGAAAGCCTTAGCTATCTTCGATCTTCTGAACTAGGATGGGCAGGTTAGAATCGACAGCATAGCAAGGCCCAGAATAAGACAGATAGATGTTTTTTACATTGTTGGTCATTGTGGTGATCACAGCCAGTGACACTGTTTATTCTTTTAAAAGAGTAATATTTAATCATAAAATACAAAACTGAAAAAAATTATCATTAATGTCTCATAGTGTTTGGAATACATCTTTAACCTCAGTCTACAATATGATTTTTTTTACCATGTTTCTGTTGTTGTTGTTGTTCTGTACTATATTCATTTATATCCCACCTTTCTTCCACAAGGCAGCTAACAATATTAAAAGAATACAAATTAAAACATTCATAAAAGTATAAATATACAATTGTTTAAAAATTAAACAATCTATAAAGTTAAAACATTACGTATTAAAAATATTAAAAACATTAAAATACATTAAAAATACCAACCATAAAACAGAATTGCACAGCATTTAAAAACCCAAACCTAGTCAATTTATAAAATCCTGATGGCACAAAAATATTTTAACCTGCTGTTGGAAGGAATGCAAGGGTGAGACCACCCTGGCCTCTCTAGGAAGGAAGTTCCAAAGTCTGGAAAAGCCATCAAGAAGGCCCTCTCCCTTATTTCCACCAAACATGCTTGAGAAGGTAGGAGGACAGAGAAGAGAGTCTTCTCCAGATGATCTTAACGTTCTACTGGGCTCATGAAGGGAGACACAGTCCTTCAAATCACCTGGGGAAAACTTGTGTCAGGCTTTGTAAGTCAAAACTAGCATTTTGAATTGCAACCAGAAATGGACTGGCAGCCCATGGAACTGTTGCAACAGAAGAGTTGTGTGTTTCCTGTAGCCAGCCCCAATTAACAACCTGGGCGGCCACTCTTTGGGCCAACTGTAGTTTCTGAGCACTTTTCAAAGGCAACATGCAACAAAGAGTGCATGACAGTAATTTTGTTTGTTTGGTTGTTTGTTTGTTTACTCTTTATCATTTTTCTTCTACTTGCTTCTCTTCCAGGTTCCCTTTTTTCCCTATTCATTTTTTTTCTCATCCTATCTTTTTCCCTGTTTCCTTCCCCACTTTCTGCCTTTGTTTTTCTTCATCACATGCATGCTTCAGAGAGAAAAAAAAATCCCAACCAAATAAAAATGGTGGCAGTGACACTGGTAACATACACCTTAGGCCATGCTTTTATCCAGCTGTGAATCCTGGCCCACCTATTGAAGACTAGTGGTCTTGTGCCTCAAGGGTTGGACCAGGTGATTTCACACATTACAGTTGCCCATTTAGTTGTAAAACCACAGAACTAAAACAAACAAACAAAACAGTGAAACAGACCAACTGAGAATATTAGATGCCCTAATAATGGTATTGCCCAAATATAGATTTGCCATTTTTCTTGTGCCTGGTTTTTTCCTCTACATAATTTCAGAAATACCACTTTTACCACTCAACAGTGGTATCTTGCTGTGGAAGAAGAAGATTTCTATAACACATGAAATGTGGATTTTGTTCTCTGAGGGTATTTTCCATCCAATTTAAAGATGGGTCGGGAAGATACATTTGGACTGCACCCTGAACTAATTTGTCACCACTACATCTTTTATTTTGTTTAGGGTAAGTTGAAAGCAAAGAGAAAAATTAAAATTGAATTAAATTAAAATGGGAAGTGAAAAGGGTGGGAAGGGGAGAATGAGAGAAGAAGTGAGCAAGACAAACATAGAAGAAAGAAATCCACAGAAAGAGGCATGTGCAAATCAGCACAACCTGAGCTTGTCAAAGGTCCTTCAACTGGCCAACAAAAAAAGGGGGGGACCTGCTTAGAAACACAACTTGAACTTTTACAACTTCAGAGCTAAATCACAACTGTAAAATGTTTAGCAGATATGGAATGTTTCTGTCAAGAAGTTTATTAAGCTAGGGCTGGCACCTTGTTGATTAGTTCCAACTAAAATAGATCCATTCAGTCAATAGACAAATTCCACCACATAGAGAAACTCCACTGGTTCAATGGTTTTCCTGTTGTTGGGGCTAATAATAAGATTTTGGCCTAGATGCCCTGATTACTGTCAAGAAGCTTATACTATCACCAACAACTTTAATTATACACTTGTACACTTGTACAATCATGTGAACTACATATATACATATATACCTGAAACTGAAAGATGATATTTAATGCTTCTGAAGAAGCAGGCTATAAATGATCCATTGCACCTCATTTTCTAATAAGTTTATTAGCCATGTTGTTTTCCTAGGTAAGCAAACATAGTACTGTCCCACTCAGAGCGGACCCATTCAATCAATTTTCCAATGATGAATCAACACACAAGTAAAAACTCACTGATTCAGTGAATCTACTCCAGCCAGTGGCATAGCTTGGAGTGTGTGGAGGGGGGAGGCGGGAGGGGGGAAGGCTATGGCATGAGGGGCGTGGCCGCTGTGCACAGCGGTGTGGCTTCAGTGCATGTGGGCATGGCCAGGGCATGCCGGGGGCATGGCTACAGACTGGGACACCCCAGAAACATTGCCACCCGGGGCGAATCGCCCCACCCCCACATCCCTACATAACTGACTCCAGCAGAGACTGACGATCACACTCCGGTCATGTTACTGCAGTTTTCTAGCCTGGACTTGTGGGATACCAGATATCATTTGATATCAATAATTTGGCCTTCTTTACCTATTCCTCTCCACATGCTTGTGAGGCCCCTGGACAAGCACGCATACAGGCATGGCTGCAAATCGCTGAAATATTCCAAACTAATACAGGCAGGCCAGAAACAGCCAGACTGCCGCTTCAGCAAACCTCAAGGCAAGTACCACATAATGTATGCACGCTACTTACAAAGGACTCCTTGCCCTGAGCAGGCAGCTTGATGAGCCGAATACTCAACTGTCAAGCGCTCTGCGTTTGCATACTGGCTATTGACAATTCAGTCTTAACTCAATCATGTAAAATACTGACCTTTCGGAGGTTTTGTCTCCAGCCCGAAACTCATTGTTATCCCTGCGAATGGACTAGCCTGTGGCCACATTTTCCCCTATAAGACCCCCTGACTTTGAGCGCTTCCTCGGATCGCTCTTGACTTCTATCCCGCCTTGCTGTCGCTTTGTTTGGTGAGCTTTCCCCTCAGCTCCTCGTGCTGAGAACTCTACTTCAATGGACCTTTTCCTTCAGATTTTCCGGGCTTCAGGACAGGTGCAGTATTTCTCCTCCCAAACCTCCTCTTAAAAACCCTCTATCCCACTCCAACCTTTATTTCTATAGTTCTCTGTGTGTGTTGCATATACTCATTTGAATGTATATCAATAAAACAACAATTATCATTTACATCTGTTTGCTCCTTGACTCGGCCTGACCCCGTAGACATTGGGTAAAAGATCTCACTACGTTGCCCTGCCTCTCATAGTGCTAGCTTGTGCTCTTTGCTAATTCCCAACTTTGTAATTTGGAGTGCACTTTGGTGTCCCTCACGGGACCCCCAGAAATCAGGGTAACAGTCAGAAACTGGTAGAACCTGTTTATGCGAGATAGTGCAGCCCAGCTTCGAACTCCAAAGCTGAGACTCTAATGATTGAGCACGTACACTTCAAAATATCCCCCTATTTCACTGACCTACAGAAAAGAGTGTGTCTGGTTTTTGTACGCAGGAAGTCTTTCCTGATGGGATAAAACGCCAGAGGGAAGGGAAGGGAAGGGAAGGGAAGGGAAGGGAAGGGAAGGGAAGGGAAGGGAAGGGAAGGGAAGGGAAGGAAGGGGAAAAGGAAGGGAAGGGAAGGGAAGGGAAGGGAAGGGAAGGGAAGGGAAGGGAAGGGAAGGGAAGGGAAGGGAAGGGAAGGGAAGGGAAGGGAAGGGAATAGACAGACTGTTTTGGTAAGCCATGGGGCAAAATATAATCAAATGTCAAAAGTAATCAATGCATTTGCTGATTACAGATGCTCCATAAATGGAAAAGCCTTCCTTCTAGAAGGCATTAATGTTATTGCAGAGCCTGCTTATGATGAGGACAATTTGTGCAGGCAACAAAGTACAATTCTGCCCATCAAAATGTTTTGGAGGAACAGAGAGACCCTGGAAAGGTGTCCCACTTTGGTGGATAGTATCAACCTGTCTGTTCAACGGCCTCTTCTGGCACAGCCATATGCATTAATTGTTGTGTATGTATTCATTACAAAGAGCATTTAGATCAGGGTTAGCAATGTGTTTACTTTGAAGGCTTTGGTACCCCCTACCCGCCTGGCCCCCCCAAAGACGTATCGATCTCAAAGATGCCAGTCTCAGAAGAGCAGCAGCTCTTACAATATTTATTGCATTTGAAGTCTTGTGTCTCCTCTTGATCTTTTGAAAACAGATCTCAGAGGAGAGGGACGGCATGTAGAAGAGGAGGGGAGCATGAGAAAAGAGGGAGATGGAGGCATCCCTTTGCTGTGAGAGCATTGCTGAAACGTAAGCAAGGAGGTGATCAAGGACACTAGCAGTTACCCAATTAAGCCTTTAAAATGTATATTAATGATGTGGGGGGAAGAGATGAAAAAGCAAAGAGGTCGGAAGAGCGAGCTTTGCAAAGAATGTGGCAGGGGTGGAAGAGAAGTAAACAGTATCTGCTCTGCAACAAAACTCTGGCCTTTTAAAAACTGAAGGCACCCTTACCAAAGAAATGAATTCTTTCAACAGGCCCATGATTCAGAACTCAGGAAAATTCTTTTTGGACCATAACTCCATGTGTCAGAGCCAAAAAGTAACTTTTCTGAGTTCTGCCAAGAATCCTTTCCAGCTAGCAATTGCCCTGTGTGCTGTGTCCTGCTGCAAATGGTGCTGGCCAACAGGGAGCATGGACATGATTTCATGAACAGACACATTCCTCTTTCTTTGGGATCCCTTCTTCCACTCGTAAGGGAAGCAAATTTTGTGAACTGGATGTGGATTGACAGGAAGCCCATTGTTTGGACACATTCAAATGCGGAGATATTTGCTTCCACTACCCCTATCAGGAAGAAAGCAGGTACTGCCTAGAGCAGAGCTTTCCAGACTTTTCATGTTGGTGACATACTTTTTAGACATGCATCATTTCATAACACAGTAATTCAGTTTTATTAGCAAACTTGAGGTTAAACTAACCCCATTATAAGAGATACGGATACATGCATAAATTGTACTAATGAAATGTATGGGTATACAACATATCTTATGAAAACCTTTCATATACTTTTTAAAATAACATGTCACAGCACATCGTTTGGAAAGCTCTGGCCTAGAGAAATTCCACCAGAAGCAGTTTCTACATTCCTAAATAGAAACCAGTCCTATGGATGTGATGAACAAGCTTCAACAGCCAACTCTTTTAGAAAAAGCATTTAAGAAATTAACTGGGCTGCCTGGATGCATGGGAACCAGTACAGTGTAGTGGTCTGAGTGTTGAACTAGTAGTCTTTGAAGACTTTGGAAGGGCTTCATTTTTCTCTCAGCCATGGAAACCCACTGAGTGACTTTGGGGATGTCCAACTCTCTCTGCCCCAAAGGAAGACAATGGCAACTCTCTTCTGAATAAAACTTGCCAAGAAAAATCTAGGATAGGTCAACCTAAGTCAGAATTGATTTGAAGGCACATAGAACAACTGATTGCAAAAAACATTTTCTAGGATAGAAGGCCCTGAACCACCACCCCCCGCCCCAGGTTTGGTAGGATTTAATCGTAGAGATTTTTCTGGCTACAGAGATTTTTCTGACTACAGTCTTAACAAAACAGCTGGCCAAGTGAAAATATATGGATTTGTCAAAAAAAAATTCCAGTGTTTATTTATTATCTCAAAAACTATGTCAGATAGAAGTGGGGATGTGGGAATCTACAAACGTGATACAGATAGTGAATACTGAAGTAGCTATAAAAAGTTACAAAACTGGTCTGTCATAGAAGAAGTATGAATGGCTGTCATTGACTTGAATTTCTTTTCTAACTTCTCCTAAGTTTCACTGTAGGTAATAATATCCTCTCTGTTTTCATACCTTCTCCATATCTGCCAGTGAACTTTCCTATGCTTCAGGCCAGTACCATATTGCTTGCATCCCAGGAGTGTACTATCAAAAATAGGTGGAGTGGGGGAGACTGCAGTTTGCTGAAAATAGTCTCCCTTTAAGAATGATAGTATCCTGAGGTAAAATCAATATAAATATAAGGTGCTATATATCCTGGAGGACAGTATTTGGGACAAGTTATAATCCAAATTTGGGAAAACCACTATGGAAACATCCATCTAGCATTTGGCTGCTGGTAAAAATTCCATATGGGAGATCATTAAGAAAGGATCCTGAAATAAAACTGCCGGTCTCATGATACCTTTATAAAAATCCAGGGTACAACCACATTTGGAATACTGTATATCATTCTGGTTACCACTCTTTAAGAAGGATGTTGTAGAGCTGGAAAAGATGCAAAAAACAGAGACAATATGAAATGAATCAAAGCAACTCTTCAGTGTGGGTAGGTAGCGATGAGTGGGGCCTTTAATTTAAGAAGGACATAACAGAGGTGCCTAAAACTGTATCTGGTCTGGAAGAAGGGGACCAGGAGAAAATTTTCATCTGTTTCATCATGCTATACATCAGAGTAACCCAATGAAATTCACTGGTGAGAGATTCAGGACAGATAAAAGGAAACAATTCTTCACCCAGGGCATAGTTGAACTATGGAATTTTCTACCGCTAGCAATAAATGATGGCCACAAAGCTGGTCAGCTTTAAATGGGGGAGGTTTAGACAAATTCATTCAGTACTGGACTATCAGTGGTTACTAATCATGATCGATAGATCTTCCCTCCAGTAATTGAGGCAGTGTAGCTCTTTTTTTCAGTTGTTAGTGAAGATGAGTTGATGATTCATGCCCAGTTACAGGCTTCCCAAAGCTGTCTGTGGAAACCAGATAGGCCTTTAGACTGATCCAAAATTGTTCTTTTTACTTTTTTAACTTTTTTAACTGAATGATTAGAGATGCTGTACTTAGATTTGAGAAAGAAAGCCAAGCAGTTTGTTTTGACAGTAGGATGCTCTTGAGACAAAATAAAGATGCATTTGGCTTGTAGCTTTGGCAGCCATCATAGGGCATGAGGGGAATTCACCATCTGGGGAAGGGGTCAACTAATCCAGAGTCTGTACTTGGAAAGATGACGCTGGCTGGCAAACTGTGGGAACAGAGTCCTGAACCAGATTGGCCTTTGGTGCCATCTAACATGGACCTAGTTTTCTTCTATTTGATCAGTACCTGGATGGAAGGCTGGCTGGGAATCCTGCCATGGATTACATGAAGGAGGAAACATGGGGATACATTTTCATTATTCAAAAGGTGAACTTTTAAATACTGATACAAAGCAAACAAAGCTAGCAAAACCATGGATTTCAGCCAAGCTCTTGTCAAAGAGAAATCCCCTTTTTCTCCCAGTTTATATTTTACTTTGGCACATTTTGCTTCCTTTCTATGGCGATATAGTTTCTTATTGAGGGTGCTGGCCTCTCATCTGAACATGTCCACAATCTGGCTTTTGCACAAATGAGGTTTCTGACCTGGTTTTAAGAGGTCAGGCTTTATATCATTTTTTAAAAAAATTACTGATTATTTAAAATCTTCACTTTGAAATATTACTTATCATAGTAACCCCATTGTTTTATAGCTGAAACCAGAATGTCCCATCAGGTGCTCCTAGGCAGCACTTGGCCAAGATTTCTGATTTAAAACTGCACTTTCAGCAGAGTAACCTTGGCCCTTTTGCCTCATCTTTTCTTCAGCAACAACTCAGCCTTGGGCACTAAAAGTTACCTTCTGACATTCCTGACTTTTCAGCAAAATAAATCTTGTAAACAAATGCCAGCCTCATGGTCATTAGGCCGTCCGCTGGCTCTGATTTTATTACCTGCTGACTGGATGGATTTCTAGAAGCTCTGGTGGAGTGTAGTTTTATTCCCCTGCAAACAGGATAAACAAATAAAGATCCCCTAGTCTTTATCTAAACACACACTGGGCTGCTTCAACTGGGATTCTTAAATGGAAAGAGAACTAGATGACTAACTGTCAACATGGCACCATAAAGCCATTACAAACAACAGCATGATGCCAGTCTAGAATAGGTATTTTTAAAAAAATAATTTTCAAACATTGGCTGGGTACAGAGAATATTTGATACTGTACTTAATAATCTGATTTTTTTCTCTGATCAAGTTCCAAACAAGATTCTTTGTAAGTAAGTGTTTTGGGCTTTTGATCGCTGAAGGCGTGCTTGGCCTTCCTTCTGAATTAAATGTGGAGGTCTAATTCATATGTGTGTGTTTGTGCCTTCAAGTCACTTATCATCACCCCATGAGTTTCATAGGGTTTTCTTAGGCCATTTCCGTGCTACCCTGTAACTGTGCTATTATGGTGCAGCATCCTGTGGAATCCTGGGGTTTGCAGTTTAGGGAGGGACATTTAGAATTCTCAGCCAGAGAGCTCTTTGGCCTCAGGAAACTACAAACCCCAGAATTCCACAGGATGTGGAATGTGGAACGATGCGACTATAACTGTGTAGGGTGGAAATGACCTTAGACAAGGAAAACTCAGAGGTGGTTTTGCCAGTTCCTTCCTCTGAAATATAGCACCTGGTATTCATTGGTGGTCTCCCATCACTGGTGTAAGCTCCCATCTTAGCTTCAGAGATGAGACCACAGCTGGTGACTTTAGGGTATTTAGGCCTCATGGTTTCATAGTGTGATCTTTATAATATAGGGACCCACCTTTTTGTGCTCATTGAAA
Organism: Iguana delicatissima; assembly: GCA_948472985.1. Classification (NCBI taxonomy): domain Eukaryota; kingdom Metazoa; phylum Chordata; class Lepidosauria; order Squamata; family Iguanidae; genus Iguana; species Iguana delicatissima. Next base: position 533,549 of record CAOKZL010001495.1, on the reverse strand, counting down.
GTGGTGCATATCCAGAGTCAGATCATTCTGCTCCATCACTGTATGGGCAGAGACTGAATGGCTGAGTTACCAATCTATAGCAGAAACTCAGTAGCATCCATTTAGATGGAGGATTGATTAGAAGAGTAAATCAGGCAGAGAGGTTGCACACAAAGTAATGCACACTAAGCTCACAAAAAGTTTTAATCTTGTAATTTATTGATTTCTTGTAATATACTCAAACTATTGTTTCATTGGGGCCCACAGAAATTACTGCAGGAATCTTTTTTTATATATAAGAAACATAATAGGAGACCCAGCATCTTGTTAACCAAGTACATGTTACAATTAATACGACTGACTGTGAGTTCCTAATAAAGATCACTGAGACATTTTTACCATCAGTAGCAGTCCAATAAATAGACGATGGACTGTCCATTGATATGTGAATGTAACTCATCTGACGCAGGAGATTCAGAGCCAGCCATTTTGGATGTAGTTATATTCCCCCAAAGGACCATGTGGCTAGTTAGGGGTGTTTCCATGACACACTGCGCAAGCTATTGGCTCTAGCTAGTACATTAGCCTAAACAGAACTGAACAGAGATAATCTGACTATTCTGAAATCCAAAAAATATATCCAATGTTAGCTGTGTTGGCCATACAGCAAAATACAATAACATCCCAAATCTACAAAACATACCTTTGTTGAGCCAACCAAAAGTATACTAAATGCATCGTGCAAGTTTTCAAAGCTCCATTGCCTTCTTCATCAGGTAAAGGTATTAAAAATCATACAGGAGAAATAAAAATGATAATGTTAGAGTCACAGGCCTATATTGAACATTGAATTTTTCAAGATGCTTCTTTTGATGTCACATCTGGAAAAATTTTCAGGTGCTATACAGGTAAAGTCCACCAAATGCAGTCCCAGTGAAAAAGTTTCTTCTTTGTTGAAAATGGAAACCTCAAAGAACTAAATTCCTAATCCCTTGGCTCCCCTTTCTTTAGGATTCTTCTGTTGCAGCTAAAATGGGGTATCCTACTGTTATCTGTGAAATGCCAGGAACTTAACTGGGACTGTATTACTAAACAGCTACCTGCCCATTTCTGGGCACACTCTAAACAAGTGGTACTTTCTTATAAAGCCCCAACAGCAGAGATGTGGATACCTTAAAGTCCAGCTCCTATCTTAAAGACTTTAAAGAGAAGATAAATAATTGTGCTAAAAGACAGCTAAGACTAAAAAATTAAGAAAGTGGGTGGAACCAGCTTCAGTCATCTCTAGTAAAAGGTTATTAACACTTTAAGCCATTTCCACACTACACTGTTATAGTGCTATTATTTCCCTTTCAATATCCTCTGGAATTCTGGGATTTGTAGTTTACTGATGCCCAAGAGCTCTCTGACTGAGAATTCTAAAGGCCCCTCCCTAAACTACAAACTCCATGATTCCACAAGATGTTGAAATGAGAATAATAGCACTATAACAGTGTAGTGCAGAAACGGCCATAGATGGCCAAGGGGGTGAAATGACAACATAAAGCTGAATTATTCCTGCCCAGTTTTGCCTCAGCAGATTGATTCTGGGGTGCTGAAGAACAGTCTTTCATTACTTATAGCTAAACAGGTGACCTTGATGGTGGCTGGTGGTCCACAAATCAGTCGCTTAGGGACAGGAGGGGTGATGGGGGTAGATCACCCTGGGTGGCAATGTTTTTGGGGTGTCCTGGCCCATAGCCATGCCCCCACATGCCCTGGCACACCCCCATGCACAGTGGGCACACCGCCTCCCGCCTCCCCTTCACACACTCCACATGCCACAAATTTCATCCTGTTAGGATGGTTTGCCATGTCACAGTTCCCTTTTTTTACTTCTTTTTTAAAAAAGATTTCCTTGGAAATTCCTCTTTTTAAAAAACTCTTGAGCAGGAAATCAAAAGCTTACCTTGGGTTTTTAATTTTGGAAGAATTCAGCAACAACTCTTGGCAGACCTCAGGCCCAAACTGATCCACTACATGGAGAGTATTGGTTTTCTTGGTGAAAGGAAGGGATTGTTTTATGGCTTAATGGATATCTCACAGCACCACAGGAAACCACCTGTGGCAGACTCAGTAGGCGTTTCACTGCATAGTCAGTGGGTAAGAAGATGAAACTTACTTTTCCAATCAAGCATATCTGGAGAACTGACAGACTACGAACAAAGGAAAAGACGAGAGTTTATCAAATAGCTTCCTGCAAGACTAATAAAGAGTCAGTTTACCATATAATGTTATTAGTTATATGAAATTAGACTGTCAAGTGTAGCTTTATAAGTTACACAGAGAAAAAGGAAGAGGGCACGGGAGGGAGCAAAGACACCAGGGACAAATCACTGTCATGCATAAAAGAATACCTGGCAGATAAAGAATTAAGTTCACTCTACAGGCCAAGCTATGTCTGGCAGTTATAAATACACTTTACTGCCTCTGTCAGCATGGTGAATGTACAAAACAGGATTTGCGAACACTGCATGTGTAAAATACTCCCATTCATTCACAAGGAAATGTTAAGAGACATTCACCTATTCCAAGTTCCTTTGGTTCTGCCTGGCAGTTTCAGTATCAATGGAGACTCATAATGATTCACAGAGGAAGAAAGAACCATTAGACTGTCATGAACTAAGCGTATTTACGCAATTCAGATTTAAATTAGTTTCATAATTATACACACTCTACAGAGTTTCCAGGGATGATAGTTTTCTGCAGTCAGGTCCAGCCTAATAATCTCAGTTTAATAAATTTTGGATTAATCCCATGAAAGGATTTAGTGTTTGTCTGCTTGTCCCTTGCCCCTTTCCTTCCCCTTATCTGTTTTGTGCATCCATTCTAAGTGATGAGCCATGGCTTGCTTAAACTATGGTTTGCTATCACTTCTGAACCTCTTCAAAACCAGGAAACTCGGTTAATCTCAATTTTCTGGACAGAATATGAATCCAGGATCCCTGGTTAGCAAGTCAAGATTAAACAACAGATATTAGAAGACTGATCATCCTGACAGACTCTGGTCCTATCCGCTGGGCCAATGTAAGAACACATTATGGAGAAACAGAATGGCTTCCTATTAGCAAGGGGGTTGGGAAAGGCTGCACTTTATCACCCTATCTGTTTAATTTATATGCAAAACATATCATAGGAAAAGCAAGATTAGACTTAGAGGAAGCAGGCATGAAACCAGGTGAAGAAATATCTACTGTTTAAGATACACTGGTGACACTATATTATTTGCAGAAAATAGCAAGGACTTGGAATAACTAATAGTGGAATTTAAGAAAGAAAGTACAAAAGCAGGGTTACAGTTGAATATTAAGAAGACAGAGTAATGACCACAGGTGACTTACATAATCTTAATGCAGGTAACTATGACATTTAGATAGTTAAAGGTTTTCTGTGCTTTCCTTCAGTTGTCAAAATGGCAAATGTAGTCAAGAATTCAGAAGCAGACTGATATTTGGGAAGGCAGCCATGAAGGAACTACATAGGATATTCAAGTGTAAAGGTATATTGTTGAATACCAAACTGAGAATCATCCAGGCCATAGAATTTCAAATTTCTATGTATGGTCATGAAAGCTGGACAGTAAGAAAAGCTGACAGGAAGAAAATCAACTCATTTGAAATGTTGTGGTGGAAGAGAGTTCTGTGAATAGCATGGATTCATAAAGACGTATGTGAATGGGTCTTAGAGCAAATCAAGCCTGAAGTCTCACTAGAAGCAAAGATGACTGAACTGAGACTGACATGCTGAACAACCGATAATATAATTTGAAATAAAATTGTTTCTAGCAGGCAACCAAAAATAATCACTTGAAAACTATTTTGATGGTTAAATGTGGGTTACCTATTCCTCCCTGCAAGATGGAGTTTGAGCTGATATACATAGTTCCAGGGCTCCATTCATTTTTGGCATACAGTTCCCAGAATTCCCCAGCCTGGGTCTGTTCTGATGTCATATGCTGCAGGAAACTTGGTCAGCTACAATGTTATCTTGGACTGATCAATGTTTAAATCAGGGGTTGGAATCATGTGACCTTCCAGAAGTTGCTGGACTACACCTGTCAACATAGCCAATGGTGAAGAGTGCTGGGAATTGCTGTCCAACAACATCTGGAGGGCCCCACAATTCCCATCCCTGGTTTAGATAGGAGAACACCAGCTACACATGCTGCCTGGAGTTCCACAACAGAATAATGTTAAATAAATGAACTAAATAACCCATGTACACAGGAGTGGGGAATGGATTGAAATTAATTCTCCAGGCTCTATCAACAACTTCTGGGATACAGTGTCCAGACTACACAGACCTCTGCAGAATATGGGCCCAAGACTTCATAAACAGAAGGTACAAAATGTATGAACTCTGTGGTCACGGGCTGGACCGTCAGTTGTGATCCTGACATACCAGCATCATCCATCCGTCCATTTGGAGACTGAACAAGTGCTGGTTATTAATGTGAATGGTTCCATTAATTCAAGCAGCCTTTCCACAGCTCAGAGATCAGCCCCTGGTTGCTAGGGTCAAGCTAAACAGGAAGCAAAATGATGTTATTCTTTCCCCATGTGTCTTCATTAGGACTGCCAGGTCAGAACTATCCCAGGTCTTGAGATTTCAGGATCGGAAACCTGGGACCTAGGGAGAACTCTTTGCAGTGTAACAGGGAGCAGGGAGGCCATGGTGATGTTACAAGAATTATGCTACAATGCACAAATCTTGATATCATTAGGCATGATACATTCACTGTTCCATAGAATATAGCATTCAAATAATAAAAAAAAACCCTAAGTCTAACAAACTATATACACACACACGCAAAAAAAAAATTCAAGACAGTGCTCTTACCCTTAGATGCCTCCCTCTCCTTGTGAGAACTGAAGGGAAGGATCCAGGCTTTGAGAGCTGACAATCCAATATTTCACATGTTCTCAATGTTGGTTTTGGAAAGTAGGTTGACCTGGGGTAGGATCCATTTGAATAGAGAGAAATAGCTTAATTCTGTTCCTTTTGCACCTTTCAAAACTCAAAATCTACTTTCCAAAATCTTCTGTACCAGGGTGAAATATAGAAGGACTCATATCTTTCCCCAGTGAAAAAACAACTTTAGAAAGGGGGATTATTTTTGAGTTGAAAAATGACTACAGTTGAATGTATTAAGAGCTACCCCTCTACTTATGTCTCATCTATTCAGAAAAGCCAGCCTGTGACTGCTAAGAGTTTTTTTTTTTTTAATGCACAATATATACTCTGGCATTTGAGCCATCTTTGTTTCAAACAGTGGCTAAAGGCCTGATAGATATTTGGTCAAACAAGGAGAGATTCAGTGATGCCTTTACCTTATTATTGGTTTGCCTATTCCAGCATTAATAATTCTCCTGAGGGAGAAAATTAAAAGCAGGTGTCAGAGCAAAGTACTGTTGTTTCTGGCTCAGATGAGACCCTGTGGCAATTCTATTTAAGATAAGCATGCATCTTCAGAAAGAAGGATGTGTATGCAGTGGCAGCTGGGCAGTGAAGCCACTTCTAAGTCATGCTCCCAAAGAGCTCTCCAGGGTACTGAATTCTATTTCTAAATAGGTCTAGCACTTTGGAGAGCTCATATAAAGCAAGACCATACATGGTTTCCTCTGATTTCAGCAATTAATCAGGGCAAGCCCACTTAGTACTTGGAAAGAAACCTATAAGAAAATTCCAGGGACATCCAGGTAGGGCTAAGGAAAGACACCTGTCTGAAACGCTGAAGACTCATTTCTGCCACTCAGAGTTGACAGTACTGGGAAAGATGGACTAGTGGCCTGGCTCCTCATAAGACAGTTTCCTATATTCTTAAGTCCACCTAGAACAGAGGTGGACAAAGTACAAACTGTGAGCTGCATGTGACTCTAGCTCCCCCTCCCAGCTCACAAATATTTTTATTTTTTAAAAAATATGATTTTGAAGCACTGTTCACACAAAAGCCATACAAAACATCCCCAAAACACATGTAAATATGACAGTTTGCCCCCCTTCCCAAAGCCCATTCTGAAAAAGTCCATCTTCAACCAAAACACTGTAGCCAGAAGTGATGGAATGTCACACAGGAAGCACAAGTGCAGCTTGCAGGATCATTCAGGTGAAAATGGCTACCTGAGCTAGCAAATTGCCAAGCAGTTGCCTACCCTAACCTAGATATCCCCAGCACAGATGAAATCCAGAGCTTCAGGAGCTTTGTGCACTGAAACTCAAAGGATACTGCTACATGTATCTGCTGTGATGGAAGCACCAATGAATTCAACGGGTTTACTCCTAGGGAAGTATGTAAAGAACTGAGGGCAATCTCTACAACCAATTACTTGGGAGTAATCTCCATGGAATGCATAATAATACACATATAGATTCTGCCAGGAAATCCACAAAATGCAAAGTTTATCCAGAACATTAGCAATTATTTCCCACAACTGCTGGTCACAAACTATTCTGGAATCTCCTCAACTAAAAGAGCAGTTAGGCCATTTATTAGCTGAAGTAAAAGATAAATAAACACTCCTGTCTCCCACTTCTGCCCCAGCAAAAGCTCAAGGCCATTTTAGGTGTTATCTTTAAAAAAAATAAAATAAAGACTGATGGGAGAGTATTTGAATTTAGTAAATAAGTGAAATTGCAATGGTATTACAGAACTAGACCTTGGAGTATTTGTTTAAAAAAATAAGAAAAATAAAAATCCATAATCCAAATGTCAGCTGCATTTTTTGTTTGTTTAGTCATTTTCCAAATACAGAGGTGGCTTGCGAGTTGAATTGTCTAATCAATCAGTACTTCAGCTAACTTGCATCCAAAGGAAGGCTCGCTCTTGCTTGGTGATTGCGACTCGTTTCCCAAGGTAGCTGTGAGAGTTTCAAATGCACTACTGAGAATGAAAAATGAATGAATAAATTGGATTTGCCAGGGCCCATCTCACCAGTCAAAAGAGCAGGCAAGGAGAACTAGAGAAAGTGCAAGCTGAACTTGCTCTATCATTGAAGGCATTTGCTCTAGGAAGGGCAAGATTGCATTTATTTTTCAAGGCAGGGATGGAGTCCATTTTTATGCAAAAAGTAAGCAGGAAACTAATTAGTCTGAGCTCTTGCTAGCCCTTGTCTGGACACAGTGTCACCACAATAACCCTGTCAGGAACCTGCCTCCTTTTGACCTGCCAAACCTCCGATGATTTCCAGCGCTCAGCACAAAGCCTCAAAGAACATGCCAAATGAAATCCAATGGCCATTTTGGAGCAATGTTAGCTAGGAAATGGAGGAAACATCACAATTCAATTTGCTACATGTAACAGGCTAAAGCAAGCTGGAATTGCAGAGGCGGCGGGTGAGCCAGTTAATCTTGCACAGCATCATCTAGCTGGCATCACTGCTTTAGATAAATGTGACTTAGTGAAGCCGATAGCTAAATGAAAAAAGATGGGGTGTTTTGCTTTGTTTTGGGTTGTTTCTTTTTTAAGCAGTACAGATTTGCCTTGATGGCTCTGCACCAACTTTGCTGGACATGGTGACTCTTGGAAATTGGGGAAGGGGGAATCTCCTTCCAAACATATCTAGGGATAGGTTTGCTTCAACGAACAATATCCTCCCCCTGCATAAATGAACATCTTTCTGCATTCCCCCTCCCCTTCAGCTTTGCCTCATAAAGATTATTTTTTAATGCATCCCACACTGCCAAAAAAAAAAAATCATCTCCTCTCCTCCAAAGGGCAATTAAACTCCATTACCCTTCAGAAAACCCACTCAGGCAAGACGGTCACTGACAGCCTGTGAAATTGTCATCAAGTAATCATCATGAAGGTGGCTCGGAGCTTCTGTCACCAAGCAGCCAGCTTCATTCAGCCCTGAGGTCTGCAGCTTCAGAGAGCAGTGTGCTCTAAAGGAAACCTTGTACACAGTGGAGGTGTTTTCTTCGCACTTAGGCTCATCCCTTGCTAGAAACCTGCTGGTATTTCCCAACAGAACAGGGTATCTGTTTTCTGTTTATACTCAGGAATAGTAAAAACTGTCATTACAGGCAAGGAAAGTACGCTCATGCCCAGAGAAAAGTAGAATTACTGTCACCAATGTGGCAAAACTGAGCCATGACTACAACATGCCCATTTTAAAACTCTGTTAAAGAGAAGTACTTGGATTTAAGCCTGATCCATCAAACTGAGATTTCAGTCCCCATTGACACTGATGGTACACCAGCAGTACTTCTCATGGTGCTGCTGCACATGAATCCCAGATCAGAGATATCTCCATATGCATTCCAAAGGCCATTTGTACTACATGCCACTGCCAGTTGTTTCAGGGTTGATGCTCTAAAGTATTCTCTGAGATCATAGTAAAGACAATGAGGACATAAGCAGAGTTCTGCTGAATACAGACAAGTACCTGTCTCATCCAATTTTAAATTTCCCATAGTGGTCAACCAGCTGTGACTGGAACTCCAAAGCAGTGCATAGAGTCACTGGCCTTATCCTGCTACTGGTCCTCAGCAATTTGGATTCTGAGTCGATGTTTTTGAGATAAAATTGCCATCATGACTAATAGCTTAGCTTCTGGTAGTCATGGAATTTACCTAATCCCCTGTTCATAAGTATCTAAATTGGTGACCATCACCACAAGTGTATATAGTGAGTTCTGTAGCTGAGCTGCAGTCTGTTTGAACAAGTGTTTTCTTTTTGTCTCTCCCATAGCTCTCACCATTCAAATTCATTGGATGACCCCAAAAACCTGGTATTTTGGGGAAAACATCTCCCTAGACACTTCTTCTGTACCCTGCATAATTTTATACACTTCTATGATCTTCCCCTTTACCCACTGAGATTAAAGTGTCTCAAAATGTTTTGACCTTTTCTGTTACTGGAGTTCTAACCTTGTAATTTTGGCTGTTCTCTTCTTTTCCAGCTCTATAATATCCTTCCTGAGAATCATGACTGTACACTCTGTTCCAAGAGTGACCATATTATTGGTTTATGAAGGCAATGTGATATTCCTTTCCTATGATCACCAACAAGGAATTTGCCATTTTCTCAGCAGTCACACACTGGATCGATGCCCTGGGTTCCCTTTCCTGGCCAATCAACACCAGCTCAGCAATCATAACTGCATGTGTCAACTTGGACACACACACACCCCTCCATAGGTATCAATTTATAGCTATTTACAGTAAACAGCATTTGGCATTTTGTTCCCAGTTAACCGCAAACACCTGGTTTTCAGCAGCATGACAACAAACTCTCATAGCAAACTGCTAACGTACTATGAATATTTTGAATATTTTAAACTCATCTGTGCTTTCTCCTGGTTCTCTTTGATTTATTCTGTCCCCCAGTCCTCCATCTTTGCTGCAAGGCTTCCTTTACTAAGATGCAGAGAGCATTTAGTAACTTAAGGGGATGAGGCTCAATGAACAGAAGACTGTTGATTAAGAGCTATTTTGAAATAATGTTCTCATTGGAGAAATCTCTGTTTTTAAGGCTTTTGGTTGTATTTCCCCTTCCTTGTAAGAAAGATTTTCAGTTTTATTCTCAGAGGAGCCTTTGGAGTGGTGACTAAAATAAATTCTGTCTTGCTGAAGGTTATGTCATACATACTTTTTATTTGAAGGGCTGATCAGGCTCTTCAAAGCTCTGGATGGTCTCAGATCTTCTTATTACAGAGGATGATTTCAGTCACCTCATACTCTCTTATAGCTGCTAAGCAGTGGGGGCAGTCTGTCCCTGCTTAACAAGTGAACTGTTCAACACCAGCAGAAATTCTTTCTAAGGGAAAAAGGTATCTTCCAAGGAACACATTTTCCTCAATAGTTGGCTTAAGCCCAGGTCTGTGCATCTTCCAGAGAGAATGAAAAACATGTAGGAGTAATTTTACACATCTGATAAATAGGGAGAAGGAAGCACTCTTAAAGAACAAAGGATAGCCCCAGTAAAGTACATGAACTGTTATAATCCTCATTCCAGTTGCCAGCAATAACACTTGGTGTTCTCTTAAATATGTACAAGCACAGCAGCTGTAACGTAAAGGTCCATACCATTCGGAAATTGCTTTCTTGGGCAAGATTTAATTGTTGCAAGATTTTTGTAGGGCTTTATGTGTTACTTCTGGACATCTGAAGGACCATCCACCCAGTCCTTAGGCCTATCCTCTCCTCTCCAAGTAGAACCACCTATAAAGGGGAGGTGAGAGGGAACAGTGGAAAGGGTCTTCTTTCTTGCAGCACCCTAACCATGGAGTGCTATCTCTGGAAGACCCTCTGGAAGACTCTGGAAGATTTTGCATGTGGTATTCACCCAAGCTTTCAGGAATACTGACTAGTTTTGGACTGGGGGGGTGCTCTGTTATACTGGATGCTGCTTTTAGTATTATTTATGTGTTTTAGATGTCAGTTATTTCAGTGTTGGAGTATAAATAAATAGATAGACCAGTTTCAGAGAACCTGTGGGGTATAGTGGTCAGAGTGCTGCAGTAGAACTCTGGGAGACCAAGATCCAAATCCCTGCTTAGCCATGGAAACTCACTGGCTGACCCTGGGCAAGCCACACCCTCTCAGCCTCAGAGGAGGGCAATCGTACACCTCCCCTGAAGAAATTTTGCCAAGAATAACCCATGATACTATCACCGTTAGTCAGAGTTGATATGAAGCCATGTAATATTATTTATTTATTTGTTTATATCCCACCTTTCTCCTGGTCTCACCCCCATGGCTAATTTAGAGGAAGCAGCATGCCTGGGAGCCTCTATGTGCTGACCCACATGCATGTGGGGTAGCAGAGGCAGCCATCCCAGCTCTCCCAGAACTAGCTGAGGTCCTTGGGTGGAAATTAATGCTCTTCCAGCGATCTGACTCAATCTCAGCTGTCAAATCAGAAAAGGAAAACTGTATCTGTTGTTTTCACTGAACTCACCCAGAGAGCCAATCTAAGCCACACCATTCATTGTTGTTTGTTGTCATTTTTTGTAACTTCTCCATTTGAATACACTCCTGACTTTTTAACTGGGGGAAGGAGAGGAGACTGCATGCAGCAATACCTTCATAGCAGCTTATAGTATGAGTGCCAATTTTCTAGACATATGTTTAAAAAAAAAAACTGATAGGAGGAGAAAGGCATTTCCCAAGAGATATATTGATTGGCACATGGGAGGACGGTGGAATGAAGCAGGGGCAGGAGGCATGCTGCAAAAGCATTACTTGGAGTTGCACTGAAATCAAAACTGGGAAGCAACGTTTGTGTTTACTTCCTAGTTCAGAGGTTCCCCCACCACTGCTTGTCTTTTCATTTAGAACAACTTCTTTGTTTACTGTCAGAGCAATAACTATAGGCAGGAGCGTTTGCCAACTCTCCCCACACCACAGAAAGATTTCCTCCCTTTCTAAAATGGATCATTAAAGTCAGGTTTCAGCTGCAGCATGAAAGGTTAACAGCTACAGGCCACATCATTGCACAGAGATGACACTGCCCACCCGTTCCACAATGCAAGGAACTATAACAATAGGTACACAACAGGATTTGAAATCCCACATGTGCCTAACTATAGGAGGGCAGCTAAGCTAAGAAGTAAAAAAGCTCCAGTGACCAATGAGAATTAATACTAGGAAATGTCCAAGGATAAGGTAAATGTTCGTTGTTTAGATCTTGGAAATAGCTTCTGCAGTGACAATTACCATATCACAAAAGACTTGGCCCTTCTGGAAAAGCCCACTTTCTGTTTGTTTGTTTTTCTTTTTAAATTGTGCTCTCCAGCCATCCCATGTTAAGATAAGCTTTCTTTTCAAAAAAAAAAAAAAAAATTGATTCCAGAGCTCTTGCAGTTCAACTCTTCCAGGGCAACTGCTTATAGAACATTCAAAAGCCTTTTGACTGCCTTCTTTTCTCTTCTTTGAAGAAGAAGGCAGTATGCATAATCCTACTTCCATAAGCTTCACTCTTCATGCAACTTCACAGCAGTCCTTAAAAACAGCTGTTCTTTCCAAAGACTTGCTGGTCTATCTGCAGTGGGTCCCAGAAAGAAGGGAGCCTAAGGCCATTTCTGCACTAGCCTGTTATAGTGCTATTATTCCACTTTCAACATCCTATGGAATCCTGGGGCTTGCAGTTTAGGGAGGGGCCTCAAACCCCAGGATTCCATAGGATGTTGACAGTGGAATAATAGCACCGTAACAGGCTAGTGCAGAAATGGCCTAAGTCTTCAGAAGTAGGGACTGTTCTTAAAAGGGTTACATTGAACAAACCTCAAGAACAGTCCTGAGATACGTAGGCCAGTCACTGTGTACTCCAAAGAAATTCAGCTGACAAACATTTATTTCCTGTGGAGAACTTATGCACTGATTTATATTGCTACTTTTTGCCCTTGGTCTTTTATGGGAAAGTGTTAAAATTAACCAGCTTCCCTCTAATCAGGACGGTTCCTTGTTCATTAAGTGTGAATGAAAGCCAAAAACAAAGCAGAGAGAATGTTCCAATTCAGCTTCCACCGCTCACGCCCATTTCCTATTGCTGTAACAAAATGCCAAAGCTTGGCTGATATGTTGAATAGGATGCAGCTGGCAAAATCGAGGCAAGGCAGTGCTTTGTTCTAGTGAGGCAAATGATCATTTGATTATCTTATCTGCAGCTGAATGGACTCCATCTTCAATAAGAAAATTATCCCAATAGAGGGATCAAAGGAGATACATTGTGAACAAAAGGCTGCACTTTGGCTGCGTAAAAACTGCTAAACTAGGGAGATGTAGAACTAATCAAAATGTCTTTCAATGTGGTTTTCAAATTAATTTTACAAAATAATTTTACCCGATGCAACCTTGCTCAAGAAAGCATAAATATTTTTAATTATGCTTGGCTGTCCAGAAAGTAACACCAAACTTCCTAAGCGAGTCCATCCTTATCACATTTTGCCCTAGTTTGAGCTGCATAAATCCCCTACTTATCATATGATTTTGCTGTACCCCCAACAGATACATGGCATACTGTGTAGATAGCCTCAAACACTAGACATAAGTGCTAGACTATGGCCCTTTCCACACGTTCCGTGGAATTTGCACTGCAACGTTTCCGGGTGGTTTTTTTTTGTCTGTGCTACCGCGGACATATTGTACAACAGTCTATTGCCATTTCCACACATTCCATGGAATTCGCGCAGCGGATGTGATTGGCAGCTCTTTTTTAAAAAAATGGCCCCTTGCGTCACGACGTGCGTGCTCACGTCATGCCCCGCAGTTCCTCCCACGATGACTCCCTCCTCCCATTCCTCCTGCTAGCCGTAAAATAAACCGTGTCAATTTTTTATTTTCGCTCCCTATCTCGGGGGAATGGTTTTCCGCGCCATAGCTGAGTGGAGTGCAGTTTTTCTCCCTATCTCTGGTGGGTTCTCGCGCCCGTTTTCTGCTTTTATCTTCCCCTGTGAGCGATGGAGGAAGAGGTGTTTCCTGAAGTTGAACGGCCCATTTTAGCTGTATTCTGGCTTCTTGGAGTTGTGCTGGCTGAACTGGAACATCTATGGGCTAAAGACCGCGCGAGGAGGCGCTGGCAATTGGCCTTTTATTGGTAATGCTGCGGAGGATTTAAGCTTTTCTGTGCCACTTCTTGGAGGCTTCTCGCAGCGCGTTCCAACCGCTGAAGCTGTCCATGCCCACAGCCCACCCTCCAATTACATCATGCACGAATCAGCACGGTATGGGGGGAACCACCTTTTCCCCATTTTTTAAAAAGCCCACGCACTGACTTAACCCGGCGGATTAAGGTGTGGAGCTTGCCAATTACATATGAGCTAGCGCACTCGAACGTGTGGACGATGTCCGTCAGAGCTCGCGCTGGCCCATTTATTTACCCCGTGTGGAAAAGGCCTATGACCACTCTGAATTCAATAAGACTTTCTTTTGAGTAGAGATAGGATTTCACAGAACTCGGAAGGAACACACAAAGAGCAATACGTTATGTTCCTTTATTGGGGAGAACGAATAACAAGAGGCAACAGCATCCCAATTTGCTTTGTACTTCATGAGACCCATACTTTTTATGCTTATTTCTGACCAATCATCAAAGATATGGAGCTATTTAAAGCTTTGGGTGATCTTGCAATAAAATTAGCTTTCGTTTCCTGCCCTGGGAGGTTTTGCGTAGAAACAAAGCTTTGTTATGTAACCTGTCTACTGTTTCTTTTAAGAGAAACTTTTAAAAGAAACAGTTAAGGTAACAGAAATTTCAGATTTTCCTTGCTAGCATTAACAATTACAAATTAATTTTTGGAACTCACTAACAATAGACAAGACTTTTCTCCCCCCCCCCCCCTTTTAAGCTATCTTTCTATACTCTATACTCTCCTTTTACCGACAGGCAAAAACTTTTCTCTTCAAACAAGCTTTTCCTTTGGCTGGGTAGCTTATTAATTAGCATTGTTTTCAAGTTATATATCCTTTTAATTTTTTTTTTAGTTGTTTTAAATGTTTTTAGTGGTTTTAAGTGTTTTTAATCTGTTTAATTTTATTAATTGCGTTTTAACGTATATTTTTTGATGGGAAAAAGGCGGCCTATAAATTAAGAAAGAAAGAAAGAAAGAAAGAAAGAAAGAAAGAAAGAAAGAAAGAAAGACAGACCACTGTACTGTACTGCTGCAATCATACAGGCCCTAAGCAAGGAGTAAGTCTCACTGAATTTAGTGTGGCTTATTTCTCAGTAGACATGCATATAGTTGTACTGTAAGGGCATAGTTGCACATTATGCATATTTCTGTGTTTGATTTCACTACATGGGTTTCTTTTATCATGTAAAGGAACCTTGGGAGGCTGCAAATTAGAGATGGATGAGTTCTTTCAGTTTCCTTTGAAAGCATTTCGAGGATTTAATATTTCAGTACCGGATCTTTTGAATCCCACCACTCTGGCACCACTTTAGTACCCTTTTCGCACGTTACCCATTCACACGGCGGGGCATCTCGCGTGAAAAGCCTCAGCAGGAACGCTGCCGCTTCCCTGCTACTTGAGTTCTGCAGCAGCTTCCTGGTTGCACAAGCACTGCATGAATGCCCCGCCCCTTCCTACCACAGCACAACCTGGGAATTGCAGGCTAGCACTGAGGTAGGAAGCACGACCGGCCCGGCTCTTGATGCACTGCACATCAGGTAAATGCACGCAGGCCCCGGGAGCATTGCGTGACCGCGCACCATTTTCAGCTGTAAGTCGAAAATGAAAAGGTGTGTGTGCGGTCCGCATCAGGCCCTTGAGCGTCGCATAAATGAGAGTGCGTCATGCAGACTGCTCCTCAAGGGGCCCTCTCGCTTTAGAAACAGCGTGCGAAAAGGGCATATGTAAAGACAAAGCCTGTTTTTTTTCTGGCTCACAGTCTGGAACGGCAGCTTCCCCTCCCACAGTCTGCTAAAGTGTCTTGTCACTTTATACACAGCTCTGGTCTTTCCTAAAACACCACCTTTGTGTAGAAAGGGTATAGCGTTTCAATTGTTATTTAGAACCCCATTAATGATTTATGGTAGTATGGTTCTCGTTGGTTATAACTACTGAGAATCATTCAGCTGAGTCCAGTTTTATAAAAATATACTATAACCTTTATTAAAACAACAAATAGAATAACATATTGCCTTTTTATGTATGTCCACATTCAAATAGATCTTCAATATGTGTTTAAATAGTTCCTTATATCTTTACAACAGCATAAAGGCACAGGTCTCACACAAATAGAGGCCTCTGGCTACCTTTCCTGCCATAAACTTTGTTCTCAAATCTAGGTCACTCTCTGAACAAATTCAAAAGTGGGTTGATTTCTCTGCTGCCTTCTCTCTAGGCTTTTCTGAGAAAATGCCCTCTTTTCCCCCCTTGGTTGACTGGAAAACTCTCAAGCTGAAGAACTTGTAATTGCCATTGCCATCTCCATCTGGAAATAACATTAGATATCATTTTGATATCAGTAATTTGGCTTTCTTCCACCACCCTTCTCCATGTGCTTGCGAGGCCACTGAACAAGCTCGCAAGACAGGCACGGCCAATAATCGACGCAATATTCCACACAATACAGGCTGGCCAGAAATAGCTGGCCAGAAATAGCCATCCCAATGCGTCAGGAGACCTCAAGGCAAGTACCTTCATTACATATGCATGCAACTCACAAAGAACTCCCTGCCCCAAGCAGGCAGCTTGATTAGAAGTGTCCTCACCTGTCAAGCACTCTACATTTGCATACTGTCCATTCCATTGTCAATTCGGAACAAATTCAATCATGCTTTGTCTCCAGCTAAAAACTCGTTGTTTTTCCTAAATGCAGGATGGCCTGTGATCACGTTTCTCCCTATAAAAACCCCTGATTTGGTGAGCTTCTTCAGATCACTCCCGATTTCCATCCCGCCTTGAAGCTGCTGTGCTTGGCGAGCTGTCCCCTCAGTCCCACGTACTGAGACTCCACACCTCCAAACTTCTGCTGCAGATTGCCCGGGCTTCAGAACAGGTGTAGTATCACCCCACATCAACAATCCCTCTTAAAATTCCCTCTGTCCCACTCACACCTTTATTTTCTCTAGTTCTCTGTGTGATTGTGTTGCATACACCATTTGTTTGTATTTTAATAAAAGATCACAATTATTCTTATAACCTGGTGTGCTTCTTGGCTCGGCCTGACCCCGTAGACATTGGGTAAAAGATTCTGCTGCGTTCCCTGCCTCTCATATTGCTAGCTTGTGCTCTTGGCTAATTTCCCCACCTTTTCATATTTTGAGAGTGCACTGCGGTGTCCCTCACGAGACCCCCAGTAAACAGGGTAACAAACTGACTCTCAGACCTTCTTCTGGAAATCTGACTCCAACTAAATCACTGTGTCTGCTATAAATACATTTTCATTCAGGCCCCCAAGTCCCCCTTCACACTAAAGAGGCTGAGTTTTCCTCTGGAGTGGCCATTCTGGTTGCCTGGCAACCCGTTGCTGGGCAGCTTTCTACCACTCAGGATATCATTCACCCTTTACTCCATCGCAGCACTCCTTGGGAAAGTTCAGGTTCTATTCAAAATTTTTCTTTAAAATGTTTGGAGGGGGGACAAATATAGAGGGATCACCTCTATACCTCTCATTAGCCTACCCCTGTAGGTACCCAGTCTGCCATATTCTCGTTTCCCCTAGTTTGCATCCATGGCTGAAGAATCAACAGCTCCTTCTGGTGGTGGTTTCCTGCTTCCTGATCCTGAACTGCAAGATCTGAGGTGCAGTATTGGTTTGTTTCACTAAATCTGCTTTGAAATTTGGTCAAAACATTAAATGAAATAAAAACCTATTAATGCAAGGAAGTGAAAATAAAAACCTTTGTTGTTTTGTTTTGCTCTGTTTCCTCAGAAAATAATGCACTCTCTCAGTTCCTTCTCTGCTTTTTTTTCTCCAGTGAAAATGTTTATTCTGGAACATTTTGCTCAGCTCTAGGATACGCCACCTTTGCCAGCAATGACACTTCCCCGTTTCAACATTGATTCTTTACACCAGGACTTTCCAAATGGTGTGCTGTGACACATTAGTGTGTCGCCTGAAGTGTGTAGGTGTGTCGCCTACAATCTTGGAAATGTATGTTATTATTTATAAATCATATATTTTGAAAAATATATGAAAGGTTTTCATGAGATATGTTTGTTATTACAATTTATGTATGTGTCTGTATCTCTTATAAGGGGTTAGTTTAACCTCCAGTTAGCTAGTAAAACTGAATTACTGTATCACAAAATGAAGCGTGTCTAAAAAGTGTGTCACCAGCATGAAAAGTTTGGAAAGCTCTGCTTTACACATTTACGAAGGACAGAAATCAACATCAGAGAGAGTACCATACTTGGAGTGTTTCCTATGCCTATCAAAACTGTGGCTACAGATTTTTATGGAGTCAAAGAAACACACTGTGCTGTAGAAGCAAAACAAGGCAGTTAAATACTTAAATAGTTACATACTTAAACAGTTGAAGATGTGTGTGTGCATTCATCTTAACATAATGATCATCTATTTCCCAGATTAATGTAGAAACAGAAATGAATTATTGATTTAAAAATGTGAAAAATGGCACAAAGCAAAAATAAAATTATGTAATCATAGTATTGGAATCCTCTTGTCCAAACCCCTGCTAGTTAAGGAATCCACAGCTAAACCATCAGACAGATGGTCCTGACCATTCCACTTCTGTTTAAAAATAATTTCCAAATATTCTATCACCTTCCAAGGATGAACAGTTCTCATTGTCAAGATATCCTTCTTGATGCTAAGAAATCTGTTTAATGTTTCATTTAATTTAATGAAATGCTTGTTTAGGCTTGAATCCTTATTGATTAATCTCAGCTAGAGCAGAGCCACTGAATCAACATGTAGGTAAATCGATGGATTGAATGGGCCTACTCTACTCAAGCTGAGTTTCTAGTAGGATTCTACTGATATTAACCTGTGGCCAGAAAACTGTCTGTTTAGCAGTTTCATCCAATCTAATTAGTAACTTGCCATTAATTCCACCAGTCGTGCTGCAAAACTGCAAATCAAACTCAAAATCTATCCTTATGGCAAGTTCTAACACATATGTATAGGATAAACAGAACATAACCTCAGAGGATATTCACAGCATCCAGTTACTTGCAATCGGGATGCTCAATGATTCTTTCTGCCTGGTCCCCAGCTAAATATAGTATTTACATATCTTTGTCAATGACCTATTGTAACTGACCATAATCTCTACATCAGGCAAAGCCACCACTATGTTGATAATGGTGCCATATGTCTCTTTCCCAAGTCATGATGGCCACCTGCAATTTTAGCATAGCATATGGAAGGAGATGTCATTGGACTGAGTGAATCTCATTCATTCTGCATGATTAGTCCTAGATCTCACAGTACAGATGTTAACACATATGGACCCCATCTCTACCACACTAATCACACAGATAAGAAAGAAACTTTTCTGTTAACTTTGAGTCCCAGATTGACAGAAGTGGTCCCTAATTATCTATACTCAGTACTTTCCCTCCTCTTTTCAACTGTTTAAATTAGCACATGTCATTCTGCCAAACTCTATAAACTAGATTTTAAAAATAAAAAAGGTATTGCAATATTTATTTCTTGCATAATTGGCACTGAGAAAAATGGGACAGAAGAGTGTAAGAAAGCTACCTGATCTTGGACCTTTCCACACTACACTGTTATAGTGCTCTTAATTCCACTTCCAACATCCTATGGAATCCTGGGGTTTGCAGTTTAGGGAGGGGCATTTAGAATTCTCAGCCAGATAGTTCTTTAGCCCCAGTAAACGACAAACCTCAGAAATCCACAGGATCTTGAAAGTGGAATAATAGCACTATAACAGTGTAGTACAAAAAAGGCCTGTTACCCTGATTTCTGGGGTCCCGTGAGGGACACCTCAATGTGCTCCAAATAATGCGGAATGGGAATTAGCAAGAGCACAAGGTAAGTGACGCAAGAGCCAGGGCAATCTAGTGAGATCTTGAACCCAATGTTTACGGGGTCAGGCCGAGTCAATAATCAAGCAGAAGTAAATTAAAATTGTTTTTCTTTATTTTGAAACACAGTCAATACGCATGTATGCAAACACTCACACAGACCTAATGAAAGAAAGGTAGGAGTTGGATAGAGGATTTTAAGAGGGATTTTTCAGGGGAAATACTACACCTGATTCTGAAGCCTGGGTAGTCAGAAGAAAAGTCAGTTGGAGCAGAGATTCTCAGCACCTGGAAGCTGAGGGGAATGCTTGGCAAACAGAGCGACAGCAAGGCGGGATGGAAGCCAGGAGCAATCCAAAGAAGTGCTCAAAACCAAGGGGTCTTATAGGGGAAAATGTGCCTGTAGGCTAGTCCGTTCCTGGGGAAAACAATGGGCTTCGGGCTGAAGACAAAGCCTCTGAAAGGTCAGTATTTAGCATGATTGAATTATGACAGAGTTGTCAATAGCGCAGACAGTATGCAAACGAGGAGTGCTTGACAGCTGGATATTCGGCACGTCAAGCTGCCTGCTCAGGGCAGGGGATCTTTTGTACGCTGCTTGCATACATAATGTGACTTTAAAGGGTACTTGCCAGGAGGTATCCTGAAACAGCATTCTGGCAACTGCTGGCCTGCCTGGATTTATTTTGTATTGTTCGGCTATTTTCGGCCATGCCCATGTGTGTGCTTGTCCGGGGGCCTCGCAAGCACATGGAAAGGAATGGGTAGTGAAGGCCAAATTCTTGATCTCAAATGATATCTAATGCACCACAGATCTGGACTAGAAACTACAGTAACAGGCCCATAGTTTGCAACAGACTTTACTCTCCAAAAGCCTTATTTGGGGATGAAGCTGTTACTCACTCTGGACTACGTACTTCATTGTTTTTTAAAAGCTGAACCCAGTTGGTCTGTAAAGGAACCCCTTCCAAAGAGAAAGGTGAGATACTCTGGTTTCTCTTCAGATCGTGTAAATCTTTCACCTTTTGCAAAGAGAAAGGTGAGCTGGTGATGCTTTTGCCCACCAAACTGGCACCCAGCATACTGTGCAAAAAAATGGTCTTTGGATATGTTAGTGAACCAAATGTGAACTCAGATGTGATACCACAACACAGGAGCATCAATGTATAGGAGAAAAATAATGAAAATTAGACACAAAATCAACAGCCACGGGCCAGGAAAAAAAATCAACAAATCCATTTCAAAAAGCCTACTATGGTATAAAGCATTCTGGAGTATCTAGCCAAATAAAATAGTCTTCACAGAGTGCCAAGAAGTCATCTAGAGGTATGCCAGCCTTCTCTCCTGTTATTGTCTGCCTAATGGCAGGAAGGCCCAGAAAATGGCTTCCTTTTATGAATGAAGAATTTTGGAAGGCTCATATAGTAGTAGGTGGTCATTTAAATGTTCAGATTCCAAGCCTCTGAGAGTCATAAATAATGTAAAGGCTTTATATGCAATGCTGATCGCATTAAATAGTGCCTGGAAAAGAACCAGTAGCTAGAGATGAGACATCTTTGCATCCAAAAACTGCATATATAACTGAAATGTTATGGCCTTCTTTTACAGCCATAGCCTCTGTTTTTCCTTGCCTGGATGGGTGAAGGGGGGCAGACAGATTCCTTTGTACATGAAAGCACTCTTGTTTCCAAATCACATCCAAAATCAACAGTGCAGACCTGCAGGCTTTTATGACTCCCACAACATCACATTTGTTTCTCTTCATGTTCTGTTTTATTTTGTTTACAATCTTTTCCAGAAGCCAGTGAGTTTTGAAAGCTAGTGTTTTGGGGGGTATTTTGGTACCTTCTGGTTGGCCTAATATGAGTATGTATATTTTGTATTTAGGAACTAGTAAGGCACATTTCTTTATTGTTAGCACTACTTAGTTACTCAGCAGCTGTATTTAGAACTTACTGAAGTTTCTGAGAAATATTTAAAGTCAAAGCCTTGTAGAACAACTGCACTGAAATCTACCTCCTGTATAGTGGTATCCATAGTCAGGCTTCTTCATCCATTGGAATTTGAAATTGGCAGACATGCTTTAGTTGGTGAAAACCAAAACATACCATGGATTTCTCTTGAGCCTTCAGTGCTAGTGTTGGATCAAAGCTCACCTTCACACTGATCACCTGATCTTCTAAAGAGAGGGCAATTCTGTCCAGGAAAGATGAATACTGCCTTCCAAGTCTTTGCTGGAAAGGCCTGTGATATGCATATCCCTGATGTTCTTCCATGGTAAACCGATACCTGTAACCCAAATCAAGGAAAATCCCAAGGGATATCTGTCCTGAGCCAACTCTTCAGCTTCCGCTTAAGGCTAAGGCACAGGGTTCCAACCTAACTTTATCCCTGTTTTCTATATGTAATGGAATATTCAATTTTCTAAATGCCCTCATAATGTGAATTAATGTAGCTGGCTACCAGATATACACCATGTTCACTGACAGCACCTACTTGTTTGATTTTTCAATAAAATTTTTGTTCCTTTCACTTTTAGTTGCTCTGTATTTGCTAAATGCAGTTTAGCTAGTTTAGCTGTCCTATGGGTTTAGTGGGTTCTCCCCACCCTTCAGTTGATTGTTACAAAAAACTCTCCCTGCTACCATCTTCCACAGCCATACCAGGTCCCAGCAAACAACTTTTACAAGCAACAGCCATACCAGGTCCTAGCAACCTGTTCTTGCTAGGAAAGAGGCTGCATAAGGAATGTCATCTCCACATACCTTCTTTTCCATCATGCTTTTCTAATGTTTTTACCATGCCGTAAACCTCCACTCCACGATATGATTGGCAATTAACATTATTTAATTGGCATAAAATATAAATCATAAACTGTTATGGCTGAAAAGCCATGCTGGCAAAAAGGACTGGCTGAACACTTGTCAGATGAGAACTCAGGGCATGGCCAGGTCATAGTTCAGAGAATCAATCGGAAAGGTCTGATGCTAACGAGCTTGCAATAATCTCCTTAATGACTTCAACACAACAGTACATGAAAACTGTCTGAAAAGAACAACTGATCATCATCAACAACCTGTTCTCTCTTCCCACCAAAACTCTCCTTTGTTTCCTCACCTGCCCAGACATTAAGAAGCTATCATCATTCCCATCAATTCTTTGTCACCTAATGCTAAGGCCATTAGCCCATTCAGGACTCCATTGTTTGCTCTGCCAGAGAGCCATTAAAACCTTCCCCCACAAGGCAGAAACAGGGTATTTAAACTCTGGCCCTGAGCCAAACAACTCATAGTACGCTGGACCCAGGTTGCTGTTCAGATTCCAGTTCTTCTATTACCCTGGGACCCCTAGTCTGAGTCACACTGCTTCATCTCTTCTCTTCAGAATAAGTAAATATTGCCCATTTCATCCCAACTTCTCACTATCCTATTTATTCTCCTTTCCTTTAGTTAGCCTTTTGTGGTTGTGAGACTGCTTGAATCTTGTGTGTGATTGTGATATTCCCCCCAAAAAATGTTATTTTACTCTCCAACTGGTGTCCCTGCATGTACCTGGTATACCTAGTTGGAAAGATCCTGTAACGTTACCCCCTTCTTGCAGGCCTCTCTTTGAACTAATATTTCCCCACTGTTCCACAGAGACACTGGCACTGTGGGTGGACCACTGAGTCACCCACTTTTGGAGGCAGCAGTGTCATCATGCTAACAGCCCTCCAGTCATCTCTTTGGTGGGATGCCTGGAGCCTCACTAATCTGAGAAAGAGGACACGGGAGGAAAGTTGTCCCCATGAGTTCTCTCCCCCAGTAAAGCCAGCTTTGGATTTCCCACAGTCAGTGAGATATATGCAAAGCTTTAACTTTGCTCCTATCCCAGCAATCCTGCCCAGGATTTTTGCAATAAGGGGGAGAATATAGTATCTTCCTTAACCATAGCAGTCCTAAGAGATGGCCATGATCAAAATTATGAGCATGTGAACACTCCAGCTTTTCTTATGCCACCTTTACTCATATCCCTTAAAAGTTATTCTCTGCCTCTAGACTGAAATGTGACTCATCAATGCAGTCAATCACATCTTAAAATAATATAGAAGTTAAACAAGGCCAATGCCACAATGGATTCAGCAGTTTAGCACACCTGCTGCCAAACTGATTATGTTCTGTCTGGATGTATAAATTTCGATTTCACATATGCGTGCATTATGTTTTTCAGGTTTCTGGCGCGCTTCGTGTTGTTTAGTAGTCCCAGAGTGATCACAATTAGGGAACGCAATCCCATCCAAGTGCCCATCAGCATGCTAGCCTATAAACACTTTTAATAAGTACAGCTAATAAAACCCAGTTTATTAGCCCCCTTTTTTGCAATTTTTTTTTCAGCCACTTTTATCCTTCATGGACAAAAATAAATCCTCAACTATTCCAATGCCAGCTTCATTCACTCTCCTATAATGTGGCAAGTAATTAAATCCTTACAGCAACAGCAGGGGTTTCATTGCCTAGCAGAAGCTCATCTTCTATACTCTTGACTCATCCAAAGAGATAATGTTTTAAATACCATTCCATTAACAGGCTTTGACAACAAAACTTTACTTCATGATCTGTCAATTGGACAATACTGAATACTTTACACTTCTTGCCTCCCTTTCTTCCTTGACTTTCCATAATACCAGCCTATTTCTAGGGCTTTATATCTACCTTTTGATGTGCTTTTTTTCTCCCCTTTGTCTCACTTTTCTCATGAGAAGTGTATGCACATATATTATTAGTGTATCTGCATTGTTGAAGCAGTATAAAATAGATAGTAGGTGTCTAACGAGAATAAAATTCCCCTATAGACATACACATGAGTAGTGGGTCCACACTACACAGTCATAGCAGCTTGATACCACTTTTAACTACTATGGCTTCATTCTGTGGAACTCTGGAAGTTACAATTTGGTTACGGTCTTCATCTTCTCTGCTAGATAGCATTCTAGTGCACTCCCCTGAACTACCAAAACTAGACCTTTCTAGAAGACAATTCTTAGAACCTCAATCAAGCAACAAAATGAAAGATGTCCTATGAGAAGGCTGCTAGTGGCATCACGGTGCTATAATTGTATAGTACGGACAGCCTTTACATCTGTATTGGACAGTCATGTGAACAAAATCTAAGGTATTTTCCTTATTGTACCTGCTTTTGGTGCTTAAATCACAAGTGATTATTTCTCAGAAGCACTTATTTTTCTCGTTATTTTGAAGCATCAGAAAACATCCACAACAAATGTTATTGAAACTGAAGGTGTGCCAAGTACTCCTCCTTCCACTTATTTCCCTGTGGAAGGGATATATTTGTTAACATAGAAAGGTGAGCAAAATTCTATTAATTCCCAAATGTGGTCTTAATTTAAATATGAAGTGGCCAGAACTTTCTCTGTCACTCTTCCTTTGTTATAAAAGAAACAGACCAAAACAAAACTTCTTGGCCACCTTGTATTTCAGGTGAGCTCAGCATCTTGTCATACAAGGGCAAGGGCAACCATATCAATCATATGACAAATTCCAAAATCCAAATTATGGTAAGATCTTTTTTAGATACCAAAAAATATATGTGTATGATATGGATTCATCCTCTTGAAAATTCTTAACATTTCACACAAACACTCAAAATATCAATTCAATCTTTTTTCCATATTGGTATTTCATCCTACCCTTAATTGAAATGCAAACCAGTAAAATACAGGCCCGTATGCAGAGCCATAGTCAAATGTCCCAGTGGGCTCTCCTACCAAAGCAGAGATGAAGTTGCCATTGTCACACCAAACTTTGCTTGTTCTGATGAATGGAGGATGTGTAAACTATCCAAAAGTACATTTACAAATGCTCACACCAATTGGTTTTCATTTAACCCGGGCCCTTTCACACTATACAATTGTAGTGCTATGATTCCACTTTAACTGCCACAGCTGCATGCTCTAGAAACCTTCAGTAGATGGTAGTAGAGGCAGTAGCATTTGGAATTCTTGGCCAGGGAGCTCCTCTGGTGCCTCTGACCAAACTGCTAATCCCAGGATTCCATAAAGTGGAACCAAAATGGCCACTTCATGTATAAATTAAGCCATGGCATTTAAAATGGAATCACAGTGCTATCATTGTAGAGGATAAAACGGCCCCCTGTTGCCTATCCCAACTCAGTTTTTTTACTTGGGCCATTACAAGCTGGCTACCAGCATGCTTACTTGCAATCCTGTGGTTTTTCAGACAGAGTTTAAATCTTGGGCTATAATGAGGATGGTACTTCGGAAAGTTTGGACCCACAGTTTCCCAAATTCTTCCCGGGCTCAACCACAACCCCAACTTGAAGGGAAATTAAACAACTTCTGGAACTGGTCTGAATCATCCTGCCCTGCCCAACTTATGCTTGGAACTACAAAGGTGCTTTACACATTGAAGAAAGTCCCCAAAAAGCCTTTGGGAAATGGTTCATCACTGATTCAAGGAGAATGAAAATCCCCCTTTAAAGTGTGACAGATTTTTGTTTTTGTGTTTGTTTTCATTTCTTGGCTCTTTGCCCAGGAAAGGCAAATCCAATGTGTCAAGAAAACTGACTTGACAAACATCAAGACAATCTGCATAAAGAGAGAATTTTTTTGTAGGTTTCTCAAGTTGACATAAACATCTCCTCCATGGGTGCAAAATGCTCACACTGCAGCCACTGGGAATAGGATAGCACTAGCAGTTATGCAACAACGGCTGTCTTATTTCTCACTTGCCTTTTCCAGTCTGTTGCGGAGGAGTGAGCAAATACTTCTCTCTGCTAACGGGAAATGTTTCTCTGAAGAAGATCTAGGCTTTCTAGAACTATCTATGCATAGATAAGTCATTTCAGTCCCACTGGAATCAAGAAGATTTAAACATTTCCACTGGATGAGGAATTATAGCTTTTGCCCTAGTTGCTGGCTATTATCCAATTAAGCATGAGAACTCAGTTCAAATAATTAACAAAGGCAGGTGTAGTTCAATGAATTGTGAGGGACTGGGGGTTTTTTCTCTCCTCTGTTGGAGGTGGACAAATCCCAGAGTGTGTGATGCAGCCATATTTGGGCCATTTCTGCACTAGCCTGTTATAGCGCTATTATTCCACATTCAACATTCGATGGAATCCTGGGGTTTGCAGTTTAGGGAGGGGCCTTTGAGGACAGATGGCAGCCTTTGAGGCCCCTCCCTAAACTGCAAACCCCAGGATTCTATAGAATGTTGAAAGTGGAATAATAGCGCTGTAACAGGCTAGTGCGGAAATGGCCTTGGTTAATCTGGGAGGTGGCTCTTCTGGATCAAATTACTGCTTCCTATATCCCAGCATTCAGTTTCTAACATGGCTGTCAGCATACTCAGAGAAAGCCTACCAGTAAGGCATAATGGAATTTCCTTCTTCTTCTAGCACTCAGCAGTTGCTATCCAGAGGTAAACTGCCTTGGATCATGGAACTTGTTAAACCATTTAGATGAATGCATGAGGACTAAACATGTAATTCTTCACCTAATTCTGTTCTCAAAAGAAGCAACAAGTAATTATAGCCATTTTCCTGCTGCTGTGAGGACATCTTTGAAAACTATATGGGTTTCAAAGACTCTTCACAGTTTGGAAATTATTGCATGCAAAATCCATACATGATATTTTTGTGTAAAAGACATTGTGTGTGTGTGTGTGTGTGCAGGAAACAGCAGAATGTCCAGAACTGCAAAGGTTATCAACAGTCCCTGATTGTCCTTGTCTAGGTTTCCTGACACTTAAGAGATACAGGTTTTGAACATTTTAAAAATATTTTTGAATATTCTTTCCATCCCTAATGAAGATCAAAACTGTCCAGGGACTGCTCAGAAGACTTCCACCCTCTAGGTTTTCCCATGTGTTTTGGTCACAGTAGCCCCTCTCCCAAACTTCCTATACTCTGCAGAGAGCTTGAAGGAAGATTCAAAAGGCAGTCAGCTGGACACATTTGGATGCCTTTCACTCAAGGTTCCTGATCACAAGGAAGTTTCCAAGTACATTCTCCTGAATGTGCTTAGTGTCATCTTTCTAGGTGGAAAATTTCCAGTTGCAAAGTTAAGCAATCAGAAGTCAGCACTGGTAGAGACTCACACAGCCAGCATGCAAAGAATCCAAGAGGAGGCCACAATCAGAGTCTGAAAAAAAAGAGCCCAGCCAAACTAAACATAGTGCTGGCAGAAGTGCAGATAAGCCAAGTTCATGATATCCAGTGTCAAAGTCTAACAACAGTCCAGCGCCAGACACTAGTCAGAACATGACAGGAACCTAGCTATTTTAGGAATGCTAATAGTTGATAAACCTTGACGGTGATGGATCAGTAGATTTTCCAGCTTAAGAGTGATGCTTCTCTAAAAGAACTATAAGAGCTTTACTCAAGGCCCAATTGCAGTAGGCTTCAATATGACTTCTAAATAAGGAGTCCTTTACTCCCAAGCAGTTCTTTGCTGCCAGTGAGCATTTCTTCTATGCCTGACAGTTCTACTCTTCCTCATAAAATGCTGTTGTTCTTGAGGACATTGGGGTAACTATTTCCCTTCATCTGGAATGACTTAACCCTCCGCCTTCACCCTTATTAAAGGTCAGGCTGTTATCACCGTGAACTGGCCTGGCTTCAGTAGACATTAGATATCATTTTGATATCACAATTCAGTCTTATTTTGCCACCCTCAGCCAAGTGTTTGTGAGCCCCCCGAACAAGCACGGAGCTAGGCATGGCTATTAAATGCTGAATCATTTCTGTTTACACCTAAGCAAGCCAGACACAGCCAGATCTTGCTTTAGGAGACCTCCCAAAACAAACACTTCATTAAGGATGCATGCTAACACAAAGAGCCCCCTGCCCCAAGCAGGCACCCTGGTGAGCTGGACACTCCACCACCCAGGCAAGCTGCATCTGCATACTGGCCATCCCATTGTCAATTCGAACGTAACTCAATCATGTTAAATTCTGACCTTTCAGAGACATTGTCTCGCACCCAAACCTCATTGTCCTTCCCAAGTACATGGTCATATTTTCCCCATAAAAACCCCAAGCTCCAAGAGCTTCCTCGGATCACTCTGGACTTCCATCCAGCCTTTCTGCCACTCTGTTGAGTGAACTCCCCTCGGCCTCCATGCTGAGTTTCTTCACTACCATCTCCAGCTTCTATAGGACTACGAGAAAGGTGTCGTATCACCCATTTCCCCTGAAAACTCTCATTTCCTATTTCTTAGTTAGCTGTGTGCATGTGTTGTCTTATTTGTTGTTTGTCTGTTAATAAAACTATCAATTTTGTTACTTTAAAACTTGTCTGGCTGCTCTTCTGACCTGACGCTGTATACATAGGGTTATAAGATCCCCGCAAAGTTACCCTGCCTCTCGTTAGCTTAAGTGAGTGCTCCAGTTAATTTCCCCATCTTTTGTTGTTGTTGTTTGGTTATTTGGGTGCCCCTCTCAGGACCCCCAGCACACAGGGTAACAAGGCTGCTCCTGGACCACCCTCTGACTATGTTTGTGAGAGAGTGCTTGATGGGGCTTTGGGTCCTCATCTCACAAAGGTCTTTCCAGGAGGCAAGTGATACTTGCATCATTTTTGTCAGACATTGCATTGAACAAGCAAATGACTCTGGAAGAAACAAGAGGGTGGAGGTGGAATTTGTTCAGGGGGCACTGCAGCCTTCTTCACACTTTCACAACAGACCCCTCAAGAGGGCCCGTGGATTTCTCTAATTCCATTTTAAGACCAAGAATGTCCATCACCATAGCCTGTGGCAATGAGTTCGGTAAACTGATTATGTGCTGTATAAAGAAGTACTTTTTTGGTCTCTCCTACATTTATTACCAATCCATTTCATATGGCGACACAATGTTCTAGTGCAACGAGAGACAGAGCACAAATATTCTGTATCCACTTTCTTTGCTTCAATGTATTGACAATCATATCCCAAGGGACAGTGGAATGGAAGAACAATAATGGAGAAGAACTAGGAGAATCAACTCATCTCTCTGACAAGTCAAAGATTGCTTCCAGCTTCACCTGTCCTTGTTGTTAAAGAGGGCAGAAAGATTTTAAAGAATGGGCCAGGGAGTGCTGAACTGCTTTAATTTTAATTCCTATCTTTTAATCTCTTTTCAGCTGTTTTAATTCTTTAATAGTTTAATTCTGTTTTAATATGTACTATTTGGATGTTTTTAAATTGTATTGTTTTAGTGTGTAAGCAGTATTGGTCAAAAAGCAGAAAACATATAAAGGTGATAATAATAATAGTTTTTTTAAAAAAAAAATCAAAAGCAGTACTCTTATTCTTGTATTCAGCCTGAAATAGAACCCATCCACACCCTCCTCTATCAGCCTTCATTCATTCAGTGAAATGGCCTGATGGGAGAATCTATGAAAAGTTGAGCTACACTACATGGTTAAAGAAGTGTGATATCACTTTAATCACCCGTTAAAAAGGGACCACATGAGTGGCTTCCTTTCTTCCTCAACCTGTCATTGCTTTGACTCAATCAGAAACACCTAGCAACAAGTCATTGGGCTTTTCCGCATTACACTGTTAGAGTGCTACTATTCCACTTTCAACGTCCTGTGGAATTCTGGAGTTTGTAGTTCAACTGAGGCCAAAGGGCTCTCTGGCTAAGAATTCTAAAGGCCCCTCCCTAAACTGCAAAGCCCAGGATTCCAAAGGACAGAGGTTTTCAAGTGTTCATGTTGGTAGCACACTTTTTAGACAAGCATCAATCCATGACACAGTAATTCCGTAAGTAATTCAGCAAGTAGAGGCAGCCCCTCCACTCAAGCCTGACCCGTCACCACTGCCACACTCGCTGGGGTCTTCCTTGGACCAGGGTGGCAGCAGCAAAAGCAGACCCTTCACGCCAGCCTGGCCTGCCGCAGCAGTGGAATAGGCAGCTCCTTCACCCATTATGTTCACGCAACACACCTATACACTGCAGCCGACACACCAACATGTCATCACACACAGTTTGGAAAGCTCTGCCATAGGATGTTGAAAGTGGAATACTAGCACAATACTAGCAGAAAGGCCCTTAGACAGAAACCCTGTTATGTTACAGTGAAAAGTGTTGCATTACAATCCTTTTTGTTAAAGATAGCAAGTAACTGCAAAAAGTAACTACCTAGCACAGTAACACATTACAGACAATACATTATTCCCAAGCTCTACTGCATCTAGACTTTTTGCCTCTCACATTTATGGTGAGCCAAATAGGCAATTACTCAGTCAATGTGAGGAAAAGTCATTCATTATTACAACACCAGTGTCTCCCTGTTTTCCTTCACTGTTTGAAGCTAGTTTGGAATTCTGGGTCAAAGAGAAACCCTACCCTCTGCTTGTCTTGATATGATTGTAAACTATGAAAAACACTATTTTTGCAAAGAAGGAGAGGAGAGACCAAGCAGTTTTAGGCTCTTGCTGTAGCAAGCAAACCAGGTGAACTTGCCCACTGCCTCCTTGTTCAAATGTCTTTAGCATGTACATTTCCCAGAAGTTTAGATATTTCTTTTCACACATTCTTCATTTGTGTTTCAAAACATGACTGTGGTAGTTTCTGGAAAAACAAAACCACCTCTCTAAAATCTGTTGCTGTGTTCCACCTTACTACAGTTTACCCCTTTCGACACCCCAGAATTTCTCCCTCTGTGTTCGTGTATAATTTAGAGTTATCTAGGAGGCATATAAAACACACACTTTCTTAATGTGTACTGATTTTTACTGTCCTCTTGTGCTTTGTGTCCCTTTGCTCTTTGTTTCTATTGTTATTGTGCCCTTAGCTTTTCTTCTTGCTTATATCATAGAGCTATTCATCTTGCCTGTTTTTGTAAATCCCTTTCTTTGTTCCACCAGTGTTGATTGAGGATATCATGGGAATGGAATGAGGGCCAAAGAACAAGCACTAAGCTCTTACCTGAGGAGTGGGACCCTTCTTGTTTTTACTAGGGATGGGATGAATCCGTAGTTTTCCGAATCCAGATCTGAATCCCTGGAAGGTTCTGGGATCTCCCACGGATCTCCCAAATCTTGAATCTTTTGAATTTTTTTTTTTAAAAAAAAGGGTTTCAAAAGCAAGAGAAAGAAGGATAATCTGTTAGTTGGATTTGTAATTGGTTGACCAACCGAACCCAAAGAGTGATCACGAATGGCTGCTTTTCATCCTGGACAGAAGTGACTAGTGGGATGCCGCAGGGTTCTGTCCTGGGCCCAGTGCTGTTCAATATTTTTATCAATGACTTGGATGAAGGAATAGAGGGCATGCTCATCAAATTTGCAGACGACACCAAATTGGGAGGGGTTGCTAATACTCCAGAGGACAGGATCAAAATTCAAAATGACCTGGGCAGATTGGAGAGCTGGGCCAAGGCTAACAAAATGAAATTCAACAGAGAGAAGTGTAAGGTCCTACACTTCGGTAGAAAAAATGGAATACAGAAATATAGGATGGAGGACATGTGGCTGGATAGCAGTACATGTGAAAGGGATCTAGGAGTCTTCACAGACCACAAGCTGAACATGAGTCAGCAGCGTGATGCAGCAGCCAAGAAAGCCAATGCAATTCTCGGCTGCATCAATAGGAGTATGGTGTCTAGATCGAGGGAGGTACTGGTACCACTCTACTCTGCTTTGGTTAGACCTCATCTTGAATACTGTGTCCATTTCTGGGCACCCCAATTCAAGAAGGACATGGTCAAGCTGGAGCAAGTCCAGAGGAGGGTGACCAAAACGGTGAGAGGCCTGGATGACATGCCCTATGAGGATAGACTTAGAGAGCTGGATATGTTTAGTCTGCAGAAGAGAAGATTAAGAGGGGACATGGTAGCTATGTTTAAATATTTGAAGGGATGCCATGTAGAGGAAGGAGAGGGCTTGTTTTCTGCTGCTCCAGAGACCAGGACAAGGAGCAATGGATTCAAGCTGCAGGAAAGGAGATTCCACCTGAACCTCAGGAAGAACTTCCTGACAGTCAGGGCTGTCCGGCAGTGGAACATGCTGCCTTGGAGTGTAGTGGAGTCTCCTTCCTTGGAGGTTTTTAAGCAGAGGCTGGATGGCCATCTGTCAGGAGTGATTTGAGGGTGTTCCTGCATAGCAGGGAGTTGGACCGGATGGCCTGTATGGTCTCTTCCAACTCTACATTTCTATGATTCTATGATCATCTTGGGCAAGGCACATTTTTTCAGCCTTAGTCAAAGCCTAGGCAAAGGCAAACCTCCCTCTGAAGAAATTTGGCTAGGACAATTGTCATAGTTTTGCCTCAGGATCTCCCCAGATTGAAAATGACATGAAGGCCCTTTCTACACAGACAGGAAAATGTGGATTAATATCACATTTTCCTGCCTGGGTAAACAGGGCCACATACTACAGTACAGAGTTAATCCAGGTTAAAACTGGCTTTTCGTTGCATAGCTCCTTCTGGCACCCTGGGGTTTGTAGTCTGATGATGCACCAGCACACTTTGGCAGAGAAGGCTGTGACACCTTGTAAAACTACAAACCCCAGAATTGTGTCTGAAAGAGCTTTGCAAGGGAGCTATGCAAAGGAATTTTTCAGCTATCTTTGAAATCTCAAGAAGACTGTACCTTCCAGCCAATCAGGCCTTTGGTGGGTGTCAGAGGTGTCAATTTTTAAAAACAATTTTTCCTTTCTGCTACATGTGGTTTGTCACGTGGCTCATGAGAAACCATGACAGACATTTCACTTCTCATCCTATTCTAGCTATAGGTTTCCAACCAGGCACTGGTCTTGTGGAAGGAGGTACACTGGCCTCCATGTGGCAATCACTGAATGAATTGTGTGACCTTGCCCTCTGCCTCACTACATCTGAGAGGCATCAGAGCTACTGACCCCAGCATTGGTACATGCCATTGACTTT
Source organism: Iguana delicatissima (assembly GCA_948472985.1). Taxonomy (NCBI): domain Eukaryota; kingdom Metazoa; phylum Chordata; class Lepidosauria; order Squamata; family Iguanidae; genus Iguana; species Iguana delicatissima. The sequence goes on along the minus strand of CAOKZL010001495.1, from coordinate 500,234 downwards.
CAGCACACAAAATAGTGCTGAACTTCAATATTAAATGTTCAATTTAAATATATTAGAATACAACCCCAGATGTAATTTCTGAAATTGTTAGCAAAGGCCACTATTACTCCAAGGGAAAAACTCACCTACTTGCCATCTCCCCTTGTGTGTCTGGTCTCTCAGGTTTTTAGGCATCCCAGTCTCCAACAAAATATCTGGTTGGTGGATTCAAAAGATTTGGCTTGCCTATTTTAGCACAGGGATTCAGATTTGTGAATCTTGAATCCTTGCCGAGGCTGGCCCATCCCTAGTTTTTACATCACCAGGGATACTCCAGGATGACTATCTTGGAATGTGGAAAAGCTTCCCTCCAAAACCCTGCTGATGAAAGGACAGCATAGTGATTATGGATAATGAAAAAGGACAGTTAGTACAATAAAACTCACCAGCATCAATTAGTTTGGGGAGACAGTTGATGAGTTATAATTTGGTTTAAAGGTGGACGTAAACCTTTTTTTTTTTTCTTTTTATTTACAACATGACCTTCCCTAGCTCAGAGCAGCTGACTGGATAAATGAACCACAAAACAGGAATGCCATTAGGATCCAAAGTAATTGATTACTTGGAGGATGTTGCCAGTGCAATGAGAAGATAGATGCATTTCACTCTCTTGAGGAGGTGGCATCATTTATTTCAAAAGCACTCTGTTCTGGAAGCAAGGCTTAATGTGGGAGGTTTGGTAAAGCCAGTCATAAGGACATCTTGAGTCCCTTTCCTGAGTTAAAGAAAGTCAAATACGTTTGTGTTAGATTAAAAAAAAAAGTCCCATTTTTTTCACTTTCACATCTCCTGTTGGCCCTCTTTTTTCATTTCACCAAAGGATGTTTCCTAGGGATTCCTTAGGGGCAGGCAAGATGAGGGCCCAGCAAGGAAATTGAATTGAAAGGGCCACCAAGATGAGCCTAGAAACTCAAGGTTTATTGAGCATACTGACTTAAATCCTTCTCTTAGTCCCAACTAGAGTAAATTCATTGAATCAATAGGATTTACCTATATATTGACCAGAAGTGTGTCTACAGGGGACAGCGTGAGAACATTTCCCCTCCAAATGACAATTCTGCACACACACACACATAAAATTTTCCTTCTGTTCCCAAATTTCTAGCATTGTGAAGAATGAAACATTGAAAATTATTTACACCCAGAAATTTTAACATTTGTTGTGCTTATATTCCTTGGTAATTTTCTCCACCTCTTTTCTTTGGATGTCTAAACTGTATTTCTAAATACTCCATTGAAGTTTTAAGTTACAGAAATTCTAAACATTTGAGTACTGAAGGAAAATTTTATTTTGGTGGCCAGAATTCTCATTTCGAGTCAATGGCGTCTTCCCTCCAGTAGCTACACACCAGCTACTGATTCATTTTTCAGTGGGTCTACTTTAGCTGGGATTAACCAATAAAGTCAGAGTACTGGCTGAAATCAGATGGTTACAGAAAAGTCAATGAATGCCTTTCAGAAGTTTCTTTTTTTAAAGTTCTGTAGATTGATACTTAAGCAGGAAAATAAATTTCCACCAATTAGCTTTAGAATATTTTACTTTTCCATTTCCAACCTATGGTTCATTCTAGATAAAAACAATCACAGCATGCCTTTGCTTTCAGATGATGGTCATAAGCACTGCAAATAATATAAGCACAAAAAATGTTTGTTTGTTTGTTTGTTTTAAAAAAAGGTTATACATTGAGGAGGTGGGTGGCACAGAAAGTGCTTTTTGTCCATGGCTTCATTTATCCTGGGATAAGTCCTGGTTGCCATCTCTGCTTCCAAGAAGTCCTGGACAAAAATAAATAAGATGTGAAAAGGTGCTAATTAGTTACAAAGTGCAACAGTTTGTCACAAACTCCAAAAACCCCATAACTCCCCAAAAGAAAATTTATGTAACTCATGTTAACATCAGTTTTCAAAGAATACCTATGCTTCTTTTCTGATTTACTTAAAGTTGCTCATATATATGTTCTTTGAAACTCTTACTATATGGTAGCTGGATTCCTGTTGGAGAGTTACAGATGTGTAACTTAGAGTTACACATTCATAACTGTTTGGTATCCATCATCCCTATGTATTCCCTAGTTTAGTGGACACATAGGCCCCTTCCACACAATGATGGCGTCCCAGCTTGGGGACATGAGAGTAGAGGGACTGTGACAACACTTCTGCAAGATGTCGTCACAGTCCCATCCTTCTCTTGTCACAAGCCAGTGCGATCATGGGGTAAGTCATTGATTATTTTCTCCATCAATGACTCCCAATTGTGTGATGGTCCCATACTTGCCTGCCATGCAGAAAGGCAAGAACATGATGGAGGTGCTTCCTGCCCCCGCACAATATGAGAAAGAGCCCACTTGGAGGAGGAAGGAAGGAAGGAAGGAAGGAAGGAAGGAAGGAAGGAAGGAAGGAGGGAGGGAGGGAGGGAGGGAGGGAGGGAGGGGAGGGGAGGAAGGAAGGAAGGAAGGAAGGAAGGAAGGGGCATGTTCTTCACACTCCCTTCTCCGGGGAGCCAGTCTGGTGGGGAGGAGAGTGTTCTCATTGCACTCCCTTTCCGATAAAGGCACTGCTGAGATCACAACCGGATCACTACCACTGTGATCAAGAGAGATCTGTTCCCCTGTCACTTGGGAAGCAGCTGACTGATTTTCCCACTCACCCCCTCTTAAGAGCAATCTTTGGTGCAAGGTTGAATTGCAACAGTGATTCTGCTTCTGCTTGTTCCAGTGAGAGATTGAGAACATGAGACAGCAGCTTCTCATATGGCAGGGGAACAGCACCCCCTAGATTGCAGTGATAGCTTCCCAGAAAATGGGAATTGTGGGAGGGGGAATCAGGCTGGGAGTCACCATGTAGCCATCTAACTATGGTGGTTATGCATTCATAGCTCCCCAATAGGATTCTGGCCATCACTATTATTTCCTATACTCCTATACTACATGTTAACTCATGTTGGTCCAGTGCTTCAAGACTGTGACTTCTCTAAAATCACCCAGAACATTTATGCTAAATAGCTCACATTCTTAATCATTATCCTACAACAGCTCTCACACTGATGTCTAGCAGAAGTCAGTTGTCATTCTCCATGACCAATTGGCTGCCACTCACAGAAATGAAAAACAAGGCCACTTCTCTCTGTTACACATCGGTTGACCCATCAGGAACCAGAACACTTATTGCCTGATTTTGTGCATTTTTATTCAAAAGTAGATTTACTGAGGCATACTTTTTAGTTTGGATGCTGAGGTTTGCAATGGTACTGATCTGCTTTACTGTGCAAGCACCTGTTACTAGTATTAAGTTAAGGCATCCAGTTTCTAGAAAAATGTTTATTGGTGCTTAACACATGGAACATCACCCTCCCACAGATCCAGTATCTTCAAACTTGTCATGGACAGAGAGGCAGACAGATGAGTTTCTGAGTAAGGGAGTGAGAAGAGGACCAAAGAGTTCACAGATTTTGAAAAATGACTTGTCTCCCACAACAACTAAATTGATATTTCAGAGTATTTGTGACTGTATTAAGGTTAGACGACATTAGAGAAGGAGAGTGCCAGTATGTGTCTAAGTGGAACAATAAAGTGAGCTCGCCATCTGAAGACAATTGAAACTCTGAAACAGAGTGAACCATCATTTCTTTCAGGGTCAAGATGAAAGGAGAGCCAGCATGGTGTAATAGTCTGAGTATTGGACTATGACCCTGGGGACCAGGATTCAATTCCCTGCTCAGCCATGGAAATCCACCGGGTGACCTTGGGCACATCACACACTTTCAGCCCCAGAAAATCCCATAATTGGTTTGCCCTAGTGTCTCCATAAATCAAAAACAACTTGAAGGCACACCACCACCACAACCACCACAAGGTGAAAGGGGAAGGACTTAAAATACAGTTCTCCCTCCATGGGTTTTACTTTCACAAATTTGTTTATTCCGAGGTACCCACTTGTCCTCTTCTCCCCCTCCCATTCTGTGGCCTGGGTGAGGGGGTGGCAGGAGGGCACAGGGAGGGCAATTGCCCCTTCCCCGCACTCCTTCTGCCACTGCCGCCCCTGCAAGCACACCCTCGGTGAGTGGAAGAAGGTGCTGGGTATGCAATCGCCCCTTCCTCATGCTCCTTCTGCCACCACCACCAGTGCAAGCAGAAGAAGGTGCAGGATAGGTGATTGCCAGTTTCCCGTCCTCTTTTTGTTGCCACCAGCAGAATGGGTGCACTCTGGGCAGGCGGCAGAAGGTGCAGGTGGGAGGGGGGCATAGGAGAGAGCCAGAGAGGAAAGAGCTCTTTCCCTGCTGGATCTCTCCTGCCCCCCCCCCCCGCACTCACACAATTGCACAGGTGGGAGTGAGGAGAAGGCAAGCAGGGAACTTCCTTCCCTGCTTGGTTCTCTCCTCCACCTCCCCCCCCCCGTGCGTTCACGCGGGTGGGAGCAAGGAGAAAGGCAAGCGGAGAAGCTCTTTCCCCACTTGACTCTCTCCTGCGACCCTCCCCACCTGCACGGTCAGGCTCCCACAGGTGAGAGCAAGGAGAAAGCCAAGCGGGGAAGGTCTTTCTCCACTGCTCAGGGGAGTTCTTTCCCTGCTTGGCTGTCTCCTGCGATCCTCCCGACATGTGAGATCAGGCTCCCGCAGGTGAGGATGAGGAGAAAGCCATGTAGGGAAGCTCTTTCCTCGCTTGGCTCTCTCCTGGCCCCGATGGCACTGGCGGGGCCCACAGTTATTCACTTTTTTTTCATTTTCGCAGGGGTTCTGTTTCTCTGTCCCCCACGAATGTGAAGGGCCTACTGTAATTGGTTTGGATGGCACAACACTGCATTTTTTAAAAAAAAAAATATATGACAACAAATGACTCTTGCTGGAAAGTTTGCAGATATGATGGTATCTTTTTATGTTTTTGATTGTTCAGCAATACAACCTCCCCCATGACTTGGAAATGATTATTGTAATCCTATCCTTAAGTTGGACTTGGACCATGATATCCCATATATACCAATGCTGTCAATATCTCAGTTTGTCTAGTTTGGCCTTTACCATTAGATAGTTGTGTGCAAAACTGTTAACATAAAGAAGTCTTGTAAATTATACCTAATCCTGTTTTTTATGATATGTGCCAGCTTTCCAAATTCACACATAGACGTGCGTGAAAATACTATTTTCTGTCATTCTTTTATCTGAAATGCATTTCTATATCAGATACTAAAACTAGAAAATAAGCTCTAGGTTTAATCTATTAATTTCTCACTGCAGGATATTACCTCTTGATCCTTCAACGGATTCTTCTTATCCAACCCCCTGTGGGCAGTTTAGCAGCTTAATTGTGTGATTAGAGGAATTTCTTTTGTAATTGATGCATTCTAGTGAATTCTGGCTGATGTCCTGGCTGAAGATTTCACATCCACAGAAGAGTTTCCCTGAACTAGATATGTAACCTGCATCCATAATATTTCGTTCATATTACATAGACAGAGCAAACATAGTGAGATATAAGCTTAAGGATTGTCTTACTTCATGCCCCAATCACAGTAATCATGCACCAGTCAGTGGAATTTATCTCATGGAAATGTATATCTCTTATATCTTTTATCTTCTTCTAGGGTGTGGCAAAAAAAAAAAAAGTAATTAGTTTTCTAGTGACAACTAATGTTTGGGCCTAAATCCAATGATTAGTCTCTGCTAGTGTAGACTCATTGATCAATAAGAATTGGATAAACAACATGATATGTAACTTCTAGTAATTCAGTAGATCAACTACTTGCGAATTAATAATTAGATTTAGACCTTGGTCTAGCTGGGCATTTGAATGAAGCTGTGGTGAAATGAGGTGGGAAAATACTGAGGTGTAGAAATGGGATGGTAGCAAGAGCTTCTGAATGTGTCTAAACAGAAGTGTTGGCAAAGCAGAATTTTACTCAGCTGTGAAGACTCATTAGAAAACATGATAATGCTTGGCTAAGTAGGAGGCAGTAGGAAAAGATGAAGATTGCATTATAGGTGAATGGACTCAAGCTCTGAGTCTGCAAGACTTGGGTTAGGTGGCTGAGGACGGGTGTCTTCGAGGTGTCTCGTTCATAGATTCTGTGCAAGTCAAAACCAACATGGTAGCAATTAACAATAATGAAGACAGAGAGAAACACAGGGTACAGACTGGCAAGGAATAGCTATAAAGCACAAAAGTAAAGGAAGCACAAGTGAGGGGTAGTTTTCTAGACCTCACTTAGTTGCTAGGCAACATTAACTTATGCGTGTACACAGACCTCTTAGTTAGCTCAGCACCCCAGATGACCTCTGCTGCTTCATAAGCTAACTGTTACAAGCTCTATGAACCAATTAACACTTTGACAACCATTCCCCTTTGCTGATATCACCACAAGGTGGGTGAAGGAGAGAGATAGCTGAGGATCCAGAAGGCTGCAACCTTCCAGATTTATTTATTTATTTATTTATTTATTTATCCCCCCCCCCTTTTCCCAGCATGGCCTCCACGAGCTGCCTTCCCTTCCTCCAGATGTTACACGCGGTGGGTGAGGGAGAAAGGCAGCTGAAAAGCTATAAGGCTACTGTCATGTTCCAGACAGACCAGGCAGCAAATTAGCAGACTGGAGTAGAGTTTTATTCACATCAGGGAGAGAAAGAGAGTAGTCCACACAAATCCAAATCCAAGTCCAAGCCAAGAGTCCAACGTTCCAGAGTAGAACAATCCACAAGGACAAACCAGAAACATGTTCAAACAGGGAGAGGTCCAAAAAGAGAGAGATTGTTCAGCATACAAGGTACCAACACAGGGCTGCAATGATCACTTGTTGACCCTGGGGAGATAGGCCAGCTGTTTGTCTTATATGGGCTAACAATGGCCCTTTTCTCACGTGGGGGGGCCGAAACGGGGCAGTGCACACAGGGGCAGAGCTTACCTGCTTGCGTTTTGCTCCATCCCTGCTCCGTCCCTGCGGGGAACGCGGTTCCGCTGCTTCACACGCCGCCGAATTTCGGCAGCGCTCAGCAGCGTTTGGCAGCACCCTAAATGGCGGCTGGCGGCTTTCGGCGGCGCTCCGCCAATCAGGGCAGTGCGCCAGCTGGAAGCCTGCACCTGGGCAGATCTGCAGAGATGCGCTACTGTGTCCCTGCAGATTCTCACCGGGAGCTGCCACGGATTAGTGCGGGTGAGTTTGATAAAAACCACCTGGGAAGGTGGTTTTTAAAAAACTCGCAGCACCACCCCTGCGGCTGGGCTAGAGCAGTTGGAGGTGTGGCGCCTCACCGTTTGCAACCGCGCTAGCTCATCTCGCGATGTGAACGACTTCCGTCTCCAGTCGTCGCACCGCGGGGTTTTACCCCCTGTGAAAATGGCCAATGTTGACACAGGTGGTCCCTTATTAAGGCTCATTTGTTACATAAACAAGCTGAACGCCTGAGCCCTTCCTTTTCTCCCTACCAAATCTTATTGCGTTGTTAACTTTTGTCAAGTTGACTTTGACTTATGGGGAGCCTATGGATGACAGACCTCCAGCTCACTGTATCATCAACCGTCCTGCTTAGTTCTTGCAGTTTCAGGAATTCAGGGATCTTCTTTGATTAAGTCCATCCATCTGTAATGAGGTTCTCCTCTTTTCCTACTGCCTTCTATCTTACCAAGCATCATTGTCTTTTCTTATGAGTCATGCCTTCCCATGATATTAACTTAACAGCCTCAGTTTAGCCATCTTGGCTTCTAGGGAGAGTTGAGGCTTCATTTGCTCTATGGTTCATTGATCTGTCTTTTTAGCAATCCACGTGTCTATAGAACTCTTCTCCAGCACCACATTGCCAATGAGTTGATTTTCTTTCTATCAGTTTTCTTCACTGTCCTGCATTCATGACCATGTATAGAAATTGAAAATGATATATGTTTACACTTAAGGTCATTCTATCAAGGTAGGAACCTGTATTGCTTCATCTTCTGACACTTGTCATTCCCCCTGCTCAAGCCTGTCATGGACCAAGATTTTTGGTACGTTTGACCCAGAGAGAAATTCAGCCACCTTAGACTATAGGATCCCAACAGAAGACACATAGGAAACCAGATCTGGGTTTAACCACTATGCATGTAACATTTATTAAGACATGAAATACACAAATCACATTTCCGTATCAAGAGCTTTCTCTCACCCACTCAATCATACAACATACTCACGAAAAGCCGGTCCTTCGCCGAACATTGGCCAGATGTCCTCGAAGGTATGGATGCCCTCTGCTGCAGACAAAGGGTCATGAAAGTGAGTCGAAAATCTTCCCCTCTTTATAGTCATATTCCCCATTTCTTGAGGAAAAGGACATGTTTTGCTGATTGCTATAGTTCCAAGTACTTCCATTGTATAAAGGCAATCAAGCAATTAAAAGAATAGTTCATATCATCTTGTACCTTACTAATAAAAGGTTGCTTGCAGAAGAATTGGTCATATATCATGTTTTCAGGAAATGTACCAAATGCCTCAGTGGTTCTCGGCCATGCAGGGTAGGGTAGGGTCAGAAATACATCACCGCTGGCCTGTCTGAGGGTGTGCCAGGCAAAGGCTCCTCATTTTCTTCTGCCTTTACACATAAGAACTTAACTGTTTTCTTAATAAAGGTATTGATCACTGTTGAATATCGTGAATTCGTGAAGGTGAATGAAACATAAAGACAATCAAAGAAGATATGCATTGTAGGCAACATCACATGGCAATTAAGGAAGCCACACTTCTGGATCTGTGCATCTCAAGAGTACATTCTGTTGGTGCCAAGTCCCTATTGTTTTGCAAACTTTCTTCTCAAGCCAAATCGGCATTCCGTGTGTTCTCAATTTCACAGTTCAAGGAATCCTCGCTTCACAATCCAAACCCCTCCTTCCAACAATGCACTGCGCGCGGCCATTTCAGTCTGGTTCAGGACCGTGCTTTTCCCTTCTGGAACTCATTCGTTCATCACAAGCCCCTGCTGTTGGTTGTTATCCTCCTCCGGGCACACTTCTGCCTCAGATTCAGAACCCTCCTCCTCAGGGTCTCCAAGGCAGGGCATGACACCTACAGCTTTTCAGATTCATAGCTTCCTTCCCCTTCCCTGATATCTTAAGGTGTGTGTGTGGGGGGGGGAACCAAGAGTGATCTGCCACCTCCCCTGCCACCAGAGACTTTCTTCTCATCTGAGACGTCTTTGAAATCTGCTTGTTTTTGAAGACATTTGGTAGGGTGGAGAAAAATTATTCAATTACCCCTTGCAGGAATGAATAATTTAACAGTGCATCCTAGTGTGTGTACACATATATGTATGCTTGTGTATGTTTTGAATTTTTATGTTATAATCCATGTTATGTTTAATTATGGGAGGAATCCTGCATTGGGTACTTAATATACTAACCATACTTAGTATAGTTAATATACACAACTAAGTAACTTCTCCTGGCCCAAAAAACCTGATGGAAATGTTGTTCAACCATGGTCTGATCACTGGGAGAGCAGACTTCCTTCTCCAAATGTAGTTAATGCCCAGGAAAGTCAAATGAGGATAATCAATGAGTGGGGAAAGTTACATTTGTGGCAATGGTGTCAAAATCATGACTAAGTAGTGATAGCGAATACAAAATAGTTATGGATGAGTACATCTAGGTAATTGTCCCATATTCACAAGTGCTACTTAGTCATGATTTTGACACTGTTGTCACAATTCTCTCTGTCTATCTCTCTCTGTGTCTCTCTCTGTCTCTCTCTTTCTCTCTCTCACACACACGCTTTATTGGTCATCAGCTGCCTGAGGAGAAGTTCCATCCTGCCAGTGATCACAGCACAGTCGAATGACATTTTCATCGGGTTTAGGCTCGAGCTAGGATAAGTATGCTTAACTAAGTAGCTAATGCAGGATTCTGGCCTATATTTGTACTCTTTTATTCTAAGCTGTCTTGAGCCCCATTCACAAAAGAAAGACATGGCACAAATCAGACAGACAGACAGAATGCTCAGAATTCACTCACTTCATTTTGCAATGTGTGCAGATCACTTCTCACAGCAGGCGGGCTTCACTTGTAGGAGCGATCTTTTTTTCTCCAGCATCCCTGGAATGTATAAGAAGTAGAAGCAATGTTCTTTCCTTTCCTAAGTCCTTTTGAACCCTCTGCTCAAGGGGAAACTAGAGATCACCCAAGTTATTTTACTTTCTGAGGTGAAGGACAAGATGGTGTTTTCTCCCAAGAAGTTGACTGGACTCCCAATTAATGTTATATCTATACTGTTGATAGGACAAGATCTTCCACCACACCTGAGGGTAGCAATCTGTTTGTGTGGCAGACATAATTCTATCCTCCAGTAGAAAGAAATGAATGACCAGAGGGCTGAAGGAGAGATTTCCCCTGGTTTGCCTCCATTCAACATCAAGAAAGGGGAAAGCAGCTGTGTACCTGGGAAGCTGTGGCCCTACAACTCTTTGGCTGCCTTTTCCCCTTACCTACCTCATGTGACATCAGATTCTCAGCTGCCATTCCTCTTGCTCAATCCCTGTGACAGCAGGAGTGAGAAGGCTGGTGGGATATAGTAAAACACCAGTCTTCAATACAGCCACACACACAAAAGGATTCTCCTCATGCTTCATCATGACTGGTCATGAACCCTTAACAAATCACTAGACAAAGACTTTCCTCCCCGATACATATCTTTACCTGCTTAGCTGAGCTGGTATGCAAAATCTGGCTGCCACCTTTGTCCTTTTAACTATTCCTTATGACCATTCTTAAACAGATTTTTCACATCTCTATAATCTGTTTTGCATTTCCATTACTCTTCAGACTTTTTGTATATGTGTCTGTCCACAAAGACATCGCTTCATGTATCTGGGGAAGTATCCACAAAAGCTTCTGCTAGAAATGTCTTCTTCTCAGTTAGAGTCAGAGGTGCTACTGTATTCTTGTATGTTTTATTTTGAAACAAAATGAAAGAGACAAACCTTGCCAACACCTGAAGACATCAGCTCTGCTATATCAGCACAAATAAGAGGTTTTGAACATAGCCTTGGAGGGGAAAACAGTGTATATGTTAACAAGAACAAGTGAAAGAGGTACCCAAAGATAGGGGGCTGAGTGTTTCAAATTGGGACCTTCAGGCATTAGCCCTTACTGCTTAGTTCTTTATAAACCAGGCATGATTACCTTTGTGGGTCAAGGGTGCCTCACAGATTTGCACACCAGGCAGGGTATAGTCAACTGATCCTACAAACCAATCACAAATCGCCTGGACCACTAAAACCCTAACATCCAAAGTATAATTAACTCCGTGTGTGTGAATGTGCATTTAAGTTGCCAGCTAACTTATGATGACTCCATGAATTTCATAAGGTTTTCTTAAGCAAGGAATACTCAGAAGTGTCTTGCTGTAGTATAAAAAACTATCTAGGAATCTAGTTTCTCCTCCTCTTAATTGAAGCACAAGAGCAAAAAGCAGGAAACTTCCTGCCTGCAGATCCAATGCAGTTCATGAAGAATCCAGGTGTCTTCCCAAAGCCTTCCCTGCCTCAGCCAGAAAAGGAAACTACAATGGTCAGAGAATCCTTTCCTGCTCTCAACTGTCACTTCTAGGAGCCATCTCCTCTCCAACCCTGGAAACACCACCTTAGAATGTTTTGCTCCTCCAACATCCTCCCTCAGAAATAAAAAGAGGTCAGAGAGGAGCAAAGTCAGGTGCCATCAATCAGAGACTGAAAATGCTACCTTGCAAAATACTCTCCTTTATCCCCTTCCAGAGGAAGGGGCAAAGGAATGAAATCTGCTAAAGTGCTACAGGGGAAAAGCTCCACAGAGCAATTCACCCAGGAACTCAATAATGTCAGAAGGGTGTGGTCAGGACTTCTGACATCATGTGACCCATGGAAGAGCAAGAGAAGAGGAAAGATCAGTCCCCCCACCACCACAGCATGTTTCACCTTTACACAATGTCCAACCATCTTGGTGGTCACCCAAAAAAGCAACTATAGGAGCCACTCAACTCCAGAAAGCATTGGTTTTGGATCATTGCACTGCATACCATACATCGTTGTTGTTGCTGTGTGCCCTCAAGTCATTTCCAACTTAGGGTGACCCTAAGACGACCCTATCACAGGGTTTTCTTGGCAAGATTTGTTCAGAGGGGTTTGTCTTTGCGTCCTTCTGAGACTGAAAAGAATATGACTTGCCTAAAGTCACCAAGTGAGTTTCCATGGCTGAGCAGGGATTTGAATCCTAGGCCATTTCTGCACTACATTGTTATAATGCTATTACTCACTTTCAAGATCCTGTGGATTTCTGAGGTTTGTCGTTTACTGAGGCCAAAGAGCTCTCTGGCTGAGAATTCTAAATGCCCCTCCTTAAACTGCAAACCCCAGGATTCCATAGGATGCTGAAAGTGGAATAATAGCACCATAACAATGTAGGGCAGAAATGGCCTTTGTCTCCAGAATCATACTCCAATGTTCAAACAACTGCACCATGCTACTGTCATAGCATACATACTAGGTCCTTTGTTGGTACATGGCCTTATATCTTTGCATCAAAGTGAGAAAATTGGGCAAGGTCTCCTTAAGGGAAATTTCTCTTCCAGCACCACTGATAAGAAATCCCTGATAAGTTTTTAAAAAATTACTTTAAACTGTTTTGCATTGGGGTAAGAGACTAAGTTGACAATTTGTGCTGGACTACTAGCCACTGTAAAACTATTAATGTTTGAAGTTATTATTTTTGCAATAGAATCTAGATATACCTCTAGCTAAGAAAAGACTCATTTTGTGCTAGAATGGCTCTAAAAAGATAAAGCCTGCTCCCCTCAAGCTCTTTCCATTTAAATAGGTTTTTTTTTTCCCCTGAAGGTTGCACATCAGATGATGGGCAGGGGAGGGAAATAGCATCAAATATCTTCTGAGGGCAACCATGTGCCTTAGCTACAGAGACTGTTTTGCTGAAGGCCTTTTTGCATTTGATATTCTTGAAGTAGCAAGGAAGCCAGCAAGCAGCCAGCTGGCGCTTTCAATATGATGCATTCTGCAACTATTTTTGCAGCTGCAAACCCATCTGCTTGTGTTCTGACAACATAGTACCAAGTCATTTTATTTTCCTATATATTATCTTGCCCCTCCTTAACTGCCCAGCTCTTGAATCTTGAATCTTCAAAGATCTTGAATCTAGTATTGTCAAGGCTTGTGACCCAACAATTTTACAAAGGTACTATTGATTAGTGTCCAGCATTCAAAGGAGAAGCCTCAGATTTGGTTTCCTGGCAAATGATGGTTGGTGAAGAGCATTGGTTCATTTGAATACAGCAAAAATGAAAGTGAGGGAAGAATGTGGAAGTCAATGGTATAAATTGCTCAGTGAATAATAAGCCCCAATTAGCTGGTTTGGGGTATGTGGATAGAGGTTTAGGCTAACATGTTCATCTCATCTTGAATACTGAGAGATAGTTTCAGTGTTGGCTCAGTATGATTGCCAAAGGTCAGAGAGAGGTTTGTTGCAATGGGTCCCCTTGTCCTCAGACTTTTGCCTAGGAATACAGCTGAATCCCATTTCAATTGATGGATTGATTGGTGTAGCTACCTAAAACATGATGCGCAGCTGATTAGTGTGGCTACTTAAAGCATGGTGGGCAACTGATGGTCCTGGTGCTGCATGAGCCACCGAGTGCTTTTAATGCCTCCATAGCCCCCCCCACACACACATACACACTGAATTTTGATGATGTGGCAGTGGGGTAGATCCCAGATTTTGATATATTGAAAGGGGAATTGTATTCTCCTTTCCATCAGAAAATGTGGTTTTATTTTGTTTTGCTGGTAAAACAAGTTGTGTAGCTCATACATCCCTTCCTTTACTGAAAATGCTTTTTCTTTTTCCTGAAACTATAACTGGATGTGCTTTTCTTTTTTAGCTTAAAAAAAAACACGACTTGTCGTTGCCATGCTGTCCCAATTCAGTTACATGTGGTGCTGTTGATGGTGAGGCACAGCCTGATTTGTGGCAGAATTTGGGGAAGTCAAATTGACTTGACTGAGTTGTCTACTAGTTTTAAGGAGTTCCCATCTGGACACTACTGATTTGGGCAACCTGACATAGGCATGAAACCAAACCCAAAGTGCCACTTGTGACAGCAATGGACAGAAATGTCCCTAAACCAGCATCGGAAGATCATATGTTATGAGCAAGGAAAAAATCTGGGGTGAATCCAATGATGTAAGGAGACCTGAGAGAAAAATGTCTTCTCAGTAACTATCCCAAATAGCCAGAGAAGTGACAGAGTAGCATCCAGATGGGAGAATGGGGACTCGGATTGAGGACAAACATGGGTTTTAGTCCCAACAAATCCATGCAAGTCAAGATGTTGCCCCAAGAGCTGGGAAAAGGCATGACAGTGGCAAATATATTCTACTGATTCAACTTTTCTTGCATCCTGTGTAGGGTGCAAACCGTTCCTGATCCTCTTTCTCATGCTTTAAGATAGTGAACCAGTTACAATAATCTTCCCTGTAGTTGTCAACACTAAAAGCCCCCACACCACACATCACTGCAGGTCTATCATGGCACGTTACCATTTGGTTAGTGCTCATCTGTATCCATCATCTGTATCCATCCATCCATCTAGGAAAGCTTACAGAGATGAACGCTTGCATCTTTGTCAAACAGCAAATGGGTTCAGATCTCATCATCACAGCATCTTCAGCTGTCTGTATGGGGTACATTGCTTTGTAAATGCTCTCTTTTGAATGTTTTTATTCAACCTTTCTTATGGCAAAAATATTATTTCATTAAAGAGAAGGCATTTTGTTTCCTTAATTGAAATAGTTCAAGGTTGAGGACAATAAATTAAACTGTCACCTCTTACATTTTAAGAATTCTATAAGGGCCATACAACAAATTTGCCCTATTGGGATTCAGGCAGTATAATTCTCATAATTATTTTATGTAATTATACTGTGGTACTGAGGGAAATAAATGCCTCCTCTCTCAAGTAGGTTAAAAGCACCAGAATAATTGTGCAAACAATTAACCCTAGCTACATATATGACAAAATTGCATTATGAACTTTGACAATGAAAGGTCTGTTATTTTAACAGATTTTTCTCAGAAACTTTTTGTCCCCCAGTTTCTTAGACAATTCTCCAGTAATTAAAGAGAAATAATGTTTTCTTTTAAAGATTACTTTATTCAGATTGAATATGTTTTAACAACAACGCATCAGAGGGAGCTATTGGATGAAACAGATGCCCTATAAGACCTCCATGCAGTCATTTACAATTGAATTCCTTAGCACACATTAGTCTAATTGCTGCTCTTCACCCTTTATTACATCTTAACTGGAGTTCCCTACCACTCCTTCTCATCTCTGTTGGTGTGGTATTTCTGGCTTAGGTTCAGGTTCAGCAATGTTTGAAAAGGCAAAATATATCCATCTGCAATTGTGTGTATATACATATGTAAGAGGCTAAAGGACATGATATATGTGTGACATTATCATCACCTAGCCATAGTGATCGTCTTATGTCATCTTATTGCATATTAACAACAATAGCAACAATAAAATACCTTCAAATGGGCATGGCTCCATTGATTGATTGATTGGTAAACCAGGATGAGCCATCCTTATAGAATCCATATACACACAGCTTGAATAATGACAATGCACTGACCATTTTCGCAGTTTGGATCAGTGACAAGGCAAGCTCAGATTTCTGTGCTCGTTAAGCCTTCCAGGACAGGATGTTTATGCCTTTTGTTTAGAATGTAGCACAACGAGGAAAAGTTGGGGATACAGGCCCAAAACTTTGGTACCTCTCAGAACCAGACTGTTACTTTGGTGAGAAATAGACCTTAAGCTGTAGGTTTTTCAACAACATGCAACATAGTTAATTCATTTCAGAAGTGGAACAACATCTACTTTAGGAAATGAGTCTCCTCCTCTCCTTTTCTCTTTCTGTCCCCAGAGAGCTATATCTCACACTTTCGCAGTGATTAAAATGTCTGTCTTCTGTTGTCCCCTCCTCATAGTGGTTCACAACCACTGGACGGTGACTGGCTCCCACAAATGGTAATTAATCTTCCCACTATCTCTTTTCCTGACTGCATCTGCTATCTCATGGGGTGTAATAAAGAATCAGCAATTACCAGTCAAGTTTGTTCTATGGCACAAAATAGGGTGCAGGAATAGAAACTAATTTGGACATTTTTGTATTCTACACGCGATGCCAACAGCTGCAGGTACTTGAAGTCTTCTCCCAGAATGCTCAAGCCTTTCCTCATGCATAAGATGATCAAGGGATGCAGACACAATCAGAGAACACATGCAGAGGAAGAAGAAAGGACAGGAGATTGTTCTTTTTCTCAGCACCCAATGTTGCTTATCAAAACAGAAGCGAACATTTCCCAAAAACATATTGCATCACTTGGCACAAGAAAACACAGAGCAAACCTTTTTGTGTAGTTGGGAAAAAAGGTAGGGGGAAGCAGAGCTGGCCACTACAAGCAGCAAGATCTTTGCTGTCTGAGAGTCTTTGGTGAAATCTGTAATTAACAGGGTGATTACGTATGGATGGTGTACAGATACCACCTGTGCCTGTGGGATGCTTGGCACTCACAGCAAAATGGTAATGCTGGTATGCAATTAACAAGCATTTAGTGAGCATTCAATCCTGGTTTGTTTCTCCGCTAATTTCCCCCTTCATTGTATGAGAGGCCATGGACACCACAGAAACTATGGCTCAAGTACCCGCAGCTGCTGAGGTGAATAAATGTTCAATCAAAGAAGGGCTTCCTTTCCTCCTGATGAAGCACGTCAGCCACTACGAGCTGGAGGAAAATCAAGGAAACATCTCTGAGCATGTTTGACTGATAGAAAAGGTGCCTTATAGAGCTTTGCAACATAAGTAAGAATATTTTGGCCTTTTTTTTTTTATGGAAAGCAGGATAAAATAAGAAATGGCTATAGTTCTTGAGATCCAGTTAGAATATCCTGGTTCCACCAGTAACATACATGTATAGCTCAGTCATTTCTTTACTCAGAAATCAATGATGCCTAGCTGACATACCTATATCAGGGCTGTTCCCTGCAAAGAGGAAGTCAATTGTTTGTGACAGTCCGTATTATACACAATCCCTCCACACAGAAAACTAACATGTCAGTGAAAGGGGTCCAAGTCCAGTCCAAACTTACCTGTTTTCTCATCAAGCTTAAAAAATACATTAAAATATTACCTTTAAAAATTTTCAGCAGTGATTTAGAAATCATTAAATACCAGCAACGGTAATTTTTGACAAATAATTAGTGTTTCTTAATCTATTAAATTTTTTGAGGCATTTTAGGGAGTTGAATATTTTTGGTAAATGTATGTGATTCTTTTAAGTTGACCAATTTAGCCAATTAATCAACAAATTAATTTTCAGAATTGTTCTTAAAAGTTTAACAAAAATGGATTAATATTGTCAATTTAATATTAGCATATTAGAACTAACCACAGTTTCTAAGTTGTGCTTGTGCTCATTTATATGCAGGGCTTATTCAGTCATGTATGCCACCACCTGAGTTCTGACATGCTATGCTCTAGGTATAACTTTACTACTGTCTACACCTAAATACCCTAAAGGCACCAGGTCCCATCTGATCTTGGAAACCAAACAGGGTCAACACTGGTTAGTGCTTAGACAGGAGACAGCCAATGAATACTGGGTGCTATATTTCTGAGAAAGGAACTTGCAAAACCACCACTGAGTATTCCTTGCCTGAGAAAATCCTATGAAGTACATGGGATCACCATAAGTTGACAAGCAATTTAAAGGGGCACACACATATACACACACTATCATAGCATCCCCATTCACTCAGGACCAAAAACATATGTGATTATAGAAGCTGGAGTGGTATACAAATCAGAAGAATGGAAGCCTTTCTCCTTTGTTAGGTTTCCGGTATTTCTTATGAGAACTACAATCTTAGTAGTGAAAATTACTAATTACAGGGCATAAAAGTGCTGCTGTTATCTCCAGTGCTGATTAATCTTCGTTTCCTTTTCATTTTAAAGAGCCATACAAACAACACCTTAACTCATTATCTAGGGCACACTGAAGGTGATTACTTAATTGTTGTGACGTGCCTTCAGGTCAATTCTAGCTTATGGCAACCCCTGTTCTAGGGTTTCTTGTCAAGATCTACTCAGAGGAAGTTTGCCATTGGCTTCGTCTAAGGCTGAGAGAGTGCTTACTCCCCCTTTGATTAGGAAGTCCATGAGAAGCAATTTGTTCCATACTTTCTCGTCCCATGCACATTGGGAATGCTTTCAACTAAATAGGAAGGCACTCTTTATGCACAAATAAAAAAAGCACTCTTTATGCACTCTAATTCTCATGTTCTAGAGCCAAGCAGTAGCATGGAAAATAGCAGCAAAACCTACAGAAATTAAACTCTCAGTATTAGAACATGGAACAACGTGCATCATTTATCACAAGTTTTTCTATAAATCACATAGATACATAGGAACATAGTTGTTTTACACTGAGTCATATTATTGATCATTCTGTTTATAGCAACTGTGTTCCTATACACTAAATCGACCTATGTGACTCAGTTTTGTCTGTACAAACTATGAGGGCTCTCTGGGATCTCAGACATAACTCTCTCCCAGTCCCAACTGGTGGAAATTGAATCTGGGACCTTTTGCACATTAAAGTACACCCCATCTTTGCAAGATACAAACGATACATTCCTTTTAAGTAACAAAGCATTTTTTCACAGGATTAAATCTTCCCACCCGAAACACCTTTATTCGCTAGAGTGCCTTGTAGAGGCATTCCTGGGTCATGTGACAAGGCAAAATAGAAAATGGTCCCTAATGGGTAAAAGAAGACAGCAGGCCAATTCAGGATGAAGAACAAACAAAAGGAAGCTTCATTGTTACTGTCATCTGCTGTCACCAAAAGGCTGTGAATTGCAGTTCCCCTTACTTGAAACAGGTACTGTCACATTCATCATATTCAGTAGCAAGTGATTGCAGTATCGCCGAGGTAAATCAAGCAGGAGAAAGCTGATTACTGACTGTAAAGGAGAGGGCTGGAAATTTGTCAGAATGAGCTGTAGTGGGAAGGAAATAGATTAAGAGTGTGTGACAGTTAAATGGTGGTTTTAAACTAGACTTTGCGAATTTTCTGAATGTATCCCTGGCTTCTGAAGGAAGATACAGAACGGGACTTCAGGAAAAGCACAGGAACAGTTAGCGAAACAACAGCATGAAACATATGAATCATCTGCTTTTTCTTTTACCTTAAAAAAAGTCTGTGTTTCCCATCATTTCCGGGGGTAGGGAGAGAAAATGGGTTGTTTGTTAAAATGCAGAGTGATCTTCTACATCTCATAATATTTCATATCTTTGTGCATTGGTCTGGGATTATTTGATCATACCAATACTCCTCTTTTCTTTTTCTAAATAAAAAAGTTACCTCTCCAATTTTATTTTTTTAAAAACTATTATTTAAATGCTCAGAAACTACACCAAAGCTTTTAGATACTGATTTTATTTCATATTTTAAGTGAGTTTGAGAATTCTTTGGGATTCACCCTACCCTCCAAATTCTATGTGTATGTACTTGGAAGCAGATCCCTGTGAATTCAAAAGGAAAATTGCAGGGAATAAAGTTCAAGGGTAGGACATTATTCAGTATTTAGAATATGCCAGATTAGCACATTGAGGTAGTATTTCCAAGGAAGAAGACGAGACATTTGATGCAAAGACATTCATTGAGGGTACAGTCTACTGAACTGAGACAATGTGTCAGTCAGGAGAGAATTCCCATTTCATTGTCAGAAAAATATGGTGATGAAATGTTGTTCTATGCTCCTGTGCTGGCATTGAACTGTCTGTAGTGGAAGAGGCTTTTACAGTCCAGTTTTCCAGAGTATCTGATAGCTTCAGTAAAGAGCTTTGCTACCTGAAACCAGAAAAGACAAGAGTTCAATCTCTTTCCTAGGCTATTTCAAAAGGATTAATTTAACAAAACAGGCTGAAAAGTATTAAACAATCTACATCTAGGCCTCATCTGTAGACTATATTACATAGATCTCTCAATTTTTTAAAAAAAAATCTCAAAAACTATTTACTGTTGATTGCAAAAGCATACTTCTTTCTTATTTAGATTTACAGCTCAATCAGCAAGATTAAGGATGAAGATGTGAGTGGTGCTGGTGAATGTATTTGCTCTACGGACATAAAGAACCATTCAAAGCATTCAGCTGGGTCAAACCAAGTCGATAACATGCATGCAACAAAAACAACAATAACACCCACATTAAATTCTTGATTCACCAAAGGTTCAGTTGGATGTAGAAGGGTGAATCCAGATGGAGGGAGAGCGAAACAATACACACAATGGCAAGCATAATTAAAATAAAAAATCAATAGATTTATTGGGATCTCTCTTTTTTGTCCCAGGTGTTTCTTTTTTATTAAAAAAATGAGTCAATGGCAAATGGCTGTGATCTGGGGACACTTTTTACCACTGTGGAGGTGTCAATGCCTGAGAAGGATTAGATTGTAAGTCTATTTCTGGGTTAATTCTGCAATAAACGGATGTCAGGGAACAACACATGCCCCTTGCTAGTAGAGAGGAGTAGAAGAAAAACTACCCATGTGTGGTGTTTTTTAAATGTATGTCCTCAAACTATCTCAATGAATTTTAAATGAGCAACTGTATGTTAACACACGGGTATATGTATATATTTCCGTGCAACACTGTCTCTAATGCCAGCTGATGACCATGGAATCCTACCACTGGGGAGGTTTATATGGGAAGGAAAAAAAAATACTTTCTGTCCTAAAGAAGTCCTCTTTACTAGCAAGGCTGCTGCCACAGATGGCTTAAGCAATGTTTCTCATATTTCCTCCAAGGGAAAAAAGGTTGCCCTAGGTGAATGAGGAGAATTTTTCCTCTCCTTCCATGATGGTGACAGCAGAAGGAGTGTGTCTGCTTTTATAAATAGTTCAATCAACACGACAGGGAGCAACAGTGAGGAGTGTAAGACAGAGGGGAAGGAACTAAAGACCTCTTCCATTCACCATACATGCAGCCCCCATCACCACCCTTCAAACAGACACATTTCAAGGAAGAACAGGAGTGAAAATCAGTGATGATCCTAGGGTGAACTGCAGGCAGGAAGCAAGAGAGGAGGAGCCTCAAGAGAAGAACACAAAATACAGAGTATTCTAGCAGCAGGGGTTCCCCTGACACATATTGGGAACATTTTCTGAGCTTGATTTCAGGAATTAACCTGGGGGAAGATGGTTGTAAAAGCTTGTCTCAAAGAAGAACTTTATAATCCATTAAATTCTTCTCTAGCTTGAGTGAGAAAAGAACTCACAAACCACCTGCCTGTTGCTATCAGTCCCCCCTGCATTCTCCTTTCCTTGCAAGCAACGTTGAGGGGAGCAAATGGGGCAGCACGTGGGGAGAGGAAGGATGTTTTCACTTTTCCAATCTCACTTCATCACTGATTAGCTGGGACACAAATGTAGCGGGGCCATGGAGAATGCAGTTCTTCCCAGGAGCTCTGGGCAACAGAGGAAGAGACTGAATAGGAAAATCTACTCCTGTCACTTTTGCTGCTCTTGCTGTATTCTGACATACTTCATCTCATTGTAATCCTTACCATTCTGTAAAATAGGCAAGTACTTTTATGTCTGGGGAAGCCTGACTTTCAGAAACAGAAGATCAGGTAAGAAGTTAGTGAGTTCACAGCAGAGATGAAATTTGAACCAGCAACCTACACGTTGCATCTCATCATCTTTTCCCCTGCACTAGATGTTATCTATATGAATCTACCGAAAATGAACCACTGCTTCTAATAAAAAGTTTACCATAGGCCCATAATAGTGACATAAAAAAGTAGAACTCACTGAGAAGTATAATGCAGATAACAGAAAATGTTCTTCATCAAGTGAGCCTGGTATAGTTTACTATCATTGACTGTCAAACATTAAGGTTTTAAAATGGGTCTTAAGTTCACATAGCGGCTTTGAGAAAGGTTTATGGAGATACCTGCAAATTAGTGAGGAGAGAGATTCCACTGTCAACAGCTGTCCTGCGGATCAGGTAATTGTCATGGACAAACTTTGTGTTGTTGTTGGGGAGGTTAATTACCAAGTCTATGCTCCCATCCTTTATGAGCCTGAAATAGGTAACATGTTCATGTAAAAATTAAAAGCAACACATTTCATTAAATCAATTTCTTTTTTTTTCAATACCCCATCAGTCAACTATCTTTGTACTCAGTAGGTAATTTTCTATGTCTCTAAAGCTAGGTCCAAAGGCATTAAAGCACCTTGAAGCTCGCTGTTTATGGTCCTGATCAAGACATTCAGACTTAAAAGCAAACAGTGTGAGACATAAGCCCAGCAGTGGGTTAAAATATATGAAAAATATGCTGAATTCATTGGGCCATATTCTGCTCAATGGAAGACTGTGCTTCAGCTGCTCTGAAAAACAGCACAGAAGCAGCTTAATTTAAACTAATCTGTATGATCAGGTTGCCAGAGACTGATCAGAACAGTCGAGGTGAGGAGACAGAAGTTAATATTCCTACAAAGCTAACAAGAGCTACAGGAATTCAATCCTCTTGCAATTTTAACCTGTTCGATTTCATTTTTTCATTTTATTCAAACAGCATCCCATACAGTGTTTGATTATAATGCATGCATTTTCTAGTTACATTTGTATCATACCTTTTCTCCAGGGAGGTGAGGTTGTGGGGTTCAGGGCTCTCCTCCTTCCTACTTTACCATCACAATTACGTTGTGATTTAGATAAGACTGAGAGATTGTCCAAGGTCACTCAATGGATTTCATGGCTCTTCAGAAACTAAAACTTCCATCCCCGCGTTCCAGTACAACACACTATAACACTGCATCATACTTTGTTGTTGCTATGTGCCTCCCAGTGAACTCTGATTTATGGTGAGCCTATCATTGGTTATCTTGACAAGATTATTCAGAGGAGATTTGCCATTGCCTTTCTATAAGGCTGAGAGAGTGTGACTTGACCAGCATCACCCAGTTCCCATAGCTGAGCAGGGATTCAATCCCTGGTCTCTCAGAGTTCTAGTCCAACATTCAAACAACTAAAACATGCTGCCTTATAATACATTCAAGGTTCTTAAAAAAAAAAAAAAGGAAAGAAAGAAAGAAAGAAAGAAAAGGGAAAGAAAAGCAACCATGGATAATTCTCCTGCTACATTAGACATTTTCTGTTAATTAGAATCAGATCAAACTAAAGGGGTAATGTGAGAATGAAGAATTTTAAAACTTTTCTGCCCAGTGGGTGAGAATACCAGGACCTTTGCACCTTTTTCAGTTTTTTTGTATTTTTCATTTCAGGTCTTTTTTTGGAGCAGGGGAAGAAAACTTATGCCAAAAAAGAAAAAAAAGGAAAGAAACCCTTGACAATTTGTAGAGAAAACTGTATTTTGTACAGAAAAATGTTTTCCATGCAACATTGTTTTGAAGTAAACAATTTTTTTCACCAAAAGTCCTGAAATGTGGGAAATCTTGCAGCAATTGAGCAATGTATCAAGTCACCCTATCTCTTTGAGGACAGATGACAGTCCAGCTTGTTCTTATGTACAAAGAGCTGTTTCTATGACAAGAGAGGTACGAGATTGTCTCCTACTCACAGCCACAGAGAAAGACACAAACAGCGATAATCATGCTTAATGGCTTGGAAATCCCAGAATCTTCCAGCTACCATGGCCACTGGGGCATTCTGGAAGCTGTAGACTTAAAAAGTAATTTTTTCAAGGTTTGGATTTTGTCCTTTCATTGTTATCCTGCTCATACAAGCAGAAGACTTGTCTGAGCAGACAAGCAAGTCAGCTGGACTGGCAACAAAACTGGATCAGACACTTTAGATGGGAAACAGAAGTCCATTTTCTACTTAAAAATAAGAAAAGGTATCCAGAAAGGGATATTCTTAGAAAGCCAAGATGTTTGTTTCATTTTAAATTCATAGAAACTCTTACTGTCTGATTGGAACAAGTGTGGAGTCTGCATTTTGCTGAGAGGGCCATGCTACTGGACATACTGGGATGTTGTTGCCACTGAGCCAATTAGAAGTTCCTTCTGTCGCATAAAGCTGTGGAGAAGATAAAATAATACAAGTTTATTATACAACCCATAAAAAAATAATACTCTTCATTTAACAGTTACTCTCTGTGGCTGAACCCAGTGCCAGAGTGGTGATTCCTACTGAGTTTTTATTAATAGGAACAGGGATGATAAATCTATTTATGACTATGCTGTTTTTAAAACTTCTATGTATGGTTTTTAAAACAGAGTCTTGCACTGGCTTCAGTGTACCAGACCCAGCTATCTAGCAAGCATTTCTTTCTCCCTGCTTGGAACTGATTGTGACAAGTCCTAGCACAAAGTAGTGCCAGGATTAGGAGCAAATGAACCACAGTGATTCCCTACCATTCCGTCAGGATCCAACCGCTATCAATGACTCCTCCTCTGTTTCTTTACTCAAATAGATCAGGTGAGATGCCAAGAGAAGAGCAATAATTACTGTTATGTGTATGGCAGTCCTAAATAACATTGAGAGAAGGGATGTAATTCTTTGCTAATTTTGTTCTTGAGGGAAGGAACTTTTTTTTTAAAGACCATGTGTAGTTCAAGACTTACTCTGCACAAAATTCACCCTTTTTTGTGCTGAAAGCAACATTTTCTGTGCATGAAGGAACATTTTCTGCACAAGAAATACTATTTCAATGCAGAAATATTATTTTCCGCACAGAAAATGCTACATGCAAATTCTGTGCTGAATAAGACTGCAACTATGCAGAGAGTCTGATTGGTCCACAGTACTTCACATGAGGGTTTCCTGATACTTGAGAAACACAATTTTTGATCATTTTCCATTTTTTTAAAAATCTTTCAGTCCCTGAAATGGATCCCTTTCTCCCTACTAATCTGCCTTCTTCCTGGTTTTTTTCTGTCACCCTGGTGAAAGGGTCTGCTTCCTCTATGATAGGATCAGTGGGTTGCTTCCCCTTCACTACAGTCCTCTATTTCCCAGTCCCAGCAAGCACAGAACCATTCCCTGAAAGTATCGCCAAAAAGGGAACAAGTGTACATTCAAGTATACTGACCTTTTTAATGCATGAAACTCTAAATGCCAGCAGCAAGTAGGAGTGGCCCACAGCTGAACTTAGGAACATTTTCAGTTGAACATCAGCTTACAACTACACACTTGGTGTTAAGTCATTGGTGAAAAGTCAAAAACACTGAGGCCTTTTCGGCACAGTAATGCTCTCCCATGTCATTCTGTCACAACCCTGGGAGCACCTCTGCCAGGATGGGAGCATGTTCTCAACTTTCCTCTCTGCATGCAGAAGGGAGTGCAAGGGACACGCTCCATCCTTCTGGACTGCAGCTGTTCTTCTTCCCATGCTGCAGTAGGGGAGTAAGCACATAGATCGCGCTTGTGCAGTTGGGGGTCATTGATGGAGTTTCTCTGTCAATGATGTAGCCTGCAATTGCACCAGGTGGTGACGCAAGAAAGGCAGGACCACAACAATGTCATGTAGAAGAGTTGTTGTGGTCCCACTCCTCTCACATCCCCATGCCAGGATGCCATCATCATACAGAAAGGGCCTGGGTTTCAAATAGTGTCACAACGGCAGGTACCTGTTACCCCATGGATGCCATTCCTTTCTCTCTTGGTAGTATGTAGTAAACTAGCAAATATGATGGGCTGAGGCCAAAAAGTTCAAAATGCAATGATACAGTTTTGTTTATTCAGGGTTTATGGATTTTTAGGGATGTGAACTTTCAAGTCACTTGTTTCAGTGTTAGTAGATTAGGCTTTGTATGACACAGATCTTACTGGTAAAATATACACTATAATGCACCACATATCTATACTCTCTTTCAATAGTCTTGTCTCTCTATATTTTGTGCTGTTTTATTTAGTGAATACAGAAGATCTCAGAACTTTCATGCACAAAGCAACAAACCTTAAAACCTTGACTATGCAGCTGCTGCGCTTCATCAAGGAATTTGGGACGGAAGGAATGCTGAAAGAAAAATAGAAAGAGAGTTGGTCTTGAGACCAGCAGTTGTGCAGCAACGTCCTTTTTCCACAGACATGACAATGTTTGCACAGTGGAGATTTCACAACAGGCAGGAGAGCTCTGCTATTATATTGGGGTATGTAGTAAAGCTCTGTGTTAGTCTTGGACATCTCCCTTTTCTTAAAAGTGAATGTCACAGAAAGCTATAAAGGGCATGAGCTTTATTGTAGTTGGCAAGTTATTGTAGATTAACAAGCTTCAGAGATACTGTTTGCCATGAAACTAAAGTCCATATCTTGCCAATAAGCTGGATTCCCCAGGGTTTTAACACAGCACATTGCTTTCCAGAGTTATATAGCCAGGGAGTGTAGATTTCTGGACTACAATACATTCAATTCAGCACTCAGAGACCAAATTTTGCAATCAGAGTAAACTGGGTTATTTGGACAAGTGTACATAAATGTATATTCACAAGCTTTTGCAGAATTTATAATTCTGCACTGAATATATTTTGTGGGAGAGGGTTGGCTGAGGGCTTGGGGAGTAAAGGAGAAGGGGAAAAATAGCTATATAAGGCATGAGACAGAATAAGAACAGAATTGTACTACCCTCATTTTACCTCTCAAACATTTAGTGCCTTTGGAACTAGAAGTTTATTTTCAAAATGATAGTTGAAAACCCAAGGAAAATGGAAAATGAACTAACTTCTGAACTGAAAGTTACAACATATGCAGACTCCTAGAACTATCTATAGATAAAAAGATCATCCAAAAGATTTCACCTTCAGGAAAATTTCAAAATTCACAGCCGTCCAAACCCAATGACACATATGCAAGAGCAAAACAGAGAGGGTTGCCCTCTCACTGGGAGCACTTTGCAAGGCCTCAGTCTGTTTCAGGTCCTCAGTCTGAAGTGGAAATCCAAAGCCAGCTTCTAGCTGCGCACATGCTGTGATTTAGTTAGCATTCCCCCTGGTCAGGACAGTAGAGACAAATGGGCACAGAAGGGCTGAGGAGGGAAGAGGATTGCTTGGGATGGGATGACGCTGGTGCCGGTTTGGTGATCAGATGAAAGGGGTGCCTATAGTGGACCCTCTTCACAACAACCCCCTCCATTTAGAACCAGCTGTGGAAGCAAAATGTTAGCATGCCAAACATAAGTGTTACAACTGTGTAATTGTATAAACTAGTTTTGATTCAGTGAATTAATTCTGCATCTTGGTGTTCTGAAAACTGTCGTTGCTATACTGCACCAAGTAAAACAATGGTTAGGTTTGAAAGCAGTCGACAACGACCTTCAACTGGAAAGAATTTCCACACTTTAGTCTATATGGCTTTTGACAAATTAGGAGTCAGGATTTCACAAAACCATTTATTTTCCTAGTGCGAGGTGCAGATTCTCGGATCCTGATAGAGGTCACACTGAAGACCCCTAAAGGGTAGAGCAAGGACTAGTGATGGAAAAATGAGTCAAGCCATAGCTTCAGGGTCCACAGACACCAGCAAGAACTCCCTGGAAAGCCATTTCCGTCCTAGACTGAGTGGAAAATACAAATATCCAACTTGACATGAGAGGGCTTGCAGCTTTCTAGCTATGGAATCACTCTGCCTTCTGGTCAGGGGTGTTGGCTTTCACAACAGTATTATAAACTTCTGTCAAACATGTACTGAACACTTGTGACACGTAAAACAGGCTCTCCTCAGAAAGAAATTACTGCTGTCAACCTTCATCTAGGCAGCCCCAGATGTAAAAGCTGATTGAAAGTACCTGTGCAAGAAATCGCTTGCTACTGAAAAGTAAGGTACAGGCTTGCTTATTTACTGTCTACTATCAGGATTCAGTTTTGAAATGGATTTTCTCATTTCCTACAACACATTTTTCATACTATTGTATAATTAACCTCTGAATGCAGGCTCAGATCCTCTGTTTATTTCAATTTTTAAGAAGCTTTAGTTCATGACATCCAGTTAATACTAAAAGTATTAATGAATTTCCTATCCTATAGTATTTGTTAAAATATCACCCAATGCAGGACATGAAGGCATTTTTGCCTTTGCTGGAATATGGGATCAATCATCATGCAAGCCTGAACAGTAATCTAAATAATTCTTATTTTACACATAGAAGAATTCTACACAGATTAACCAATAAATGTGCTGGTGTGAACTTCCAACTCTTCTGGTTTCATTTATCCTTTGGAATGGTTATGGCAGAGACAAAGGGTGATAGAGGGCTGATTCATGAATGGCTTTCTGGACACAGTTGTTTTCTAAAAGCTGCAGAATGAGGAGGAAACTTAACACTTTCCTCTCACCCTGCAGTCCACTTCATGGCTGGTAGTTATGCAGCGGAAAATGTGCACACACACCCTTTCTGATTACCAGCAGTTCTGGGGAGGTAATGCAGTTTGAGAGAGGAACTAGGGAGAATCA
The DNA here is from genome assembly GCA_948472985.1 of Iguana delicatissima. Taxonomy (NCBI): domain Eukaryota; kingdom Metazoa; phylum Chordata; class Lepidosauria; order Squamata; family Iguanidae; genus Iguana; species Iguana delicatissima. Next base: position 471,720 of record CAOKZL010001495.1, on the reverse strand, counting down.
GGCCTCTCTCCCCACATACTGTGTATGTGCCTTCAAGCTGACTGTCCACTTATGGCAACCCCATGAATTTCACAGGGTTTTCTTAGCCAGGGAGTACTCACAGATGGTTTTGTCAGTTCCTTCCTCTAAATATAGCCTACAGCACCACATATCTGTTGGCGGCCTCCCATCCAGGTACTAACCAGAGCTGACCCTACTAACCTTCCAAGATCAGAAAGTATCTAGCGCCACTAGGGTGTTTAGGTGCCTAACCTAAATTAGCACTCCATCCGGCAGCTGCTTTTAGAAGAATATTATGTTGAGAGACAGCTTCTAAATAATGGAATTTTCAGCAGCCATTGCTTTTTTTAATTTAACAACCTCTACAAAGCTGGGAAAACAAGGGAACACTCAACAATAAATCCTGCAACATAACTAGGACTGTATCTCCCTGTATGAGACAGTCAAAATTTTAAGATCTTTAGGGAAGGGGTTTCTTTCAGTCCCATGACCATCACAAGCATGGTTGGTGAGGACATGGGATAGAATCTTCTCACTGGTTGCTCCTAGGCTGTAGAGCTCTCTTCCATGGGAGTTCCAGTTGTCCCCCTCTGCTGTCTTTCTGCCAGCAGGCAGAAACCTTTTTATTTAGGTAAACTGTTGTTGCTTAAATTATGAAGCAGAAGAGTTTTTGGATGTGATATGCTGCACTTTTATCTTTCTATCTTATAATTGTGTTTTAAATATGTTTTAAACTGTTTTAACTATGAGCTTTTTAAACAGACTTGTATGCTTTTTTTAAAAAAAAAAAACTGGCTGTAGATAAATGAGAGAGAGAGAGAGAGAGAGAATTCCCATACTACGTTCCCAGGCCTGAGGACTTTTCTGTGGGAAGGCTAACCACCCTCCCTCAGGGTCAAGCCCATTAAACTCAATGAGAATTACAGTCATCTGTACACATTTGCTAGAGTTAGGGGCACAGGACCCCTGTGAAAGTGGAAAAACCATGAATAATTCCAGGCCCTGCCAAACCATATTTAACATACACACACAAAGTATGATCACCATATTCAACCCACCACGGATTCCTTTGAGGCATCAGGATCCTTTCATAAGGCAGAAGCGGGTGGCTGGTGGGGCTTACCACCACCTCCATTGCTGCTCCACACCATTTTTAATAGGGACTTAAAAGTCTCATTCTCAGCTTTTCAGTCTCATGAGGCTTGCAGTCCCCATTAAAAATGGCATAGGAAGGCAGAAGAGGTGTCAGCAAAAAATCTGTGAATAATCAGATCTGCAAAAGTGAAATCTGCAAATGTGGAGGGCTGACTGTATTTCTGAATGGACATACACTGAATGCTCAGTAAAATGCATTTTTTAAAAAATTGTATGCATTTTTGCTGTTGTCATTCCGGCATAGATGACCTTTCTTCCCTTCCTTCTATGGCCATTTCCACACTACACTGTTCTAGTGCTATTACTCCACTTTCAACATCCTGTGGAATTCTGGGGTTTGTAGTTTACTGAGGCCAAAGAGCTCTCTGGCTGAGAATTCTACATGCTCCTCCCTACACTGCAAGCCCCAGGATTCCATAGGATGTTGAAAGTGGAATAATAGCACTGTAACAGTGTAGTGCAGAACTGGCCTATGACAGAATCCAAGTATGAGCATACATGGAGACACACTTACTTGCTCCCAACACATTGCAAAATCCAATGTTCACACATCAGAAATCTGGGGAGACAAAAATACCTAAAATGCTTCCAGATTCCCCCAAAGCAGCTTTTTGTGTCAGAGATGTAATTCTTCACTAATTTGACTCTTGAATGATGCAGAGAGTAATTTTAGCAGTTTCCTTCCCATTGCAAGTCTTTGAAAATGTTGCAGAATTTTTCAAATCATTTCCTGGGAAGAAGTATTATTTTCTGCACAAAAATTGCCATTTCCTGCTAATAAAATGCTGCTTTCTGGGGAAAGAAACTATGAGCAAGCTTTACAAAGAATAAGTGCAGTAACTACCATTATTCCTGGCAGTTCAGAATTCTCTTTGTCCAGAATTTTTGACAATTTTTCAAATATTTTTGAATACTCTTCCCATCCCATCTCTGTGTCTGTTTTGGACTGCAGTCTTTTCTTTACACAGATATACTTTGATTTAAAAATCCACAGCTGGGGAGAAGGATGGTCTATTCTGATTAAAACATTTTCAGGTCATTTCCTGTTGATTAAAACAAAAAGACTTTTTCCTGGACTAATATGGGCCAGTCCCTCACACCCTCTAGGGCAGTGGTTCTCAACCTGTGGGTCCCCAGATGTTTTTGGACTTCAGCTCCCAGAAGCCCTGAGCATTGACCATAGTGGCTGGGGCTTCTGGGAGCTGAAGTCCACAAACATCTGGGGACCCACAGGTTGAGAACCATTGCTCTAGGGGATTTCAGAAGGAATTGAGAGGTATTGGTGACCTCTTAGGAGGCTGGGGGCTGCATATGATCCACAGCCCACATTTTCTCCCTTCTCCCTATTTAAAATGTTCCTCAACCTGGTCCTGTACTCTGAAGCAACTGACTCATTATTTTCCTTGGCAATATATCCTACCTATTTTGCTTAATGAATGATGTGCTAGACCATGGATAGATAGTCTTTTCAGCTTTGCTCCTGCAGTCCAAGCTCACAACAACATCATACATACCATCAGTTCACAGAATTTCTCTCTAATTTACTCTTTCCTACGAACAGTGATTGTTTCCAATTTTTTGTCAAGCTTCAACTGAGAATTTGGTGAATGATGTAGGGTCATTTCCGCATGATGATGTCCTCATGTGTCATCCCATGGCAGTCCTGACAGAGAAGGGAGTGAAACAGGAATGCTCCCCTCAGCACCTCACTGGACCCCTGTGGAAGGGAGCAAGATAGCCCCACGTCTTCTTTCCGCAGCACAGCCAGACACTTTCCCATGTTGCGCTATGGAACGAAGCATCACCGTTGCGCTTCCCTGCCCTTCCACTTGACAGTAAGTACGAGAGCACCACACGATCATAGGCGCATAATGGATTTTTTCCATTTTGTGAATACCGCAAAAGCATGACACTTGTGGATGGGATGGCAGAGGGCTGTGACAACATTATGTGGAAGCACAACCACCCAATCACTGCCATCCTGTCCCCAAAGTGGCACAGCCCCATTCTGTGGAAATGGACTATGCTGGAGCAAGCTAGGTTCTGTTGGATGTGGACTGACAGTGTAGTAAGACTGGTTGTGCTCAAATAGAAGAACTATTTCATAACCATGAGAACATGTGAGAGGGCCTTTTCAAAGCTCCTCTCCAGCTGTGGTACTTCCTTGCACAGGAGGCCAGGGCAGACTCTTCTCTACTCTCACTTTGCCAGTAGGCAAAGACCATTTTATTTAGAAAAACTTCTATTAACTGATTGCTGTGGAAGTGTCTTTTAATGTGTGTATGTGCGTGTAGTGTAGTATAGTGTACTTATATTCTCACCGTTATGCTTTAACTGCTTTTTCACTGTTTTAAATTAGTGCTGCTTTAAACAGGATGATTTATTAATTGTTTTTAACTGTTTTTGTTGTGAAAATTGTTTTTCAGTTGTCTTCAGTTTTAATCTATGTCATGAGCTGCCTAGAGTCCCATATTGGAAGAAAAATGGGATACAACATAAATAAACAAACAAAGGCCCTTTGCACATGAGACACCATAGACGGATCTTTAGTTAAGGCAGATTCTCTTGAAATGCAGTAGCGACACCACATTCTGCACCTCTCAGCATTTATGTGAATTGAAGCAGAGTGTCTCTTCCACATTTTGCCCTGCCCCACCGGTCCTGATTGGCCTTTTGCCGTTGCTGCCATTTTCTTAATGTGCAGTAAGCGCATTTAATTTTTCCACATCAAGGTGCTATACAAGATACATGCAGATGAGGCGGCGCAAAATGGATTTTTTCCATAGTTCAAATAATGTGTCCTAGCTATCACTTTTAGATGGGACGGCTACTGGATCACTACAACGTTGTGCAAAAGCACGGCCTCTGAAATGAATGCAACCAGTAGCTACTACGTTTTAGCCATGCGGAAATGGTCAACGAAACTTTTATTTTAAAAGAATGTATAAAAGGACAGTTCCTACAAAGTACTAAACAGAATAGTGTATGCAAGACTCTTCCTGATGGGAGATGCAGGAGCAATTTCATTTTATCTGGAAATCTCTGGAAGATTCCATATTCAGGTCAGTGTGTGAGCAACCCCCAGGTAAGACTAGACAGGATTCATCAAGGTTATTTAAGTATCAATTTGGTTTACATTCAAGTAAGTATGTTTATGGACCAGGCTGTTAAGTTTACACAGCTCTTTCCTTCAGGGAAAAAACAACAGTCTAAGACCAGAGGCAGCTCAAAATCACATAAGGTTGGACATAAGGTTACCAAGTAATTGGTTTCAATTAGCCCAGCTTTAAAAATAAAGCATTCTTTGGATATTCTTGGAGTTTTCTGACTCTCAGCATTTCTGTACCACAAATGGAAGGCAGATGCACTTCTTCCAACAAGCTTTACTAAATAGCCCAATCAGGAAAGCCAAGGAAAAATGCTATTCAGCTAATATTGTTTAATAAAAAAAAATATGCAGGGTTCCAATCATTGCTTTGGGATGCATTCGGGCAACAAGAGAAGGAATAGAGAAGTCTTGTTAATTTACTAGAGGCCAGAAACAAAAAAGAATCTACACAGTCCATTCAGCTGGCCAAGGTGCTCTTCCTTCCACAAGTGCTACTGAACTTTTCATTTCCATTGTAAAATATGCCCAAATTATGATATTTTAAGAAAGAACAAACTGCATTTTTCTCAAAAGTGGGATTCCATGGCCTCCCAGCTTTTCATTAGTCCCACTCCACCCAGAACCACCGCTATGCAGTTAAATGAAAAAGGAAAACTGTATGAAAGTGTGTGTGGGGGGGAATGAATCTGTGAGTTAATAATGCAGTTGACTTCACACATTGACACTTATTTCCACCTCTCATGACCTGCTGACTGTTCAAGACCTACTCTTTCAGCATGGAAAGCTGATGCGGTGCTCATTAATCATCAGCCAGGGATTATCCAAAAGGGCATGCAATTTGACTGGGCATCTACTTGGAGTAGGTCAAGCATGGCCCCTTCATAATGATTTGTATACCACTATCTTGTATGAATAGCATCATCTGCTCAGCAGAGCACACTGTAAGGTACAGCAGAACGCTGCAGTTAGGGCAAGAGAGGCTTCTACTGTATGAATTTCTGACCCACTGTAAAGAGTTGAGTGGCCCCACTGTGAAGTAGAGCGACAAGTGTGAAAAGCTGTTTTGCTACAGAGTGAGAAACTTCAGCCTGTCTCAAAGACAAGCTGCAGTATAATTCATGTAACACTGATGCGCGCTGGGGGAGACAACCTGTGCCCCTCCAGAAAATTTTTTGGATTGTGACTCACTTCAACCCTGATCATCAGCCCTGTTTGGTTGGGACTCGTGGGAGTTGTATTCCAACATCTGGAAGGCCACAGGGTTCACACCCCGGATTTAAAAAGAAAGAATTTCCACAAAGTATTATTAAATTCCTTCCTCATATGATTCCCTGTGGGGATGAAATGGCTTTTAAGCCAACTTAAATCTGTAATGTAGGCCTTCCCATTGAGTAGCCACAGATTATCTGGGCAAGTAGGGGTTTAAGGCTGGACTTCTTCTCCTCCCCCAGGCTTTTATCCACTACAAAATGTTGTAGGAGGGACAAACAAAGGGACAGCAGTGTGGCTTATTGATTTGCTGCTTTAGTAGTAGAACAGGAGTAGTATCAATTAGCTTCTGGGCATGCTTGAGAGGGCATTTTGCCCTTTCTTCTTCTATGTTTGCATTTCACCAAGGTCTGCCTCCTCTTGCTGATGCTTGTGGGCCCAATTCCCACACCCTGTCACAGTGCCTGTAATAATCATTCACAAACCGGGAAGTTGGTATTGTTTTTAATTATTTTCTTATTGACTTTATGCAAGGCATAAGCTTATTACAAGCACAGCAGGGGGATTGCAAAAGGCCATCAATTGTTTTTATGAGACCCCTAGCATTTTCCAATCTCAGATGTAGTGACTGATCATTTGGGGAACAGACATGCAGGCCTTGAGGAGATTTATGAACGCAGCACACTTCTGTATCTCCTGCAGCTCGTAATTACCCTGAGGCAGGGAAGAAGCATTGCTGGAAGAGGGGGAAGGAGGATCTGTCTACTCCAATGGAGGGACTAGCTACTTCTGTTCTCCTTAAATACATGTTTTCCAGACCCAGTTTAGAACACCAAAAGTATCAAGCTATTCCTTATGATGGAATGAAGTACTATTTTGATTGTCAAAAAGTGATGGGGTGTAATATTGTTTTTCATGAGTTGGGATGCAAACTGTGGGGAATTTATTGCATAGTTCAGGACTAGTCAGTGCAATCTCATAAAGCTAGAGTGAGCAAAGTGCATCTCTCCACATTCTCTTGGGCTACATCACTGATCAGTCCCAGCCACACCAGTCAGTGATGAAGCATGCTGGAGAATGTGATCCAGCAATACACTACAAACACAACATTTGGTTATCCAGTAGCCCATCCGGTTACATAACTGACCAATCTAGGAGCCTTGTACATCTAGTATTAATCAGCAGCAGCTCTCTGGGGTCTCAGGCAGAGAGCTTAACCCTGTCTTCCAGCATCCTTTACTCAGACTATCCATGCACAAGGACTCCAGGGGCTTGCACATTCAAAGCATCTGTTATATCTATAAAGCAAAGGGTCCCCTTTCCTATGAGAGCCACTTGGAAATCCTCCCAGGGTTAAATTGCACATCAGAACTCCTCTCTGAATTTTGTAATTTTACAAGAGCATTTTCCAATCTCAGAGGTAGTGGCTGGTCAAAAAGTATCAAAATGCAATGTAAAAAATGCATGTTTCATGATGAAATATGTGCAAAAAGCACATTTTGTCAGAAATGCATTAGAAATTAAGCAGTTCTGTGCAGTTAGGAGGAAAAAAAGTCAGAGAATAATACAGAACCAAGATGGGATAAATTTATGGATCACTACCTACAAGAATGACTTGGTCTAGCTAATGGCTCAATCTGCCCATCTCAGCAACCATACTACCTGGCATGTTGTTGTTCCACTGCCAAAGTTATTGTAGCTCACCTGGATTCCAAGCAGAATTCCTTTCTGTGGCAACTTAAATCCTGTAGAGAGCATTGCCTTCAGGAAGGCAGAATGGACGTTTTCGCCAAAGCAGGCAACCTGGACAGGGGGCAAAACAGACGACAGAAGTAAGAGAAGGGTAAAGATAAAAAAACGAAATAAAAGTAAGTACACATTTAGAGGGAAAAAGGAAGAAATGCTTTTTGTGTAAGGAGTCTGAGCTTTGTGTCTCTTTAGCTCTTGCCTTGAAACCAGCAGGGAAAAGGCAGATCAGCACAGACAAATCTTATATTTTAATTAAGCAATAATGAAGGAATAAGCAATGCTTTACTCTCAAATAGCACACCATGGAGCAGCATAAATGGATCCTGCTATGAATTATGTGGATGCCAAACACAGCTTCTGGTTCACACAGTATGCATGTGTTCTACAGAATGCTCATAATACTTAATGCTTAAATAACAGCAAGAGTTATAAATGCTTCCCTGGGCCCATAAATGAATGGTTTAGCTTGCCACGGGAATGCACAGTTGCTTAGCTTAGCATGAGTGTCTAGGCATTTCCTAAGGACCTCAGAGACCACTCAGGGTATTTAAGCACACAAATTTCAACACAAACACAGAAAAGAAAAGCAGAAAGTCAACAAATACGACATAGCTAACCAGCTATGGGGGGATCCTGGAAGGTGTAGTCCAAATAAGTAACTTTTCCAAGCTCAGGTTCTACATGTGGCTTAGTTTGCCAGATTAAGTTAGAACAGGACAGGAGCTGAGAACAGGGACCATGTTGCAGAAAATGAAAGCTGAAGGGAGTTCTTGGCCCAGTGTCAATTATTGGCTAACATCCTGTCAGAGACATACGCACATGTAAGTTTCCCTTACACATGCATATGACATTCTGGGGACACTGCAGGAGTTGGTATTCCCTTTCTCTTCCTACAGTGCCCAAGGGCCCTCCTCCTTACTGAACAGACTCTGACCCCCCCCCATGGCCATGCCATGCTTTTCAGGGAGCAGACAGGACTGCACAAGTGTCTGGCTACATTCCTGTAGCCAAACACAAAATGACGACATCAATGCTGAGATCCACCAGGGTCTTCTGGAGGTCTCAGCATTGCTGGAATCACTTCATGTCTGGCTATGGGGCTGTGGTCAGACACTTCTTCAATCCTGTCTGCTCCCTATGAAGTAGGAAATGACTGTACAGTGGACTTCAAGGACTGTACAGGGAACTTGCATATGACTCAACCCAGCATAGATCCCCATGCAGGCCTGCTATACTACACTGAGTCATATAAGATTACAGCCTCTGTGTGTTGGTAACTGCTTGATAAAAGGAAGTTCAATAGGTATGGCTGTCTCTGTCAAAGCTTGCAGTGATAGCAGTAATGGTACTCATCAATGTATCTCCTTATCATCATGTGATTAAAGAAAAAGGTGCACTCTCTAGGAAGGTCAATAATTGTCTTAGGCAACTATTTTATACTCAGATTCCTGGGAGTTACGCTGAGTTTAATGGAATGGGACATACTTTTAAACAGATACTTCCAAGATTGCCCTGTTACAGACCGGTTTGGTTCAATAATATAGAAGCATTTGGCAAATTTTCTTGGTACCTCTCCATATATAATTGTCTTTATACTTCCACATATAATTCTCCTTTCTTAGAGAATGAGAAGTCCTGAGCAACACTTATGTTCACTTTCCTTTGAAGTGAGGCAAGTAGGGCCCTATGTTTTCTCTGTAAGTGGTTTTTTTAAAAATATAAATATATAGATCAGTATAGGTGGGACCAATTCAATGGGATGGCAAAATATCATGAGTATCCTTCTCCATGTTGGTCCAAAGTAGTGTTTTAGATTTTTTGGGGGGGGGAGCACTAGCCTTACTGTCCCTCAACATCTGTCCTCAAGACACTTATCTTTAGCTAACAGCCCAAGGTGCAATGAGTCAGATATTCTATAAGAGTAATATGGATGTAATGTGCATTCAGGAAGCCTCAACATAATTGGCCCATGTGATCAAATTATCTTTCTAAACAGAAAGGATCCAAAAGATACTTGGGCAACAAGGGAAACCATTACTCCAAAAGTCTAAAGTGCCATTACAGATGATCATACCAACAGCTGAAAATTCATATTGAAATCAAAAGTCATTGACATATTTTCTATATAGCGATAGCATATTCACATTCACAAGAAGTTCTGTGTGCATTTAAAATGCAACTGTAGAGTAAGTGACTATTTTACCAGGAGAGAGTTATTGTCCTCTATTCACTGGTATGAAAGACCTTCACAACTCTCCTGTTTTATGGCAATTGTGAATATGGATCTTTCTAACTCATAAAAGTTAATAATCTCTCCTTTATGACTAAAATATTCTTCCCTCCATCTAACACTCAGAAAACTAATCCTCGTCCCCTTGGCTAAACTACTGTTCCTTTTTCTGTTTCTCGTGAAGTCAACTCCCTTTGGAAAGTCAGAAGGACAATCAGCTTTTTTTCCTCTCTCCATTAACTAGCCTGAAAGCAAACCTTGCTGCAGTTGAGAATTTGACTATACTCTGAAGAGTAGAAGAAGAATAATATATATATAAAGGAAGGAAGGAAAGAGAAGGGATAATATGCTGATAATATATAGGATACTATGAATGTAGCACATTATTTAGTAAATAGAAATTATATGTTAAGGTTGAACATAGTTACTTTCTCTTATTTACTATATTTATATTGTACAGTAGTGTTGGAGAGTTAAGTCTTATGGAACTGAACCTATGACAGAACAGGGTCTTTCAAGTTAATTTGAGATATCTGTATGTTAGTGTGTTTAAGATCATGATGTTCCATTTGGAGATTCTTTTATTTCCATTCACAATATATTATCACTCTCCCAGTGCATAAAGCTTAAACATACATGTATAATTAGAAGCTCAAGTCAGTCCTAGTCATGGGGAAGAAATGCAAAGTGCATTCCATACTTTCCTCTTCCAAGTCCATATGTTTATGCACACACTAACCACCTCCACTTTTTGCCTTGAGTACGTAATCCTGTTCGCCTCTAGATGTATACCACAATTACTAGCAATGGTGGGGTTTGGTCCTGTAAAACCCTTTTATTGCTGCAGACTTTTCCCCCTGTTTCTGTACTCCATACTCAGATACCTTTGATTTTAGGAATCAAGGGTGTAAACCAGAGGAACAACAAAGTTCTTCCATTGGTCTTCCACTGCTTTCAGTGAGATGCATATTTAGATACATAAACTGAAAAGAATCAGACTTAAGGAGGAGTTGGGATAACCTCTTACTGTGATGGAATGACAATATCCACACACCAAGCCTGTTGGATTGCCACAACATTGCCATATACAAGTCATAATCCACTTCTGGATGATGTGACAACATGGCCACTTTGGGAACCCTGAAGAGGGGCAGTTGGTAGCTGGTAGATATTGTACTCTTTGCAGTCCTAGTATCATGGAAGTTATTAGTGTTTCACAGAGATTGGGCTGGCTTTAGCCCCATCAATTAACATTTGTCATCTTTTGCAGAAAAGGCAAAAGCCAATCAAAAAATTGGGCCCATAGTAAACACATACTGGTTTAGTTTATACATAATGATATGTTGCCTGTAGTTACAGAGTCTATCAAAAGGACAAAATATATCTGCACCCACACAGGGTATCTGTTGTTCTGTGACATTACAGAACTTGATGGTAACCAAGCAATCACAGAAATATCACACCAGATATATGTTATCCTGATGCACCCTTTACATCCCAAAAGACCAAATAAATGTTCAGGTTCAGAATCCTGATGTTGTCTCTGTAATGTTGCATTTATGGGGATTGTGAAAGCAGTATATACTTGTCTATCAAAAGTTAGCTAGGAATTTCATAAAATGTACTATCTGTCACTTTGAAATATTTACCAGAACCCGACAGCTCTCTGAGAGGAAAGAAACAGAGAGTCTATGCTTTTGCAGTGACCACTGCCAATCAAAGGGTTTCAGAAACAAAAGAAGGGGGACATCCAGTGGCCAAACAAGTTACATTCTGCAGAATGATCCACTTGGTTTTCTTTATGAGAAAAACTTTAAAATAGGTGGGGAAAAATGTCTAAGTTCTCAATTACTTGCTTCTACCCACCTCCTCAAAAGTGGATTTGTTCTCTGAGGCTACCTAGCAATTTAAGCCCAGTAAGATAATTGATGTAGGCATTTTAAAAGGCAGACCATAGTCATCTTGCATACTCACAGACCCAGAAAGAGTCCTTGACAGCAACAAGAGAAATCTGCATTGCTGTAGGAGCCCAGAACAAATAATGGTTGAGGAACCAGCGGGATATACTGCAGTCTCAAGTCACCTTTGAGACAGAACTGTGTGGATGCTGTGAGAAAACATCCTAAAAATTAATACCTCTCCAGTGGATGCCATTTCACATCGGAGAACAGGATCAACATCTCTCAGGCGAGGCCAGGAGAACATTGGAGCCTGGATAAAGAAAAAATAATAATGTTTATATATGTGAATGTATCTAAAATATATCCAAAGCCCCCAGGCTGAATAATAAACAATTCGAACAATACAAATCTATCAGGTTCTGACATCCTTTTTCCTCCAGGCTTGTCTCAATAAAAAGTAACAAAGAAGATGTTCACGAATTATCTTTTTCCATAATTAATAATATTTTTTATATAACACTCTTGAACAGCTTGAGACACACTACAGGCAAAGTTGTCTACCACTCAGCCCTGCAGTATGCCTGGCTGGCTACTTGACCATTCTGCTCTCTCTCTGTCCATCTCACTTTTGTGATCCAAGTGGAAAGCAAAAATGGGAGAGAATCCTAAATACCCTTGCAAAACACAGTGCATGCCTAGAGTATGTTGCAAGCTATGGGAAACTGATCTATAAAAGCACACATAATACATATACTAACTTGAAATATTAAGCAGTTGTAGGGAACTGTGCAAACAGAAATCAAATGTCACTGTGTATAATCCTAAACTAAAATGTAATGTCTGAAAATGTTGTTAGTATAATATAATGTATATATAAACATTATAAGAGAAAACTAGACATTGATGGGAAAATGTACTGTCTCTGATTAACAGGTTTTCCCTCAAACAATGGCATTTCGTCAGAGAAGTATGGTTTTACATGTGTTTTCCTCCCAATAACAATCACAAAATAAACCACAGTACATGATGCTAAAAGCAAAATACATAGGTGAAGAAAAGAATGTGCTATGACAAGCATACATCTTTCTCGACGTTAACTGCACCACTTCTAAACATGTGCTAGGCTTCTTGTCTAGCTTGATCCTAAGTCTCCTACTATATAATGCATAAATCCTAAGTCTCCTACTATATAATGCATAAATCCTAAGTCTCCTATTATATAATGCATTCAGTCTCCTACTATATAATGCTAGGGTGAGAGAAAGTGGAACAAAAAAAGGGCAAGATAATCAACCCCAGAAAAATAATTGTGATAAGTCTTCTCTGATTTGACAATAGCAAGAGAAGAAAAAAAAACACTCTTTTCTTCTTTTGCCATGTTTGGTTTATGGGCAGATGTTTTGGAAACTTTTCAGTAATGGGCAACAAGTCTATACTAGGAAGAAGATATGATTGGGGTACCATCTAAGCACCACAAGAGAAGGTAAAACTAATTAACAATAATGGACATATTATTCAAAAGGTTCTGTAAATCCCCTAAGCTTCTTGAGAGCCTTTTCATTATTTTTGACATTTTAATAATCATTAATTGCCATAGGCATTTAAAAACACTATATTGATTCCTTCATAGATAAACTCTGTGTTTGTTGTCTCCATGCCAATGACTAAAGCAAAACACAAAGATACCACAAAGGTTATTTTGCAATGGGAGATCACCATAGCAAAAATGGCTCTCTTCTGAGGGGCTTCAGCTCATCAAAACTGGCACCACTCTGCTCATTTTGTCATACAATAATACTACTCATCCTTTTCTAAGCAACTGAACAATTTTAATCTAGTGAGTACATTAGATTTTGCTGGTGTGCTGCACACTACACAAATGCAGCACAACACTTGTGATAGAACCATGTACATCTGTTGGTCAACTACCTTAAAGTTTCACTTCTATAGTGGAGTGGAACAATTTTGGATGCTCCTTCCCCTGCCCAAGCAACACATAGCCCATAAGCCATATCATGTGCTGTGATGATGTGCCATGGACTTCATGACCTTTGGTTTACAATCACCAGTAGCAAGCAGCTAAAACACAAGTTTTCTGATATTGCCAATAAAGATGTTCAAAGAAGGGAAAGACAACCCAAAATAAACATTTCAATTAAACAAATGGCTAGAAAGAGGTTAACATTCATCACCAAGCCTATGAGTCACAACCAGTTGATTGCTCTGCAGTGCCTCTTCATACTTACCTTAACACCCACATAGTCTGAAGGAATCATGGGTGTCTCCAGTGTGGGGAGGGTGGACTCATAGATTCGTTCTCCAGTCATCACTTTAGCTGCCACATCAATGAAATCCAGACCGAGGGACTTAGACACAAAGGGGAAAGAGCGTGAAGCTCGCAGGTTGCACTCTATTACCTTAAATAGAAGGTGAGGAAATCTTCTTTAAACTCTAGGCACTGAAAGTGAAGAAAGATAAATGCCTCCCAACTAGTTGCAGGTAGTGGAGCAAGAAAGGGAAGAGGGATGTTTCTATCCTACATTTCAGGATTTGTTGCCTTCCTGTTGGTCCCTGAGCTGTCACTGTATGTAGTGTTAACCATTGATGAGCATAGAAATTCTGGACAATCTTAGAAGTTAAATTCCCTCTCTCTCTCTCCTCATGCACATAATGTACATGTATCATACAGACACAATTTCGCAAGTAGATTTTTAAAAAGATTTACAAGTTTACAAGATCCTCAGTGCATTTGGAAATCAGATTATTTTAGAGAAGCAGTTCTCAACCTTTGGTCCTCCAGATATTTTGGACTTCAGTTCGCAGAAGTCCTGCCCATCAGGACTAACAGGCAGGAATTCTGGTAGTCGAAATCCAAAAATCTGGAGCACCAAAGGTTAAGAACCATTAGTTTAGAAATGGTCAATATGTACTGTCAAATCATTAATCATATCTGAAGAAACTGTACACCAGCAAAATTTACCAAACGTGCACACTACAGATCCATGCGGCCAAATTAGTTCCTTCTATAGACACAGTAAATTTCAGAATATAAATTCTTAAGGGGGCCACAGAAGGTATTCATGTCAAAGCAAAAGGAATATGGAGGATGGAGCAAGCTTGTTTTCTCCTGCTCCAGAGACTAGGACACGGAGCTTCAAACAAGAGGAAAAGATTCCACCTAAACATTAGAAAGAACTTCCTGATGCAGTTCAGTAGCAGAATACACTTCCTTGGAGCATGGTGGAGTCTCCTTCTTTGGAGAAAACTGGATAACCACCTGCCAGGAATGCTTTGATTCTATATTCTTGCATGGCAGGGGGTTGGACTTGATGGCCCTTGTGGTCTCTTCCAACTCTATGATTCTACAATTCAGGGCAATAATGATCCCAGAGAATCAGAGAAGTGTTATCCAAGGAGGAATGGATGGAAGAGACACAGACTGATATATAGAAATAGACTGATAAGAAAATGGGGATTTTATTTAGGGAGATGGTCAGAATAGTTCAACCTAGTCGAAATTTGGCTCATCTATCATATGAGCAGCTGAATCCAAGAGAAGCAGGAATAGGAGCTGAAGCTGAAGGCTTCCAAGGATGGAATTATTACTGGGGGGTGGGGACTGAAACAAGACTTGACAGTAAAAGACAACTGCAATCAATGCACCCATTTTTTTTAAAAAAAGTATCTTTCCACAAGCTTGGAATAGCTAAATTTTTGTAATGTAATAATTTTTGTAATCCAGAACCCCCAAGACTGAAAGAGTTGCACACCCAACAAGTAAACTTTCCAAGCTCCTGAGTGTCTCTCCTACCAAGCTATTATTTGCATTCAGAAAAGAAGTCCCCAAAGTAAACAGCAGCTGCTACTATATGTGTCTGTTTGTGGTGTGTGTCTCAAGATTTCAGTAGAAGAGGAAGTCCTCACTCCCTGAACTTTTCCTGCTACTGCTGTTGCTCTCCCTGCACCTTCCCTGCATCTGTGTAACTGACATAACATTAATTTGCCTTTCAGATGCTGCAATAAATAGGAAAAGACATAAAGGAATCCAGCAGCACCCTTGGGACTTTCCTAAAGAGGGAGGAAGAAATTTCTGGCTTAAGCCTTTGTGGACTAGAGGCTGCTTCATCAGATGCATGATAAATGAAGTGGACTGTGTCCATGAAAGCTTATGCCAGAAATTTCTTCTTCCCAGTTAGTCTCAAATGTATTACTGGATTCATTTCTGTCTTTCAGTGCTAAAAGAGATTACCATAAATACTACTGCAGTAAGGAGGGTGAGGGTATGATTAGTTAACTAAGACTGGACACTAGGGTCGAAATTCAATTTCTAGACTCAATTAGACTAGCCCCAATGAACTGTAACTGAATAATGGTGTAAATATGATTGATGCCATTGGTCCATTCTAGCTGGGACCAGGAACTGGATTTAGGGTAGGTAGGTTATTTTTCTTGTTGTTGTTTAACTGGGCTTCAAAAAGGCCATCCTATCAGCAAGACTGCTTTGAAGTCACATCTGCCTCTTCCTTTTTCTTCTCTTCCTCTGCCTTCCATTTTGCTTTCTGGCTATCCAAAATGCCCCAAGAAAGCAAAGTAGCAGGCTGCATAGAGTCCAACCTGTGCTGTGCTAATAGGATGAGTTGTATATAACATTCTTACAAATCTCATTTAGTGCTGATCTGATTTAAGCCCAGTGCTGAGCTAACACACTTGCTGACAGACGGCAGTTCTACAGAGATTGCTTTATCGTCAAATTCCTGCATTGTGTGGGCAGACAGAGTTCTTTTCTCAAAATTGTATCACAGAGTGCCTTATAAAATGGTGAACAGCAAAACGTATCAATGGTACAAACACCCATGTGGCAGCAAACAAGGTAGGTATTATGTGACTAACACTGTCCTACGAAAGGCAGCAACTAGCAGTAACAGCTTGGGACTTTTTTTTCTTTCCTTTTTTTGCCGGGCGTGCATCAAGAAAGAGAGGACTTGTAGGAAAACTCCCCATTTATTATTATTGACTCCCTACTTGCAAACAAAGTCTCACCAACACTTCATTTCCTCTGACAAGAAACTGAACATTGAATGGTCCAGAGATAGCAAAAGCACGTCCAATTTTTCTGGTCGCAATTTTCACCTGTGAGAATAGATTAAAAACGTATATTTACTAACGTATCCCCCAAAAGCATAAAACCGGGGGGGGAGGGAGCGAAGAAATTCCTGTTGTTATTATTGTGTGCCTTCAAGTCATTTCTGACTTATGGCAACCCTAAGGTGAGCCTATCATGGGGTTTTCTTGGCAAGATTTATTCAGCGGGTGTTTGCCTTCGTCTTCCTCTGAGGCTGAGAGAGAGTGGCTTGCCCAGTGGGTTTCCATGGCTGAGTGGAGATTTGAGTTCTGATCTCCAAAATCAATGTGCAACGCTCAAGCCACTACACAACACTGTCTCTCACCAGGGAGCAATTCTAGTCAAACATAATGAGCCACAGAATGAGTTCAGGTACAGGGAAAGCCCCCAAAGTCCAAGACCCTCAGACCCCCAAAATCTGAGACAGATAGGATAATTTATTGTTTATTAAAATACTTTAAAACTACTCTTTTTTCTTAGAGAGACCGGAAAGGTATATAATAACATAACCAAAAGTTGTCACACTAAATAAAATTTGTAGTAAAAACAAAATCATAATAAAAGAATAGAATAGACTTGAGCAACCTAACCCAGCTTCAAAGACCTTAGTAGATGATGTTTGGACCTGGTGCCGGGAAGACTCCATAAATTCTACTTCTATGGGATGGATAACCTACAAATTAATTTTTTTATTGGACTAGATGATGTCCTGGATGTGTGATGTAAACAGCTGCAAGAATGATAGCAGGTTTGGTGCAGATATGAGCAATTTTATCCTCAGAGGATCTTACCAAGTTCTCTCAACCAACCTCCCAGAGTTCTAGTACTCAGTCATCTGGACAGCAGACACCAAACCACTTGGAAAAGTTCTCCCTATGATTTTCCAAGTGTGTAATGTTTCACTTTTGCTGCTATTTCTGTAAGCCTGATACTGAGCTGTCGTGTTAAATCACATTTGTTACAAAATTTGTGTTACTTGCACAGTAGACATTTCAAAGCCTGCTTCATTGTCTTCACCTTCACGCTAAATGTGGGAGCCAGCCAAGTAAAGCAACCTGCAGGGCAAGTAGGTCTATAAAGCAGCACTGACTTATGGATTGAGAAGATCCAAATATTATCTGTCTCCAAGATAGAATACATTTGCCTTATTTTATTTCTATGTACACGCTGGTGCCTTCTAGTGGCATTGCCAGGAACCTAGGCTACACTAGCAAAAAAATTTTCATCATAAATCACAAACTGAGGAAGCTACAATCAGGGGGCATGTTGACACATACATTTACATTTGTCCCTTACTAGTTGGGTTTTCTTAGTGCTTCTTGATATAATTAACAGTGCATTTCAGTCTTGTGCTGCCCCTCCTGCTACCATATTTAGCAGTGATGTATTGAAGTCTTTTACCCCAAATCTTAAGTCAAGCCTCAAGTCTCTACTTTCAAGTCTCCAGTCGAGTCTCAAGTCCTTGCAAGATACTTTCAAGTCAAGTCTCAAGTCTGGGAGCCAACTTTATACCCCAATCTGTATTCCAGAATTTCTGGACAGACTTGAATAAAGTCAGTGTTAACAATTTAAATAGAGCCAGCCCTCCACTTTTGTGATTTTGCCATCTGCAGCTTTGGAGGTGGGGAATAGGATCCTTCTTACTTCCCATTTGCAAAGCTGGAGGCTTTTTCAGAAGTTGGGAATGGGATCCTTCTTATTGCCCATTATTGAAGCTTCAAGAGCTTTAGAAGGAAGGATCCTTCCTCCTCAAGACCACTGCCTAATGCATTTTCTGTTCCCCTGTGAAATACACACCCTACACTCTGGACACAAGTCCTGCCTTCTGCTCTTAGGAAAAGGTTTAGAAAGCTCCTCCCATATAGCAGAGACAGGCCACTGAGCAGACCTCAAGCCCATTGCCTAACCCATTTGCTGTTCCCTCTGAGAAATGTGTCTACAATTTGGGCTTGAAACACGTTGTCATGTAAGCAGCAAATTGTAAGGTTTCTGGATAAAAGTTTTATGTGACTGAACCGAGGGCAGCAAGTCAGTCACTCAAAATATGCAAGTCTCAAGTCGAGTCGAGTCAGTGTGTAATTTTTGCTGAGTCAAGTCTGACTCCAAGTCAACCGACTCAAGTCTACATCACTGATATTTAGTGAACTGCTGACCTTCTCCAAGGCTCCTTGGCTAATTGTTTGCACAGGGAACATCAAAGTGGCATCTCCAGAGTGAACTCCTGCATCCTCTACATGCTCAGACACAGCATGGCAGATCACCTGTTCAAAAACCCAGAAAACAGTGTCCACGTAATATTTTTAAAAACTTTCATGTCCAGTTCCAAATATGCAAAGTGGTGGTAGAGAATTTGGTTGCTAGACAACAACATGTGCAATTCCTGCTCAAAACTAGGCTGATTCTCTAGAGTTAAATAATCCATATATATCTTAAACCATATGCTAACCATAATCCCTGTTTGTTTTCTTTCTTCTCTCTCCAGTCCTGTTCCAGTTTAGATTATTAAAAGTGCTGTTAAAAGTGTAATCATATATATACACACACATGCGTTATGTACCTTCACATCACCTCTCACCTTATGGTGACCCCATGAATTTCATAGGGTTTTCTTAGGCAAGAAATATTCAGAGGAGGGTTTGCCAATTCCTCCCTCTGAAATATAGCCAAGATCAGATGGGATTTGGTGCATTTAGGGTATTTATCTAAGCAGCAAGTTCTACTGCATAGATATGTGTAGAAATGCATTTCTGCTGCATTTTTAAACAACTTTTTCTTAAGGCTACTTGTCAAATTTCTTAAGGCAACCTAATGACTAGCAAACTATTCTGATTTGAAGCTAGGGTTTGGCAAACTATTGATTCTGATTTGTAAAACAAGTGGTAACCCCAAGAAGGCAGCTTCTCAAGATGTCTCCTGAATTTCAGAGCACTGAACTATCATAAAAAGAAAGTGAGCTATTAATCAAAAAAATTCCCTGGTTCAAAAGTCACTTTTATTTGAACTCAGTAGGTACCCCAGTCCATTGGCAATATGGCAATCCTAACTGACCTGATAGAAATTGTTGTGAGGACAGATAATATATGCAAAGCACTTCTTCAAACATCAAAAGCAATATATGAACAGATGCTTATTGCCATTACCACCAATGAGTTCTGCCAAGCCCCATAATACACTGACTAGCAAGGCAGACTGGGAGCTAGAGGTCTCCGAGCACAATTAATCCTCCTTGGGAAGCTAGAGAATGAAATGAGATCCACATGGACCCAATGCAGTTAATATTTTGGATTGTCAACAGCGATTCACAGAAACTCTGCACTAAGAATGCTGTTTCTGAACAAAACAGCCATGTTGTGTAGGAGAAAGGTGAGGAACAGATAATTAAACACCATCGCAATGAAATACATTTAAACAATGGTACATAAACACACTCTTCTTTGTTCACTAGCTATGAACAACGAAAATAACCCAGGCATTTGAAAGAAGTGAACAATGTTGATAAATGGTATCATTTTCTACAGTTTTAAAGGCAACCATGTGGAGTGGGAAAAAAAAACAGACCTCTCAAGCTCAGGTATCTTCATAAAATGTGTTTTAAGGCATGTTTAGGACAGCTATAAACCACTTCTTTCTTGAGCTCAAATTGAAGTACTGGTCAAGTCCTTCTAAGATTCCTTTTATAAATCCAGGGTTGAAAAAGGCAAAACATTTTTGAGGAAGGAATTTGTACCTTTCCATTCTTGGCAATGGCATCCATTTCCACTTCTCGAGCTCCCTCGATGAATTTTGTTATTACAACAGGATGTTCCTATTAACATAACAAAAATATATTTATATACATGTTGTGTGAATATATTTGGTATTTGGTTTTAGGTGAAGGAATGGAGGTAAGATAAGTCTTTTTAACAGAATTCATCCTGGTACATCCTGGATATGGAACTTATATTTTAAAAAGAACCGAACATTCCACTCAACTTGATCACCCACACTTAAATCCCACTAATGTCAAAGGAATTGTGGGACTGTATCACGGGTCTAAAAGAAATTCCTTTTAAAAAATCTTGATGATGGATGTCACCCCTCCCATCAAGACTGTTGATTATATGCTTCTAGTTATATATTTCTATGAATATCTCTTTCTCCACTATCACTATGCTGCTGGTCCATGAGACACTGGAATCATTCTGGAAAGAGAAGAAAGGAAAGCAGATACAGGACCAAGTAATACTCTACCCCAACATCCTCTATTACATAGCTATGATGGGCTTGGATTGCTCTGTTGTAGGTTCATTTTATACAGTGCTGGCTTTAAGAACTCTAATGAAATAATTTACCATTAAAATTTCTTCATGGACTCTGGGGTTTTTTTTTCTTGTTTTTTTTTTAATTAACTGGAGATATTTGTGGAAAAAGTCCTAATAAGAGAGGGAAATAAGAGAGGGAAAAAGTCCTAATAAAAGAGGGAAGTAATTCTCCACAAGAAGAATTACAATTTTGGAAAGTAGAGTAAGCTGATAGATAATTGGCTCAGGGGATGGGTTTACACTTAGTGTTACGGCTAACATTTAAAGTTTCATTTAAGGTTATATTTAAGGTTACATTTAAAGTTAGGGTTACTATTAATATGTTCAGTAATAGGATCATATTTAGTAACAGCAATAGGTTAAATATAGTTGAAAAGTATAGAGTTAAGAATGTAACAAAAATATATAAGCAATATGATATATATAATATGTGGAATAAGTATATGATGATAAAGGATCTGGAAAGAAATAACAATCTAAGCTATTTTGTTGTAAAGTTTTCTTTTTCACTTTTATGGTAATCACGTGGCGTTATGTTTTGTTTGTTTTTTCTTTAAAATTAATAAAAAAATTAAAAATTAAAAAATTAACTGGTCTTGTTTACACTGAAGAATTAAATTTTTAAAATCATGTTACAGACTTTTGCGTTGACCTCTGCATTTGAAATTTTAGTAACTTGTTTGATAAAGTAATAACCACAAACAAACAAGTTACCAATGAGCATATGTTACTTATGCACACTGATGAAATAGCATACAACAAAGAACTTGTTGTAATGGCCTATAGCAGCTTGTATGCATTGCTAACCTGGGTGGGCGAAAACACAACCCCCCCACACACACATACACATACATACCCTATAAAATGTTCATACACAAATGTTCAAATTAATTTTAGAAATTAATCAAAATTAAGGTGAAGTAAAATATGAGGAAAGTGTAGATCTACAGAACAGTGTTATGATAATGCAAGAAGTAGCTATAGGATTTAAGATTCAGGGAGCTGAAAATGACATTTTGATATCCTCTCACCTTATGTGAAAAAAAAATGAATGCTTCCCACACTGAAAAACATCCTGCCAAGTAAACATTAGCACTGAAGGGAGAAAGTCTGCTCTTATTTTAACTCTTTGTTTTTTAATTGAAGATGTTTTTAAACAAAGGAAATACTACTGCACCTACAGTCTGAAGCAGAACAGTTTATTCTGTCACTTCTAGATTCTGTCTTGTTGCTGGGTATTGAAGGGACCACTAGCAGCATCATACAAAAGTTTGATTCCCTCAGCAAAAACTGAGAGAATGCAGAAATCTGTCAGAGGCCATTTTGCATTATTATTTCAAAAGTTAGCCATCATGGACTGTTTTTCTGCAGACCCACACAAAATCTCTGCGTGTCCAGAGCAGATTTTCAAATGTGCAAACTTTATGTAGAGAGGTAGTAATGGATCAGCCATGTGTAGTGTTTTTGAATTTTTAAAAACTGTCATCTGTTGGTGCAGAGAAAGAGAGATCATCAATTATCACTGAGATCATGCTCCTTTCTTCATTTCATTTTTTCTAATGGGCCCAGGCAGGTCTGCTTCCATATAACATGTAGTAAGGATGAAAAGAATATTTGAAAATATTCAAAAATTGTCAAAGAAAAACCCCCATGTCAGGTAACATAGCATTTTTTATACAAGAATACTCTGCACAAGAATATTATTCTTTAAGCAGAAAATGCTGTTTCCTACTCAGAAAAGGCTGTTTTCTGTGCAAATCAACCATGTGTGAATTTTGTACAGATTAAGTCCTAAACTGCAAATAGGCTTCAAGAACTGTGTGATTTTCAAAGACTGTCTTGCAGCAGGGGAAAAATTGCTACCCTAGATTGCTTCCTTCAAGGAGAAACCTGGTGAATAATCACAGCTCTAATATGCACTAAGGTTCATGTTGAATTTGGTCCTGCAGAAGTGTGTGTGTGGGGGGGGGCGGAGGCGCAAGGGGGAGCCGCACTGCGCGGGGGCATGGGCGCACCACACAAGGACCTGACAGCGTCATGCGGAGGCATGGCCACAGGGCGCCCCCAAAAATTGCCACCTGGGGCAGACCACCCTTATCACCGCCCATCTGTACGCCTCTGCTCTGGACCAGTGTGAGGGTGGCAGAAGGAGGAAAATATCCCCAAATCATTTTTCGCTGAATATGCTAAAAACTACAGCAGGGTGTTATAGTGTGTTGAGGAGAATGGCAGGCCAGTTCAGTTTCCCAGGACACCTTCTCACCCACCTCAAAATGGCTAGTGTGGAAGATGCCACGATACATTTCAAGGGAGCATTCACTTTGCTGAAAGACAATTGTTTAAAGTGCCAAAGGCCTCTCTCAAGTTTTCTCAACTGTGAACAAACAAACTGGAGCCTCTTTATTGCTTTAAAGTCTGGTGAAATATAGAGGGAGGGAAGGTGATAAATGGTACAGTGCAGGCAGGAAAAGAAAATGATATGTAGAAAGTGCAAAGGGATTATACACTTCAAGATGCACACAAACACTGCTTCATATGCTGTTTCCACATATTTTCTGTTCATAATAGAAACACTTGAGTACAACAATCTATTTACAGTTTGTGGGTGGAAAAAATACTTACAGAAAAATGGACACTGAAGCAGTTAACTCCTTTAATGGAAAATGTACAGTGCAAATCACACTTCATTTACACACCACTAGTGAAAATTCAGGAGCCTCTTCTGTTAATCTGTTAGCCTAGATTTCTGATCCTTTCCTCACTAGAGTGCAAGTGTCTAACATTCCCCCAACTATTTCTATCCAGTATCCCCCCAAGATTATTTATCAATGTCCACCATTGAGAAGTCTTATGTTTTTAAGAAGATGCTCTCCTTTCTGCCCTGTATCCTTGGAACAGCTCCCAGAACACCCACATGATACCGACTCTTTTCCTTCCTTCAAATTCCTTCTCAAAATTCATCTTTCCCATACCCTACTCTAACTAAGCCTATAGCTAAGCTTAAGTACATATGATTGAAATAACTAGATTTGGCTTCTCTGTTTCAGCTCCCCTTAGCCTCCTCTGTTGTCTTCTCATGTAGAATTACAGATTGTACGTCCCATGGAGCAGTGCTGTCTTCTCTTTTACCATGTCCACAATGGTTATTATGTACATAAAAAAATATACTAAGTTACTTCAGCAAATGGTATGAGAAATCAATACAACAGAGGAGTTACCAATTTCAGTTAGCAGGGAGGCAGCCTAGGAGAGGAGCTGGAAGGAAGGAAGTACAAGTGGTAGAGCACAATTTCATCCCCTCACAAGCTATCCTTCAGAGTCCTGGGTGCAGGGAAGGTGAAGAGGTGATGGCAGGACAAAAAAAGAAAAGAGACTGGAATAGGTGGAAGAATGAGGTGGTGAGAGGAGGAAGGTAATGGACTGAGACAGAGATGATAAGGAAGAGCTACAGGAATCCCAGGGGGAGGGGCTTTCTTTCCTCCTTTCCCTTCAACAAACATGTCCTCCTCTGGCTATTAACTGTCATAGGCAATCACCCAAGGTTTTGCAGGTATCAGTCACAATAATTCTTCAGAACCATCTTCTCCACAGTCTTCATTTGAAAAGAATGCAGCATTTTCTTCTTTGCTTGCTACTTTGCTTTGTAACGTACACTGACATCTCAGCATTAGTCAGGGCTGCTCAAGGAAGTATGACAGCTGGAAAGCTGCGATGGAACTCTCGTGGTCCAGGGAGTCAGGCACAGAATGAGGAGTCAATACATCTTAAACTGCATTTCTGACTCTTCACACGCAATTACTGTGTGGCACTAAGCAAATCAAAGGAGCACCAAATTTTCTAAAGAGAACAGAGCTCCCAGCTGGAACCAGATGTCAAAAAGTGATTGGTATGTTGGATGTTGAGCTCTTGAAAATCTAGTCTAAGTGACTTAATAGAAGCTGCTGGCTGGCTCATTTTTGAAAACTGGATGCTCTGAGAATGTGAAAATTCAGTCTTGAAAGATGGGTGGACATTCGAGCTTTTAATCTAATCCGCACTTTCTCCAAATGGAAAAATGAGGTTTGTGTTTGACGGGGATAAAGGACAAATTTTAAAGTCTGTCCCAACATGATCTGCTACAGAAATGGTTGGCTCTTGCCACTTCAATTGAGGGGAGGATAAGCCACTATTCTTGAGACCCCACTGAGATAGGGCAGAATCTTCCCAAAGGTCATGAAGGAGAAGATATGTTTTGACCACAGACATGATGAAGTCCTTCCACACTGCATAGTGAGGAAGTCCTTCCACACTGCATAGTGAGGAAGTCCTTCCACACTGCATAGTGGGGTGCTACTCCAACTGTTCCATCTGCCTCTGTCCCATTTTTCCTTGCTTCTCTGCTGCTGCAGCAGCTACTCATGGGAAATGCTGCTGCTGTGAAATAAGGCATCAAGTTGGGGGAGATTTATTCAGCCCTTCCAAAACCTCTCTTTTCTTCCCTCCATAAGAGATAGTAAGAGCTTTTCTGTGTCTACTCCTTCTGCTGAAGGAAAAAGGCATTCCAATAGCTTTCCAGAGCAACAGTGGCCTGGAGAATCTATAGCCTGGGGTTCAATCTATTTTGGCCCATTCATGTCATGAACTCCCTTCTCCAACCTGAAACAAGAGTGCTATTCAACACTGACAGAATTTCACAATCAATGACAGTAGTCTTTGGCATATTTTTACATTAGAATGTTGCTTCCTAACCTCCAGCATGTGGTTTATTGTCTCTCCCTAGACCTTACGAGGCAAGGTGGCTATACCAGCTTGCAAATCAGAAGGAAAGAAGAAAACCAAATCAGGCAGACATCAACTCTCTCAGGCTTTGTTTGATTATAGTAGTCCCCTACCCACCACTGCCACCACCCTGTGAAGTTGTGTGCAAAGGAGTGAACTACATGGGGAAATTCCTTATTTTTCCACCTCCTCCAATTAGGCTGTGATCACTAAAAGTCCCCAAGAACAGTGAGCTTACATCCTACTCATCAAGAACAAAGCTCACAGAAGTTCCTTGTTCAACTACAACCCTCAAGGAACATGGCTACTGTTAGGTTCATAAATTATCTAAGAACTTCCCTTCATTTAATTTCAGTGTGCTATTTGAAAACACTGCTCTTTTATCTTCCATTCCTCACCTCCTGTTTTATTCTTACTCATATATTGCACATCAACATCAATGGCAGTTAGACAAGCAACTCAGCAGAATATATAATTGTTCGATAGTGTACATAATGATTTCTTGGGGTCTGTTTCCTAGGTTTGCTGTATGCTACTTCATTCTTAAAAAAAAAAATTACTAACTGCACTCAGTTTAGCTAAGCATCACCTGACAGACTAATCAGATTTCATTCTTTTGTAAAGTGCAAAGTAAAACCAGCCAACAGCTTTTGCCCTGGGTCTTGTGAAGTATTTTCATGGGGAAATTGTGACTTTCATCATTTACACAGTAAGCTCTGTTGGTCAATGATGACAGCAGATAAATGTTAAGTGGAATGAGACTCTGCCCTTGGGCAAAGCAAAAACAAGGAGCCAAAGCTGAGAAATTAAACTCTTGTTCCTTTTCATTTAAGGAATCAAATGAACAAATCATTTTTAAAAATAGCAGAATAGAATTCAGTGTAATAAAAAGTGTATAAATTTAAAAAGTGAAACAAAGCTCTAAAATGTTTTTTTTTTATTTGTAGTTTACTACAAATTGGCTGCCTCAGTAAGTAATTGAATATGAAACATTTAAGGTGCAGCATGTATTCTACACACAAGCACACTGGTATTAATCCGCTGGGTGTGTACACGTAAACTTCCCCAAGAGCTGCTTGTTACATAGGCAACCACACACAAAAGGAAGATATCAGTGGGCTGGATGTGGGGATGAAATCAAACATTTATAGAGGTACAAAAAATCATGGGATGGGAACTGAAGGGGCATTCTACATCTGTAAAGATGTAAAGATACATCTCAGGAAATAATAATGACTGAATGTTGCAGTGATGTATTTAAGTCTTTTACTCCAAGTCTCAAGTCTCTACTTTCAAGCCTCAAGTCAAGTCTCAAGTCCATGAAGACACTTTCAAGTCAAGTCTCAAGTTAAGTCTCAAGTCTGGGAATCAACTTTATACCTCAACCTGTATGCCTGAGTTTCTGGACAGAGTTGAAAGTCAGTTTTAACAATTTTAGTAGAGTTGGTCCTCTACTTTTGTGATTTTGCAATCTGCAACTTCAAAAGTGGGGAATAGGATCCTTCTTATTCCCCATTATTAAAGTTTCAAGAGCTTTAGAAGGAAGGATCCTTCCTCCCCCATTGCCTAACACAGGGGTTCTCAACCTGTGGGTCCCCAGATGTTTTTGGACTTCAGTTCCCAGAAGCCCTGAGCATTGACCATAGTGGCTGGGGCTTCTGGGAGCTGAAGTCCACAAACATCTGGGGACCCACAGGTTGAGAACCACTGGCCTAACACATTTTCTGTTCCCATCTGAGATACTCACCCTGCACTCTGGACACAAGTCTTGCCCTCTGCTTTTAGGAAAAGTTTTAGAAAGCTCCTCCTATATGTATCAGGGACAGGCTGCTGAGCAGACCTCAACCCCACCTCAAGGCCATTGTCTAACCCATTTGCTGTTCCCTCTGAGAAATGTGTCCAAACTTTCGAGTTGAGACAGATTGTCATGTGACCAGTACATTGTAAGGTTTCTGGATGAAAGTGTTATGTTACTGAACCAAGGGCAGCAGGTCAGTCACTACAAATATAAAAGTCTCAAGTCAAGTTGAGTCAGTATATAATTTTTGCTGAGTCAAGTCTGAGTCAAGTCCCTGAAGTGACTTAAGTCTGACTTGAGTCCAAGTCAATCAACTTGCGTCTACATCACTGGTATGTTGTTGGGGGGTGGTAGAAAAACAGGGTGCTTCTACTGCAAGTAAGAATCGTTAAATAAACTATGAACCCTCTCTTCATTTTCTGCTTATTGTAACATCCAAACTCCGCCTTCTGGCTTGTTTGTATAAGCCAGTCATAAGCCAGGATTTGTGCTTGGGTTACAGCACTGGCATGCCCAGGAGAGACAAAACAGAATGCTGAGCTAGCCTTCAATTCAAGTCAATTGACCTAAGCTAGCCTTCACAATGACAAACCACAAGAAGTTCAGTGGTCTGTTTAGTGAGTGACCAGGACACATCAGTACATTGCCTCATCTACAACAAATTAGAATGGCATTACATTCTGGATGAAGACATGGCTGAACCACAAGGAAGGAAACTTCACATTGCAATATTGTGTTAAAGACACCATTCGTTGCCACGTATTCACACAAGAATTCCCCATGAAGGTACAGATGATTTTGTTCAAAGCAAGTGTCTCTGAACTTTCAGGGCAGAGCTTTCTAAACTTTTCATGTTGATGACACACTTTTTAGACATGCATCATTTCACAACACAGTAATTCAGTTTTACTAGTAACCTGGAGGTTAAACTAACGCCTTATAAGTGATACCAACACATACATAAATTGTAATAACAAACATATCTCATAAAAACCTTTCATTAGATGGTAATAAAGTTTTTGTCTTGAAACTTTAAAGGAATAAACAATGTAGTCAAGAGAAAAAACGTGTTTCATTATTTAGACAGACGGACATAATTTGTTTACAAGAAACTCATATAAAGGATAGAGATGTAATTTTTTTACAAAATCCCAGGTTAGGTAGATGCTATGCTGCAACCAATCATAAGAAAAAGAGAAGGGTGGCAGTGTATGTTAATTCTAGATATGAGGCTGAAGTGATATTTAGCGACCCATAAGGTTATTATATAGGAATAGACTATATTTTATAGACTATAATTTTATTTTATAGACTATAAACTTTCTATAGGCTATAAATTTTTATAGACTATAGACTATTTTATACACTATAAACCATCAGTAGTGGGAATTTATTCCCCCACAGATGGGAAAGATAAGTTTTTTGAAAAAATTATGAAGAACTTATTGAAATATAGCTGTGAAAGAAATCAAGAAAATTTGTTAATTTTAGGGGATATGAATGGAGTGACCAATCCACTTGAAGATAGATCTACAAAAGAAATTTTAAAAAAATCAAGAGAAACTTCCAAGGAGTTTTTTTCAACTCTTAGAAGATTTTTCACTTATAGATGTATGAAGGTATAAATATACTGAGAAGAAGGGATATACATTTTATTCTGAGAGACATAGATCCATGTCTAGAATAGACATGTTTATGTTGTCTAAAAAAAAGGCATACAGAAATAAAAAAAAATGGAAATATTATCGAAGGTAACATCAGATCGTAATCTGATACAATTGGAACTGAACACGAGAAGGAGGGAGTTAAATTGGAAATTAAATGACTATCTATTAAAGAATGACAAATATGTTAACAAAGCTAAGGAAATATTAAAGTATTATTTTAAAGAGAATACTACAGAGGACTCCCCTATGAAGATCATCTGGGATGCTGGGAAAGCATTGATGAGAGCCTATTTTATTAAATGGGGCAGAAATTAAAAGAAATAAAATAGAGCAGGCACAAGAAATCCATGAAAAGATTAAGATCAAAGAGGATGAATTAAAAGAATCCCCAGATGACAAAAGAATAAATGATGAGATTTATATTATAAAAGATTTGAAGAGGAACTGTTGTTACCTCCTTCAGAAAACTCTCAATCTTATACAAAAGGAAGGAATTCCAGAATCAGGAAAGTATGCTAATATAATTTTGTTCCCTAAAGAAGGGAAGGATTTACTACAACCCAACAACTATAGACCAATCTCTTTACTGAACACGGATTATAAAAAATTTTCTTCAATTTTGGTTGATAGACTTAAAAACATTTTACAGAAAATTATACATGAAGACCAAAACAGATTTATTCCGAAAAGGCATTTAAAAAATAATATTAGGACAGTGTTAAATATGTTAGAATATTTTGAAAGCCATAATGAGAAGAAACTGGCTGTGCTTTTCTTAGATGCGGAAAAGGCCTTTGATAAGGTATATTGGGTATTTATGATTGAGCTATTTTAAAAAAATGAATTTTGGAGAAATTTATATTAAATGGATTGAGAAAATATATACTGAACAAAAGGCCCAGGTAATTGTTAATGGTGAAAAAACGAAGTGTTTAGATATTAAGAAAGGCTCACGCCGGGGTGTCCCCTTTCCCCATTATTGTTTATTATTGTGTTAGAGGTGTTAAATAGATGTATAAGATCAGACGCAGGGATAGAGGGGGTAAAAATTAAAAATCAAACATATAAGCTTAATGCTTTTGTGGATGACTTGGTTAATATTTCTAGGAAACCCAACAGAAAATATAGATAGGTTACTGAATATATTGAAAGAATTTGGTGAAGTTGCTGGGTTTAAAATCAACAAGGAAAAAACTCAGATTCTAACCAAAAATTTAAGGAGTGATGAAGAAAAGGATCTTATAGACCAATCAGGTTTTAAAGTGGGAAAAGAAGGTTAAATATTTGGAAATATGAATAACAAAACAGAATACTAATCTTTTTGAAAATAACTACACAAAGACTTGGAAACAAATAAAACAGGACCTAGATAGGTACTCTAGATTACCTCTAACTTTATTTGGTAGGATGGCAGCAGTGAAAATGAATATTCTACCTAAGATGAATTTTCTGTTTCAAAATTTACCAATTATAATTAATGACAAACCCTTTGTAAACTGGCATAAGGAGTTGACAAAATTTTTATGGGAAAACAAAAAACCAAGAACAAGATGGAGTTACCTGATGGATTTGAAAAAGCGTGGAGGCTGTAACCTTCCAGATTTAAAACTATATTACCATGCAAATACTTTGACCTGACTCACAGAGTGAAATGAAAGAATCTTGACATTAGAAGGAGCTGACATAAGATTCAGTTGGCATGCATATGTGTGATACAACAAAGCAAATATTGACAAAGAATTTTTAAATCATTATGTCAGGAGATCCTCAGGATCTGGCTAAATTATAAAAATAAGATTTTTAACAAGATCTCATTATGGATCTCACCACAGGAAGCCCTTCTGGGGGAAAAAATTGATGGCAATGGTAATTGGTTGAAGTATAAAATTCTCCTTACTCAGGAAAAGCAGGGGAAAATATGAATAAAATCAAGGGAAGAACTTTTACAATTGGGTTTTAAGTGTAATTGGTTTCCACATATGCAACTAACAGAAAGATTTAGAAAGGACTATAAATTAGAGGGATTTAACTTTGCTCAACAATATAACGAGTTTGAAAAAATTGTATTTGAAAACCCTCAACATATGGCTTGAAAAATGTATAAACTTTTAATTCAATTGTATCTGTGGGAGGAGGCAGTAAAAGAGATTATGATTAAATGGGCAAAGAGTGTTGGCCATGAAATTTCATTGGAGAGTTGGGAAGATTTATGGGGAAAAAACTAACTCATTTACGGCCTCCAAGGACTTAAAAGAAAACTATTATAAAATGTTTTATCAACGATATTTAATCCTCACAAAATTAGAAAAAAATTATAGGACAGGTAAGAACAAAAGTTGGAAATGCCAGCAAGAAATTGGATCCTTTTATCATGTTTGGTGGCTATGTCCACGCATTAAAGATTTTCGGAATAAGGTAAGGATAGCTATATCATAAATGTTATCAACTACAATACCTATGAAACCTGAAATATTTCTTTTAAATATTACGAAAGAATTAGAAGCAAGAGTAGTAAAGGATCATTGGAGAATTGTATTATACATGGTTACAGCAGCAAGGATAGTAATAGCAAAAATTTTGGAAAAGTCCGAAATCCCCAGATTTGGAGATATGGTTGTACAAAATTTTAGACATGATGATGATGGATGAACTCTCTCAACGTATCAGGGAGAAGTCAAAAAAGGCATTAAAAGAATGGCGACCTGTCAAAACTTTCCTCAAATATAAATGGAGTGATATTATAGTGGAATAATTGGAATATAAGATTGTTTGGTGTGTGTTGTTCTCTATTTTTTGTTATATTTTGGATCTTTTTTTGCTGTTAGGTTATTATATTCTTTTGTATTTTATTTTATTTTTCATTCTTTTTTCTTTCTTTTCTTACATGAGGAAGTTAGAAATAGAGTAGATCGCACTAATAGTCTAAAAGTTGGAGATGTATGTGATGAAATTTGCAACACTAAGAAACCCTAGCTAGGAATAGGGAGGATGTTTATGTTTATGTTGAAGTTATGTCAGTCTAGGAGTGTTTGTTGATGGTCACATTTATACATGAATCCTCACTTCATGTATATCTATGTAAGTAATATTATTTGTTTTTGGTTTTGGTTTTGTTTTGTTTTTTTCCAATTTTCTCTCTTAATTCTTTTACTTATTACTGGACATTTACTCTTTCATGTTTTTGTTTCTTTTTTTCTTTTCTTTATTTGTATATGACATTATCTGTTCTGATATGTTTTGTTGTGTTTTTTTTGGTTATAGTTAAATAAAATTTAAAAACAAACAAACTGAGTTTTAACTCAACTGAGTTAAAAAGCTAGGACCATGCATTAATCTATGAAAGATACTGAGCTATTCAGTGCTACATCTTTGTGTTTCTCAGGTATGAAATGATAAAATAAAACCTATACTCCTCAAACACTATACCACAGATGGGTAAGATAAAGATGACTAGGATGATGTGTATGAGTCTAGTGTGGTGCATACCATCATCACTTGGAACCAGTTTTCATGCATACCACATTTGTGATGCATTTTTTGGTCCTGCTTAATAGCTGTGGTCTATTTTCATTGGATTTAAATTTATAGTCACGACTAAATTAACACATTTGCCTTTTCTTACTCTTCTTGGAGATGTGGCTAAGGACTTTCCTTGCCTGATTTGGCTATGGAAATAGTCATCATAAGCTCCTAGATCTTGGAAGCAAACACTGCATAACTAGTAAGAATCCAAGAGAAAGAAGTCACTTTAAAAGAAACACAGGATGTCACATAACTCCCGTAAAGAACAAATGAGATGTATGGTGTGCTTCCTTTTAGGTGAATTATCAAGATACCATATTGGTCAGGAATCAGAGCAAACTCTGGTAGAAAATCACACCAGAGGAAGATAGGAAATGTAACAGCAAAATTAATTCTAGTTAAATTACTTCATTTCCTTAAACAAACCAACAAAAATCATATTACTGAAAAATGAGGACAGATAAATTGAGTGCGCTTAGGTAAATGTAAAAATGTTACAATACCTGTGAAACTCTGGCTGCCTCTGCTAAGAACTTTTTCATTTCTTTTTCTGTATATACTACATTCATTGCTGAGCCACTAGGAGGAAAGAGAAAAAGAGAGAAAAATTGTAGGTTAACAATGCTGTCACATCTCAGTGTTTCCATGTTCAGAATTTCTCGCCTGTTCAAACCAATGCCCCTGTTCTTTCATAAACTGAAAGCATGAAGGAAGTGTTCACCAAAGTGAATCAGCATTGTACCTACTCCTAAAAGGTGAGTGCACCCAAGAACAGAGTAAAATAAAAAGGGAGTTTTGACTGAATACTAAAGGGGGGGTGGAATTCTGTAGCAGATGTTTCCCCAAGATCATCTACCTTTGTTCTTTAAAGAAGTTATAAACACAGCCTGGAGTTGGTGAAAATACCTGTTTGTGAAATGCTTTTAATTCAGCTAGGTGTACCATAAATATCTGATCTTTTCTTTATGGAATCGGAGGAACTAGGTCAGAAAAAGTTAGGAATTCATAGAGCTAGGCCACTCATGAATTCATAAGCGAAGTGAGATTTGAATCAAGACTTTGTAGCACAAGTACTGATGAAGGAGGAACCTAACAGTGATGTGAACACTACAGAAGGAAAATGGCAGCAGAATGTGCTATGTAGTCAAAAGGTTTAACTCTCTTTCTGTTTCTAGGATTAGATTTTTTTCATGAGAAGATGAAATGACCACTCTGTAGGGGACTTTCATGCCACTACCCAGGCACTGATGACACATGAAGAGGGGCCAGGATCATTTTTTTTGTGTCATGCAGCTGTTTACCACCTCAAAATGCTGGGCTGCTGGGTCATGAGCTGGTTTCTTGGGCCTACAAGGGCAGACCTAGGAGAAAAAATCCCCTTTCGGCTCTGTTCCTAAGGCCCTTTCCGCACAGGGTAAGTAGTATGGCGTGGTGTGACCTCTGACGGAGGTCATTCGCACCTTGGGAGCAGACTGGGTCAGACTACTTGTCGCAGTCCACTCTGGAGCGACCTGAAGTGGTCATGCAGAATGCTTTTTAAAAGCCTGTTTTTACAGGTTTTTCAAAAGCACGGAGTGTGTGCCATTAAGTGCCACTCTGTTCCCACGCTCTGGTGCAGATTTGCAGGCGCACAGCAGTGCATGCCTGCAGATCTGCTGGGAGCGGGTTTCCAGTTGGGAAGCTTCTCCAGTTGGTGGAGAGCCTCCGCCAGCCGGAAGCCACCATTTTGGACGCTGAAGCCGTCATTTTGGTCACCAGAGGACTGCGGAACAGCGAGCTCGCGCTGCTCCGCATGGGGAAGGACTTACCCGGCTGCCGGTAAGCTCCGTTTCAGTGTGTTTTCCCCCGTTTCCCCCTCCATGTGCGGAAAGGGCCAAAGACATATCAGGAAGTCTCCTATGTGGCTTCAGCCTCTGCTAACTCCGACCTCTTCATCTCCTAATATGGACTAAGATGAGCTGGTAACTGACAGGATGGGGAAGGAATTTTACCCATGGGTACACCA
Organism: Iguana delicatissima; assembly: GCA_948472985.1. Classification (NCBI taxonomy): domain Eukaryota; kingdom Metazoa; phylum Chordata; class Lepidosauria; order Squamata; family Iguanidae; genus Iguana; species Iguana delicatissima. The sequence goes on along the minus strand of CAOKZL010001495.1, from coordinate 437,194 downwards.
TAAGCCAGAAATCACTTAAAGGCACACAACAACAGCAACTAAATAGACAATGCATTTGTGAGGTTTTTGCCTTCAGCATAATGATACGTTCCATAAACCATTACCTTATTTCTACTTTTTGTCACAAATTCACTGTGAAAGATATTGTGGGCATTGGGACAGATAAATTTCTACCAGTAAGCAGGAGTGGGATACTCCATCCCCTCAAGATGTGGGTTCCCCACAGAAGTGACCTTAGGGAAGGGACTCAAGGCTCAAGTCAGGGTAGGCTTCTGTGAGATGATCCATGCTGTAGTGGATCTCAAGATCCTGCCAACCCTTCTCTTCCTTCAGAATGCAAGCCAGTGACTGGCTCCATACCCTATGTTAGGTTAAAATTTTTGAGTTGTAACCAGTAAGATTGAGGTCACTGATAACTCAGTTGTGACTATCTCTAATCAGTGCTTCCTCCCTTCCCTTACCATTTCTTTTCCCAATATATGGAGGTGGAGGAAAACCCTTCACCATAAATCAAAGCTCATATTAAATAGGATGATTCTCTATTACATAAGCATTTATTTCATCAACTTAATGTAGTACAAATGCTCAGCAAAATGCCAAGGTAGGAACAGACTAAGATGAGAGACCCAAATGCCCAACCTGTGCATGAAACAGTTTTTCCCTTTAGAAAAACCTTCAGAAGACATTTCAAATTACAGGTAAGTTTTTGCCATACACAGACAATACTGTACAAGTTTCCCTTTAATTTCCAGCTCACAGCATACACCTTTGACCACTATGTTCTTATATCTACTATTGTTCAGGGCTCACATTTTTTGTTCAGGGCTCACATTGTTTATAGGATAAAGACTGACTGTTGATATTATTGTTATTACTGTTCAAATTCCACTAGAAATAATGTCAAAGTCATTAATGTTTGGCTCTGTATACATTCTTCCATGTGCCAGTTACTTTAAGTGGAAAAGTAAAATGCTCTAGCCTTATCTTTTTCATTTTTTTCATTTTATGTTATCCATTTCTTATTGTAACCAAACAAACATAACACCACATCTTACAAGTAGATATATCACAAAATATCCACAGATTTCATTGAAGAATCTTTCCCATGCTCAAGAATCCCACAGATTGCTTAAAAATCCCATTGAAAAAAAAAGGGTTGTGATTGAATTATTTAATGAGAGCTCACAGTTAATTGCATCACAGAGGTCTTTTACACACATATGTTCATGGCTAGACTGCACCAGCCGTCATTTCTTTCACGGGCTTAAATATTCTTTCTGCTTCATTCAATGTCAGGATTGCATCCCTCAGATTGATAGTTTGCCTCTCTTTTATTATCAGAAGGCTTCCACTCAATTTCCATTTGCACTTGCAAACTGTGCTCAGCAAACTCTATTTCTCTTCCTATCCTCTCATCTGTGAATAAGCACTTCACTGCGTTAAGCCTTGGAGAGGGAGCATTTAGAACATCCCTGCACATTGATTCAACTCGTTTCCAGTTTTCTCTTTGTTTTGTTTTGTCAACCATGTCCTGAGGAAAAAAGCAGCTGCCACAGCATAAATTTAACATAAAACAGCTACAGGTAAAGAGGGGTTTTCAGACAGACGTTGTCAATACGACCCAAGTATGCCCATCTTCCTTAGGAGGAAAAAAAATGAAGTTGACAAGATGGATGTATTCTTAGCATAATTTCCAATTCACAAGGGTTCTTTCCTCCACCCTCATACCTGATTTTATGTGTAAATAACATGCTGACATTTACTGCTAATTCTCAAAAGTTCCAAGAGAAAGGTCAGAAATGTGTGCGTCATTACATTTGTTTTAGAATTTTTTTCTGCCTAATTTTGCACCGGCCTGATCACTCAGGTCATCTTTCCTCTTCCATGTATTCCCACTGCCAAAGGATGATGACTATGAAAAGCACAACCTTCTCATTGGTAACTCCTATGACTCCTATGAATTAGCGACCCCTAGAGAAACTCTCCTGGTCTCTTTACTCTTAGAATTCAGGAGACAGGTTAAGTACTCATTCCTCTGCAGTGCTTTTGAGGAGATGGAGATATATCTGCTGAAGGCAGGTTACTATTTTTAAAAAATCAATGAAAATAACCTATTGGTCATATAAGAACAAAACTTCTGTTAACTATAATAAAAAAGTAACAGCTGCTACTGATTTGCAACTGCAGACCAGCAAAACAAAAAGAGTTTCATTTACAAGAATATCAACCTATGACATATACGATGCAAATATTTAAACATATTACATCTCATAGGACAGTGGATAGAACTCAGTTTCATAGTTGGTCCCAAGGCCTTCAGACATGGATGTATGATGGATAGGAAAGTGAAAAATCCCTGTTTGGTCTTGTTGAATTCCTCTGAATTCCATCTGCATTTTCCTCCTTTTTCATACTGGTTGCAATGCTGTTTTCTCTCCTCACTGAAGGTTGTAAAAACACTTAAGGATTTAAGTGATGATTTACACATTTTCTCCATTGACTAAACTTTAATCACTTAAATGTGTTTGCAAGAAATTTTTAAAAATGGACATTTTAACTACTTGCATTTTAAAATTTGGGCAGTGTTCCATGCATATTATTCACTGAGCCCTGTAAATGTATGAACGCTCCACAAATCTCAGGAGGTACAAAATGCTACTTTCATTGAGACAGACAAAAAGTTCTTTCTACCTCTACTGAGGGATCAATTAAGCTGCTGACCAGGTATACAACTATGCACATCTGAATGGGTGTTTTATCGCCACTGTCATCCACAGTCTTGTAGCTATAAAACTAAATTTTCCAATTATGAAACATCATTTTCCTGGCACAAAAGGCTATTTACCAAACCCAGCTTCCTGTTTCTTTCAGTTTGGGACTAAAGCCTCAAAGGTCCTCAGAATTCCTTCATACTTGGTCTTATGGCATAGCCAGTCATGTCATCAGATAAAATACACCTGATTATCATCAGCAATAATAGAAAGACCTTCCTTTCACTATAATGGCATGGTGTGGACTGTTCTGCTCAGAAAAATATGTGGCAAGCAAGCAAGGAGCAGGAGACTGAACACACAAAATTGCTACTCAGAGTAGCTTTAAAAAGGTGGTGGTGGTGGGCTTGGTGAAGGAGGAAGAAGATAGAAAGAAAACCTGTAAGGAACAGAATAATCTAAAGTGCTCTGTGCAGATGGCCAAAAGAAAGACAATACGTGAGATAGTCAGTGGACAAGTTCATGAAAGATAAGCTCCACCAACACTTATGCACCATGACAGCTAACGGATCCTCTGTCTTCAGAAGATGCACCAACCACTTGGAGACAACTGGTTGAGGAGAGTAGTTGCCTTCATACACCACTTCTGGTCTTCTCAGAAACATCTGTCTGGCTACTACTGGGAACCAGATGCTGAACTCTTGAGCTGATCCACCAGGATGCCTTTCATGTTCCTCCCTCAACTATGAGAATTTGTCTCAATGATTTATAAAAGAGATTGGTGAGAAATGGAGACAGGAAGCAGAAGGCTAGCCTCAAGAGTACTAAGTTGCCTGCAGAGATATTGGGATTTGGTATGGGAAGCCAGGAGCAGATGACCTAGGAGTAGCTCTGTGCAGAAGACAGATAATAGTGATAGTTGTAATACAACCTGAAATATGACATGTAAAAGTGATTTGCTGCTCATTACTCATTATTATCCATATTGAGAGAAATATGGGATATATAGCAAATAACATAACATAACATAACATGCAACTCTTCACATTACTCATTGTCCTGTGTCCTTCCAGCTTGTCATGTAATATGCTATCTAATGCATTATTTTTGAATCTACTCTTTAATCTCTTCTCCCCAAATCACCTTGAAGACCTCCCTAAAAGTAACAGTTTGAAGCAATAAATAACAGTTACTTGCTACAAAAAAAAGAAACAGGTCATTACTTTATAACAGTAACTTTATAAAACATTGCAAAAAGTGAGCGATAGAGAGAGAGAGCATAACATGTTACCGGTAATGTTGTTTCAGAGCATGTTGTTTCCAAGTTCTCGCTTGTTACTCGGTAATGGGGAAGGAAGGTGATAGCATGATGACTAATTTCAAAATTACAATTACAATCTGACATTCTAAACACAATGTTAAATCAAAAAGGTACGTCCTCACCTCAGTTCCAACGTCCCCAATAAGGACAAACACTTTTCATTGACTCTTTATCTATCAGAATGCAATTGCTGGGTCTGAAAACTGTGTTCCTCTCATATCTCAATTTATGCAGACAATGCAGAAAGTTCATCTTGAAGTGAAAAATAAGACTTACCTCAAAACATAAGAAGGTCTCAGCAAGCATGGATAGCCAACCAAATTTGCAAATTCCACAGCATCCTCCTAAAAATTATGAAAATATCAGTTTACAGTTGACATGAATTGGGTACTTTCATTTTTTAGGGGTTTGGGAAATGAGGGATTGAATTTCTTAGCCTGCCTGAATGAGACACCTGATGACATCATATAGGAGTTCAAGAAGTCGTGTACATCATAATGTTGTGGTGTGGCTGCTGAACATATTGTGTCACCCTGATGCCCACACACTCTTAAAGGCCAATCCTGAGGTCTAATATGGTGAGCTGATTTCTATTTCTCAAACCAATGTATGGATTCCACTAGAGTTATTCTTTGGTTCACACACTTCCCTATTTTTCTGCATTTCAAAAAAGCTCGAAATTGTGCGAAAAAGGGTATAAAACATATGCATTAGGGTAAAATGCACATCTCAATCTGTAGGAGAAACAAAACATTTTTAAAAATCTGCATTTTGTGAGAAAAAAGTATTATATTTAAAAGTGATTTTTGCATATATTATTTGTGGGGGAGAGGAACAACCCAGGGATATGAATCTGTACCTAGCTGAGCTCAAAGTTAGAACTAAGAAGCAAGAAAACTTGGGATTCCAGAATATAAGGTTTCTGTAACTAAAGCTACTGTGCAAAAAATGAAAACACAGCTCTCTTCAACCCAGCACCCCAAGATGTAATTTATGCCACTGGCTCAGGTGACTGGGTCCTCTGGACAGTCAAGCAAAGCATGATACTTATAGAATATTATTTACTTAGCACGATATCTAGACACAATGGCTCAGTTACCACTGAGATGATAAATGAGTATTCAGACTGTACCATTTTGTACTGCAGATGGGGGAAAACAATAAAAGTCCCTCCAACCCAAGCAGGTCAGAGAAAAAGTGTGTGTGTGTGTGCACGCATGTGTGCATGTCTGTGAAGGTGGTCCATATTTAAGAGATTATAACCATGTGAGACCCCACCTACTATCTAAAGTGGTAAAAGCCAAGCAAAATCTTACCATCTTACTGAGAACTAGGCCACAACATTGCTTGTCTTTCTGGATTGTTAGATCTTAACTTTTATGCTGAAGGATGAATGCATCCTTCCAAGAACAGTCAGAAAAACTGAAATTGTCACTATTTCCTTAAGCCAACATTACTAAACAGAGATCATATGTATCTGATATATGTTTGGAGAGCCAGTGTGGTGTAGCAGTTTGAGCATTGGACCTCATCTCTAGAAACCAGGGTTGCAATCACTGCTTGGCCATGGAAACCTACTGAGCAACCTTAAGCAGGTTATACTCTCTCAGCCTAAGAGGAAGGCAAAGGCAAACCCCTTCTGAAAAAATTTTGCCGAAAAAACCACATGATAGGTTCACCTTAGGGACACCTTAAATTGGAAATGACTTGAAGGCAGACGACAACAACATACATACCAAGGAATTAACTGCTTTCCAAGGTGCCTGGGCAATCTGTAACTCATCAAGGACAGCTGAGAATACAGATCGGTCTTCTGCCCGGTCAATCTGCAGAGGGTTTGTACCCATAATTTTAACCCCATTTTTGTAGAGTGGTACGGCCAGGTTATTTGGTATCTGTCCACCTACAGAGATGATGCAGCCATCACATGCCTACAGAAAATGAGAAGACAGATTTAGATGCAGAGAAAAAAAAATGCTAGCAATCATACTGCAGTCCATTAACTGTAACCAGGCATCTGTAAGTGTAAAACAAAGAAATGATAATGGCTAAGATTCAGTGAAAGGTTGTTTGGCTCTCACATAAAGGCTTTGCAGCCACCCACTTCTGGCAATAGTCCCTTGCAATCTGCAAAGAGAGTATCCAAAAGGTTGGGGTATCCCAAAAAGTACTTTTGGGGGTATTTTGGAACTGAAGAATGTTGCCCAACAGCTTTATCTGTCAGAGCTTCTTTTCATGATGCTCCAGTAGGCATGGCAAGAAAAATTCAAAACATTAAAAAAAATCATAATTGTGTTTCTTGATTGTAATGAAACCTGATGAAGATAATTTGGGAAAGATGGGAATCTTATCAATTATAGACTCATTCTGCACAAAATTTGCGCATTTGTTTTCTTTGTACTGAAATATTTTCGGTGAAAAAATGCTGCTTTCTGTGGGGGAAACTATGTGCACCTTTTTGCAGAATAAGTCATCAAACACACTTTCTCCATAGGAAAAAACATAACAACATTATTTACTGCACAGGAAACAACATAATATCAACATCATTCTCTGTGCAGAATTTTCTGTGCAAAAAAACCTCATTTGTGATTTTTCTGCAGAATAAGTCCCAAACAGCAAGCAGTCTTCAAACCCTGTGGAGTACTATGGAGGAAAAACTGCAGGAGGAAGGACATCCCTAAATTACTTGCTGTGTTCCTTGCAATAAAATTAGCAAAGAATTACATCTAATTAGCTCCAAGTCAGCCAAGGGGAAACTACTCTCTTTTCTAATCTGACATAGGAAGGAGAGCAGCTCTTGTTCCTCAAAATTGACATCTTGTTATGTTGTCCACCCTGAAGGTTTCTTTTGGTTTCCTTGAGGACAAAGAACTTAGATAGGAACTTGATATTAACTGGATTACAATTCATGTTGGCTTGCCCATGTAGGAAACAGGATCAGGTTTCTACCCATTTAGTGGCAGTGTGTCAAAGAAAAATATTTGGGACTTTTCCAGTCAGTTAAAAAGTATGAAGGTACTTTAGTACAAACATGTCAGAGCAACCCATGAAAGTTACTGTGATACTACACACAACAGATGCCCTTATGTTTATGTTTAGCATTTTAAAAATCATTTTAGCTTCAGTGGCATTGTCCTCATACATAAAATTAAGCATGTGTGTAATTGCTTTCACAATCGCAGGTTAAAATTAAGCTTACCAAGGGCAGGACAATTTGAGCCATAAATAACAGTGAAATAAATTTAATCAGCTTGTAAATATTGTACAATATGTCATATTTGGAGGCAAGGGAAGCTACATTTATTTGGCATTCATGACTGAACACTTGCTAGGATCAGCAACGCCATGCAAAATGTAATGCCAGGGTCAAAAGCAAGTAGCTTTAGAAAGTGCCCAGCCAAAGGTGGAAATGAGACTGACACTGCAAAGGGCTTGGCTTGTATTATTGTATTGTAAAGCCTTGGTTTTGATTCCTTTGAGGCTATTTTGATTTTTGGTTTTTTTTATTTTACCTCTTGTTGGTAGATATCCAAGATCCTCTCCAGTGATAGTTCATCAAAGTAGAGCCTGTCGCACTCATCAAAATCAGTGCTCACCGTCTCTGGGTTGCAGTTCACTACAACAGTCTTTTTGCAGAGCTGATGCAATGTGCGGATGCAAGAAACGGCACACCAGTCAAATTCCACACTGCTCCCTGCCAAGACAGAGACAGAGCTAGATGGAATTTTAAAAAGACAGCACACTGCAGGGAGTGCTTGCAGGCACCGGCACATGTCAAGGTCAGTGAAAGGAATCTAAACTGACCCAATACAGACCCAGGCATTTGCCACCATAAATGCATGCACTCCCAGGAAGGAGTACTGAGGGATCAGTGACTCACTGAGGAGCTCCTTCCCAGAACTGTTTTAACAATGTGTAGATCTGGGACTCATTATCATGTATTCTGTACATCTATGGTGCCTAAACCATCACTAATATAGTCTCAAGACTTCAAGATCTGGGGGAAGGGACAAGATATAAATATTGCTGCTCCAGATAAGAATTAAGCCCTTCCTCGTGAGTTCCTTCAGTCCCCAAATTTCTAACTTTGCAGTAACTTAGAACTTTAGCTGAGCATTTAGGAGTAGAGTTTATGCATCCAAAGAAAAGGGAGAAAGCAAAGTTATCAAGAAGATGAAAATACAGCAAATGTAATAGTTCAAGGGGTGAACAATTTTCAATATCTCATTCTTTCCAATGTTAAAAGTTTGGAGGCTGCATGAATATTTCATTCAGGATACGGCTGAATACTTATTGGGGGAGTAAGATGCCTTCATTTTCCCACCACCCATAGCCATAACCTGGTGGACTAGTGGTTAAATGTCAGCACTGCAGCCACAAGGTTGTGAGTTCAATCCTGCTGGGCTCCAGGTTGACTCAGCCTTCCACCCTTCTGTAGGTCAGTAGAATGAGTATGCAGCTTGTTGGGGGCAATTAGCTAAAATACATGTAAACCACTTAGAGAGCACTTAGCTGATAAGTGATATAGAAATATATATGCTATTGGTATTGTTACCTCACACTGCCCATGCATTCATCCACTGAACTGAGTGTATTCATGACCCATGGCCCCATCTTTGACTTAATACATCGCACAGAAGGTGCAAATATCCCATTAAAACTCTGGATATATTCAGCCTGTCCTCATTATCCACCTAGTGCAAGGACATCAAAGGTGGGTCCAGCAGAGGCAGTGTCACCCCCACTCCACACACCAAGTGAGCACACTGACAAAATCCAAGAAAAGGTCCACTACTTGAATCATAATTATTTAATAGTGACCAGAATCCTATATCACCTTTTATTTAATATAACTTTACATATACTTAGCTGATTAGTATAGGTGCTAGGAAACCCTGTTAGTGAATTGCAAAGATGGGTATCAGGCCACAGGCAAGAGTGCCTGATGCGCATCAGAAGTGACGCACATCAATACATGGGCATTGGGCATTTTGCCAGGTCTCCTATATAATAACGTAATAGCAGCCCTTCACTGAGTACAAACATTGTGCAACCGCACAATTCTAATTCCCACATACATAGATTAACTTATGGAGACTTAACTCCCACCACAAGATTCCATCCAGCAACCCTGGATGGAATATTTACCAGTCATCATAAATATCCATGTTAACACAACCACTATTAAGCTGCTCCCAAAGTTGAGGAAATGAAAGGAAAAAACCCATAGCTCATTCACCATCACCATAATCATCTTTTCTGTGACCTGAGCCTTTCCTGGGTCTGTAAACTCTCCAGCTGAAAAGGAGCACCTTTATTTCCAAAGCTACAAAATGCAATGCTCAATCACATAATGCAAGTTTTGCATGAGAAATTCTAGTACACCATGAAAAGCTATTATAGGAGAAGCATACCAAACACAGCAAAAGGACTTTCAAAGGAGAAGCTAAGCTGGGAAAAGACAAGAGGAACTATAAGCAAGATTTACCTATGTGATACGGTCCACAGCCCAGCACCATCATTCCATGGTCATCAAATTTTACATCATGCTCCTGAAATAGAACACAGTAAGGGAAGTCATTGGGAATTACTCTCAACAGCATCCACTGTGCTCATGATAATAAACCATCTATACCTCCTAGGGTTTTTCTTCCCTTCAGAAATAAGACTATCAGGGCTTTAGTTTGACCTCATTTACCTTACTTTAACACCACGCTGAAACAAGCAGGTTTGTTTTGGTAGTTTAGAAGCTGCTTTACCTTAATTATAGAAGCATTTTAAAGATGCTGATGCACTCTTGTGACATATATTCAGTGTCTTGTTGAAAGGAAATGGAATGAATAATCACATAATAAAGTAGGGAATATACAGGTTTAAAGTATCATTCTAATCTTACCAATGATTAATGCTGGCTTAACAAATACAATGTAGCCATAATGAATGTTTTCAATTAAAAGACACCTTCTAAGATGCCACAGTCTATGACCTCAGATCAGTGAGTGTGATACTACAATCCACTGTGCTTCTGAATTTAGGCCCATCAGAAAGAGCTTTGTCTACAGACTTATGAAGACAGATTCAGCTGACCTAGGGCCACACACAGAAAGTAGGCATTGCAGAAGGTTCAGTTTCAAGTAGTAATAGTCATGCATTGGTAAGTGCAGAAAACTTTCACCCATCCCTGCAGCTTCACTCCCAAAGTGTTTTGACCCAGTCATGTTCAACAGGTATCAGAGTCCACTGGGAAGGAAGGTGATGTTCAAATATGGAAGCTAAGCTGAAGTTTGGCAGAAGATTTGGTACTCTGTGGTTAGAAACCTCAAGAGCTAGAGCTGGAGCTGGCCTTCCTGGGACCCCAAACTGTCGTTCTAGATTTTTCAAGGAGCCATGCTCTCCTTTGTCAGCATTTGGTGATTTCCCAGCTGCAACCTAAATGGTCTATCTATCTTGGCAGTATTTACATCAAGCATAGAGCTGTTTCTGAACACTCTTTCGCAATATGCTTTAATGAGACCTGTACCCAGGAACTTAGGTAAGCAATGCATATACTTTGCCACTTTTCTGTGGTCCTCCCATATGAATAGGTGTCCACACTTGATCATTCATCAATTTCTATTAATATCACACTGGTTCAAGAGAAGCCAAATATTACAAGCAAAGCAACACAGTCATTTTCTCTGTTCATGGCTCAGACTAACTACATTCCACATTGCAAGAAGTTTCTAAAAGAAATTAGCTCCTCATGCCTATCTGAAATTCTTCCTTTTATCCACCTTGGGGCTTCTGGTTATATTTTGTACATTCCCTACAATGTGAAATTTAGGTTTCACAGGCACCTCAGCTAAGTGTGGCCCTCATGGGGAGTCTCCCTGCTTTTACTGTTTAATGACCTTCTATCCCAACAATCATTAACAGCCATTGACTTCAAAGCAGTTAAGAACAACAACAAACCCAACAGCCAATTTGCTGGTCCTCAGCCTCTCCCAGTGATAAATGCTGATGATCTGGCATTATGCCTTGCTGGCACTTTTGATTCATGCTTTGTACATCAATGGCTCACTAACAGGAGGGTTCTCAGTTTCACCAATGAGATTTTATCTTCACTCAGATGGTTGGCCCTAAGCGCTAAAGCCACAATTCTCTCTCTCCCATACACTCTTACCTGAGAGCTTGGAAATGTTACAAGTCTCAGTATCCCCGTGCAGGGGATTCTGGGATCTGTAGTCCATAAAGTAACTTTTAAAGTTCTGCTCATAGTTAGCTGTTTATGACAAGTGTTGCTCCAGGACAAACAGAGCTACCAGCTATGTGGGATTCATTTGTACAAACAGCTGGTGCGGGTGGGGGGAGGTTTAGCATATTTCATTACACAATTCATTGTCAATAAGTGGTGTGAAATGGGATGGGACGGAGCTACACATTGTGCTCACAGTGTATTGCACTGCACAAATTGAATTCAATGCTGAGAAGTTATATTTCACAAGTAAAAAGAAAAATGTAATTCTCTCTCACTGCAAAATGTCAAGGAAAACCTCTGTCAATAAAACTTCCAGTGGCAGTCCATGGCAAAGAGTAAAAGCTGTATATTGGTTGTTCATATATGTTGGTAATTGGGGAACAAAACTGTGGCACTGTGGGTAAATTTTCACTGCTTGTATCTTTGCTACGCTGGCTCAAAAGGACTTTAAATGCTTCAAGCTACACTTTCACTTTCTCAATAACAATAGCAGAAAAACATTTCCACCTGTACTCCAGGGGGATTATGCCTCAGCCAGCTGCTCTAAACCATACCTGTCTCCAAACTCAGTGAATTTGAGTTGCAAGGTCAACAGATACTAATGGGAGAAAATATATCATAATATGCTGTAGCTATGCAGTAGTAAATGACAATACTTACCTGGCCATTATACGTGACATAGAGGTAATTAGTTACAGCAGGGTATTCTCCTGCCAGTGTGTCAATCTGCAGAGGCAGAGGAGAAATGGTCATTATGAATACAAACCATTTATCAAGATCTCATGCTATTACTATTTTTTTGACTTTCCATTTTGCCCTTCTCCACATTCCCTGCTTTCTGTCCCCTCCCTGCCCAAGTACTTATACACAACATACTAGCCACCATCAACTGAGTGTTATTTAATATATTCATATCTTCCCATATGCTAGCAACAAATCCATTTTTGCACAACCAAAATGTTGCCATCTATGCACAAGAGGAAGAGTATTACAGACTTTGGAAAAGCCCAAGCTCTGTAGGACTATAAAACATCTGCCTAAGAGCAGAGCTGGAATGGTTCAATGAGGTCTGCGTACACATGTAAGATGAGGGTTGGGACAGAAACATCCAGAGCACTACAAAATGGAATAAAGTATCCTGGTGGAGGAACAGAGGCATCATCATCATCATCATCATCATCATCATCATCATCACCATCACCATCACCATCACCATCACCACCACCATTTGTTTTGGACTTCTTGGGTAGTGCGGATGTCAAATAACAACCAATCATGCCACATAGCAACTGATTTATTTCAAAATTTGTTGCTAATATGTAGCATGGGGTCTGAGGTCTACATCTATAATGTCAAAAATCCAAGTACACATAGCCACATCTTCAGGGATAGCAGAATGTAATTAACAAAGAGCCATTTATAAAACAGATGGGGTGGGGAGAAGTAATCCTGCAGCTCCTTTAAGGCTAACTTATTTATTTTAGTATAAGTTTTCATGGATTCAGAGGAAAATCACAAAAGCTCATGCTAAAATAAATCAGTTTCTCTCCTTGGCTTCTTTTTAGGCTGAAACGGTCCAGAAGAAACACACTCTTTTCTATCACAAGAAGAATAATCCTTCAAAGGATAGACTGTCACTAAAGGAAATGTTAGCTGTCCAACTTACTGGGTGGCTATTTTGTGGCACAGGTTGGCTCCATGTGGCTTTGTGGCCATGCCAGGTTGCCACAGCCTTCTTCTGCCTTTCCAGCAGCCTGTGCAGCTGCTGCAGCATGCTAGGAAGGCTCCTGTTTGCCAGCAGCAAACCAGTTTGAACCAGCAGTTCAGACTCATTGGCTGTCCCTACTTGGACTCCCTTCATCCTTCATTCACTTTTCTGTGGAGTGTCATCCCACCCACCTCCTCCTTCCAGCTAGGGTGTTTGGCATGGGATGGTGGAATATTTTTTTGTCTTAGTCATAACTTGGGCAGTCAGCATGGGTCCCAGATCCGGGATATATGACACTTTGGTCTTTCCGGCCATGGTAACTACTGGCATCGCAAGGATTGCAAGGCAGAAAGAGGGTGTGCACAGTGTGGGAGGTGCACACATCTCCTGCACCCCTTGATGAACAGGTGTATCTGCATCTGTCACAAAATGGTTCCCATGTGTGTTAGAGAATCAGGCTGATCAGTCAACAGGCGGATTGGCTGATATCTGAATCCGGACCCATGTGTATGCCAACCTTGTAGCATCTGTAACCAATAAAGTTGTGGCCAATTTTTCTCCAGTCTCCTGGGTGTATGTGTGGTTATTTGCCCTGGGAACTCAGCCCCGCGCACACAAGACAACATTCTCTCTCAGTCTGTTAACCCAAAGCAGCACAAAATTAGAGAACTAGAGCCATTTAAAACCACCTTAATTACCATGGCTCCATCCCATGGAAACCTGGGATTTGTCATTTGGTGAGGTACTTCGAATTCTTTAGCCTGCTCCCCTTGAACTACTGCATTACTGCTTTCTGGCAGAGAATACCAAGTAGTTCACAAAATGGAGTGTACTATAGGATAGACACTTGGAACTCAACGGTGGTAACAAAGTGTCATGATTGGGTGGTGTGGATACACCCTGGAGCAGGATATATGAAAGCAGCAAAAAGTGGGGGATGGGGGAATCATAGCTTCAACAATAGGCTTTCAGGATGCAAGAGCAGTCAGTCAATGGTCTCTTTAAAGGAAGAGTGGGGGCAACGACAGCTGGCAGAATCTTCTTTTCAACATTCTTTGATCAAACAGCAAAATGACTATGGACCACCTATGAAAGCAATTCTGACATTGTCATGAATACCAGATGAACTTAGCTATCTTCAGTGCTATCACAAGGAATACTAAATGAACTTTCAATGATGGGACACTTAGAATAAAGTATTACCCTATAAAAATGTATTGCTTAGAGACAGACAAAAAGAGCTACACGTTTTACAGTCACACCACATGATAGGTCAACATACTTTCCAATATTCTACACTTCTCAAATGGGAAGGAAGAAGCAGTTTCATCCCAAAGCAGACTAGAAGAGCCAGACTTGCTTGGTCAAGAAGTGAAAAAGCACACCAGTCCTCAAAATGTCTTCTGCCACATTAGTGATCAGGCTTTCTCATAAACAATTTAGGAATCTGAAGTCCTGTGAGTTGCCCAGGCACCTACATTTCTCACCAAATTCTAGCAAGCCACATATGATTTTGCTTTTAAGGCCTTCCCAAGGGCTGTTTGCAATCTGTGGGCTACATGATTTCCACCCCTATCCTAGAGAAAATTAATACCTAGAAAAGAGATAGGTGTGACACAAAAAAGTTTCATTTTTAGATCACAGAATCCTCCAGCCAGCATACCCCCATGCTGGTCAATTCTGAGAGCTGCAATCCAAAAAAGTAACTTTTTTCAAGTTTTCTGGGGACAAACTGAGCAAACATAACAGCTCCCAAATACTATTGTGTAGAAGGTTCAGAGATATCAGTGGTCACAGCCTGGCTTCCTTGGGGCTACTCTTCATGCGACCAATACACTCTGTATGAAGGCTCCCCATTTCTCATCTGTGTAATGGGAACAGTGTTGCTTTCTCTCTCTCTTAGGATTAATCTTCATGGCTATGAAACAGTTGTACTCCTGTTTACTCTCATGTCTGCCTTGAATGTTTAGACCACGATATCATCCTACTGGCAGGCGGCATAGTCATACCTGTTTCACCCAAGGTGTTATGTTCTTCTTCAGCCTCAGTTCTCTGCTCTGGGCTTCAGATATTCCCAGACATTTCCCAATCTGCTTATCTGAGAAGCCAATCTGCTTAGCTCTCCTCAGGCTTTCCTCTGGAATCATTTCCCTGGGATGAACATCAGAAGAATTTGTTATGGACACAGTAGACTTCATGTGCTTTTCAAATGTTATTTGAACTTGTGGAGAAAAATGTGGATGGGGAAAAAAAGGGGAAAGGAAGACATCTGGGGATCAGATTCAGAACATATGAATCTACCCGCTTAGTATTAAGCAAGGAAGCACCAGCTTCCTAAACCTGACTTTCGTACACTGTTGGGAGATGACATTGCAGACAGAGTTTCCTTAGAAGAAATGTACGTACAGAATAAAAAATGAACTAACTGGCTGGTAACACACTTTTCCTGGGATGCAAACATTTGTCTCTGGAAATCTAACACAGAGACTTGCAAAGAGACCCATTAAACTATTTGGGCATCTGTAGAAGGCACTGGCATCTTCTGATCTCAGATGCACTTTGCCTCCTCAGACCAATGTAAAGAGTATTGGACTGTAATATTAGACCTCCCGTACACAGAAAAGTATGTGTGTGTGCATGTGTGCACACATTCTTCCAAGTCACCTGTCCACTTATGGTGGCCCCATGAATTTCCTAGGGTTTACTTAGTCCATTTCTGCACTAGACTGTTATAGTGCTATTATTCCACTTTTAACATCCTATGGAATCCTGGGGTTTGCAGTTTAGAGAGGGGCCTAAACTGCAAACCCCAGGATTTCATAGGATGTTGAAAGTGGAATAATAGCACTATGACAATCTAGTACAGAAATGGCCTTAGTCAATACAGTCAATACAGGGGTAATATTTAGCAGCCACTTTACCCTCCTGATATATATTTTAATTATTTTTGATTAATCAGAGTACAATAGATTCAGAAACCACCATAACATAATACCAAAATCCAGGTCTCATATGTAGAACAAGAATGCAGAGACTACGTTTGTCCAACACTTCAGATAATCCTGGCCATCTTTCATTATCCATAAATTTGGTCTGCCTATTCTTTGGCGGAAATTATTTGCATATTACAAGAATCTATGAGCCCAGTATTTTCCCCATGACCTTCCTGACACATACAAAGTGTCAATGTCATTTGCCGTGTGAGTGTAACCACCTCCTCATGGCAGCAATGATACTAAAATACTGCACCTGTTTCAATATGGCTCTAAACAGGTAATCTGGACAATGAGTGTAGTTATGTAGCACACTAAGCAATATACTGCCTGTCTAGGTTATGAACGAAGTGGGCCTGTGTCAACTGATGCTTTGAATATAATGCTCAGTTGCACAAAGGAGTATGAGACCCAATGTGATGTAGGGATTTGTGTGTTGGGCTAGGCCTCCAGGACACAAGGGCTTGAATACCAATTCATGCCATGGAAACCAGCTGGGTAACCTTAGACAAGTCACACTCTCCCATACAGAGAGGAAGGCAATGACAAACTTCCTCTGAAAAAAAAATCCTGCCAAGAAAGCCCTAAGATAAGGTTGCCATAAATTGGTATTGACATGAGTGAACACAACAAAACAACAACAATAAAGGAGCATATAGTGCCAGACAAGACATTCTTCCGTTATGCCCAAAATAATTGGTAAATTTCAGCTTCTGATTTGTCAGTTACTCTTTGAGGTTACCACAAACGAAGTACACGTATCTCTTCTATCAGGTTTGTAAATTCACAAGGTAGTCACAGCGTGACTCTTAGCAAGCAGAGGAATTATAAGTGAAACATCCTGGAAGATTAAGAAACCATATGAATGTGTGCAATATTTATGGGTTATTAACACACTTAATTCCGTCTCACTAGATTACTTAACTTTGGTTAGCAGATAATTCTACATTTTTCCCTATTTGTCATTACCACTGTTCTTTCATAACAGAGATCTTGTATTTGCTGATGTTTTGTTGTGCCCATTATAGATATTAAAAGCTTAAGGCCATTTTTAAAATAAAAATATGCATCTCTACATATGGCTGAAGGGAGGCATCCTGAACTGAACCCTGCCTCAGGCTGATATTAATTTGTAAATCAAAGACTAGAAACCGCTTCTCTGTATGATTTCTTCCTAATGAAGCAACATCGGCCAATGCTTAGAAGCCTGCCTATATTTTTATTTGTGTTGCTTTGTCAATCAAATCTTGGTTCCTCTTTGCCTTGCTCTTTTGCTGTCTTTGGCCTTTCCCTGCTGAACCAAGTGCTCCTTCCCAGCTCTCCTTATGCATTTTTCATCTCCTCAGTTCTATTTTCTCCTTCTGTACAAAGCACGTGCCAGAAGTTCTGGTTCTTCTGCTGCCCTCTACCCAACACCCTAATAAACCTTCTGTCTCTCTCTCTCTAGTTTCTAAGCCACTTTTCATCCAGGAACTACACTTTGCCTAAAACCACAATGAGCCTGCACATATTTTAGCTCTCCTGTTTGTTATTCTCATTGCTAAGAACATCCATGCTTAGCTGATTTAAAAAATCAATATTTTATGTGCAAGCAAGCACCGACAGGCAGAAAATAATTAACAAATAATACTGTTTTCCAAACTTAGGGTCTTGCAATAGCAAATCTAAGGAGAGCTCTGATTGATCACTATCTAGTCCAGTGTTCACAGAAACCAACCAGATTCACACTACACTACACGTTTAAAGAATCTTAACCAAGTCTTGTAAGCCAGTTACTCATGCCCTTTTAAAAAATGGCTAGACTATAGTGAACCAAATCAAAAGGATCGAAAACATTTCTGCTATACTGAGAACCAGTGTGGCGTAGTGGTCTGAGCATTGGATTACAGCTCTGAAGACCAGGGCTAAATTCCCTGCTCAGCCCGGAAACCCACTGAGTGACCTTGAGCACATCACACACTCTTAACCCCAGAAAACCCCATGATAGGTTTGCCTTAGGTCAGAAACAATTTGAAGGCGCCCAAGAACAAGAACAACATGCTCCTCTCTTTGTAGAATGCCCTCCGCTTAGAAGCCCAATGGACACCAACATTGGCTTCATTCCCCCACCAGATTAAAACTCTTTCAGTTTAATTAAAGCCTTTGGGTCCTAACTGATTTCTTCCAAAATGTACATGTACATGGTTTGAAATTATCTACTCTTTTACTCTGCTTCAGCTTGTTAAAATGCTGAATATATTTTCGCTTGGTTAAAATTATTTTTATTGTCTTAATCTTAAATTGTTTTAAATTGTTTAGATAGACCTGAATGCTACTCTGAGACCTTTGGACACAGGATGAGATATATAAAAGATATAAATATATAAAAGATATAAATGACAGAGGAAAGCAAGGATGGGGATGGAGCCGCAAAAGCAGCAACAGCTGCTGCTTGCAATCTGTTGAGCCAACTGTCCTAAAACCAACTTTACTCTGAATGAAACTTAATCGTAGAAAGGCCAGAGCCAGTCAGCATTGAATCTAAACAATCATCTTAGTTAGATAGGAGTAGTAGCTTAGAGACCCAGCAACTGCATATTCTAAAGCTGGGAATCCTCGTTGCTCAGTAATCACATAAAACAGTGGAGATTTCTCTCCCTACAGCCCTCTGGAAATCAATCTCCACGCTCAGAGTGATAAAATAGACACTCTCTTTATTAAACTAGTTTTGTGCATAGAACTTTCTGCATTAGTAAATAGGTTTGGTTGTAAGATCTCCATATGGGGAGTCCCATTGAACTTAGGGAAGTTTATTGCTGAATAAATATGCTGGAGATTAGCTCATTTATACTTGCTTCCACAGTGATTTCAAATGCTACTCAAAGGGCCCTTTTCACACTACAGGAGCATAGCACTTTGATTCCATTTTATTAACTGCCATGGCTCTACCTATGGAATTCTGGGATTATACACACAGACACACACACACACACACACACACACACATACATACATACATACGTATATATATATACACACACACATATATATATACACATATACATATATACATATACCACACACATATACCTTTCAAAAATCTTTATAAGGTCACATTCACTCAGCTCAATCCTTCCACTAAATTTAAAGCACTGAAATAAATTCCAAGAGGCAATGATTAATGTCTTTTATACTGTTCTGCTCTCAATATTTGCTTTCACAAAATGGCAGTTTGAAATTTTAGAGGAGGGGGATTGTCTTTAAGTTAAGCAATCAACTTTTTTACACACTGCCATAATCACTTAATGGTTAGGCAGTATTGCTTACTTCCTAACAAAATGAACTCTCCCGTGTTTTCCTGTTTATAAACAATATAAGCGATGTTTCCTGTACCCTACCTCCCCCTCCCCGTTTTTAGCTTCCAGTGTAGATTTTTGCTGCTGTGGGTATTTTTTTTTTTTTTAATATTTAAAATTCTACCCTGCCATCTCTGAAACTCCATCCACTCATGCTTCTTCTTCAATAATAAATGATAAAAGGAGATGGAATAAATTCCCCTTAATGAGGAAATTTTCACCTGGCACAGAGGAACTGGGGAAATCTATTAACTGACTCAAGGAATGCCTGCAGCATGGCAATTAGCGGGGGGAGCTAGAACTCTTCTGTACGGTCCTTTCTTCCACTTGACTGGCTTTCATCTGATCCACTAACTCATGAGTAATACCAAACGAGTGTGCCTTTAGAGAGCACCTCTCAAATATGTTATTGAGCATCTAGCTTACTGAAGGGCTTTCCAAAGTTAATATCAGAAAAGGAGAAGGCACTGCAGAAAACACAAAAGCCATCCAGTGAGAAAATGCACATGCGCATCCGTTTAGCATAAATGGACCAGCAGGATCCCTGAAGCTCCTATAGGCAGAACCAAGAATCAACAGAGATACTGTGTATTATGGACACCAGCAATATGAGGCATGCTCATGCTATAGACTTCAGCAGTGTGTGTGTGTGTGTTTGTTTGTTTGTTTGTTTGTTTGATATCCTGCTTTTCTCCTAATATGTAGCCCAAAGTGGCAGTTCAGCAGCTATTCCATCTTCTGGGGAATCCTGAGAACTGTAATTCTACAGGGCAGGGTGAGGAAGTGGTAACACAGCTCTCATAATCCTGCCATGAAAACATCATAGCTGACCTTGTATAAAAGTGATACAGTTGTTTGGGGGGCACAAATTTATGTTATCTCTGGCATACTACCAGTGCTCAGAAAATTGTTTGGTTTTTTTTAAGTACAACTGATTTCAGAGCTACAATCCAAAAAAACAGCTTCTCCAAGCTGTTCCTATTATGAATCCTCTTTGGAACAGTTCTGTCTGTGTACCTGGATTTGCCTGTCCTCCTCCTCAGGTATCTGTTACCTTGGAGGGATAAATAGTAAATGAGAAGACCTCAGCTGGGGCTTTCCCCAGCATCCATGGGTAAGGATCAGAAAGATTCCAGCCTTAAACATTTGCAGATCCACTGCCAGTCACAATCTATAATTCCAGAGCAGAGGGACCAACGGGTTGCCTTATTCTAAAAGCAAACTCTTACATTTGTATGGAATATATATGGAACTATAGCTCCTCCCCCAGAACTGCCTTCTCTCAGGCTCAGCCTTTCTCCTAAGAGGAAAGAAGGAAGCAGGGCTTGCATCAGGAGAGCACAGGGTTTAAGGCAATGTCAGGGCCCATGGGTGTCACTTTCTCTTTCTTACGTCCTATGTTTTTAGTGGGCTGGGGGACAGATCACCAAATGATGACCAAGTTTCAGCTACTCGTAGTATCTTCTTTTGCCCAGTCTGCCTTGAGACTTGGCATAGCAGGGCACCAATACAGGCACACTGATCTGCAAAAAATGGGGAGGGCAGAGGAAGAGAAGGGCAGGGCAGGACAGGACAAGAACAGGGGAGGGAAAATTTCCAAAGGGTTACAAAGAGTCTATAACGACATGCTGGGGTCTTAAGAAGATAAAGCTACAAGCAAGCAATCTACTGTAGAGCAACTATGACTCAGGACAAGGCATGGACCATCTCCTTCCTACACACACCACAGAAACAGAGCTTATTTTCTTTCTGAATTTGTAAAATATTGGGAAAGAAAGAGAAATACATTTTTTGCCAAATACAAATGCTCATACACACACACACACACACACACACACATGCCCCTACATACATATAGTCATGCAAACATGCATCCATACCAACACATTAACTATGGGGGGGGAAATGGCAGTTGGCCTGACATCACTCTCTGTTTATCAGTCCAGTTTGATTTTTAAACTAGAAGAGCTGACAGACAAAAGAAAAAAAGAAAAGAAACGTTCTGTCTCCTTTCTTCTCCCTGCCAAGTTTGTTCCTTGGAGGTTTATGTTGGTTTACTCGATTGGTTCTGACGTTTCACAAGCACTAGGATAAGCTGCAATTACTGTAATGAGATCGGGGCAAATATTGTTTGCCTCCTTGCCTCAAGGAGAGAGGTTATAACTACTTTCCTCAAGAGGAACCTTATTCAAAAGATGACTTGTCAGGATATGTCAAGACCCATTAAAGTAGTCGGAGATATAAACTAACAACCACCCTCACTCTCTCTTCTCTTTCAGCATGCACTGCTATAATTTTTTTTAGGTTTGGGTCACATAGACATATCAGTTAAAGAATCTAAAACTACTGCCTCAGAGCTAAACAGTGCATAAATAAGACAGAACTCGGGTGGGAGCAACATATTAAGAAGCAGAGGAAAATTCTGAGAGTCTCTACCTCACATTATAATAAGCATAAAGAACTCTACTAGGGGTGTCATGTTTGCTCTTTTGCATTTCTGGGATAACAGGGATAAATCTGCAGCAGGGATGCTTGCAAAGTTCTCCAGATATGAATTTCTTCTTAGATTTTGGGGTCTCTCCTCAGATTTGGGGGACAAATTGAAAATCTGACATCTTTCATTTTTATTTTCAGACTTTGTTCAGAGTGCTCCACAAGTACTCTGAACAAACCCATAATACTATTGCTTGTGAAATGTCAGAACCAACCAGGAAAACCAGCATGAACTTTTGAGGAGCAAAACTGTCAAAATCTTCAGTTTGTGTCTGTTTTGTATTACACTGACTACAATACTGCACAAAATAGAAACTTGATACATTAACGCAAGCATATCAAGATTCCTCTTGACTGGTGTTTTCTTTGATGGATTCTTCTACCTTCTAACAATGTTATAAATACTGAATATAGTGAACAACTTCATACACCACTTTGGAAATTCCTTTTTGGGTCAATATGTGAACACTAAATGTAGATAGAGAGTAGGATCATAGTGGTAGACCCCATCCCAACTGTGTGTATTCAGTAACTTGTTGAACCCAGTACACACAGAAACCTGTGTATGTAATCTTACCCGTACAATTAAGGACTTGGCTTTTTCAGAGTTCCTGATTTTGTCTATAAAGCCTTAAATGTACAGAATTGATATGCATATCAGATCTATACTAACAGTATACTGAAGAAGTAGAAAACCTGTAGACCTCCAGATATTGTTGGACTGGAACTCCTATCAGCTCAAGGTTGCATGAGTTGAAGATGAATAAGAGTGGCAATCCAACAATATCTAGAAGGCCACACATTATCCATCTCTGGTTGAATGAATTGTCTTGCTTAGGACAGGGTTCAATATTATGAGTTTCCTCTACAAACAGGCATACACGTGTGTGTGTGTGTGCGCACACACACACACACACACACACACACACATAATACCCCTCAACACTTCCAATTTGACAGTGCTAGTCTCAGTTAGTCCTCTACCCTCACAATTTTTCAGCTGCTTTTAAAATGTCCCAGTTTAAATTTCCTCAGTGAAAAAGTACCTGGCACTCAAATAATCTTGCTTGTTTTCTGGTTTTTATCTGTGAAATGTTGGAGAGTATGCACAACATACGATTCTCAGTGTAACACATTGGTTATGGGAAGTAAGTTCCAGTGTTTCTAGAAAGTGTCTTTATGGTACAATCACCCTGCACCACTCACAGCATTTTATAGGGAGTCCAAATGATCATGTCTTTCCTCCTATAATGCTCCCCAAAAGAATTGTCTTCCATTTTTCTTTTCTTTCAACAAAAAATATCTTGATGAAGGACAGGCAGAACTTTTGCACAGTGTCTTTTGACTGGTTGTCTTAAAAGCCCTCCACCTGGAAATGCCCCAAGTTAAACACGAGGTGGATGAAGGGAATGTGGAACAATGCTAACTCACGGAACAACAAAGCTCATTCCTAATCTATACCCCACAACACAATGAGGCATATGACCTGATTCTGACATTAAAATTTGACATGTCTTCATGCTAACCATGCCTGCATATTATTCCAGAAGTACAAAACACATTCACAGTTTTCCTTACTTCCTTGGTACATGCAAAATCACTCTGATATGAAACAAAAATAGCTACCCCAAGCCACATTTCCATTCCCTTCTTGGTGTGCACAGCAATGACCCCCCTCCAAGAACGAGCCCTAACACTTCTGGCAACCTCTCTGCTCACTTGCAGTTCCATGAATACATTCATTGTGGATGGGAATCTGGCTCCCCCTACCAGAACAAACAGGGAAGAATTTGTAACCATATGATATGTACATCTGAGTGCACAGCTTGTGGTCATGTGCCTTCAAGTCATTTCTGACTTATGGTGACCCTAAGGTGAACCTATCATGGGGTTTTCTGGGGCTGAGTGTGTGTGACACACCCAAGAATACCCAGTGGGTATCCATGGCCTAGCAGAACAGCTATTGTGGGATAAAATGAACTCCAAAGGCAGCTTTTCACTATAGTTGCAGATAATGTATTGTCAGCTACCACATTGCAAAGCTCCTGTTTCTGAAAGGCTGAGAGATACTCAGACTGTTTAATACATTGTAATTCAATATACTTTGAGTGTGTAATATCCCTAACTGGCTCTCCCCTGGTTATTTTGAGCTGTTCTTGGTTTCATGGAAGTGCCTTTTAAATGCATTGAGGTTTCAGACAATAGTTCATCTGACCAATTTAGATCTAGTTTTGATTGGATGAAATCTCCCTTAACGCTGTCAGACAGTCTACTAGAACTGACCATTTCTGCTTGGAATACTTTGGATAATCTTACTCATGCATTTTATTTTTCTCCACAAGTTTAAATTAAAAAAAAATAATCAATGTGAGGAACTAAAGCTTGGTGAATCCCATCCAGCCTCACACTCACAGGTAAATTTCTGCTTACCTGCATGGAACTCCATGAGGAAATTCCTTGAGAAGGCAGGGAAGTTCTTGTGGTCAGAGGAGCACTGCTTACCCACAAGACCCCATGTGCTCCTAAAGTTTTACTGGACTTCAGTGCAGGCCTATACAGTTATTTAACACACATGTGTGCATTAAACCTATTAATGTACATCACACTTTCCAAGCTAGGCTACGTTAACCTTAATTAGGGATGCCCAACCTTTTAGCTCTATGGGTGGATGCAGGCTTTGGACCTGTGTCTGTACACAGAGGTATATCGGGACACCTCAGTGATACTCTTTACTTGCTGAAAGTA
Organism: Iguana delicatissima; assembly: GCA_948472985.1. Taxonomy (NCBI): domain Eukaryota; kingdom Metazoa; phylum Chordata; class Lepidosauria; order Squamata; family Iguanidae; genus Iguana; species Iguana delicatissima. The sequence continues at coordinate 412,648 of CAOKZL010001495.1, read as the reverse complement.
TTCTCTCTACTGTAATCGCCACTGTGAAAAGCGCCATTCATATCCTAAGAATTCTAAACAGCCCTTCCTAAACTACAAATCTTAGGATTACACAGGATGTTGCCGTGGTTGTTAAAGTAGTATCATAGCTCTTTAATGGTGTAGTGTGAAAGAGTCCGAGACTGCCTTTTTAGCCTCATCTAGACTGGGCCATGGTGTATTCCAGTTTTCAGACAATCAAACAGGAAAGAACATGCAAGTTTATCTCCACATATGTAAAACTGATTAACCTGCAGAGACAGTGTTTAAGCAAGCTCAGATCAGTACTTCTTCCTTGCACTTTTGCAGTGTTGCAATTATTTCCACCACATACAACTCAATCTGTACAGGAGGCAGAGCTATGGTCTCCTGTGCAAGCACAAGAACTTCATTTGCTCTTGAGAGCTCTACATGATAGTACAATATTTGAACATTTAGAATTGAAATATACATGTGTGTGTGTGTCTATATACATGTGTGCATGTACACAGAAAGCATATGTGATGCCCAGCTGAAAAGCAAGTAGCTTATTGGTGGCACTTCAATTTTTCTCTTCTTTCTACTTTCCCACTTTGCAAACTAAGGTGTCATTTCAGCTTTTCTGTCTTTGCAGATTTTGCAAAGACCTTTTTTAGTAAAAAGGGAGGAATGATATTTTCAAAATACACCTTATATTCTTTCAAAGTATAGAGGAAGAAATGTTTCCTATCTATAGATACATGGATATAGTTATACACACATACAGATACACTATATATTATAAAAGTAGATGGAGATTTGCATAACTTGTACAGATAAATGCAAACTGGGAAATAATTACTATAATTTCAACAGTAGTACAACACATATCATCACAGTTAGGAAGACTGTGACCTAATGATTTCTCTAATCAATGTCAGTTGTGGATGGGCAATGTGAAGGCCCTTGCTCTCCGTCCTTTCTAGAGGTTGTTTTTCTGTAAACTGGACTTGGGCTAAGCAGGTCTTCAAACAGAAGACTGTCTTCTGACAACTCATAACACAGAGGACAATATCGAACGCTATGTTAAGGGATTTCCTCTACTTTTGCTCTGTCCTGTACCTAACAGATCCAAAGGACCCTTCACAACCATCCAAAGTAGATGGGCTGGGAAGCTGTATCTTTTCCACTGGTGAACAGACTCAGCTGGATACAACCCAGAGGGCACTCCTCTGTAAGGGAGGGCATCTGAGCAGCTTATCTGTCTACCAAATCTTCATTAGCTGCCAAACAAAGTAAAAGGGGCCATACCACAAATGAAAGAATGAAGAATTAGAGATGGAGGTTTCCTTACACTACCACTGTACATGAGACAGAAACAGAAAATACATCAAAGCTATCACAGCAGAGGGATTTGTTTTTATTGATCTGCTCCGCGGGTAAGAGAAATGCTTTATATAAATAAATTTCACTAAAACTAGATACAGCTCATTTCTAATGTCTTTACAATATCAAATTGCAAGACCAGAAATCAAAGGGCAGAATGTACATGTTCTTCCTCTTCAAAGCTCAGCTGCCAATTCTCCTTTTGCTTAGCAGAGACGAAAAAGCACAACTGCCAACAGAAAAGCACCAGGCAAATGCTTACACTTTCCTTCACTCACTACTTTGCCCCTCCATTCCCCCCAAAGCAGGAACTCAGACTCTAATCTGCCAGTTTGCACTTGTGTGGAGGTGCAGAGCTATTTGAGCTTCTGCGACTGTGCAGCCTTCAGGCAGTACTGTGTTGGAAAGAGTCGGCACAGTTTCCACTGAAGCGCTCCAAAAGCCTTCTTTGTGGCCAACCAGCAGGTACTCAGGTTAGCCAAGCTAGCAGCAAGTCTTTTCAGAGAAACTACTCTATGTGGACCTTTATACACAGCTGATTGCACACAAATGTTTCTGTTCCCTTGCTGTGTACAGTTTGCTGAACATGGGACCCTTTCACACTACATCAGTACAACATTATGATTCTACTTGAACTGCAATGGCATCAGCCTATGGACTCTTAGGACTGGCACTGGAGGGCAGGGCCTCTGGAATCCTCAGTCAGAGAATTCTCCTCTGGGATCCCTGTCCAAACCAGGAATGGAAAGAATATTTGAAAATATTTGAAGAATATTTGAAATATGTGTTTCTTGGGTGTCAGAAAACCTTAACAAGAAGAATCCTGGGCCAATGAGAAATTTTGCAGTTCTGGACCAATTCAGTGCAAAATTTGCAGGTGGTTGTTTTATATAGACAATAGCATTTTCTGTGAAAACAAAAACAAAAATATTACACAGAGTAGTTCCCAAATGCAAATAGAAAATTTTCTCACAGCAGCAAGCAAGTTTCTATAATTACTCATTGCTTTCTTCAGATCCCTACACCAAACTACAAATCCCAGGAATCCATAGGGCGCAGCCATGGTAGTCAAAGTGGAATTTATAGCACTATAATCATATAGAATTGGCCTTCCATATTTGCAAGTTTGACATTCACCAATTTGATTATCTGTGAGTTTCTCCAACCCCTGCCTCCCTACCTCAGGCAGTTTTTTGTTTGGGGGAACCTTCCCTCTTGGTGGATCTGATCAGGCTGCGCAGCTATTTAAAAACCTGCCTCTGCTCTTCCTTCTTCTCCACCAGCCACTGCCTGGCCAGCTGAGGATTGTTCATAGCCCAGTTTCTCAGCACCACAAACCCTCTCTCAATGTCTCACATACAGCCAGGGAAGGAGATGGGCAAGAGAGAAGAAATATAAGGCCACTGTACCAACCCTCTCCTTTCCTTGCCCTGGCCTGTTCTCCCCACCATGCCTCAGCCCCCTTCCCACAGACACACACTGATATTTGCAATTTTTCACTTTTGCAACGGTTCTATGCCCCTAACTCTAACAAATGTGGAGGGCCAACTGTAGTAGTAAAGACTCCTGGTTTGTTTTCAATGTTCAGTTGCCATTGCCGGTATGTTTTATGCCTGTGCCAACTGTTTTGGTGATTGGAGAACTAAGCCAGATGCATTTTTTGAGGAAAACAGAGCTGGTATTCCCCAACTTTAGATATTCACATAGGGGATATGTAGGGAAGAGAAGCATGCTTAGCTCAGAGGCTGTCAGACCTGCTCCACTCCCAAATGACAGGGAAAACAAATAGTGACTTGCACTGGTGTGGGATTCTATATCCTGCTATCCTGACTTATCCCTCCCATGAGGCAGCCTGAGTGACAGGTTCATTGGTTGACAGACAAGTTGCCTGAACTCTAGATCTGCTTTTGTGCCATAGCAAGGCTCTTCAACTAGGGGTATAAATGTCTGCTTATTCCACTCTGGCATGCAAGAAAGGATAATTTCAATTGAAATGTTTTCTCTCCACTAGGTGAAAGTTTGAGGGTTTTGTGCATTTTTTCCCCATGATTTTCACAGAACTTTTATATGGGGAAAAATACAGTCATCTTGTCTGTGAATAAAAAAGCAGTTTTCCATGCAAAAATGCTTCTTCGCAAAGTTTTCATATTTGCTTTACAACCTTGCTATATCAATGAAGGATTTTTAGTGTGCATGCAAATGATTTTTTCACAAAAAAAAGAAAGTCTTGAAATGAGAAAAGACTCAGTAGCTGACCATCTTCTTGTGAGACACAAGAAAATTAGCCAGTATTCTTTATATGCTTAACTATAACCAGTAAAACTGTAGGCATTTTCCTCTCCACCAATGTCTCTTGTGTATTATATTTTTGCTCCCCATATTCCACTCCCCTTCAACACTATGGCCCTTTCCACAACAATCTCCCATCCTGCAATGGGGATGGGAGAAGGATGAAGCCGCGATGATACTTCAGCATGATGTTATCACAGTACCACCCTTCTCCCCTCCCTAGGTGGCGCAATCATGGATTAAATCATTGATGGGTTTTTCCTGTCAATGACAGTTGATCGCCACACCATCCTGGACTTACATGTCTTGTAGAAGCCACAGATGTGCAATGGCTGCACTTCCTGCCCCTGACCAGCCTGAGAAAGTACCTGGCTGTGCTACAGAAGAAAAAGGTGGGGCCATCGTGCTCCCTTCTACAGAAAGCCAGCCAGTGCAGAGGGGAGTGCTCACATCATGCTTCCTTCCTGGCTGAGCTGCTCCCAGGATCCCCACCAGACAACTTCAGGAAAAGATAGAGTGCGGAAAGGGCCTATGGCTGCAAGCCACTTTCTCATCAGTAGACATGGCACCACATCCAGACATGTCTGTGGCAGAAATATGGCCTGGAGTCTGGACTGAAATGTGTGTGTGTGTGTGAAGAGAAACTTATATGCAAAATGGAGTGGGTTATATAAAAGTTTAATGCCTCTGTCTATCTCCTTTTCCCTACTGGGAAGAACACTCCTCTCCTGGCCTTGCATTGCAAAGGGCAAACACTAACCACTGGCTGGGCTTGAAAAAAGCTCAATGGAGGTGTAATTCCATTTGTAAAACATATAGCAGCTGAGATTGGTTGATTTTAAAAAAAAATCATGCAAACAAATCACAAAACCTGCAAAAGAGGCTGAGCTGAATACCTCATCTTACTCTAGAAAACTCTGCCTTCATGTTATTTAGGTAGAGAAAATGAAGTGAACTGGCCACAAAATGGGCATACTTGCATTTCCAGATGAGGAAGGGAGAAAAAGCAACCTTAAAAAGCAAGTGTCTTCTGAGGAAAGGTGGAAGACTTGGCAGGTCTGTTTTAATTAAGCTTGTCTATTACTGTAAATATAATTATCCAGGAAGCCAAGACCTCTATTCAACCCACCATCTCCCAGTTCTGTTTATCAAGGTTTTACATTTTAACAACCAACTACTTTTTCAAGAAAGACTAGGAAGAGACAGGAAAAAAAAAACTCTTAGGATTTTGTTCCTGAGTTTTTATATACTTGTGTTATTCACAGGAAAGAATTCTTCCCTTATAACTGATGAAGAGTTTTGTATAACTCAAAATCTTGCATATCTCTAAAACAGCCTAATGTTCTCAGCATAATAGAAAGTAAAAAAGCAAAAACTGAATCCAAAACGGGTAAAATAATGATCCCTTCTTTATATAGCCCATATCTCTAAAGCAGGGGTAGGCAAAATGTGGCCCCTGAGTCACATGTGACTACTGAAGCCCCCCAAAGCCCCCAGATCCCCCCAATTAATTTCTGCCCAACAGACTCAAAATCACTGTAAAATGCAGTTGCTTTGCCCCACACATATAACTTGACAAATCCTGAGAGCCCCAAAAAATGGCCAAAAAGAGTCCAGAGTTAACATCATGCGCTCTTGTTTCTATTTTGGCTGATTTGGGGATTTTGTAAAAAGCTTCTGAGGGATTTTCAAAGTATAAGGAGGTTGGGGGCAGCTCTGAATTAATGCAGCACATGCCTATTTAATAACAATCCAGCTGCTGTGCAAATAATCTGTTTCAATCAATTTCCAGTCAAGTTAAGAAAATGAAGACCTTGTGAAATAAGTGCAATTCCTTGCCCCTTGCTCATTCCACAATGTATGTACAAAACCTCTCGGGGAAGCTGCGGCTTTAAAAAGGCTGGTCTCAGTTGTTTACCCGGAGATGGATTTTGTGTCACCCAAACCACCTTCAACTCATATCCTTGGACATTGAGCAAATATATATCTGAAATACATTTGCAGGATCAGCTGTTTTTGCACCTCTGAAACCAAAGGTTCTTTCTCTGAAGAAGGAAAGCCCACTACAAAACATTTCTTTCTTAGGTGTGTTTGAAGTAGCCAGGAGGGGGAGAGAGAAGAGGAGGAGGAGAGCAGCGAGAGGACTGGAATCTATCGATTAGTCCACCTGCCACCGTGTCTGACATTAAAGTGGTATTAAGATGAGTGTGTTTGAGAAGCTTTTGGATTACTTCCCTACCCCTTTCAGTAAGTCTTTGTCCAGAGCCAGTCTTCTTTCTTGCTCCCTCTCAAGTACTTCAAATGAATAAATAAAGTGTTTGCTTTATACTGAGTTTTCCTTCTTGTGAGGGTCCACCGTTTCAAAGACTGAAAACACAGAAGTTATAGTTTCCCTAATAAAAGCGCGGGTGTACACATTTAGCAAAACAATTCCTGGGTACTTCAGTCGTCTCTCCTGGTTTGCTGCCATGTTTTCTCACACCTCATTATAATTTTACCTTGCATATAAACATGGTATTTATAAGCCCTGTGTTGTTGTTGTTTTGTTATCACTGTAACAGAAAATACTCAGATCATTGCAATTTATTTTATATACTGAGACACTGCTCCACTTCCCTACTGTTTCCCTAACTGTGAAAGAGTATAATGATGTTGAAGCTGAAAGAACAATGTACCAATATACAGCTGTCTTTCAGTCTCATGCAGTTATACCTTTTAGTCTTTCATTGCTTCTAATCTTTGAGTGAATGTAAAAGGAAGGAAGGAAGGAAGGAAGGAAGGAAGGAAGGAAGGAAGGAAGGAAGGAAGGAAAGGGGGCATCCTTGACATATCCTTACAAAAAAGACAATTCCTTTCTTCATAACAAGGGTCTTATGAGCTTAGATTAGCAAAGGGTCACGGAAACGTCAGCTCCAAACAGCTTGTACTGCAGCAATACAAAGCATTTTAGCAAAAAGAAAAAGAAAAAAAAGGGGGGGGACAAGAGCATGAAGTCTCCCCTCCTTAAACCAATGAGGGCAACTAAACCCCTGCCATTTTGCAATCAGTATGATTTACAGGCCAGCTAAAGAAAAGGAGAGATGAAGTGAATAGTCCAATCACAGAGGCCATCAGTAGCAGTGAAAAAAGAAATTTCTCCTTTTTTCCCTCATTTCTTTTTGTAGTATCTGAATTAAGTAAATTAGGAATTAGTAACTGGTGTGCTCTGTGTGAAGTATATGTTCGAGAAAGGAAGAGGTGGGCAGAAGTAAGAACCGCCCTGTTCTCCACATTGAAAAAGGAGAAGCAAAAATGTAGCTGGGAAGGAGGGGGGCTGCGGAAAAAATAGACTCACCTGGCAGGCCCCACAGGGCCTGCCGGGAAATTATTAGGGCCCTGGGGGTGTTGGTCAACAGGGAAACACATATACATCCACTATTTAACCTAGCAGTTGATGGAAGATGAAAATATATACTAGATATCATATTTTCTTTCTTCATCCCCAGAGCGTCCCCATAATGCTTTTCTAACACTTTCCTCACTGCCTCTCTCAGCCAGCTGTGAAGTTTAAATGCTGCAGGCAAGCCTTCAGTTGCAAATGAGGAAATAACAAGAGAAACATGGGAATTAAAATGCCACACTGTGTGATTATTAGCAATCAAAAAATTGTGAAAACGGCCATTTACTGCCACTGATGCCTATACTCTGATATTTTCTCTCTCCACAAATATCCCTTTCTCTGTCCCAGCTAAGTGTCTCCTTCTCACTAATATCTCTCCCTCTCTCTCTCATCACTGAACAAATATCAGTCCTTATCATTAGCTGACAAATATGGTTGATACTGTGCAAGGGATCAGTATCATTCCTTCTGGCTGGTGCGTGATACTGGAAAATACCACTATGTCATCCTGAAAGGCAAACTTAAAACTAAGTTAGGGTTTTGTGTAAGGCCTCCAGAAGTATTTTTTCAAAAATCCTGCTTACCCCACGTGCCGAGCCAATAAGCTGCTCAGGTCTTCAAGGTCTCAGTGCATGGCTAGATAAATAGTGTTGGGAAGAAGGTTTTAGACTACAGGTAGGAACCCTCTTTCAGACAGAAGGCCAAAATCGACTTCAAAGAGATTCTCAAGGGTGTCATTCCAGTGTCAGGTGAGATTAAAAGCAAAAGGCTGTGATCAAACATGCCAGCATATTTTTACTTAAAGCTTTTACTAAAGCCTTTTACTAAGCTGTAGAAGAGGAGACTAGATTGGGACCCAAAAAGGGCAACGTTCGAGCCCTTAAGGGCATTAGACCTGTAGAGTCACTGAAGAACACTTTGGGACAAAAAAAACCCTGGCCAAATTCAACCTATTCTGGTGGACAGAAATGTTTTTGGAATTACCAACACCTGCATCAGTATGTTTCCAAACTGTTACATTCTGCATATACATACACAGTTACACATTACATTTAGTGTGAAGTTAAAACCAGGCCATTTCAATGCTAGACTATTATAGTGCTATTATTCCACAAAGGCCCCTCCCTAAACTGCAAACCCCAGGATTCCATAGGATATTGAAAGTGGAATAATAGCACTATAACAGTCTAGTGCAGAAATGGCCCCAGAGACACCTTCCTTCCCTTCATGAGAACCTTCAAAGTGAATGTGGTTTAAAGAAGGTAAGCAGTGGATGGAATCTTTCACACCATCAGCTTCTCTTCCTCCTTTCCTCATGTACTCACTTTGTTCACGACACTCATCTTGTTTACTTTGGTCTCAGAGAAAATATCTGCCCATGCACACTTACAGACAAGCACAGAGGGAAAGGGATGAATGGAGAACTGGGGGTGGGAATCAAACAGCCTTTAAGCCTTGCAGAGTCAACTGTAACACTTGCAGTCCTCCAATGAACCCCTGCCTAAGGACCTGGCACCCCACCAGCACCCTAAATTTTCTGCCAAAAAAAGAATCTCTTTACCCCCCCCAACAAAAAAAGTAATACCCTGAAAAATTTTCAAATATCTAGTTTGGGGCTGCACAGTGTGGCTTTGAAACAATTAACAAAAATGCACCCCAGAAAAGCTCACGAAGTGACTGGAAGAGATTTTTCATCACCACATAGTATCCACAAGGACATGGTAGGGCGCTAGAGAGGAGTAAAAAAAGACACAGCATGGGCCTCAAAATCAAGGCTGGACAGATCCAACCCTTCAGATGTTTTTTAAAGTACTGTTTCTATAATTCCTCACCACAGTCTATGATGATTAAGGTTTTGGGACCTGCAATCTAACAACATCCACGCTTGCTTCCCCCTGTTCTAACGCAGCCAGTAATCCCAGCGGCTCATTTCCAGCCTCATATTGCTATTATGTAGCCATGAGATAAATTGTTTTTCAGGGATCATACCATACTCCGCACAACACTATGGAACCCAGAAGTATAATTTAGTTCCACTAGCTCCCCACTATTACCATATCTCTCTCTACTGGTGAAGCTCCACTTTACAGTTAAAACGATCTTGCACTAAGGGCTTTTGCACTATGGATTACATGCATTTGGAGACAGCACTACATATTCATTACATATATACATTTACACGTGGCATGCTTATTTCATGCAAAACTAAAAATGTTAAAGTGTAAAATATAAATATGGATTTTTTTTCCTTATGCACAAGTGTGGTTAGTAAACTGTTGCATAGAGTTAAAAAAAACTTTGATTCCATTGTTTTGTAATCGTTTAATCTTTTGTAAATTTTACTAATCTTTATACTGTTTTTTTTTTAATTGTAACTGTGCCATAATGTGACTGTGTTAAAATGTATTTCAGTGCTTAAATTGTAAAGTCATTGTTGATTAATTGCTGGCTTTTGCTGTAATAAACTTGTACTTGTACTTACTGTACTTTTTTCCTTATGAGTGAAACAGCAAATAAACTTTCTGCCAAACTTTTATCAAAATTAATTTTAAAAAATGGTTTGTTGTAGGATAGGGTAGATCCATCCTTGGGGACACTGCATATAAGCTGGCTCTCACTGATGGAGCTGATCTTCAGGGAACTATAGACTATTAACTGAGAAAACACATGATACCATGGATCTTGGACTGAACTGAGTTATTTACCCTTTCTTCTTCTTCTTCTAACTGCAATTCATTTTGTAGGGTTTAATCAATCTGTGGTGTCTTTATCTGTCCAACAGATCGAGCCAAATTCAGCATCTGGTTTTTAAAAGGCTTATACGTTCCACTGGAACAATTCATAGCTGGGCCTCTAGGCGCTTCTATAATGCAAGCAATTAGTGATAATTGTAATAGAAGAACCACACTGCAGCTCGCAGAGATATGGGGCACTGCAGCCTAGCTGGGAAGTTGCCACTGAGCTTTTGGTCATGTTTAAACATTGCCTGAGAGATCTAAAGTGAGGCTGGTGTCACAGGGGGTTATTTTCAAGCTAGAAACAGTTCCACAGCAAAGGTAGAACAAAATGTACATGGTGGGGTGAAGGGGGATTAGAACAGTGAATAGAAACAGCTGCTTCAGGGTGGCATAAAAGTGCCAAATCACATTTCCATCACTCACTTAACTTTCCTCTGGCAGTCATTTAGAAGGGCAGCCTGATGCGGTATATGGGACTGTCCCCTTAGTTGAAGTCACAATACATTTTCACTTTCTTCTGATGTATGCACTAATGTAAGGAGCCAAGAAGCACCCTGTTTATTTTCATTTGTCTTTACTTTCATTATCTTGTTTCCCCTACATTTTCTCCAGTACATGAGTTCTTCTGGAACATTTAGAAAAGGGTAATAATATTAAAAGCCCTGTCATGAGGCAGGGTGATGGTGGCAGATTTGGGGTGTTCTGAAAAGGCAACAAATTCTTATTTAATTTGCTGTTGTTGCATTTATTCCTGACCAAGATGGGAAAGAGGCAACTCTGGGGATTTTCTGTCTCATGGACCAAGAGAACTTGGATGGCTCTGGTACTATGTACTTCAGTTTCAGGAGTGAGGGGGTATAATATGCTCCTCTGAGTGAGGCACCAAAGGGCTGTGGGCTGACCCTCTACATAGGTGAAAGCAGTGACATCACTTTGAGCTATCTGTGTGTTATATAAGTAGGGCGCGAGATGGGTAAGACTTAGGCCATTTCCACACTGCACTGTTTATAGTGCTATTATTCCATTTCCATGTAATTTAGGGAGGGGCCTTTAGAATTCTCAGCCAGAGAGCTCTTTAGTTTCAGTAAACTACGAACCCCAGAATTCTACAGGATGTTGAAAATGGAAGAACAGCACTATAACAGTGTAGTGCAGAAATGTCCAGAGCATCATAACTGTTCCCTAACAATTGCATGAGATCAGAGTAAACGTGAATTACCAAAAGGCAGAGTAAAGAAGAGAGTAATAACACTGTCATACATTCAGTCCCATTCCCCGAAAGCTGGAAGATATCCCTCCCCCCATGTTCCTCCACAATTATACACCCATCACAAACAAAAGACACATAAAAACTTTACTTCAGCTTCCACTCCTTCCGTTTTTCCTCCAGCCTGGCTTCTGAGCACCAGGAGTCCCACACTAATTAGAGGATGCTGCTGCTTTTATTCTCCTCAAAGTGATCACTGTGTCTATTTTGGACTGGAGACAGCTCTACTGCACATATGCCCTACAGTAGAGGGGGGAGTCATGTGGTCCTCCAGATGTTGTTGGGCTGCAGTTCTCAGCATTCCTCACCCTTGGCATGGGAACAGCTATCCAGCAACATCTGGAGGTCCACACTTTGCTCACCCCTATGTTTATGACCTTTTCTATAAAGTAACATTTTGCATTCTCTGTTTTAGCAATAGCTATTTGCACACACTGTCTATACAGAAGTTTTGTATATTGACCTGATATACTAGAACCTACTTGGCAACTATACAATGGCTTGCCTTGGTTGGAACTGAATTTACTCCAGAAGTTCATTCAATAATGGCTCTGATAGTTTTGCCTTGATAGACTGAAATCTGAATATGTTCATATTTGTGGAGGGACTTCATAGTTCCAGAGTGCTGAATTCCAGTTTTATAATTGAGATTTAATGCATGCTCATATTTTCATCCACCTCGCATCTGATAGAATCACAGAAAAGCTTACCAATGCTCACTGGTTCTAAGAGTTCACCCCTCTGGAACTAAAAGTGTACATGGAATGTGGTCTTATCTCAATTCTCTGTGGGCTCATGACCATCAAAAACTGTGCAAGAAGACAACCAGAAAACACACATACTCATAACAGCTCCTCTGTCACTCACATTATGCAGCCTTTTTTTTCATGAAACCAACTTCTGCAATGATGTTTACCAGGCTAGTTTAGCAACAGGCTTAACAGCATCCATCTCTGAGGGCAATGAGACAAAAGCCACAGTGTACATCCACCCATTGTTAAATAGTTTCAAGTTCTTAGTGAGCGTGGTAGTATCTTGACTATATCCCTCAAAACCAATGAAAGTATTGATTCAGTTCACCCACTGTATCTCACACACCCATTTGTTTTTGAGTGAAATGAAAAAGACAACAGAATATGACATGAAAGCTGGAAGGAGGTTATGCCATGACCTGTGGAATTGTTAATCTACCACCATATTACTTTCATAGTCATTTATGCTTCCGCTTAAATAAAACTCCAGCTGACTTTCTGGGTGAAATGGCAACTCTCTGTGTGTGTGTGTGTGTGTGTGTGTGTGTGTGTGTGCGCGTGCACGCAAGCGTACCCTTAAGTCTCCTGTCAATTTATGACGACTCCATGAATATCATAGGGTTTTCTTAAGCAAGGACTACTCAGAGGTGGTTGTGCCAGTTCCTTGCTCTGAAATATAGCCTACAGAACCTGGTATTCTACTCAATTAAAAATTTACAGATTGTCAAAGAAGCAGAACAAAGATTAGATGAAAAGCCTTTTTCGTAACAATAATCTGAACTGTTCTGTCAAGTTCTGTATTTTTGAATATGGTGAGTTTCTGGCGCCCTCATGTGGCCCAAGTGCCAAAAGCCTCAAATGTCAAGAACAATAAAATTAAATTTTTTAAAAAAATGGATCTGCAGTGTGGACAATAATTCAACAGTGAGGCTCTGTTGGCCTCATGAAACACATAAAAAAAGAATGCCTACATCAGCAAAGCACAGGGATTGATAAACAGCCTTAATCCTCAATTTACAGCTCTTCATTGTGCATTATTTTATACAGACACATTAGAAAGGAAAGCCACTCATTTATATTTAAATGCCTCCACAATCACAGCTTTCTAAAGAGAGGAAAGGAAGTAAGTATATTTCTCCGTCCTAAGTCAGGAATCTAAATAATATATTTTCAGATGAAATTCTGGCTAGAAAAATGAAACTTCAAATTCTGCAGTTCAAAACAAATAAATGATTGATATTCCTAAGCTGATTTATTCAATGCTCAGAGCAAGTCACTGCAATGTCAGAAAAAAGCTGACGTTCCATCACTATCCATCAGGTTCATTAATTAAAATATTAATATAGATGGCTTGGGGTAGACCTAGGTGAACAAATCGCTTAACATTATGTAATATATAAATGGAAACTAATAGTGGAACAGAAGCCCAGCTTCTTTCCCACTTTACCAGCATTATTTCTCTTTCACACACACCCCTCCACTGAGTATAAAGCATTCTACCTTTCTATGTACACACAAACACACCTCCTTATTTTCATTCCTAGTTCATAGACTTCCATTCACACCTTTCAATCATTAGCTGAAACGATCATACCATGAGGATCTAATAGTTATATGATGTTTATACAACCTTTCAAAATTAGTATACAATATGTATTAGTAAAAAATTCCTTGCCTGCTCATTTGTAAGGCATGAAATCCAATTCACCTTTCAAGACCTTGACAAGGAGTCTGGGGGGCATTATGATTAAAGACGCTCCAAGGTAGAGGACCCTGGACAATGCTCAGTGGAGATACAGGTATTTGGTCTCCATGTTGGTAGACTCCTCTGGGAAGAGGAGACTGAGTCCAACCCCTCAAAAAAGGTGCTGTGGATGAGCAAAAGGAAGGAGGAAGCCAGCAAAGAATGAATGACATGTGGCCTTTGGAGCATCAACCCAGTCATAGAGCTGGATTCTTAATGGTGCAACTGGTACAATTCCTTGAAGTCTCTTACTGGCTAGGCGCTCAGTGCTGAAGGGAAAATATGAAGCTTGCCTTTCTCTTCCTACCCAGTCACCTCCTGAATTTCTCAGTGTTTTGGTCATCATCAACACTGTGAGTGTTACCTGAGTTAAAATGTTCAGGATTAGGTTGTTAGTATTACTGAAGCTGCACAGCTCAAAATAGCTTTGCATAGGAAGATTTATATGCTGCTATTCCCCTTTGCATATTTATTTATTTATTTATTTATTTGTCACTGAATTAATTGCTATGCCACTATTCTTAGAATAGGTAGACATACACACAGAGGGGGCCTTGTTTTTGGAAGTGCTCCAGCTCCCAGCCATCTTAATCCAGCTTTGCTCTAGGAAACTAATAGCCTCAACAACATCATATCTACCTTCTTGCACAGCAATATCTTCTCTCTTCTGGAAGGAGATCTTGTCTACACTCTACCAGTAGCTTTTCCTTCAACAACCACATCAAGACTATCTCTCAGATCATCCATCCTTGATCCCTCACTGGCTTCCTAGACTGACTCCAACAACTGTGTCATAACAGTGAGGGGAAGACCAAGGTAAAGATTTTCATGTATGGATTTTCACATATAAACTTTCACATATTCCATATGTGATGGACTTTTGGAAGGCAAAAAGTTATTGGTCTAAGATTTGCATGTTAATTCAAAAAACTTTAAAGGTGGATTTTCTAATGTGACCAGAAATGCTTTTCTGGGCATTGCAGACAAAGAATTAGGTAAAAACTATGGATGGCTTCTATGGCATGTAATAACAGCAGCAAGAACACTGTTTGTTCAAACCTGGAAATAGACTGAGGCACCGATAATGAGAGACTGGCTTGTTAAGGTTGCTAAGTGAGCCCAAATTGCCAAACAGAAGTTTTAAAAGATAAGCCAACTGATGATTTTTTTTTAAGACTGGAAACTGTTTGTGGCAATTTTCTGAGCAAGAAGATATCTAACAATGCAATAATCTGTGGCTGTGCTTACTAGTAATTCTAATAGGAATACTTTTGGATCTGTAATGATAGAATTTTTTTTATTTTTTTCTTTCATTACAGTTTAGCTTGAGAGATCAGAGCATTTTTGTGTTTCAGTAAGTTACTGTTTAATGTTTTAATTTAGTCAGTGTTCAGTGTTTAATTTAGTGCCCTGATACAAGTTGAATATCTCTTTTCCAAAATCCTTGGGACCAGACATGTTTGGGATGTTTTCAGATTTTGGAATATTTGCATATCCATGAGATTATATACCATTCTTTCAATGCAGGACCCGCTCTTTTGTCAGTTCTTCTCCTCTTGCCTTCCTCCTGTAGGGAATATGAGGGAATTATGGAGGCTCACTTGGGACCATGCACGCTCTACCTGCAAAATCTCTCAGTTCGCTTTGCACCTTTTTTCCCCCCTCGCGACTCACTTGGGACCATGCACGCATGCACAAGATGCTTGCAAAGTGAACTGAAAGGTGGGCGGGAAGGCACCAAGCTGAGACATTGCAAGCAGCATGCTTGCATGGTCCAAAGCAAGCTGAGATGGGGGAAAAGGTGCCAACCCAACTGAGCGATTTTTAAATCAGTGTGCACATTCCCAAACAAGCCTCCATAATTCCCTCATGTTGCTTACATGAAGAAGACTGGGTTCTGCTTTTCAAAAGCATTCAGATTTTGAAGCATTTTGGATTTTGGATTTTTGGACAAGAGATGCTCAACCTGTTATTATGTTTTGTTTCAGTTTTCTTCTTTCTGCCTTTCTTTTTCATTTATTTCTGAATGTATATTTCTTTGATTGTGAATCAAATTGTTTGTGCAATAAACTAATAAACGAATAACTAAAAAAAAGATAAAAACTACCAATATGGACTAGATGAGAAACTTTCTCCATATAAGTTTAAAAGCAAATAATGCTACCTAGCTCCAGAGAAATATAGGTTCACTTGTCCCCAACCTTCATTCCCATTCTTATTACATATTGTGTGAATCATTATTCTCTTGTAGCTTCATTACATGACAAAATTGCAATTCACCCTAACAATGATCTCACTTCCACTTTTCAACCCCTATTTGACGTCCCAAAATTCACTACAACAGAAACTGATTTTGGACAGATGAGAGTTTACCTCTGAAGAGAGTGATCCAGATTCATAGTTAAGTCTAGTGATTTACAGATCTACGGAAGTCCACCTCTGGGGTAGACCAAAATATTTTTCCAGCTCACTTTTTTGGAGGATGCTGTAAAAACTCACTCTGAAGATTAGATTGAACATGTGTTGAAACCTAACAGCTTGGGGAGAGGGATCGCTTTTAAAGGCAAAGTGTCAAGAGGTTTAAAATAAAGAAATGTTTTTTGTCAATGTGGAGGCTGGGGACTTACTGGCCCAGCTGACTGGCAATGCTTCCTTGGTAATTTTGGGCACAGTAAACACTATTGCCATGATGTGCTGTCACTCCTGGGGCATTCTGTGACAAAGGAGGATACGGCTGCATAGGCACAGACATCTCCCTCTCACGCTGCAAGAATCACAAAGTCAATGTTGCTGGGCTGCTAAGAATAGGCTAGCCACGCTTTAGAGCTGCAGCTAAGCATTTTGCTTTATAAAAGACAAAGTGATAAGTCTACCCCATCCTCATCCACAATGTATTCACACACAACTGCCATGTGGTTAATATGCTTTAGGAATGTGCATATTGATACACAAATGCAATTTTCATAGGGGACACATAGTCCTACAGAATGATAGGGGGTGTTAATAAGTCTACCTTCAGCCAAGAGTGTAGCAGTAAGGGATGGGGAAATGAAATAATTGCCCACTCAAATAAAAATTGTTTCCCTCCCCCACAAGAATTCTCCTTCATCTCCAAATTTCAAGCATTGCAATAATTTAAAACTTCAGTTGAACATTTTAAAATACAGTTTAAGAATCCAAAGGACAGGTAAGGTTACTGAGGGAATTCAGACACAGCAAACAGAAGAGTTCCAGGTATTTACAGTTAAAAATATCTCACTGTCCACAGTGCTAGAAAGGACTGAACGAAAATTTCATTAGGGAAGAGACTCTTATTGGGGCCAATGTTTTCAGTCCCCTCCCCTATAATACATTCCTGGCTTTAGCTATAGTTTGGTAGCTAGTAACATAAACTTTGTTACCAAGTTTTCTTTCCTTTTTCTAAGGTGAAAAATTCTTCCCCATGTTTATCTGCCAGTTGCCTCACAGCACTACTAATTAGCTACCAGCGATCCCAATCAGAAGCTCCAAGCAGCTACTGCTGGCAGCTAATCAAGGCCACGATTTTTATGCTTTTTTTTATAGCCAGGTGAGTCTCTTCTCCTTATTTGAGGGAGAGGTTTCTGCTGCTGCTCTCTACCCTGATCTCCTTCTCCACCAGCTAAATCTAGGAAGAGCAACCAATCCCACAATCTGTTTCCGTTCATACCAGTCATTAACACTGTACCACTCATTACTTCTTCAGCTGGCTTTGAACAGGAGAAGGTTCTAACAGTTATGAATTCTTTTATATCATGTGATGTTCCATGCTTCAGCAAAGTCACCTGCCTTTTCAGTTTGAACTACTGTGCCTTTGCAGCAGGAAAGGTTCAGGTGCTGCAGGTTTCAGAATGGGAGTCCTACACCATTTCCGCACAACAACACTTTTCAGCATCATTCCATTGCAATCTTAGCTGCACTGCTGCCAGGAAGGGAGCACAATGGGAACACTCCCCTCCGCACCTGACCGGCTCCCTGTGGAAAGCAGTGCAAGCAACGTCTGTCTGCCTTCTGCAGCACAGCCAGGCTTTTTCCCATGCTGTGCTGCGGAAGGAAGAACCACCATTGTGCTTCCTGCCCTTCCACATGGCAAGTAAGTACGGGAGCATCATATGATCATGGGTGCTTAATGGATTTAATCCATTAAGCAAATATCCCAGGATTGCGATGCATGAGGACAGGATGGCAGTGAGGCCGCAACAACGTTGTGCGAAAGCACAACCTTGCAGACCACTGTCATCCCGTCCCTGTAGCAGGACGGCAACGCCATGTAGAAATGTCTCTAGAGAGCAGGCACTGCTAATCAGGCACTCTCTCTCCCAGTGGGAGTGTTGGCCAGAGGCCCCACTGAGGCACCTGCCAGGCCTGGGAAACCAAGTGACCCCAAGAGGAGCAAGGTAGTGGCTTTAATTGACATTTACCTCCTAAAGTTGAGACAAAGCAAGCTGCCTTTCATCAGACAGGGCAAATCACTGCCCCAGAGAAGCCATGAGAATCATACAATATTATCACCATGAGCACCATACAAACAATCAGTCTTCTATCTAATTTTTATCTTAAGCCTTCAGCAAAGCTGAATTTGGCTACCTGGAGGTGCAAGACTGTTATTGTTGTTCTTGCCTTCAAGTCATTTCCAACTTACACAGACTCTAAGACGAGCCTATCATGAGATTTTCTTGTCAAGATTTGTTCACAGAGGGTTTGCCCTTGCCTTCCTTTGAGGCTGAGAGAGTGTTACTTGCCCAAGTGCATTTCCCAGTGCATTTCCATGGCTGAGCAGAGATTTGAACCCTGGTCTCCAGAATTTAATGTCTCCAACATTTAAACCACCACACTACACTGGCTCATGTCTGAGACATTCAAGATACAATTGAGCCAAAGTGCCTGACACCTGTTACTACCTCAATGGTGTGGGCTAAGGATATCTAAAAATTTCCTTCTCCCATTTATACCAAGATACATCATGAGTTTTCTTGAAAAGCCAAATCTGGGTGTAGCAATCAAGTGAAACAAGTCATGTGGCCACCAGAAACAGCATCATCTTGGTGCAGGTACCCTAGTGGTAGAAAGTCCTCTCTAGAGGGGCTTGCTTGGTGCCTTCTTGGTGGTAATTTCTGTATCAGAGGTAGGATTTTTTTTTAAGTTCCTCCAGACAGGGCTTTTTTTGTTCTTAATCACTATTTAGGTACCGTGTATTTTTATTCTTCTCACTGCTGGAAATTTTATACTTGTTTAGTTACAATAAATACAAAATGTTTTCATAAAATGTTACCCCATTTTTTCGGATTAAATTAGTGAATACATTGTTGCCTAAAACTGGGGAACTAGACAAACATAACAGACTGTCTAGAACAGTGGTTCTCAACCTGTGGGTCCCCAGATGTTCATGGACTTCAGCTCCCAGAAGCCCCAGCCACTATGGTCAATGCTCAGGGCTTCTGGGAGCCGGAGTCCAAAAACTTCTGGGGACCCACAGGTTGAGAACCACTGGTTTAGAAGGAACTTGCAATTTTTCACCTGAGAAAGGGGAAGCGGGTGGGAGAGAGATGCTCCTTCATCACAGCACATATTCTCCCATCTGGTGCAGCCCCTCCTAGTGGTTTATTTCAATATATGTGTATACAGCATTGCCAGGCATCTCACTAATTCATACATTAAAATGAATACATGATTGGAAGCTTTCGCTACCTCAGCATTTTTATAAGGAGAAGCAATCCCTCAACCACTGCAATGGCCATATGAAGAATGTAATATGCTGAACACTTTTCAAAAGTAATTAGTTTGGCATTCTTACCTGTTAAGACTTTTCAAGTCCTTCTCCATTTTCACAATATCATGCATTTTGTAGATGAACCACTTGTCAATGGCTGTTAGTTTATGAATATCCTCTACAGGCATGTTGTCTTTCAAAGCCTGCCAAAAAGAGGTCTCAATTAATCATAACTTCATGTCCCATGAACCAGTTTCCTCCTGAGTACCAGTGAAAATATGTGGTAAGTATTCCTGACCTTCACTTCCACTTAGCCCCTCCCCAAGAATGCTTCCAAGAATATATGTTATGGTCTACTTTTTAAGTGCAATTGAGCCAAAACAACTGAATCAGTTTTAATGCACCTTTGTTTATTTGAATTTCCTTTTAATAGTCCCTTCAAAACTACAGTCAGCCCCCCAAATTTGCGGGTTTCACTTTTGCAGATTTGATTATCCACGGATTATTTGCTGTCACCTCTGCTGCCTCTCTAGGCCATTTTTAATAGGGACTACAAGCCTCATGAGACTGAGAAACTGCAAATGAGGCTTTTAAGTCCCTATTAAAATTGGTGTGGGACAGCAGTGGGGATGGAAGTAAGCCCCACCAGTCAGCCACTTCTGCCTTGTGAAGGAACCCTGAGACCTCAAAGGGATCCATGGTGGGTTGAATATGGTGATCATATTTTTGTGTGTGTTAAATATGGTTTGGGAGGGCCTAGAGTTATTCACGTTTTTTTTCACTTTCATGGGGGTCCTGTGCCCCTAACCCTAGCGAATGTGGAGGGAAGACTGTAAGTATATGTTTATCTACGTTCTGAACAGCAGAAAGAACAATTCAGAAACTGCAAAGGCTGGTTTCCAAGATTGTAGGCCCTGTCCCCTGCATATGGACCATTTATTAAATTTATTTTATCTGTTCGGTATTCAGCTTTATTTGGGTCTATGGATGAACACAAGCATAACTTGCATGAATCACATACACTAAGATGGGTTTGCTGAATAATATAAGGCAACTGCCAGGGCTGGGGACAACACATTGCCTCCCCTCCACCCCCGAAAGAGCCTGGGAAGAGAAACATTGACAATTTTCAGCAGTTTTTGAACTGTCCTCCCACCTCCTCCATCATTTTCATGAAAATTTAGGCTCAAAGTCAGCTCAGCTTCATTTACTGTCTTACTGTCTATCATCATTTCCTGAACTAAGAGTGGCCTTGAAATACACTTGTCTATTGGTTCTCATGTTCTGTTCCAGGGGACACTGTGTTTCCTTGAAACCCATGTCAGAAGTTGCTCAATAAGAAGACCAGGCATGGACAATAAACTTTCCTGGGATGTTTGTTCACAGCTATCAAGGATTCTCTACAACAATTACAGGGAAGTTTAGGGTGCACAACTGCTTAACGGAGAGCAATAATAAGGACTAATACAGTGGGATGTTGCCCAACTTGAACCAATCACAATCAGTGGACTGGGGGTTTGTAGCAGCAATGAGTCAATAAATCACCAAATGAGTCAAGATGGAAATGGCTCCTTGAGAACAGGATGTTTGAAAATCTTGATATTACTTTATATAATTGGAGCCTTGCATGAAAGTGATTATATAATATAGCACCAACAACATTCTGTTTGGCCATTTTTGGCATCACATCAGCATGTCTCTGATCAAGAAAGCTTCTGCACCTACAGCTCTTTTTCTAATGAGAAAATAACCTGAATTTATCCAAAAGACCATTGGTATGTATGTGTCTTCAAGCTGCCTGTAAAACCTATGGCATGAATTTCAAAGGGTTTTCTAAAGCAAGGAATAATTAGAGGTGGTTTGCCAATTCCTTCCTCTGAAATATCTCCTATAGCACCTGGTATTCCTTGGAAGTCTTCATCCAAGTAACTAACCAGGGCTAACTCTGCTTAGCTTCCAAGATCAGATGAGATCTGATACCTTCATGGTACTTCAGCCTAAAATACCATTTATCCAACACTTAAAAAAAAGGCTTAGCTACCAAGAGGGCAAGTTCAGTGGTAACAAGAATAAAAACTGAGGAGCATCCAGGAAAAACCACAAAAGAAAAAGGAGACATATTTCTAGATGTTGCCAGATGACATTTATTACCTTAACAACCCGTCATGTTTTGACCTGTCAATACACTTTTTCTTCAAGGATTATACAAAGAATAAAAAGAATAACATAAATACATATAAGATATCATAACCAGTAGAATCTGTTCTGTGCTTCTACATTGCCTAGAACTTGTCTATGCCCACTTAAAGTCAAAACTGCTTATTTTGCTGGTGCTGGTTATTTTAATTGTGATTGGTTTGTTGTTTTTAATACGTATTTTAATTTTGTTTTAATTGCTACTGTTGTTTAATATATATTTTAACTTTTACATGTTATAGTTTTAACTATGTTTTCTTTTTAAACTATTGTAAACAGCTTTGGGTCCTTTCAAAGAGAAAGGTGGGGTATAAATAAAGATAACAGCAACAACAACTGTGTAAATTTTGACCAGCAGATGCCAATCCCACTGGCTGGCAAAATAATTCCTCAGCAAGTCCCTTCATGGAACATCATTCTCCAGCAGACCTTAGAGTTGGGGTTTCAAAGAAGATAACTTCCATTTAGGACTATTCTGGAAAAAGAAGTTGTATGGATTCCAAAATTAAAAACTTTGGGCCCTTCAGTCCTGAACAAAGACAATGAGTTGTCTCCCACTCTTATAAAAGCTTGCACAATTTTCAGACATTGCTTTTTCCTTTGTCCAGATACTTACATACAGCTCTTGAACTTTTAACTATGTATTCTACCATCTGCTTATAATACACACACATGGACAATTTTAAAAAGATTGAGCCTTTATTCATATGCTTTCATTTTGTAAGAAATCAGTTTTAAAAAGCAAGTGATATTGAAGTTTCCTGATAGCTATTTCCACAGTTTTGACCATAAGTGGGTATGTACAGGCTACAAGCAGGGTAGAAATACAGAGAGGATTCTACTGTTTATGACTTTATACATGCACTTTAGTATCGTCCTCCATGTTATTCGTATAGCCCTTGAAGAAGGCACTAGAGTTTCCGTTGGCCAAAACACATCCATGAGGCTATTTAGCTAATAAATGTCATCTTCCAGCATTTGGGGAAGTATTTCCCTTTGAAGATCAATGGCAGCCTCCACCTGCAATCCAAAGTAGAATACTCTAGAAATGCTGTCTTGGTTCATGCGACTCACTGAGAACCATGCCCCATATCATGAACTTTTGTGGCCAATGACCTACTTCCTCAAATACATGAAATGAAGCAAAACTCTCATCATATTTGGCTCAGCACTTCACGTATTTTGCTATCCTTGGCATCTTGACTCTTAAGTTCTTTAACAGCAAGGAAACACTTGATATTACAGAGGTCGTAGCTGTGCGTGCATTCCAAATGCAAAGAGTCATAACTCTTCTCAGCCCAACCAAAAAGAAAAAGGCATTTCTTAAGGAGAGTGAGGGTTAAAGAAGGACTTTTGACAAGACTCGCAACATGACTTAACAAGGCTTTGCACTTAATAGGAATAAATTGCTCATTCTTTAAATATCAGCACAATGTTTAGAGATTTCTGACCAGCACAGTTCCAGCTGTCTGAGCTATATTTTAAAAAGTGAAGAAAGCTGAAGTTTTCAAAATCAGAAAGAACCTAAGAGACATTTCCATATTCTTGATAAATCAGTGTCTGTTCTTCTCAGAACTGCAGCATATTGATGGTGAGGAATCAAAAGGACTTTGTGTAATACGGTATGGAATCTGAGAGGAGAGGAAGGAATGCCAATTCATGTTTCTTTGAAGAAAAATTAACTGGAATAGCTTACTTGGTCCTACTTAATTAGTGAATACTATAAGGCTGCCACTCTATTTGCCTATGGGGCTGAGCCCTCTTCTGCTTAGGCAGAAAATCACAGGAACATGTGGCAGAATTTGTCACTATACAGAATTTGTGGACAATTGTTTTCAATTAATCATTTGGCACTCGTAACTCTACTACGTGTTCTGCTATGTTCAAGCTATTTTGTAGCAGAATATCACATCCTCCCCATTCTGCTCTTAATAATAAAACAGCAGCATGCTCAACCATAGAAGTGTTTTAGTCATCCCTCTTCTCTCAGAAGTAGGACCATGTGGTCCTAATGAACCTAGTGATGATCTGCCTTCTGGAACAGAGCAGACATCCCTGTATGCAGATTAAAGTAAGAACTGGTCATTCTGCCATGGTGGCAATCAAATAAACTGAAAACGTGGGTCTTCGAAACCTTATAAAATCATCAGTGAAAGTAAAGATTATAAATCTTTCATACAGGACAAATGAGATCAATTTTTTTTTCTTACAGAAATACCTTGCACATTGCATACAGTCGTATGCTAGAAGGTTCAGCCAGCTCTTTCGTGAGATCCACATTGCAAGCCCAGTCTTTGTTCATTGGCAAGCATGATGTGAAGCCATCGACTGAAGGGTGACACATTCTTAATGCCTTTTGAAAGCTCTCTTCGAAAGTACGCCCAATAGCCATAACCTGCAATAAGGAAATCTTGTTACTGGCAACCACAAAAGATGCCCTTGTTTGAGGATAACTCAAACATCTCCTTGGAGATAAAATAAGAAATGTTTACATTCTCCTGCAACTTAAGATTTTTAAAAAATAGCCAGAAAATTTGGCAGATCTTCTGCTCGGGGCTGCTTAGAAGATCCAGTATAATGAAATGACCTACGTATTTATAAAAGCCAGTAATAAAGAGAGCAATAGCATGTAATCTGAAAACTGCTGGTCAGTATGTACTTACCTTTTAAACATAAAAAGAATTCTGTTACAAATATGTTTCACATTTTTCTTGAAGGCTGAAGAGAGAGATTTTTCTCAAAATCTCACCTGAGTGAAACTATATATGTGCTAGATGCAAAAAAAATCTATTAATTTCCTAAAAACTGCTGGATGTGAACTTGGTAGTGATTCTTATTCATTATTTTTGATATATTTAATTTTGCAAATTTATCAACACTGCATCAAAACTCATACTTACAGTCAATAATATTAAGCTCATTAGATATAGATTTCCTCTGTAGCTAGAAGACATTGTTTTAGCTTTTTTGAATATTTGTGAAGCAAATGGCCTTAATATGGATCCCTCTTATGGCAGCTGAGGTAACAATGATAAGACAAAAAAACAGTCCAGACTAACAAGCTGACTAAAATCTGGAGCAATTGGGCCCTGATCCTATGCATACTTATCAAGCAGGATGCAGCTTGCTTATGACTAGATATGCACAGAATCAAGCTGCACATGTATAAATATAGCATTTTTTATTTATTTCTATACCGCCTATCAACTAGTGTTATCTAAGCGGTTTACAATGTATTTTAGCTAATTGCCCCCAACAAGCTGGGTACTCATTTTACCGACCTGCGAAAGGATGGAAGGCTGAGTCAACCTTGGAGCCTGGCAGGACTGAACTCACAACCTTGTGGTTGCAGTACTGGCATTTAACCACTGCGCCACCGGGCTGGCTTTAGGTGCACTCCTACAGCCTAGGGCTCAGAATCATGGGGCCCTCCAGACATCATGGAACTCCAAGTCTCAACAGCCCTAAACAGCAATCCCCGGTGGCTGGAATGTCAGAGGGTGTAGTCCATCAACATCTGGAGGACTACATGATCCCTCACTCTATTATAACAATTCAGAGGGGACACCAGATGAGACATAAGTTCCACTCAGCTGGCAGAGAGACAGGCCCATCAGCAGGACAGCACTCAAACCATCTCAGCCCTCCCTTGCCTAGCAGATGTGTGGAAAGCTCTGTAGATATAAGCATCCCACCAGTGGTGGAGGAGGAAATAGGAGATATTTGGGGAATATGTTAAGGATCCACAAGAATGTAAGCCCCATTGTCTACAATCAAAGGGAAAAGAGAAAAACAGTACAATAGAAACACACAGTCCTGAATATTGCCTTGATCTATGGCGGATGACTTAGAAGTCAGTGGTTAGTGTTATCATCTACTATTTTGCACAGTTTTGTTAGTGCATCATTCTTTTTTGTGAGTTTTATGCCGTTTAAAGGCTTAAGCAGTGTTTCATTTACTGCGTTAATCTAATGGAAAAGTTGTCTATACCTGTGTTAAATACTTGAATAACCTTGCAAAATAATTGTCTTTTCAAACACTTTGCATAATTTTTCAAATCAGCAATTATTCTAACTGTGATTATTTGGCTAAGCAGCTCCTCCTGAGTTCTACTTTGTCCAAAAAGGAATGATGTAACATATCATTCTTGGTTCTTGGAAAAGAAAGAAGATAATTGATTTTCTAAACTAGGTCTCAGAGGTCAAAATAATTTAGCCAAACAGATATTTGGCAAACATTATAGGGAAAAAGGGAGACCAGCAAATACATCATTGATTGTTGTATTTAAGGTAGCTAATGTGTAATTAGCTAATTAGCTGAATGATTTATCCATTTTGCCTCATTCCATTCCTCTTGAAACTTAGAGATGAAGCTGTTGATATTCCTTGAGACAGGCTTAAATTAAGATTTTAAATGTCAGGTTCTTTTCTACTACTACCTTTATAAATTATTCTGTACAAAAGGATTCAGTTCTTAAAGAGAAATAATTTATGGAAAAGCAACTCAATGTATAACAGACCAGCAAATGTCATTTTAAAAAAATCCATTGTTATTAGTGCACAGTCCTACAACTTTGGGACTGCATCCCAGAGACCATAGGATTGATCAGCTCTCTCCCATAGGTCATCAATAATGCTATGACTTCATAAAGGAATAGCCAATCTCAGGTCTCCCCTTTTGGTTCTATCCAGGTGTATCAAGGCTTTCCACAATGACTTCCTTTTGATATCAGAACTTCCTACCTCATGGGGCAAGTGGGTATGTTAGAAGGTCGCAATGGACAAGAACGAAGAGGGCAGGGATCTTGACCCACAGCTTGATCTACAGTTCTCCCCACCCCCAACAAAGAGTGGAATTTAGATTAGTCTTATGCTTGTCTAACTGTCTTTACTCCATCTGAAGTTTCCTTTGTGCAAATGGACAGTAGGCTTTGCAAAGTGAGGGGAGGGGCAAAAATATGTTTCAGGTTTTGCTTCTTCCCTTTCAGCAAAAGCATGGCAAGACTTTGGATGGATCAAAGCCTCTGACATTGCAGTGGTTCACCTGCAGGCCTCCTGCACCTAAGGATTGCAACCTCTAAGTTATAAACTGCCGTATCAAAGGAGAAAATATGTAAGGAAACCTGGATCTCAATGACTTACACTACCAAAATCATCACACTTCATCAACAGATAGAAAAATGGAATCTGGTACACAAGTAGACCAAGACTTTAAGCAAAATCATAAAATTGGGGATTTGTACAATGTGTTCTCAAACAATGGAAGATGTAAAACTGTAACAATAGCTATCACTCCACAAACTGTAAGTAAGTCTCACCTCCAACAATATATTTGGATACCATTTAACCTTTTCCATGCACTAAAAAAACCCAAAAACAACCTCACTTTGAAATGCCAGGCTAATATGTAACTACTGTAGCCTGGACTGCTAGTCTGATAACCACTGCATGTAAGGGGCTTATGGTTTACATCAGCTTATTCCAATGTGACCAAGAGCACATGAAACATTTACACAGGAAAGGACTTCATCCCTGGCCCACATGATGTATAGAACAGACTGAAAATATTCTCTTTTAGAGAACTCCCAAGAAAGATATGCACATACCCAGAAAAATCACTGTGTGGAAATACATGCTAATGAACCCACTTCTGATCTCTCTTCCAAATGGCGGCCCACAGACTACTCCAAAGTAAATGCTCTGAGGCTTTTAGCCAGACAACCACAAGGGCATTGGGTTACCCGGAGCTCCACAGACAGTTCTACCACACATTATCATTCATCCTGACCTAACCCATTTGTCTAAAGGCAATTAAAGCTTAATTGCTGGATAACCAGGAGGTGGTCTGCAGAGTTAAAGTTCAGGTTAAGAGTCAAGACAGCAAGGCAGCCATCCAACAGGGAGCACAACAACACTATAGGCTGTTTCAGCCTTTGAAAGAATTAAGCATTTCCTACATTTTGTAAGAAGGCTTAGAGCTGTCATAACACTTAAGCTATTCAAGCACAGATTTAGGCTTTAACAAACTTAATGTGGGAGCAGACAGAGATCAAGAAAATGTTGCTATTTATACAATACTCCTCCAAGCCTTTTATATATATTATTTCATTAATCATAACAACTCTTTAAGGCATGTCAGTATTATTTTCCCATTACTGCACATTGGAGATGGGACTGAGAGAAACGCAGCTTACCTAACGCAACCTCTTATGTTTGTAACTGAAAGGAAGATTTGAATCAGGGACCTCCAGCTTCACAGCTCGCTCTCATGCAGTTCTTTCCCACTGAATACACTATTATGACCGGAATTTTAAAGTCTGTTTCCTTAGTGCTTTCTACCTTGCACCAATAATATAGCATTAGAAATAGTATTACAAATCCTCAAAGATATTGAGGGCATATCTGTACCACACACACACACAGAGGTGTTTAGAAGTTAATTCTATTTTCCCAGGAAATCCTGGAAATGGTAGTTCTATAGACAGGGTCACCACCTCAGTAGCATAGAATCACCCTCTACCTCAACATGCTGTGATGTTTTCTCTGTGAGGAAGCCGTGATAGTATAAAACATACATATACAACACAGATAGTGTCTTATTTGTCACAATAGTGTTGGTAGGAGACTTCCTAGTGAACAAATTAGCAGAAAATCCTAGCTCTTTATATTCCTGCCAGGACCTCATGAGATATTGTCAAGGCAGGTGGCTCTCCATGAAGTTCAGACTGTCCTCCATCTGAACAATGAGGACAATAATAACTTTACAACAATACAAATAAACTTTACAACAATAACTTTACAACAAGATAAAATATGTGAAATTCTGAATACTCAGAAGTGCTCCACAAACATGAACGGCAGAATCCTGTTAAAAACCAGTGGAACAGGAAGTTCTATCAATATAACAGCAGAATTGTGGATGGGGACAGAAGTACCCCAGCCTAGCTGGATGGGAGTGGGTGTAGGAAGTGATGCCAGATCACCATCTTACTAGGAGTACCATCAACAGTGGCACTGTGAGGAACTGTAGGGAACCACTTGCTTAAGGAAACCTCCTTAGGCAAGCCCATTTGAGGCACACTTACTAGTACAACTGGAAGTTCTGGCTACATAG
The DNA here is from genome assembly GCA_948472985.1 of Iguana delicatissima. Classification (NCBI taxonomy): domain Eukaryota; kingdom Metazoa; phylum Chordata; class Lepidosauria; order Squamata; family Iguanidae; genus Iguana; species Iguana delicatissima. Next base: position 384,080 of record CAOKZL010001495.1, on the reverse strand, counting down.
TGCCCTACTTCTAGCAGCAATATCATAATGTCCATTGACAACAACAGCAGCAGCAGCAATAACTCACCACCTGAAGGTTAAGCCATTCATCAACTAAGAGCATTTCTAAGAAAAGAAAATATAATTCTAGGACTCACCTCACCCACACTCTTCATGGAGCTCCCAATCTTGCTGGAGGCACCCTGAAAGCGGTCAAGGTCCCAGCGGGGTACCTTGGTTACTATGTAGTCCAGGCTTGGCTCAAAACAGGCAGTTGTCTTTCCTGACACTACATTCTCAATTTCAGGTAAAGGTATTCCAAGGGCTATTTTGGCAGCAATGAAGGCTAAAGGATACCTGGCACCAAATGACAAAGGAAAACACTTTCAAATTGGGAGGAATTTGCTGAAAATAATGCAAGGAAACATATGTGAATGACTATATAGATCAAAGTGGCTTGCGTGGCCTTCTTGTAAGTGAACAGATTTTCCTTAAAATTCATGGACAATTGTAACTGAGGTATATAAAATGGCTCTTGGTTTCACAGCTAAGTTGATACAGTTCCTAGCCTATGTACAACTTAACAGCCTGGAGCTGCTCTGTTCTGCACTTCCAGTCTATAGCGAGTATTAAAGACTTATTATTGAATCAAGATGATGATATTGAGCCCATAAGTTAGTAAGGGTAATGAACTGATAAAAGGTAAGGGACTATGGCTGGTGGGGACAAAAAATAAGGACAGAAGACAGAGACTTATAGTTGATGGGTACATGAAATAAGGCATTCTCAGTGGCTTCCCCTTCCAAGGGAGACTAGAATGGCCCTCCTGTTGCAGTCCTTCCAACAGAAGGCAAATCCTTTTTTATTCCAACAGGCTCTTAGAACTGAAGATATTTAGAGAAGTGGTTTTTAAGAGGGTGCTGTATTGTTTTAACTCTACTGTTTTTAAGTTGCTTTTTATTATTTTTAAATGTCTCTTTAAAATTCTTTCAACATTATTGATTGTTTATTTTAATGTTGATTTTTTGATCATTTTTAGCCATATGTACTCATTTTAATCTGTAAGCTGTCATTTTGGGGGACTCATGGCAGAGTATAAAATAAAGTTGATGATGGCAACAACAGCAACAGAACATCAGGAATTACTACGAGATGGCTGGATGGTTTGCAAAACAGATCAGGAGGATTTCTAGTTCTAAATTGGATTTCTAGCTCTAAATTGTATAACAATTACAAGTAAAGGAATTCTCTCACACACCCACACCTCTAGAATTGGCTGTTAGAATCTCTGAACTGCAGTAACTTAGCTATAAACTTATATTTATATGTAGAGGTAAGCACCCTAATCTATGGTGCATGAGGTATAGTAAGTTACTGATACAGCTTTCTTTTTAGCTCCAAATCTTAGTGTTTTTATTAAAACAAAGCAGATCCTAGAAACTTGATAGTTGTTGTCTCTCAGTATCATTTTTCACCTTACCCTGTGGCCTTTGAGGCTAAGGCAGAGCTTCGAGAAAGTCTAGCATTAACTTCAATGATAACATACTCCAGAGAGGTGGGATTCAATGCGTACTGGATGTTACACTCTCCCACAATGTTCAAGTGGCGCACAACCTTGATGGTAGATTCCCGTAGCATCTGCAGTTCTTCATTTGACAATGTTTGACTGGGAGCCACTACAATAGAATCACCTGTTTGTGGAAGCAAAACTTTGTAAAAAAATCTCAGGTGTTGGCTGATTCTGGTTACAGAGAAAACAGGTAATCTAATACACTGCTCAAAGTAAAGATTTTATAAAAGTCTCTAAACGTACTTCTAAACGTAATTCAGAATTTTCAAATATATTGACTTAAATCCAGTTTGCTAGTCACAACTAGAGCTGTGAACCAGTGACATTTACAAAAGAGCTGACTTACCATTAAACCACTAAAGTTTTAGTTCAATGAGTCTCTTCTATTTGAGAACAGTAATTAGGAATGGTGATTCTGTAGCCCTCCAGAAGCTGTTGAACTACAACTCCCAACAGCCCTAACCAGCACAGTCAATGGTATAAGGAATGCTAGGAATTCAATGGTTCAAGAACATTTTGAGAGCCACATCATTACCACTCCCAAATTAGCCTAACAGATCAATCTTATCCTTGTTAAATTAGAAGTAAGCCTTACTAGAGTTAACTGGGTTTTATGCCCTAGTTATGCTTATAATTTAAGGCTAAATTATTTCTTATATGATACAATTAAATGGAATAGCAAAAGATTACAAACTGATATTCACAAGCAATGATGCCAAATTATCTCATTTTTGTATTTTACTTAAGGCATTTTTTCCTCAAAAAAACCCAACTATTCAACTCGTCTTGAATTCTACATATTTCTGACGAACTTAAACTCAGCATATGTGCTGTGACCAACAGCTGTGTTCCACATTTGTATAACAGCCTATCCATTGTGCCTGAGCACCATACCAAATTTAATGTCTTTTTATAAAGATTAAACTCTCTACAAGGCTATTTTATGCTATAATTATCAAACATCCTAAATATAAAACTTGCTGAGCTTTGCAATGCTGTTGCCATTGAAGCCTGTGAAATCTTTATTAGTGGGTCCTCCAGACGTTTGAATGGTTGTGGATTGCAGGGAGAAATTTGCCCCTTTTAGGGTTCAAGATTGGAGGTATTAGTCAACTGAAGACAGAGGTTTATCTATGCATATGCCTATCTAGATGTCAGCATTCCAGCTGAGCAATCTAACACCAAACAAACATATAATTTACCATTTGTAGTAGTTTGGAAAATCTATCAAGCAACAACACATAACAACATATAACAACTCAAAGGAATGTACTAAATTACTAACAATTAAACAACAATCATTAAACCATAATGGAAAATTACTAAGCAAGCATCAAGTTAAAGCAATTAATATTGAATCTTTCCCTCATATTTCAGATTGTTATGAGCAGAAACTGCCAGTTAGATTATGGTAAGGTTAGAATGCTCTGAAATGCTTAATCTGCTTTTTCTTGGGTCTCCTAAGAAATTAGTAACTCTAAAATCTTCCCTGGTTCACATTACTTTTCCTTTAGCATGGTTGTAGCTCATTTTGGTTTTAGGCTCATACTCTGTCCTTTCCACATTATAGAATCATAGAGCAGAATCATAGAATTATGGAGTTGGAAGAGACCACACGGGACATCCAGTCCAACCCCCTGCCATACAGGAATACACAGCCAAAGCACCCTCGAAAGCTGGTCATCCAGTCTCTGTTTAAAAACCTCCAAAGAAGGAGACGACCAAATTCTGAAGCAGCATATTTACACTGCCAAACAGCTCTTACATCAGGAAGTTCTTCCTAACACTTAGGTGAAATTTCTTTTCATGTACTTTGAAGCCATTGCTCTGTGCACTAACCTCTGGAGCAGCAGAAAACAAGCTTGCTCCATCCTCTATATATGACATACCTTCAAATATCTAAACGTGGCTGTTGTATCAACTCTTAACCTTCTCTTCTCTGGGCTGAACATACTGTATTTGCTGGCGAATAGGACTCACTTTTTTTCCTGAAAAATACTGTTTGAAAATGGGATGTGTCTTACACACTGATGTGTCTTATACACCAGCAAATACAATTAACCCAGCTTCCTAGAGCCCTGGCGGCGCAGTGGTTAAATGCCAGTACTGCAACCGCAAGGTTGTGAGTTCAATCCTGCCAGGCTCCAAGGTTGACTCAGCCTTCCATCCTTTCGCAGGTCGGTAAAATGAGTACCCAGCTTGTTGGGAGCAATTAGCTAAAAAAATACATTGTAAACCACTTAGATAACACTAGTTGATAGGCGGTATAGAAATAAATGCTATTGCTATATTGCTACTGCCTAAGCCAGTCCTCATAGTGCATGGTTTCCAGGCCTTTTACTATTTTGGTCCCTCTTCTCTGAACATGTTTCAGCTGGTCAATATCCTTCTTGAACTGTGGTGACCACAACTGGACATACATTTCAGGTGAGATCTGACCAAAGCAGAATAGAGTGGTACTATTATTTCCCTTGACTTACACACTATACTCTTATTGATGAAGCCTAGAATCACATGGGCTCTTTTAGCTGCAATATCACAGTGTTGATTCATGTTCAGGATGTGGTCTACTAAGACTCCTAGATCCCATTCACATGTACTGTGGTCAAGCCAAGTGTCACCCATCTGTACATTTCATGTTTTCTGCTTCAGTATCTTCTACTTCTTCCTGTTGAAATTCATTTTGTTAGTTTTGGCCCAGCTCTCCAATTTGTTAAGGTCATTTTGAATTCTGATCCTCTGGATTATTAGCTACCTCTGCTAATTTGGTGTCTGCAGAATTTCTACACATATGATATCCTATTCCACAGCTTATTAGAACCTCAAATTTAGTCTAAAATCCAATATATGTTTATTTGGAAGTAGATCCCTTTGGAACCAGCACAGTGTCATGGTTTAAGCATTGGACTAGGATTCTGGAGACCAGGTTTCAAGTCCCAATTCAGCCATGGAGACCCACTAGGTGACCCTGGTCAAGTCACACTCTCAGCTGCAGCAGATGGTAATAGAAAAACGCCGCTGAACAAATCCTGCCCAGAAAACCCTGTGACAGATTTGCCATAGGGTTGCCTCGAGCTGGACATGACTTAAAGGCACACAACAACAAGTCCTATTGATCTCAATGAAACTGACTTCTCCATAAATGACCATGACAATGTTTTTTTGATTATCCTTGGCCACATTTTCAGTCATACCAGAACCACACAACCTCAGGATCATATATACCAAGGATAGGAAACTGTAGAACAGTGGTTTTCAACCTGTGGGTCCCCAGATGTTTTTGGACTTCAGCTCCCAGAAGCCCTGAGCATTGACCATAGTGGTTGGGGCTTCTGGGAGCTGAAGTCCACAAACATCTGGGGACCCATAGGTTGAGAACCACTGCTGTAGAGGGAGTGGGTGACATTCCCCCATGTAGCTGCCCAGTAGACCACACCAATGCATTTGGTCAATCTTCAGCTGACTTTTTTCCATTGGGAATGCTGACAGGTTCTGGGGATTGAATGATGAAAAGTGACCCATTTCTAGGTGGTTTGGAGAGCTTTTGGCCTGTTTCTAGGAGAAAAATTGCCAGAAAACTGGTCTGAAAAAAATAATTTGGGGGGTCTGAGTGTTTGTAAAGGCTTCTGACTGATCGTAAAAGGTAAATCATCATGTTTGCAGGTAGTCTGGGAGGTCAAAAAAATCACCCAATTTTTTAATTTTGGGGGTCTGGGGAAGCACTTTGGTGGGCTTGAGAGGGTTATCTTAGGGGTCCCAGGGGCTGCATCTGGGCCAACACTTTGCCCACCCCTGATATATACCAACTTCACACTGTCAGTCAAAGTTACTGCATGAAGCATGTGGATGTCAGATGATATCATCAGTAGGTGCATCATGAGAGTACTTTATGTAAAGATCTCGATGGGGTTGGTTCATTTGCAAGAGACATGCACATGCTGAAGGCAGCTTCTCTCCACATGTAAAACATTGTAACTAGATTGTGTCAGCAGGAGAGGCATGCTTTTCCTCTGTTAGTAAAGCAGGCTGGACAAACTACTTGAGTCCCATAGAAATTTACAGTTCTGTGGCTGTAACATGCAATTTTCTTCCCAAAGTACTACATTCCAGAAATAAGGTGAATTGCTCTTAAAAATATGATTATATTTTTTGAAAAGGGCTTGATTTTTAAAAAAAATCATAGTAATTTGAAAGTGCTTTCAGCCTGTACAAAAATTGCACCCTGTCCCAATAGTACCCGAGAATAAGAGAATACATTAAGGCTAATTGGCAATGGCAGCCCATCAAGTTCAAATTGTATCCTTGTTTCTTTTAAAGCATCAAATACAGAGCTCCACACAAACCTACCTGTATGAACTCCCATAGCATCAACATTTTCCATATTGCAGACAGTGATACAGTTGTCAGCTGCATCTCTCACGACTTCATACTCAATCTCTTTCCATCCAACTACCGACTTCTCCACAAGAATTTGGTTGGTCATTGCAAATGCCTTTGTAGTTAAAGAAAAGAGGGGGTTTTTTTTAAGGGTTTTTAAGTTTAAACTCTGAAAGGCTGACATTTCTTGGTATTTGACTTGTACAGAAACAACTTCTGCCAGAGGGTATGTTCCAAAATGTTGACTTACCATTCTACCAAAACATGGCCAATATATTCCAACTTTATAAGAGTGATTAAATAAGTATTACTCACCCCTCTGTTAGAGGAACACTGATCAGTCCAAACGATGCTGTCTCTGTTTCCAAATAGTCAAACTGAGTGAAATTCTATAGCACTTGTGAGATTGTTTTTGTGAGAGGGCATAAAAAAAGAATCAACACTCTCATCCATCATTATTTGTTGAGGTCTCTTTATGTTAAAGATTGGATTATGTCCATTTTAGATTATTGTATTACTGAAATACTATCCCTTATTTTACATGCATAGCAGGTATCCTTCCGTCAACTTCTTGAATACAACAGCAGAACAAATGCTCTGGTAATCAGAATGTTGGTTTACCAAAGCCAACATTGTTTCCAGAAGAAAACTTTCTAAACATGTAAGCAGGAAAAATATAAATACTGATTCTATTTCCTACTGAAAAGTACTCATTGGCCACCTCAACAAAAATTTGTGGCTGTTTTCTTGCTAATTTAGACAATAATGTCATTGGAAAGATTTCATTTCATTTTGTTTTGCTTTGTTTTTATGGAAACATGTAAACAAAAACATTTTGAAATTAATTTAGTGGTTTGTATTAAGGACAAATGAATATGTTTCTGTGCATCTCATTTATCCAAACTGTAATTGCATTACAATGTACAGTCTAAACAAATGAAGCTACTGCTGTACTCTAACAATGACTAAATATACATTAGTTATTATTTGCCATCTCATTTCCCAGTTAAATTTTCAGAGATGGTGGGGCAGGAATAGCTACAGGGAAAATATGTTAAAAGATATGAAGAAAGAAGGTGTAGAGAAAGAGGAAAACTTCTCCAATGTTGATTCTTCATTTTATATCTCTCCCATCCCTAAGGCATATTGTCAGACAGAACATTGGTTCCTATGTTGACCTTGAACTTCCCAACCATCAAGAATACTTCTAAAGCTTCCAAAAAAAAAAAAATTCCCCCATAGACATACTCAAATCAGTTTGGGGAAAAATAGCTTCAAGGTAGGTGCTGTTTTGGCCCTAAAGTTGGTTTGACACTAAGGGCCACCCCCAAAATAGCCACAGAAGCAGTCAAAAGCAACCAGAAGTGACTTCCAGTCAACTGAAATAGTACCTTCTGGTTACTGCCAAGAACAACAATCAAGCTCACTAAAGGTCTCACAGAGGTGAAATGGCCCCACCTAAATGGAAACTCTATTCACAAACAGTACACCTCTGAATACAAGATGCTAAAAAGAAACAACAGGGAAAGACTGTTGCCTTCCTACCCCACTGAGTTTTCTTGGGGTATCTGAGTGGTCACTTTGGGAAACAGAATGCTGGACCTAGGTAGAGCCATTTTTGATCCACCAGTGAAGTTGTTAATATTGAGTTCAATTCAAGGTGGAACCAGAAGGATATCAGTCACATTCAGTTGAGATATAACAGCCAGCATGGTGCAGTTGAATGTTGGACTATGACTCTGGAGACCAGCATCTGAATCCCTGTTCAGCCATGGAAACCCACTGGGTGACCTTGGACAAGTCACACCGTCCCAGCCTCAGAGGAAGGCAAAGGCAAACCCACTCTGAACAAATCTTGAAAACCTATATTGTGATAGGTTCATCTTTGGGTCACTATAAGTCAGAAATGACTTGAAGGCGCACAACAACATAAGATATGTGACAACATTTTAAAATACAATATTAGAGAGCCAGCATGATGTAGTGGTTTCAATGTTAAACTAGGACTCTGGTCTTCCCACTCAGCCATGGAAAGCCCCTGAATGACCTTGGGCAAGTCACACTCTCTCATCCTCAGAGGAAGGCAAGGACAAACCTCATCTGGATAAATTTTGCCAAGAGAACCCTATGAAAGGGTTGCCATTAAGTTGCACTCAACTTGAAGGCACATATCAACATCAAAACATAATTGCAGATCTCACAGCTCTTCCAAAAGTACTCAGGTTTTTCTGAATTTCTGGGCCCTGGATGTGTAGCAAATCAATGATTCTCTCTGAATGCTTGTGTATGATGGCCCACTGGGTTTGGTGTGATGCCATGCCCTTGGGAGGTTTTTGCATGTGAATAACACAGATTCATGAATGGGGATAACTGGGTGGATGTTTTCCATAGAACTGGCATTCAAGGTGGTTCCAAAGAAGAAAAAGGCAACAGGGGAATTCATTTCAATTCTATGCACACTGATACTGCACTATTATTTGATGCAGGCAAGGTTTGGCCTTCTAAAATGGCCTGGAGTTTTTAAGGACAATGACATGGCCATTTGACAAGCTGAGAATCATTTTCAGAGACTGAAGTTACAATGTGTGGAAATATCTAACTACTGATTTATACAAAGGAACTGTTAAGAGAGGAAACTGATAATCCAATGGGCCCAGTCTTGCAATCACAGACACTCTGTGCTTTCTATTGTCCTGTTCTTGGTGCATTGCTACTTCCTAGCCTAGCGGAGATCAGATCTGTGTGACATTTCTTCATCCCAATTTGTTTCAGAGAGGAATGAGGAATATAGGGCATTATATTTCATTTTGACCCAAATTGCAGAACCATTTCCTCAAATTAAGAGCCATTTCTGACAAATTTTTACAGCAGAACACAATGTCACTTTAATCATTCACATTACTCAACTCAATAGCAAGCCATATGAAGGTGGATCATTAAATAGCATCAGGATATACTTTCCTTTGAAAGAAAGAAAGAAAGAAAGAAAGAAAGAAAGAAAGAAAGAAAGAAAGAAAGAAAGAAAAGAAAGCGTCTGTAGAACCAGACAAACCTATTCTTAAAATAAGAACATCTTCATGGGCTGCAGCCTTGGTTAAGGCAGAACAGATTGAGGGCTGGGGTGGTAGTGGCTGTTAATAACAGTAGCATCAACAACAATCATCCATGGGGAATTTCTAATTATTCAAATAGTTAGCTATGCCATGTTTTATTCTTCTAATCCAATAGGAAAATACAGGTGTTTCCTGATGCCACAATTTCATGGTGCCATTATCCATATAATACAAATGGGGCATTTGTATCAGTCTGCTTTTTTTGCATAAACTGTTATACCATGACTCTCATGTCTGCAACTGAAATAAGGAAAACAATGATCAGACACTTGAGGTCTAAATCCAATTATTAGCTAATTGAACCTCATTGAATCAATAGAATTTACTTAAGTGTTCTTACCAGGCTCTTCTTGATTCACTGGATCTACTGCAGTTGGGATTAACAAATGAATTTAGGCCAGGGCCTTTTGAGCTGTAGAACCCAAAGTGGTTCTGACTGGCATTATCTTTATGTTTCTTTTGGCTATTTTCATTCCCACTCTTGAATAAAAAGGAGTCAGGGACAACAGAGTGTAACTTCTTTATCTGATCCAGATAAAGAACTGCTTTAGAGAGGTAAGATCAAAGACAGCCATTTTTCTACACAACTACATCACTTGTTATTATGGTCCAGATTGCTGGCTCCTTGTCTAAAGCTGTACTACATACTACAATCTTCTATCCACTGAAGGTGCTAAAGGTGTGTCTTTTGGACCTCCCTGCATATTTTCTATTGCCTGTCTGTCTGCACTCCAACCCTATTCAGTTTTTTTCCCCAGCCTGACCCTTGCAGAGCAGGCCTCTTGAACAGAACTACCATAGTACAGCAGCCTACAGCCATACCTTAGTACCAAGATCCAGCAGCTGTTTGTTATCCAGACATAAACCTGATCCTAGTCCACCCAAGGCATAAGCAGAGCGTATCATGACTGGGTAGCCAATTTTTTCTGCTGCTTCTAAAGCATCTTCTATCTATAACAGTACAAGAACAGAAAGAGAGCAACGTAATAGTAGTGAAGGTTATGAACATTTTCAAATCTGAGTACACCTAAACCTTACAAGTTACAATAAAATATGTCACAGGCAGAAAAACTTGTACTAGTTGCTTTGAGATGGTGGTGATGTACACCAAGTTAGTTTATCTGTAGAGTAAACACATGAAAAAGAGGACAGAGCTTCTTTTAATAATCATATGGAGAGAAAAGGACTTTTGTCAGGTGTATCTCACGTGTCCAGTCATAACCTGTTGAAATTCCCTCTTCCAAAAACTATTAAAGCTAGATGAACCCTGTCCTCTTGTTGCTTTCTTCTTAAAAGAATTGGGGGAATTATTGTTTATTTGGGGTTATTAGAAGTCTGGATTAGAACACTACCCACCACATGCGTATATAACTCACAGAATTAGCATTCTCCAGATTCTTTGGTGAGTACCCATACAATCAGTTTAAGGGTCAAATTAAACAATAAATGCATCACACAGCTCAAGTGATGAAAGACATTTGTTTGGCACTGTATGTGGTTTCCCTCAACAGTATACTGTACTTTGTATTTAGCCTGTTTTGTTTTGTGCTTCACTATTGGAAGGTAGACATAGGCATAATCTGCAAGTCAGAGGAGCACCTCTCTGAGACATATCCCTCATAGAAAATTCTGTTGTGGAAGCAGGCAAGGGGGAATGAAGGAAATACAAGTTCCCCTTAATATCTAATTTTACCCTATCTATACAAAAGATATGCTTTTGAACACAACTATGATTTCTCTAACAGCTTCTGGAGTTCTGCTTCTGTAAAAGTGAAAGAGTTTGATAAAAACAAGGCCCTTTCCGCATGGTATTTGCCATGCGAAAGGGCGCCTGGAGCGTCGCACAATTGTGAGGAGCGATCTGCATGATGCACTCACAATTGCGCAATGTTCCAGGGACCGGCAGGTGCCGATCGTGCACATTTTCATTTTCGGCTGCAAGCCAAAAATGGTGCACGATCGCACATTGCCCCCGGGTCCCATGTGCACTTAGCTGGCATGCGGAGCCTCCGGAGCTGCGCTGGTCATGCTTCCTGCCCCAGCACAGCCTGGGAAACTCCCAGGCTGCACTGTGGAAGGAAGAGGCGGGGCTCTCACGTGAGCAGGCAGCTCATGGAGAGCTGAAGCAGCAGGGACACGAGAGCCTCTCACTGGAGGCTGCTTGCGCGATCCCCGCACCCCAGCACCAGAAAAAGGTAAGGTACAGAAAGGGCCCAAGACAGAAGGGGACAAATTTACAACTCTGATATGTTCATCAGCAAATTCATAGTAGTAGCAGAGTAGAAATGAGAATTTATTACAGCATTAAATAATGCTCAGAGTTGTAATTCCTGCTTGCGTGGCAATTAAAATTGGAAAAGGGTGTCTGCACCCTCTAACCCACCTTCCTCTGATAACACTACAGACACCAACCTTCATTGCACAAGGAACCTTTCTGGCCTGGGCCATTTAACTATTCCACATGCTGTGGGGTTGTAGGGGGAAGGATTTAGCTGGCTCAGTTCAGTTCACGTGTGGAAGATAAATATTTTATGGTATCAGCTACAAGGGTGGTCAGTTCTGCTTTCAAATTAATTTGGTTAACCTCACAGCTGAATTTTCAATCACTCTTTAAATTCATACTCTACAGGCTTAGTAATTATTAGAACTACTTTATTAAATTATGCTCTATGGACCTCCAGAACTCTAGGTTAATATCTTATGTAAGGCCAGTATCACTTTTTTTAAAAAAAAAGTTTCTCAATTCAGTCATTCTACTTAGAATCATAGAATCTTAGACACCACAAAGGTCATCTAGTCCAACTTCTTCCATGTAGGAATATGCAGCTAAAGCAACCCTGAAAAATGTCCATCCAAGCTCTGTTTAAAGACCTCCAAAGTTAGAGAGTTCGCCACCCTTTGAGGCAGCTTATTCCACTACTAAATCGCTCATACAGTAAAGAAGTTCTTCCTAATATATAGGTGAAATCTCTTTTCTTGTAATTTGAATCCATTGGTTAACGTTCTAGTTTCTGGAGCAGCAGAAAACAAGTTTACTCCATCTTCTACAATGAGATCCCTTCTGATATTTAAAGATGGCTACCATTTTGCTACTCAGTCTTCCCTTCTCCAGGCTAAACATATCCATGTCCCTAAATTGGTTTGATTTCCAGAATTTTGATCATTTTGGTCACATTTCCTTGGACACATTTCAGCTTGTCAATATTCTTCTTGAACCGTGGTACAAAGAACTGGACACAGTATTCCAGGTGATGTCTGACCAAAGCAGAATAGAGTCTATTTCTCTTGATCTTGTCGATCTTACTGTCCTTACTTACTGATCTACAATCTTAAGGTTCCCTATGGATTATGTACTCATCTTGAGCATCTTACAGTGCAGTCCTACCCATATCTATTTGGACGTAATCTTAGATGATATGTGGAGGAAAAGACTTTTGTAGCCATTACTCTCTGTAGTTGGTCACATACCCCTCCAAACGTAAGATCTAGGAAGTTCACTTAGACTTATCCCAAATAAGCCTATGAATAGGATTATCACCCCAAGCTCTAAACTCCCTTTTGTACTGAACATCCTTTTGTTCTGCACTCCTACATTAAATTCGGTCTTGTTTCTCAGGTGATCAGGAGCCATTTTTCTACATAAGCAGTGCTTCTTTGTTCTGTTGCAGTGTTTCTTCTCTCTGGTTGTGTTGAGCAACACTCAGAACTCAGCAGTTTAATTGGGAAAGTGGAGTTGCAGGCCCAGGTAAGAGTCTTGATTTTACTACATGTTTGATACCTTCAAGTGTTATGGTTTCACAATTGTGGGAAGGAATTTTCAAATTTCATAATGAACATGCAATGGATGGGAAGCAGAGCCTGCTGAAGCTATGCCATTCTCCCATGTAGGAAAAACTATTGTGTGAAAAGGGCTAGCAAGAGCAAGGAGCAAGGAAAGAAGGAATGTAGTCCCCTGAAGACTTCTGAGGGAGGGTTGTGATGGAAAACAGGAGTTGTCATGGGTTATCCATGCCCCTCTTGATCCCATAATATCTCTAACAAGGTCAGCCAAGTACTCCAATACCTTTGAGTGATCAAGCCTTGTGAGGCCTCATGAACTAGAATTTGGCTTTAACCTCATGTAAACACCAGACCACAATGAGCCTTGAAAGGTACTGCAACTTCCCTCTTTCCTGTGTTTAGTTCCCCAAGCAATGATAGATCATTCCTTGGAAGGCCAGGAAGAAAATTTTTCATGTGAACAAAATTGACACCTACTGGTTGGCATGTTTTTCACCCCCACTGGGGGTATTGTCCAAGATGATAACAAAATAGCCATGACAGCTAATTGATCAAATGAATATACAATGACCAGTTACTGTTTTATTGTTGGGGTAGAGAGCTGGGTCACTTTCACCTAAGAATTCTAACACTATGATTTCACTTTAATTGCCATGATTCTATCCTGTGGAATCCTCCTGGGCTCTGTAGTTTGGTCACCGAAGGCAAATTCTCTAGCTGAGAGTTCTAAAGGCCCCTCCCTTCCCTGCCAGTCTCAAAATTCCTCATGATGGAACCACAGCAATTGAAATGGAATCATAGTGGTGGGATAAAGGTAGAGAATGATGGAGAAAAGATACAAAATAAACAGGACTGAATAACACATCTATTCCTGGAGATCTCCAGGTGGGTGAATTGCCTTCCAGATCTGAGCAAGTGGAAAATAAGCTCACCTACTCAGCAAAAGGTCTCAAAGCCTAGAGCAGGATGTGTGTTTCTGTCCCAGAAATAAAGGCATCACAAAGGCATCAGAAACAAAGATGCCTTTCGCTAGCCAAGTGATTAATAACTATGTTAATTTTGTTTAATTTGCTATGGCAGTGTTAGATTTGTTATCATTAAGCTGTGGATTGTTATTTAATTTAGCAAACAGTCGCAGTTATCCAAAGCTTGTTTGCTTTCCCAAACAAAATTTACTATGCACCCAAATAAGACTTGGAAGCACACAACAATAACAAAGTCTTTGGGTCCTTCCTTACCTGATAGAAAGCTTTGTCATCCCACTGATGCTTTACTAAAGGAAATGAACATGCATTAACAAGGAAAAAAATAGCATATATCTGCCTAACAGTGGGTTATTGTAGATTCCTTTCAATGGAGTGCTGTCTTACTACTGATTTCTCCTATCTGTCATACAAACTTAGAAAGGCAAAAAATCTGCAGACAAGAGGAATGGGAGAATAAACTCTCAAAATCAACATGTCACACCCTGTATACATATATGTTCTTCTGTTTCAACTTTTTCAAAACACAACCAAGCCAATCTGAGTTCAGACCATTTACCGATTCCACAGCAAAGCTGGGAGCAATCTTCTCATTAATCTCATTCAGTTTATCTGAAAACTTCTGCCTGTCTTCTGTGGCCATGATGGACTCAACAGAAGTTCCAAGGACCTTAACACCATGCTCTTGCAGAATGCCACGTTTGAACAGCTCCACCCCTGTACAGAGAAGGAGTCAACACATTACATTTTAAAGCAGGAGAGGTTCCAAAATATAGCAAACAATGGCAGATGGTCAGGCACTTACCTAAGGCCCAATTCATGCACTTGCTAGGCAAGCAAGCTTCTTGGCATGGAGCATGTGAACCCCTGCTAGCACAAATAATATAGCATGCAACTGCACTGTTGAACACAAAAGCTGGCATACATGCAAGACTGAGCAACATGAATCCATCACCACACAACTTGGAGGAGAAAGAAAAATGTGGAAATTTGGCCTTGCACATACAAATCTCTCCATAAGATTCCCCAGGCTACTTGTTATATTTCACATGGTGACTGGCAGCAGCAGGCATATGTTCTTCCACCAAACTATCCAGTAGGCGTACTGCTCAGGCCTAAAACATTTCTGTTTGCATTAAGGTTCTTATGTGGTGGATTGTTTGTTTGCTACAGTAGCTATCAAACATCAAGGTCATGGTTTAGTCACTAATACATTTATTACCAGTAATATTGATTTAGCCTTCTCCCACCTCTTGCTGTCCAGTCACAATGAACTCTAGTCATGCCGGATCCCTGCTCTTTTCAACCAGCATGGCCATCTCCAGGCTGACTAGAGATAATAGGATTTCTAATTCAACCTACCTGGTGACAGCAGATTAGAGATGGCTGCACTAATTTTTTTTATAGGGATGAAAGAATGTGAGGCGCTGTCCAATTAATTAGTTGAATTTATGCACAACTCTGTCCCCAAAGGCTTATGGTGAGTGTCAATGCTTCAAAGCATTTTAGGAATCAGGATATATCCTTTGTTAATATTACCAGTACATATAAACAGTTCAAATGTATCTTCTGTTAACCCTCTGTTGATAAAATACTAAATCAAATGGGAAAAAAACATCATCAAAAGATCCTAATTCAAAAAGTTTGATTTATACTTCAGAGAAGTTTCATTGAAAGCAAAGGAATTCAGTAGAACATGACAGAGACTTCTGTTTTAATGGTTCAGGGTCACAGTATGGCAACCTAGTCACAATTGCTTGGTTTAAAAAGCTGAAGGCCTGTGATAAAAACCACTCTCTATTAATGTGGTTAACATTCTTTTCTGTGTAGAACTACTGCTTATCAGGAATACATTTACTTCATCTTCAGGCATGTTCGTATGTATTTTACAAAAACATCTGCCTACCAAGGCACATATCAGATTGGGGACTGTTGTGGCATTATCACAAACTGTTACAATTACACAGTCAAGTGCTTTCATGTAGGGAGGAATTAATCAAGGATGAGATTATCTTTTTTTAAAAAAAAAGTAATATGTTAATTGTTCCCTTTCTCTTAGCAAGGGGATGACACATTAGCCATTGTTTAGCCTTAGTGAGCAGTTAGTAACTAGGCATTATTTCATCATTTGCTAGTGCTTAACTTCTTTACTTTTAAAATTATGATTATTTTACAAAAGTACTTTAAAAATAAGAAAATTTCAAAATATGCAGAAGCAGCCCCCTGAAAACAATATTTAGTAGTAAAAAAGTAAACAAGGCACTTTATAAAGTACAGTGGCCCCTAAACTTTCATGAGGGTTTGGGATGCAGAACCCTCACAAAAGAAAAAACTGTGAATAACTTCCTGCTGCCTGAGTGAGTGCTCCGCCTCCCATTCCCTTCCAAGGCTCCCCCCTCCCATTCCCTTGCCTTTTACCTGGGCACACATGCCTCCCTTCTCCATGCCTCAGCAAAAGGCAAGCAAACAGGAGAGGGCAGTCCCAAACATGGAGAAGGCAAGAGCATGCCTTCCCACCTCTCATTTCCTTCCCTTAACCCAGGAGTGGGCACCTTCCTTCCACGCACCCAGGCAAAAGGCAAGCAAATGGGAAAGTACAGCCTTGCATGTGGAGAAGGCATATGTATGCCTCCTGCCCCATTCTCCTGCCCCATTCCCTTGCCTTTTGCCTGGGCACTCCATGCCTTTCTTCTCCTCACATGGGCAAAATGCAAGCAAATGGGAAGGGGCAGCCCTGTGTGCAGAGAAGGAGCATGCATACCTCCCGCTCCCCAATTCTCCATTCTCATTGCCTTGCCTTTTGCCGGGTGCATCATGCCTTCATTCTCCACACCCAGGCAAAAAGCAAGCACACACACAGAAAGCTATATGTGCATGTGCATTGTATAGGGTCTCTGGTCTTCCATTTTACCTCATTAAGAATTCTGCATTTTGCAACTGTGCTTACCTTCATATCAATACGGTCTTCTAAAAGAAAGGAATACATTTAAAAATATGGCATCAATGCCCTATAAATAATATCATATGTAATGTTTATAATTATTTAATGTAATTTATAATTAGGTTTACTTTCAGTTGTAAGAAAAGAGAATGTTCCTACAACAGCTTACCACAGTTGAGAGCAGTCTGCCCACCCATGCCAAGAATTATCCCATCTGGTTGTTCTACTTTGATGACTTCCGTAACAAAATGTGGGGTGATTGGGAGGAAGTAAACTGTGTCAGCTTGCTTTAAGCCAACTTCATTGGTCTGAACTGAAGCAATGTTGGGGTTCATAAGGACAGTTTTCACATTTTCTTCCTGGAAAACAAAAATATAAGCCCTTCAGAAAGTATACTGAATGGAAGAAAGTAAATACAAAAATAATATACACAAATAATACAAATGAGCAGGTGTTCAGACAACTAACATCTTCATTTTATAATTTTGGTCAAATAGAACCTACTCTTCCACATAAGAGTTTTTCGACCTAACTGCTCTGTATAAAAAATTAATGTAGAACACAAATTTACCAGCAACTACCATTCCAACATCTACTAAATATTGTTAGGTATACTTTTCAGTCAGTGTTTTTTGTATTATCCAGAATATTACGGAGATCTGGGTTGTGGTGTCAGCAGGGTTCGGATGGCATCAACTCACCCAAGTGAGGGGATGGAAATTCTAAATCAGTGGCTGAAGGCAGTTTTGGGATGGATGAGAGCAAACAAGGTGAAGCTAAGTCCTGAAAACACAGAAGGCCTGTGGGCTGACCCATCTACGGAAGTAGAAAGATGTGTACTGACTTTCTTAGACAGGGTTGCACTCAGGGGCGTAGATACAAGGGGATGAGGGCATTTCTCTTGCATAGGAATTCTTCTACCTGTGAAATTTTCCTTTTCTTCTCAGATTTCTAACTTTGGAGAGAGTGACACAATGAAAATTATTCACACCTAGAACTCTTATATTCTTGCCTCCTTTCTTTGTACATCTAAATTCTGTTTCTGAATGTTCAACTGAAGTTTTAAATTACTGCAATTCTGTAAATTTGGAGACAGAAGGAAAATTTCATGGAAGGGGCAGAAATCTTATTTGCAGGGGCAATGCTCTCACCTTGCCCTTCCTGTAGCTACATCCCTGTTTGTACTCCCTCTGAAGAAGTGTCAATCATGTGTTTTGGGAGCATGCCTGAATTCAGTGCTGTTAAAGGAGGAACCATTGCCACAAGTATCAGTGAAGACAAGTATTTTGTACCACCATTAACTAGTTTGTCGACTGCAGCTCTGTCTGGAGAAAGCAAATCTTCCCTTAGTTGTTACCAGGCCAGACACCCAACACTTTTATATGGTTTAATTGGCAAAATATGATTTAATTGACAAGATGTATTAATCAACTGTATCGTGATGTGACTGTATGGCTAAGCTGGACAGGAGGAAGAAGCAGATCAAACATCTGTGCTGCAAAGTAGGTCAGAGATCCCCTCTGGGTGTATCCAAGTCATAGTCAGGAAATCGCCAGGTAACTCCGGAGACAAAAGGCTCAAGCTAACCTTAATAATTCTGCCTTTTGGACAATAGTGACTGGGATGTTCCCACCAAACCACTTATTATTTCAACCCCTCCTCCCACTGACCTGTAAATCTCTCCATTGTCCTCATACCTGTCCAACCATTACAGAGCTATCACAACGTTCATTAGTCCTTTCTCACCTAACACTAAGATCATTAACCCATCCCAGTCCTCATAGTCCATTCTATGAACTCCATTGTTTACTCAGACAGAAAGCCATTCACACTCATGCCCTCCAGGCAGAAATTCTGTATAAAAACCCCCAGTTTTAGCCAGTTTAGACACAGTACATCACTTGCTGGTAGCAATGCTGTCACTCTGATTTCCAATCATGTACTGTCCTTAGATGAGAGTCTAAGCCACATCATTGTTTCTTTGTTGCTCTCTAATATTACCTATGACACCCTGAATCTTGCTCTCCAAAATATTTCCTCCCTTTTTCCTTCAGTTACCTTACATGAGTGTGTGATTGTTTGGCTCTTGTGTGTGTGTAGTTAATTCCCCCAATAAAATACTTTTGAATTTACTTTTGAATTTCTTGCTAGTTCTTCCCTAAGAAGATCCCATAAACATTGGTGGAAAAATCTCACTAGGTTACCCTGTCTCACAGGCCTCCCAGTTTGAGCTAATATTCCTCATCTTGCCAGGGAGGTAGTGGCATCAAGGGTGCACCCCACAGTCACCCACATTTTTGGGTAACTGCTCTACCCTAATACCTCACCGAGTGCCTTCTGATCTGGGAGTCTCATCTTCATGTATTGTTTCTTCTTTCATTGTGGATTGTTTCATCATAGAGTTTTTTTGGTAAAAGTTATCATGCCTTCTTGTGTGCAGTACTAACAAGTGTTACCTATGATGCCACTACTGTTGTCTCTGAGAGATCCTCTGCCAGTGTCACCCTTACTGCTGCTGCTGCCCAGTAGAGGTTTGGCACATTTAGTCTGTCTCCTCAAAAAAAGCCTGCCTGACATGGAAGATGCTACTAGCAGCATGGTTACCATCAGTGTAGCCTCTTGCCTTATAGGAACACATAGACCCACCACTGTGAGAAGGCAGTGCAATGGTGGGCTTGTTTACAGCACTATAATGCATTGCAAATTGGGTTGTCTTTGAAGACAGTTAAGAAACTCCAGGTAGCAGAGAATTTGGTGGCTATGCTTTTTGCTTGGGATTAAGCAATGTAAACATATAAATCTAGTTTAGCCACATCTTCACTGGTAACCATTGTGTTTTTTGCTGGCTTTAACATCTAAGTCCTACAGTAAATTTCAAATCTACTTTTATGATAAGAAAGCAAAAGCTACGGGGAACAATTTTTTTAAAAGTGCTAGGGTCTTTGCTTTGTTGTAAATATACTTACTTCATTATATTTCTGCTTCCTGTCCTTTGTGCAAGCATACCTGTGAATTAACATTTACTCACACTGCTTGTTTACGTTTGTCCGCCTCATAATCACGGCATTGATCTGTCTGATAAACCCCAGCTCTAAACTGATCCCCAACCAACACAGTAGAAAGCAAATAATGATGATGAGAATACTTAGGCACATCTTGCAATGTTACCCCCACGCAAGCTATCTTGGCTTCACACAGTACTGTAAATCATGCTGCCAGAGGCAAGGTCACCAAGAGCAAGTGTTGCCTCTGGAATGGCTGATTAGCACCAAGATGAAGGCGGCTGGCTGTCAGCAACAGAAGGAAGGTCAAGTTGGCAAGATTTACTGGAAAATATAACTTTTCTTACATATGAAAACAGGAGGCAAACGAAGTGGAGAGTGGGAAAGCTCTCACTTTTAGAATGAATGCTTTTCTTTAGAAAGCAAGACTATCTTTACACAGGCAAGGTGCCTCCAGCCTATTTTCTCTTCTAATTTGATATTTCAGGTAATCTCACCAGCTACTGTAGTGCTTTTGCACAAGCTTACTACAGACTACAGAAAGACCTAATAGATCAGATTGGCAATTCCAGAGACCTGCTGGTATCCATTCTAGGTCAGCCCAACAGACACAGTGAGCAATTGTAAGCAAGATTACATGGAAAGTTCTGTGTTTTCCACCCTTCAGAATTGTTTTGATTGACTATACATACTCAGAGACTGGGAAGATATAACTGTTTCATTTGCCAGAAGAAAGAGGAGAAGGAAGAGGTTTTGGTGGCTGGAATACTGCAGTTTGTGGTCTTTCATCTATGTGCCAATAACAAAAACACATCCTTTTTAAATTTCAAAATATAACAGAAACAAGCTAGTTAAGGTTAAATACCTTTAAGTATGATTTTGAAGGAAGTTATTTACAGCACATCCTTAACATTAACACTGGAATCACTGGAACTTTAAAACTTTGCCTAGCTCATAACCCCATCATCTCTTCCCAACAGTTCCGTTTGATTCTCATGGTTGGAAACTCCCTTGTGTCCTCTCTTTCAAACATACATGTACACATCCATACATACACACTTTCTTTTTCTACCATTGCTTCCTGGTGTATGACAGCAATTGTGCTAGTGCTATAGTAACCTCCATGTTGGGGGAAAAATGTTATGAGACATATCTAAAATGTAAACTACTGAGCAAAATTTCTCAGTCCCCCATCTACAATAGAAAATCTAATTATCAGGTCAGCTACAGAGTCACTCCCTTCCAAATGCAATGTTTTGTAAATAGTCTGACATTTGCTGCAGGAAATGTGACTCTTTGCCATTCCTGTTGCAGGTGGGGTTATAGCACTGACTTCTGGAAGTCACCTGAATGATCAGAAATTTAGTGGAAAAAATATGCACAGATTTTCAACTTCTTGATATTTCTAGTACATAGATATGAAGTTTTGTGTTCTGGTTCACATAGGTACCCATTATCTATCATTTATCATTTCACTATTATAGATGTTCCTTGGTCTCCCACTCCTGGAACAGAGCAACAGAACCTGGCAGAAGATATCAAGCTGTACATGGCAAACAATGAAAGCATTTTTCACAATGAATCAGGGATGCTGACATTTCTTTAGCACAAACCATTTGTGTGAATTATTTCATTGCATGCTTATTAATAATCCAATCAACCCAGAACCCATTCACAGAGGGAATAAGCAGTTTATTCTCACTGAATGATGCAGACAACTCTGCCTAACTTCCATATATTGTCAAAGATTTAAGCAAGGCAGAATATCTAATGTCATAAATAATCACACCAACTGCTGTGTGAAAGAGCAAGGACTGAAATGGAATATACTGAAATCATCAGTCCCATCTACTCACCTTCATAGCCTTGACTGCCTGTGATCCAGAATAATCAAATTCTCCTGCTTGACCAATAGACAAACCACCAGAACCTAAGATTAGAACTTTGGAAACCTAAAAACAAGCAAATGGGTCAGCAAAGTTTTATATCATCACATCTGTTAACAGTTCCCATTTATCAAATCATTTGTATCCATATCCCTTTTTTCTTAACATTGTTTCTAAACAAGGAAAGGTCTACTCCTTTTTCTCTTAGGCTCCTGCTCCTGACTGAATGTTTGCAACATATATTAAAATGACTTGACTTCTTGCCAACATGCTCCTGCAAGCCCTGTTCACCAGTATATCTTTTGGGTGGAAGGATTCTCACAAAATCCACAAAGAGCTGCAAATAGCCATTGTTATTTTGTAAGCATCATTTCCTGTGGGTAGGAATTTCTCTTTTCCAGCCCACCCATGGCCATGCAGAATAGAAATGATATTCACTGAACAAGCAGCTGTTTGTCAGAAAAGACTCAAGGCTTACAACACCAAGCTGGAATGCCCTAGCAGACAGGTAGAGAAAAGTTCAGTTGGCTTGCCACCTGTGATGGTTCCTATCACATTAATCTGTCATTAAACTGTTAGTATCCTAGACTGACAGCTTAATAGCATCACCCATTGCAATGTCTGTCCAAACAACATGAGGCTCATTATTGTGCAAGGGTAACAGACTACTCACTGCTTAGTGACAAAGCTCAGGAGTGCAGCACTAACCAGTAACCCTGTTTAGAATATGGGTGACACCATACCAGCTGTTCCTGAGATTTATCCTAGAAAAAAAGACATGTGCAGACAGCAACTATTTTGAACCTGGTTTGGTTCAGATGCATTTCTTCCAGATGGGCATCTTTCATTCATACCCAACTAGATTTTCTTTTTCTTTGACCTGATTCTCAGCATTCATATATAGAACTCCTATAAAACTGCTTCTATCAGCAGAACTGGAATGGGCAATATTCTCCCCTCCCCAGTGCCCCCTAAAAACCTTCCCTTAAAATTCAAAATAAATTATTCAAACAAAACATATCAATATATGACTAAATCAGTTAATTTGCATACATTGGTTTGTGTAGGAAGTAAAGGCTCTGAAGTTGTCTTGGTATTAAATTCAGTTTTCCTGACAAAGACTCTATAAATATCTTTGGCAGAAAGAAAAGGAGAAAGTTCTGTAGAAAATCTAACAATGCAACACATGTTAAGCATTTTCATACATGAGTCACCTTTGAGACTATCCCACTGCTTATGTGAAAGCTTGGCTATTGTTAATGCAAAAGAAATGCTGAGGAATTTGCAATGGAAATTAGTGCTCAGATCAAGATGCGCTTGCATTTTACACTGATTCAAGCAGGAATCATGAAAAGGTTGAGTATGATAAAATTCCTGCAGACTGCCCTTCATCATTTAGGTCAGAAAACGAGCCTGCAAGGAAGAACTAGAAGAGCCATGAGAGAACAGGAAACTAGGAACAAGAACCATTTCTACTACTGTAAGTCCAGAGTTTGGAATCCAGCATCACTGTGCCTAATGTGCAGAAAGGTGGGAAGATGGATGGCATGGCTTTCATGACCTATTACCATGGGGTTTGGGATGAAAGCCCCAGATGTAGTATCAGAGCCCCAGAGCTCTGCCTGCCCAGAAGGCACTCCCTACTGAAGCATTTGAGCAAAGTTAAATGCCTCTTATAAGAACTGACGATAGTCACTATTCCTTCAGATTATTATCGGAGTGAAGATATAAAACTGTTAAGCAAATCCATTTCTGCCTCACTTGTAGAATACTAGAATTAATGATGATGCACAAAAATGGACAACGAGTTTGTTGATTGCCACATTAACTTTAAGACAAGTGTGTATGCTTCAATCATGGTTGATCAAAACTCTTGTGTTGTATTCTTTGTTCTGTGCGCAGATGCTGAGAGAATATAATACAAAATTAAGGTCATGTGGGGGGGGGGAATCTAAAAACAGAAACAGCCAAGTTTTATTTACCATAATTAGTAAATAAGGACACACAGGGTATAGAATCCCAAGAGAATGTCAATAGCAAGTTTGAACTGACATTCATATTTCCTCTCTTTCATGAATTCACTGGCAGATTTGGGCAAGTCACTCCAATGCCAGTCCCATCCAGGTATGCAAGAATGTGCAGGAGGAGCGAGTAATCTAGCCCATCCACTCTGTCATTGACTTCTTTGCCTGGACACTGATGTATGAAAAGGTCAACTGTAAGTATACAGTCTCTCTTCACAGTCAGAAACCTTGATTGATTGAGTGATTGATTGATTGATGATTGATTGATTGATTGATTTTAGGATTCTGGATTATTTGGCAGTGGAGGCTCTCCTTTTCATACTACCACTCTGCATGTGGGGTCAGCAACAAAGTAGGTGGTGAGGTAAACCTCATGTATCAAGTTTAACTCCCCTGACTGAAGCCAGAATGATATACCTCATAATGATTAATGAGGCAGATAGTTCTGAACTACGACACTCCAGGGCTCAAGGATTATGGAAACAGACGAGAGATACGTAGGGGCTCACTATGGCATTATATGAAACCTGGATTTTATTGTGATTAGTCACATGTTCCAGAAAAGGGACAACAAACCTGAAGCCCTCCAGATGTTGTTAGACTGTAACTCTCACAATCCTTCACCATGGGCTGTGCTAGCAAGGGCTGACAGACATTACAGTCTGACAACATGTGGAGGGCCATATATTGCCTACCCCTGCTGAAAAGTTCATGTGCGGAATTACAGCCTTAGAGAAAACTGTTATTAAATGATGTGCAGTTGGTATTTAATACTAGAAAGATTGTCTAAAATGTATAACAGCTACACTATTATTTGTTGGAAATGTAAAAAGAAAGAACAGACTTTTTTCATATGTGGTGGACATGTGAGAAAGCAAAGAAATTCTGGGTTTTGAAACATTGATTGTTAGAAGGTATTTGAAGATAAAGACACAATTAAATCCCAAGTTCTTATTGGGACAGTCAGATAGGTAAGACATTTGGAAGAATTATACATATATGATTACAGCTGCCAGACTACTTTTTGCTCAGCGATGGAAAGATCTAACAATTCCCTCTCAACACTCTTGGATGATGAAATTACTCAACTTGGCAGAAATGGAAAACTGACTATTTTGATCAAAGAAGGATCACTGAGCAGATTTAAGAATGATTGGGATATGCTGATTTCATATTTGAGAGACCATTGGGTGAGAACTTCAGTTTTAGATTTTGAATATTACTAGCTCATAATTAATATAGCAGAAATACATATGAATCTTATTTTTGTTAATGTTGTCTGTCTAGTATTATGTATCTCCATGTGTTGTTTCATACATTTGAATTTGATGTTTAATAAAAATATTATTAAAAATATTCTCAAAAATTTAATAAAAGAAAAAATAAGAAAGAGCATTGGCCTTAATTAATTGAGTGTATGAGACATTTCCTAATTCTCAGGGATCTAGTAGGCCTTAAATCTAAACAAACATCCAGTAGTTCAGCTTTAGGTATGTACTGACAATACAAGCCTCTTCAATTCCCATGTACCCATAAACCATTTTAAATCAAAATGAATGTGCATATAGCTTTAATAACTAAGAAAATTAGGACATCTTTTGAAAGGAAGTTTGGCTGTGTGCAGATCCCCAAGTTCTGGAGAGCAAGTCTGCCCATCTCTTTCAATAACTGTACCCGTCATGGTATGACTGATGGCTAAACACAGAGCACATTAATAAACTGACCTCAACTCTCGAAGTTGCAGCTCTGGCCTTGGGCAGTACTGAAGCAATGCTTGTCCCTTGTCCCTTCTTGATCAGTGAAATAAATGAGTCAAATAAGAACTGGGGAAAGTAAACAAAATGCATATCAGTATCCAGAAGAAAACGACAATATCTTATAAATAGAAAGGGGGCAGAGTGAGGAAAAGGATGAAATTATCAGCCAAATTCTTCTTATCTGTAGTGGAGTTGTTATCAGTTATCAGTTGCTAACAGTTACACCATTCTGATTACAGCCACTACATACTTCTCACTGTCTTGATCACCAGGAGAACTTGTCAGAGAAACCAGAACTACTGTACACAGCTCCAAGGGAGATATGTTACCCATAGTATGGCTGGGCATCACAGTTTACCCCAGCTTTGTTCTCTGTGAGATAAGAGCATTCCATAACTTGCTTTCCTGTGAGAACCTATACTCATATGATCTTGCCTTTGATCTAGCTAGGAGACATGGGGGAGGGAAAGAAACTTTTCTGGGTTTTCTTTGTCCAGGATCCCACTGCTTGCCTTGGGTTTGAGATCATACTTTGGTCTCACTCCAGTGGGTAAACATGCACTATTCAAGTCTAGAAAACCTGCTGGCCAATGGGGCAGGTCTGATAGCCTTGAAGACCCTGACACTTACTGAGATGTGAGGAAATTCTGCTTCCCTGGCACCTGACGAACTTCTTAATGTTTATCTCTGCCATAAAACACTAGTTGAATCCATTACTTATCAATAAAGATACTTTTGTTTCAGTGACATATGACAGTCTCAGATCTTTTGACCAGTTTGGGATTGGGTTTAGTCCCAGCTCAGAATATTCATCCTGCACTGCATAAAGGTCAGGAGAATGTCCCAAAGTACAGGACAAATATGGCAAAATAATAATGAAACATTTTGTTGTATAATGAAGACATTCTATTGTGGAGCAGCTGGCATTTCGAAAGAGAATCTTAATCTATGATCTTTAAGATATCTGGTCCTCATGGTAGGTAAACACTATTGAACCACGTTTTCACCACCACCACCCCACAACCCCAGAGCCTCATGTCCTCTGTGAAGGACACATGAATGTGTCCTTACACCAAGGTTGTGCAACTTGTAGCCCATTACTCAACTGCAATTCCCATTATTTATTACTATTGGCTAGGATGGCCAGGACTGATGATAAGAAATGCAGTCCAACAGCACCTAGAAGACCATGAGACACCCATCCTTGCCCTATATATAGAATCTTGACTCACACAACTGATATATAACCCTTTAAAAATATATTTCACAGAAAAATCACCTAATCAGGCAAACTCTAATGCAGGCTTTTGCAAAGATACTTACAGATTAAGTCAGTTTGCATATCTGTTGTTACTATCATAAACACAGGATTTCAGAGGTTTTAGTGCAACAACCTAACAAGATTATCCCTATGAAATCTGCCTATTTAGTATCACTAGAACTGTTTCTAATTAGGTTCTGAGCCTCATAAATCTAATTAATAATTAACCTAATTAAGAGATACATTCTTTGTATTGTATCCCAAACCAAAGCAACAACCAAGTGCTTAAGAAGCTTAAGGCATACATCTAAAGCAATTTGCATGAGAAACCTAACCGAGATCCACAAGGGCATCCTGCTGATTTATAAGAGAAGCTGATGTGAAAAACATGTATCCACCCTTCCTACTGAAAATTGATTTTTCCCTTGGTGTGTTCCAATGTGCAGAACGGTCAGATTTTATTGGGGGCTTAGCCAACGTGGTATAGTGGTATGAGTGTTGGACTACGATCTTGGATATTAGAGTTTGATTCCTCACTGAGGAACCCACTGGGTGACTTTGGGCATGTCACACACTCTTAGCCTCAGAAAACCCCGTGATAGGCTCGCCTTAGGGTCACCATAAGTCAGAAATGACTTGAAGGCATACAACAACAACAATAGGTTGTTGTGGGTTTTCCAGGCTTTGAGGGCGTGTTCTATTAGTATTTTCTTCTGATGTTTCATCTGCATCTCTGGCTGGCATCTTCAGAGGATCAGGTGTCACGGAAGTGAGACAGAGTATATATACTTGTGTAGTCCCTGGGTGGGAGGGAGCAATTTGCATGTGTTACAGTTGGCCTGTGTGATGGCCTATTGTTAAATGGGATATCCTCCAAGGTTGTATTGTTAGTCAAGGGATATGCATAACAGTGTGTTAATGCCATCCCTATGCATATCCCTTGACTAACAATGCAACCCTGGGGATATCCCATTTAACAATAGGCCATCACACAGGCCAACTGTAACACATGCAAACTGCTCCCTCCCACCCAGGGACTACACAAGTATATATACTCTGTCTCACTTCCGTGACACCAGATCCTCTGAAGATGCCAGCCACAGATGCAGGTGAAACGTCAGGAGAAAATGCTAATAGAACATGACCTCAAAGCCTGGAAAACCCACAACAACCTATGGATTCCGGTCGTGAAAGCCTTCAACTTTACATCAGACAACAAAAATGATTACATGCCAACCTACACATGACAACCTTAATTAAACTTAGACAAGCAATTGTTACCCAACTTTGGTTCTCTAGGTTATTAAATAGGAGCAACAACAAGCTATCTCACAGTGTAACTGAGAAAAGTAAATGCCATTAGGAATCTTAGGAGAGTGCTATTTACTAAACACAGCTTTTTAAAAATTACTTTTTTTGCACTATAACTCTCAGGAATCCCTCAGCTTGCATAGCCCTATTGGTTGAGGGATTCAGGGTGATGCTTCCCCTGAAAAGTAACTTTGTTCCTGTACATGTGTTTGCTGCACTTAGGGAAAAACAAGGAGGTAGTTGCAAGGGGAACAGTAGGAAAGGGGAAGGGTTAAACACCCTCACTCACATTCATTCCCCTCTTTGTAGGTTTCACACTCTTGCCTTCAGCTCTGCAGATCTTAGCTGTGGCAGCAGTCCCCAAGTTCAGCCCTAAGGGTTACTGCTTTCTGCACAGCAAGTACATAAATATTTGGCCTTCAGCTTCTTTATCACTTCTGTCTTTAAAGGAAGGGATCTGTGGGCATGATGAAAGGAAACCTGCAGGGTGCTGTTTCAATTCTTTGGACAATCCAGGTTATTCAGTTTGGCATATGTACTTCTTGCCACTGATAAATTTTATTCTATATTCCATTTTAACCAAGAAAAATAAGTAAATGATAATAGTCATGTATTTTTTCTAACATATTCTCTCTGCTTACTTCCAGTGAGTACTAGATATTTTGTCTAAGGGTAGGTGCGCCCTCTTTATTCCTTGTTACAAATTCTGATGCTGTTTAGTCGTACTCCCTGTACTACTCAACTTATTGCTAGTGCGATTGTCATGAGAAGTCACAGATAGGGGATTAAGCTTCATTTTCAAATAGGAGAACAAGGAAGTGTGTTCGGGAATCCATTCACATAACTCTACAACTTCAATAATGTAAAAGCATTCAACATGTATTTGAAAGATAATAGGTCTTCTTTTAAAGGAACTTTTTTTAAAAAAAAAACAAGTCTTTCAGTAATGCAGAGCATTTTCATTTACATAAAGCATGCAGATCATGTTTTGGGCCCAGCTGTACCTATGCAAATTTTACTGGTGAGCTTAAAGCAAACTGTCTCATACAACTCAGAGCACAGCAAGAACTAGGGCTTGGAAAAGTAGCCTTTTGTGGGGACTTCAGTTTCCATAATTCCCCAACCAGCCCAGGCAGTGACCATGTTGTCTGGGGATTTTGGGAGTTATGGTCCAAAAGTAACTTGTCCATGCTCTAGAAAGTTATGTGCCTTCAAGTTGTTTCTGAATTACAACAACCCTGTGGAGAACCTATCTTGGGTTTTTCTGGCGGTTGAGAGTGCATGACGCACCCACGATCAGCCAGTTGGTTTCCATGGCCGACTGGGGAATCAAATCCTAGTCTCCAGCTGGCTCCTTCTAGAAAGTACTAAGGACTAAATCAGTGTTCCTCAAGAGCAAAACTCTTGATAGTGTAGGATGATATCCAATCCTTCCTAGCCAATATGGCCAATTGTTAGCAATGATGTAATTTGTAATTCAACAAATAGGAAACTTGAGTTTAGGAGAGGATGGTCTAAGTGAACAATTTGATGACATCTGTTTCCTTTTGAGTTGTCAATATGTTCTTTTGGTGAAGCATTTGACTGGCCACTATCAGAACAAGGATACCAAAACAGAAGGACCTTTCACCTTCTTTATTGTGACTAGGGGTAGTATATCTCAGTTTTCCAAGGCCTGACAGATGTTGGGAACAGTAAAACAGTTTTGTGCCCCACAGCTTCAAGACACTCCACAATTTTTTTCCCTGCAACAACAAGAAACTGTGCTGATTTTCCAGGAAATCTGTGCAGCTTGCCAAGAAAACTTCACAGGTTTCCAGAAACTAAGTAGCCTCCTCTGAGAACTGTGCAGCTTAGGCTACAGAAAAGACTATTTTCAAGTAGCTGCTTGTATATTTTATGCAAGGCTATTATTTTTTACATTGTTGTTTTTTTTGTACCTTCAAGTCATTTCAGACTTATGGTGACCCTAAGGTGATTCTATCATGGTGTTACCACATCATACAGTCCCACTCTGAGGGGTGTGATGTTGTCATAATTGGACATATTTACAGCTGGAACACGTTTGAAAGTGTGCTGGCCATAAACTTATGCCAGATCAGGATGACTGCAGACATGATCAGGTTCAGAAAGGATTAGACAGGAAAGCCTGATGCTGATGATGCTTTCAAAAACTGCAAGTTACAAGCATCTCACAAAAACAATAGAAGGTAAAACTGTCCAGGTGAACCAATAGGGACCCTGCTGTAAACATATGCTATGGAGACCTTTTCTACTCACACTACCTGACCAAAACATTAAGAAATTCTCAGGCCCCCATCAATGTTTTGTCACCTACAGCTAAAACAATCAGCCCATTCCAGACTCTTTTGTCAACCCTGTGAGAAAGCCATTACTGCTTTGTTCACGCATCCTCCTTCAGGGCAGAAAATAGGGTATAAAAAAACCCAGCAAATTGTAGTACTTGGATGTCATATGTGGTACCCAGACTTTTGTTCATTCTTGTTACCCTCAGAAGCACTGTCGTGGCCACCTTGTTTCGACCTTCTGCTTCAGAACCACAACTATCACCCTTTCCACCCAATCTCTTTCTATCCAAACTTTCTTGCCTGACTTTCCAATAGCCTTGTATGGTTCTGGAGAATGTCTGACTTCTGGAGTGTTTGTTAAATCCCACACAAAATACTCTATTTAACTTTTAACTGGAATCCTCTCTACAGTTAGTACTGGTATGCACAGGTGAAAAGATCCTGCTGTTACCCTCCTCTCATAGGCCTCCTGTGAAGTATAATTCCCCAGATTCTAAGTAGACACTAGCACTGTAGGTTAACCTCAAAGTTTCCCACCTTTTAAAATAACATAATGGGGTTTTCTGGGAATCTGAGTGTGTCATGTGCCCAAGGTCACCCATTGGATTTCCATGGCCAAGCAGGGAATCAAACTCTGGTCTCCAGAATCACATTCCAATGCTCAGGTTACAACACCACACTGCCTCTCTATGAGATGCAAAACAAATAGATGAGCTTGGGGTTTTCTGTCTTGAAATTGTACTTTCATGCTTGCTGTTTAGTATGGTTCAAAGATTTGATTACTCTGAAATGGGAGAGATTTAGGGTTACCTAGTGTATTTCCATGGCTGAGCAGGGAATCAAATTCTGGTCTCTGGGTCACAGTCCAACATTCAAACAACCACACCATGCTAGGACTCTGTTTTATTTTTTCTACAGCAAAGTTTTAAAACAAAAGTATTGTACAACAAAAATGTCACTCAGAAAACAGCTATGTTGCATAACAACAGGCCTACTTGCTGTACAACATTGCTGGATTTTGCATAACATTTTTGTTGTGTGACATTTTTCTTTTCTTTTCTATATGAAAAACCAGTAATGTTGCACAAAGTCTGCAACATTACATGAAAAATAGCCACCTGGTTTTGTTTTGCTATATTGCTGATTTTGCACAATTTAGCTCTGAAGCGTTCTTGTTGTGCAACATAACTGCTTTCTAAATAAAAACAACAATGTTGCACAACAAAGCCATGTGTAGTTGCAGCTTCAATTGTTCTGAGTTCATTTTCCTGCTGTACAACATTTAAGCTGTGCAATTTTCAGACCAGCAAAGGCTGCAGCCACAATGTCAAACACTGTGCATAGTAAAAATGGGATGTAGGGATAGAGTGTGCAATTTAGTTTTGCATTTTCTGACCATTTCCCAAATATATGGCAAAACAAGTGTAAGTGACTAAGAGGTCCCCCCTTTGGGAAGCTCTCCAGTTTTCAGTGAATAGGTAAAAAAAGTGAGTATAGGTTTTGACTGCAAAACTGTACAGTTTCTCAGATTCTTGTGCAGTTCTCAAAAACTACACAGTTTATGTTGTGTCAGGAACCGGGGGAAAAAGACTCTCAGTTTGGGCAACCTTTGATGTACCATTTTTCTTCCCACCCAAGTTTCTTGCAGGGTCAGGAACCTCAAATTTGATCCCCATCAGGAAATTGATGAATTTCCCATTCCATTCCACTGGATTTACAGGATTACACAGTGGCTCTTATCTCAGTTGCCAGGAACATCGGAGTTCTGCTGGATGATTGCCTATCTCTGTGCCCCTATCTCTATAAGCCTTTGATGATCTGGCTCTGCATTTGTGGAATGGTCTTTCTTTGGACCTCCAGCTGGAGGAAGATCTCACCCATTTTCATAAAGGACTGAAGATCTTCCTTTTTAATCCACCGTTTTAAGCCACTGAGTTGTGTTTAGATGCTGAGATGGGTAGTGATTGGTGGGGTATTAGGGATTTCATTCCATGTACTGCTGCAGTGTTATGTTTATTGTCTTTATCCCTGACTGTATATGTTGATATTTCACCCTTTGGGGAAAAGGGCATTATAAATAAATGTTGTTGTTGTTGTTGCATTATTATTATTATTATTATTATTATTATTGCTATTTTTATTACTTTCTCTATAGACTGGTTGTACCAAATTGAGCTGTCACTGAAGAAACACATGCTTAAAACCCAGAACTTGGAAAGGTTACTTTTTCTGGACTACCGGAATTGACTAGCCATCATAGTCATTTTCCATGTTGGCAGGAGGATTTTGGGAGCTGTAGTCCATAGGATAACTTTTCCAAGCGTTTTTCAATGGTTCTGTTAATTCCAGACATTTGCCCTTTAAGGAATCAGTGGTGGATGACAACAGAGAGCTTGAAGAAAAGAAAAATCTGCTAGGAGATTTGTCACAGTACAAGCTATAGATGTTACTTTCTCTTTTTTTTTAATACTGTGCTGGTTCCCACCCTTTGTAAACTGTTAACATTTGCATAACAGTATATGTCATTATACACTCTCCATGAATTCCCTCAATGAGTCTTAAATCTCCATGTATTTTATCAGAATCACCGTACCTCTGTGTCTGTCGGCCCTGGATTGCCATCTGGGTAGAACTGTGCTGTGAATATCGGCTTGTTCTCATGCATAATTCCCTGCAGAGATTTTTAGAAAGAGGTTATTCAGTCTCCTTTCTGGGAACAAGAAGATTGTAAAAGTGCTGCTTAGGCAAACCTTAACAGCAAGTTAGGTTAAAAGGGCTGATCTGATAAGGGACAGAGCTGAAACATGTACATTCCTGGTGGTTTTTTCAAACAGTGGTTTATCTAATGCTTGGAAAAGTTAACTTTTTGAGAGTCTGCTAGCCAGTAAGGTTACCAGCCATACTGGGTAACAGATTCTGGGAGCTGTCATTCAAAAAAAATTACTTTTCCAAGCTCTGGTTTTGTTCACTAGATTGCTGGGCAATTCACTTTCTGGTGACTGCAGCATATGTGGAATTCACTGACTTCTGCACATGTTCTGCAAAAGGGTTTAACAGAATTCACTTAATAATGACAGTTATGCTACTGTTCAGATTTAATAGAGATAAGGGGACTGCCTATGGCTGAGTTTGATAAGCACCATGTTGGGGACCAGGTATCAGTGGGCACAGCTTGAACTGACAGGGGATGAGATAAGGGACCAGGCCCGGTAGTACCACATCTCTTTGCCTCCCTCTCTCTCTCTCTCTTTCTCCCCGTGTCTCTCTCAGACACATATGCACACACTCATTCCCCACTCTCATACAGACATCCTTCCCACACAAAGCCACAAAGCCTTCCTCTCACTTGTGCACACACTCACTGGGAGAAAGTTGAGTTCTCAGGAGTGTGTTCTGGTACATAGATATCTGATGCCCCCAAACCCCCGTGCTCGGACAATGGGCTGCCATTTTTCTACCCTCTGTAAATCGTGGTCCACTAGTTCATCAAACAGTTGCTTGATGGGCTGGGTGTGCATGTTTCTCTTGGAGAAAATGGTAGTGACTTTCCTTATTCACGAAACAGCTGTTTGGCAGACTGGGGGAAGGGGTGGGAAGAATATTTGAAAATATTTGAAAAACTATCAAAAACATGTTTCTCAAGTGTCAGGAAACCCTGACAAGGAGAATCCTGAATTAATGAGAATCTTCACAGTTTGGGACCTATCCTGTACAAGATTCACACACAGTTTTGGCAAAGTTAATAGCATATGGTCCCAAGGAAACAACAGTTTCTGTGTAGAAATATTATTTCTGTGCTGTTTTCTGTGTAAAAAATCCACATGTGAATTTTGCACAGAATAAACCCTGAGCTGCAAAAATTGTTTATTTTCAAAGACTTTCTCACACTGGGAAGAAAATTACTAAAATTACACACACTGCTTCCTTCAAGACCAAAATTAGCAAACAATTGTATCCCTACTGGAAGGAACATGATTGTGATGGGAAGAAGTCAGGAAAGAAGGGTGAACGCAGCAGCAGTGATTTGCTCACTTAAGTAGGTTGCACTAAATGACTCTGAGCACTGTGGCTTTCCAGCGATGTGTATTCAAACTAATGATGTTCTTTGTTTAATTAATCTATGTCCATAGATGTCTTATTCTGATCAATCTGAGGATACATACATGATGCAATTGCTTATACATCATGTTGACATCTACATGGCTGGTGGCATCATGTCAAGGATGCAAAGGTGAGAGAGTGGGAGAGAGATAGACAGAGAGAACATGAACATGCGTACCTAGGAAAGCTTCTCTTTATTTTTATAAGGGGATGTACCATGAAGAAAATTATCACTGCCATACTAGGTATTTACACACGAATCCCTAAAGGATAGGGGCTTAACGAAGAACATGGAGTACAGAAGAATGCACATGTCCAATAATTAACACAAGTAATAAGTATAACCTGCTGCAGGGGTCAGAATTAGTGAAAAACCACAATATATTAATTATATTGTATTTGTTTTAATTTGTAAACCACCTCAACTCCCTGTTTTAGAAAGAGGTCAAGGTATCAATAAATTCTCCTTCTGTAAAAACCTGTTGTGACAATAGGACTGTCTGGCAGATGGGCAGGTATATCCTCCAACCACTAATTCTACCACCCAATCTCAGTTCTATTCCTGTGGAGTCATATGCACACCCAAATCCACTATCTAAAATGAGTCTTTGCTAAAATAGGCACCTCCATCATTTTTTTAATTCACTTTGGTTCTCTACCTTAAAAGGACCCCTAGTAGAAAGAGAACTGAATAACTACTGGCTTTCATATTTTCAAAGGGAGAACTGTCACGTTTTCTTTCTTCCAGTGTGCCTTGCTGCTGTAGTGTCTCTTTCCATCAGGGGCAATCTAACCTAATTATTAACCAAACAGATTGGGATTCCCATCATGCCCCCCAAAAAATCTTTGTCTCCTATACATCAGTCTCTGTCTCTCCCTCTGCTGCATATACAGCCTAAAGAAGGGGATGGACTCAAAAGATTGCACACTACTTTGTGATTTTCTGCTGGTACTAAGAAAGAGAGTTCTCTGATGTCCCTATATGGAACAAATCCAGTAAATCATCCAAAAGTTATTCAAAGGGAAATAGTTTATGGGGGAGGTGGAGGGAACAGATATACGAATTCGTGAGGCTGACACTCTAGACTGTAGGCAAAGCAGATACAAGTACATTATTTGCAAGCATCTGAGCAGAGTACAGTTCATCTTCCCTGTCTCATCAAATTCTTCCCAGGTACACAGAGAGAGGGAATTTTACCTCATTTGTTTGATCATTCGCATTCACAAATAGAGGCTTCCAGCCAGGAGGGAGGGAGTTGCTGTCAATTGCATAGCCATGATTCTGAGCAGTAATGAAAGCCTGTCCATTTATCATGTTCATAACTGGTTGGTTCTGTCCTCTAAAAAGAGACAGGTGAACAGAGCAAGATGGAGGGAAGGGATGTTTTGGGGAGGGAATGGGAGGTGTGAAGGGCAAGGAAAATAGACAACAATGCATAATATAGAGGGAGTGAGGGGGGAAAAAGAGAACATACTGGATGCTTCAGTATCATACTGTCAATAGTTAAAGAAAAAGTTAAGGCTAAGGTAAAGTTACCTCTTCAAATCAAATAAGAATAAGGTTGAGGCAACCTTATTCCATGTTGTCATGATTTATGTTTGGTTAATGCTAAGGTTCAGTCCATTCCTGCTAGGCTGATAAGTCGAGTTCCACATTTGTCAACAGGCACTAAATTGCATGTAATGCAATGATACAAGGAGAACAGATAATACGGGACCCACAAAAATAGTGTTACTGCCGTCATGACCACATACTACATACTGCAGTCATACTACACCATGGCCTTTTCAAGAATCCCTTTTCTACAGCAAAGAGGCTATTAATCAATAAAACTGCACTGAACAGGAAGCAATAACAAGGGCAGAAGCTGCAAGGAGGAAGCTACTCATTAATGCTGTAGGGACTTCCCTCTGAAAAGAAGTTATTTCTGAATAAACAATTAGAAATAGTCTTGGACATGGGTATAAACATTACCAGACAACATGAATTCATTGTTTAATTCTGTTCATCAGAATTTCATCTCCCACGATCCTTGACCATTAGTGCTGCTGGCCAAGGCTGATGAGAATTGTAAACCAAAACATCTGGAGAGCCAGTTACCCACACCTGCTACGGAACTATATCTCTGAACAATTCTCATGGGCAACAGTTTTCTCTAATGTGCAATTCAAAGGTAAGTACCATTCAGCAAAGATGTCAGCATAATTAGCAGCTTCCTGCTTGTAGCTTCCGCCCTTGTTCTTATTTACTGTTCAGTAGAATAACAGCAGGATTATGGATAAAAATATCTTAACCGCTTTTTAATTTGTTAGTTCCCATTTCTGGAATGTGGGGGTTAAATTGCTCATTCCTTCTCATTCTTTTTCTTCCTAGTTTTAAAATGGCAAAATAGAAATATAGTGCAATAAAAGTGCAGTACACCAAGAAGCCTGAAGGGTGCTTTGCTTAGCGCAGTGGTTCTCAACCTGTGGGTCCCCAGATGTTCGTGGACTTCAGCTCCCAGAAGCCCCAGCCACTATGGTCAATGCTCAGGGCTTCTGGGAGCTGAAGTCCATGAACATCTGGGGACCCACAGGTTGAGAACCACTGGCTTAGCGAGACCAGAGAGACTAGCACCACAAATGAGCTTTGAAAACAAATTGGTAGGAAAACACACACACACACACACACACACACAACTGGATTGCAATTATTTAACAACAACATCTGAATTCAATGAAAAAAGAAATAAATGAATAAAGACTTTAAGAATTTAACACTTGTCAATACTAATAACTAACCAGTTTAATATAAGTCTAGTTCCTCCATCTAAAAGTCCTATTCACATCAAGCAGACAGTTACTGAAGGCTGCAAAACAAACACTCATCTTTGTTGTTGCATCTACTGTTCACAAATGCGATTTATACAAGACAGAAAGGTCACCCTACCTGTTGGCCATAGGCATTTTGTAGGATGAAGCCCCAGCTGCTAGGCCTGTAATTAGACTCCCCAAGCTGATTCCAAACAAAGGCTCCTGACGGTCATTCTCTAGGACCTGGAAGGCAAAGGATCTTCATCAACAGTAACTAAGAATTTAGTTCTACACAAATGAGTCTTTACCTGCACAGATAAAACTGGTATCTTTCTGGTTCTACTTAGTATTTCAGATTGATTTTAAACGTACTATTTTTCTTTTAAAACTAGATTACACCCCTTTCTTTTTTTTAATAGGCAGAGAAGAATCCTAACTGTGCAACTTTTTCTCATGAAGAGCAGCAGGAAAATCTGCACCTGATGGTCTTAGATGCACTTTCATGCTAAAGGCACAGGAGATACTGTAAGTGACATGGCAAGCAATCCTACTTTAAGGTAGCCTAGATCTCCCCCTCTCCAAATTTCAACCTGGAAGAGCTGAAATTTAAAGGGCCCAGATCCAGGAGGAGGCAACTGCTCTCATTGTAACAAGACTTTCTTGCATTTCCCCTTCTTCCTGCTGTCCATTCTCCTCTCACTCTGAACTCTAGCCTTCTGGAGCAGACTGCACAAGGGAGGTGTGGGGAATAGAAACACCCCTTCCTGGATCCATTGATGGGGCTCCTTGTGACAGTGCTCACACACCACTGGATCCTGTCCAAGGAATGATACATCCTCAGATTATGAATGACTGCAGTGCCATGTGAGAAGTGTAGGACAGCCACACCTTGAATAAGAAATCAACATGACCAATACATATCTTCTACCTTCCTGACATTCTCGATTAGTTCTTGCACTTGCATTGGATCACCGGGACCACCAGAAATGAAGAGCCCATCGTAGTCCATTCTTGTGAAATCATGATTCCAAGGAACCAGATGTACTTCAGCACCTCTCTGACAAGGAAGCAAAAAGAGAAGGATGAAAAAAGGATTACGCAACAAAA
Source organism: Iguana delicatissima (assembly GCA_948472985.1). Lineage (NCBI taxonomy): Eukaryota > Metazoa > Chordata > Lepidosauria > Squamata > Iguanidae > Iguana > Iguana delicatissima. The sequence goes on along the minus strand of CAOKZL010001495.1, from coordinate 345,786 downwards.
CTTAACTCCGTGAAATTGTCCAGTGCAGTTTAACAAGTCTTCACTGGATAGCCCCAGGCCACTGAATTACTTGACCTAATTTACCATGTTGTTATGATAATACAATGGGAAGGGCTAGAGGAGAGCTAACAGGGCTGGAGTTCAGATTGACCACATTCTCCCATATGACCTTGCCTGTATTTTGAGATCTTCCAGGGTGGTTTCCCTCTCTCTGTCCCTCACAAGTGGGAGCACAGGGGAAGAGGGCCTTCTCTGTGGCTGCTCTCAAGCTCTGGAACTCCCTTCCTAGAGAGGTTAGACTAGTGCCATCCTTGCTACCCCTCCACAGGCAAGTGAAGACTTTTTTGGCTTTGGCTTTTGAGGGCTGAGAAAGTAAAAAAGGACTTTTCATAATGTGTTAGTGTATTCTCTAAATTTACTGCTTTTCTTTGCATTGTCTTATTTTTAATTGTTTTCAATTCTACCAACTATTTAATTTTATTTTTACCTTTTGGTGCCACAACATAAGGGAAAATTCTCTTAGAAATAAGCAAGCAGGTGTTTCAACTTAGCTGGTCATGGTCCAAGCCAATTTATTAAATACAAGAAAGTAAGTCATTTTCTAAAAAATTACCTTTACTAGCAAACGAATAGCATTGTGCTTCACTCCACAGTCCACAGCTACAATTTTCAGTGGATTCCCTTTGCCGTATACTTTTATTTCCTGTTGAGATGTTAAGACAAAGGAAAAGAAAACATGGCGGCATGTAGTTTATTTCTTTATTACATGTACAGCAAGGCAGACACCCAAAGAAAAGCATCTGCACCTCTCCTATACTAATTAGGAACATCCTGGAGCTTTCTGTGAGTGATTAGAGATTGGGGCACAGAGAGCAGCGAGGAAACAGCGGTCATGATCACAGAATGAGACTGTTGTCAAAGCAGCGTCCCAATCCCAGCAGTCTTGCCCAATATTGCCAGGCTGCTGTGGGAAGGGAAGTCTGAACATTAACCCCATCCCAGCAACCCCACAGAAAATTGCTGGGGTAGAGGAAAGGATAAATACTTCCGGCCTACTCTCCTAATCTTCAGCATGATTGCTTGGGAGAAGCTTAAAATTTGCTGGAATAAAGGCAAGGCTAGAGCCAATTAGGAGAGAGCTGCAGACGTACACATCTGCAACCCCCCATTGACCCATCAGATGTTCAGGATGACATCTGAGACTCCAAATTCTGCCCTCTTCACTTTAAAGTCTCCCTTTGCACCAGACAGTGTGCACAAGGTGTACAGTGTATGCCCTCTTAGAATTCCTCAAGAAAGCGTCATTCATCCATTCCACCAAGAGAAAAAAGCACTTCAGTTTCCCATGACTTTGGCACTGTCAGCTGAACAGAAAGCAAAACAAAAGCCAACATCTCAAAACCCTTTTTTTCCAACTCATTCTACCTCCTTAACTTCCCTTCTGAAGTTTTTCAAGTTTCTTACTTGGGGGCACCTCTACAGTATGTGCATCCAAATTTCTCATAACACAGAGAGGAAAGAAGCAGATCCTCTTTAATGCCATTTAACTTTAAAGGTGCCTAGCACAAAATACACTTGAAAGATGCCTATTACAAAAATCCCTCAACCTGCCCTCCTGACATTTTGCAGATTTCTTCTGCAAAGAAGAAATGTTTCTCCTGTTTCTCTGTTTCATACAGATTTTCCCACCTCACACCACCCTCCCCCCCAAAAAATATCCCAGAGGAATAAATAAATACATTTTTAGAAACGCCCAAAGACTACAATGCATACAGTCCCTTGTGTTCAGTGTGCTTCAAAGGGCCAACAAAGTCTGAAAATTCCATCTAGTCCTGTCAAAAGGTAAAAACATTGCAGCTATCCTTAGCTTACACTGGGGAGAAGTGAAGCTTCAGATTTCTGAAATGAGATTCTGATTTTAGTATAATCAGATAGCTTCTGATCTGATTCAAGCTCAAGACAAAGTGGGCTGTTTTCCAGATCACTGACTTGGGATTCTGGGCCAAATCTTGTTGTCCACTTCACCTTCTGTATGTTCTGTATTTATTATTTATTTATTGAATTTAAATCCTACCATTCCTCATGAGATGGGATTCAAGGTGGCCTATGTTCTACCTTGGAATGTAGGGTATGTTACTCCACTGGACAAACCCCATCCCGACGTCTACAATTTTGATATTAAATATGATTCTGTGAGCCTGAGAGGTCGCCCGGATGAGCATGTAGGCAGCCATGGTCGAACAATCAAAAATCAGGTCAGGCCAGTAAAATCCCTAGTCACGTAGCCCCAGGAGTCTTCAAGCTGGGCAAACCCACAATAAACAACTGGTCCTCAGCCCTGAGAAGCCAACTTGAGGGGATTAGCGTGTTTGCCCCAAGTTGAGCAAATATCCTATCAAGCAAGGACCGTTTACACAAAGCCGCACCACAACCAAATGCAGCCAAAGATCCTGAGACTTTGGCAACACCTTGTAATCCCATCACACAAAGGAAGTTACCATTGTGGAGTTTTGTTCTCGTTGCAAGACTTATTGTTCTCCCCAGGAAAGGATTAGCCTTCCAGGTACTTTTCCTCCTACAAATAGTCCCAGTTTTTGAGCGGTTCTTTGGATCACTCCTAGTCATCCCAGTAGACTGTTGCTGCATTCGTTGAGTAATCCCCTCAGCCATCTCCGTGCTGAGACCCACTTCTCCGCTGTTTTTCCTGGACCAAGGACTTCAGGAAAAGGTGCAGTATTACCCCAGCTACAACCCCTTCAATATTCCCCTATCCAGTCTCCTCTCTTTTGCTTCTTAATAGGTCTTGAGTGAGTGTGTGAGTGATTGCATTGGTGCGTGAGACTTTCATTCAATAAAATCATTTACTGGACACCTTCGTTTGGTTTTTGACTTGGCCTGACCCCGTAAAAACTGGGTAAAAAGACCCTGCTAGGTTACCTTGCCTCTTGCATTGCTATTGCTTGTGCTCTGGCTAGTTTCCATTCCCCAACACGTGGAGCACATTGAGGTGTCCCCCAAGGGATCCCAGAAATCAGGGTAACAGGAAATATACTGTCAAGGTTGTTGCCGGGCAGGCAAAGGTTTCCTCTGAGTGGATGGCAGAGGGAAGAGGCGGTGTGGCCAGAGAGCCAGGTGCAAGGCCAGCAGGATTGTAATGGCTATGTCTTGTGTATTAGAGAAGGAAACATGCCAGAGCACTGATTGGTTCACCCCACTTGTTCCAGGGTGACAAGGTAGCATAAAAAGTCTGGTGTTTGCCTTGACCAGCTGCCAGTTAGCTGCCCTAGCTGGACCTGCCATGCTATTGGCAGTATACTGTTTGTAAGGGGAGATGCTGCCCAATTTTTCTCCGTTATCTTCTGTTCTTCCTCTTTGTCTAATTTCTGGCAAGCTAGCATGTTTTTTCTAAGTCTTATCTTAGAGCGCGACAAGAAATCACTACTCTAAGTCTAACTAATGAGCCTCTGGAATTTTTTCTGCTTCACTGGGGCTCTCTGCTGCAGCAAAGCCTTGCTTCACAGATAGCACTCTGCTCATTCTCAGAGGAGCCAAATCCCTGACATATACATTATGTTTTAGGACAGAGCTTACAAAAGTTACCTTTCTGGACTACGATTGGCCCTTGCTGGCTGGAGGACTGTGAAAACTGGAATACAAAAAAGTAATTTTTGCTAACTCTGTTCAGATGATCTTCCACCTAGACTCTGACAAGACCTAGGCCATTTTGGCACAACAAGGCTGTGCCGCTTTTGGGACAGGATGGCAGTGGTCAGCAGGTTGTGCTTCTGCATGACGTCATCACCAGCCCATTGCCATCCCGTCCCAAAGCATTGCACTCGCACCGTTTTTGCAAAATGGGAAAAATCCATTTTGAGCCTGTGATTGCACAGTGCTCCTGGCACTCCCAGCCATGCAGAAGTCACAGAAGCACAATGGCAACACTTCTTTCCATAGCATAGCAATAGAAAGTGTCCGGCTGTGCTGTGGAAGGAAGAGGTGGCGCTATTGCGCTCTCTTCCACGTGGAGCATGCAGGTACAGAGGGAAGTGATGTTGAAATGTTCCCTTCTGCATCTGGGATTGCAGCGTGATGATGCAGAAGAGTGCCGTTGTACAGAAATGGTTCTAGTATCTCTGAGTAGTGATTATGTAAATGTAGAATTGGTTGGGAGGGTGTTTTTTTGTTTTTGTTTTGTTTTTTTTAGATTCCGAGGGTTATGTGATAGGAGTAGAAATTCAATTGTATGGCCAAAAGATTTTAGCAATGAGGATTTATTCTCCAACTAAAAATGAAGCTGATTTTTTAAAAAAAATCCAAAGGATTCTGGAATTCTTATATGATAAATAAATCTTTCTGGGAAAGTTTAATGGTGTCATAGACACCAAAATTGATAGATTATTAGAGAAGAAAAGGAAATAGTATGAAGGAAAAGTGCCTAAAGCATTTATGAGTTGTTGGATAATTTGGAATTACTAGACATTTGGAGATTAAAGTATAGCCAGTCTCAAGAATATACTTTTTCTTCCCAATATGAACAATGCAAGGAAAGCCCTCTCAGATCCTATCCAATACCATTCTATACCAGCCTCCTCCTTCCAGAAGTGAACATTCAGATACATGGGGGAAGCTCACAAAGCAGGACATGAAGGCAACAGACAGCTTTTCTTTCCTGCTGTTGTACCTACCAACAACTGATATCCAGAAGTACATTGTCTCTGGTCATGGAGATGATCATCTGGCTGTCACAACTAATACTCCTTCATTTATTGTCCTTCATTAATTTGTGTAAACCAATGCCTCTTAAGCTATCTTATGTAAGGAATCAGCAACTTTTTTTCCCAGTGTGCCAGGAGTGGCACCCTGATTGTGCCCATTGACCAAAACTGCTTTCCTGGAAATCAGGAAAGCAACTTTGCTTTCCTGGAAACTCTCCCCAGAACCAGCCGCTAATGACCTGTAGACCAGAACTACCCCATAGACCACCACTTTGAGTAGCACTGGTTGCCTCCATGTTCTTTTAAACATCTATGTCAGTAAGCATCTGGGAAGTGGCTATCTTGTGCAATGTTTGTTCTCTAAAGAAGAATTTTGGTCTGTTCTGAATCTACTGCCCATTTAACTGATTATAAGTATTCTATCACTATCCATGATTTTACAAGCTTCTAATCATCACTGATATTGTTGTAAGAGGTGGACTTAGCTCTTTTAGCAATTTGTGTCAAACTATCATAATCTACACTTGGTGTTCATTCTGGTTGCTGCTGCACATGTGTACACTACTAATTCACTAAAGTTGTCAGTGATCCTTAGAAACTGATTGCATTTTAATTCATTTTTGCATCTTTACTCCTTCTTCTGTGTTAGCAAGTTTGCTTCCCAACAATGAACAACTCAGCATTCTTTTTTCTCATCAAATCCAGCGAACCTGAGACAACTGCAGTTTTAAATACATCCTTTCCCAAAGTCCATGTTTGATCTACTGCTGAGCAAACTATTTTTATTCTTTTAATAACCCCCTTTTAATCAGGCTCTTTTAGCACACAGATATTTCACAGCTGGAAGGCTTCATGATAAGATCATCATCATCTCCTAACTGAATCATTTCACAGGTGAGCTGCCGCTATTCAGAAGAAAACAGAAGCTTCTTGTAAGAAAATCTGGTCTGAAGGACACATGGATGCTACTAAAAGCCTACTTCTTCCTGTAATCTGTATATGAGGGCCTGATCCACTGCTGGGTTGCATTTTGCAGCATGAAAGACTGTTGAACTGAAACACTCCAGTTTCCTTAGTCCCACCAAACTTAGAATCCTATGTCCCTGTGGCCCAGCCACTCTCCCAAGTCTAGTAAAGCATCTTTTGTTGAGAAGAGGCATAATGGTCCACAACCATGTGGTTCCCAACTTGAGGATCTCCACCTGAACTACTACAAATCCCTGAATCTCTCATCTTTTGCCATGTTGGCTAGAGCTTCTGGAGGCTGTAGACCAATAATTTCTGGGGTGCCAAGCTAGGGAACAATAGATAGAAACCCATTAGTCCCTGATGATTAAAGGGTAAGAGAAGGGCCTGTTATCACTGTTCTCTCAAGATACAAAATTTCCTAGCCATGATCAAGAATATGCTCTACTTAATTCCAAAAATGGCTGAAATCTCTAGTTGCTAGGCATGCCTCAGCCCTTCCAGGATTTGGGTATCTGGGCAGATATGCAAGGGCACTAGGGAATACATGGAGGAAACATTGTGGAGCACGCTGTTAGCAGAACCACATTAGCCCAAATTTGTTGTGGAGGGGCAAAATACAGCCAGCATTGGTTACCAGTTCTATTTACCAAGATGCAATACAAATGTAATACTAATGCTGCTGCTATTATATCCTATAATAATGAAGATGAAAAAGACAGTTGTGTTTCCTTTGTTTTTATATTTCATGTAAAATGTGTGGTACATTTTCTGTTCCTTTGGGTTTCTGTATGAACTATATTGTGAACCTTTACAACTCTATAATTCTACAACTCTATCAAAAGTTCCAGAAGTTTTTTTTTTAAAGTGGCATTATTTTGCTACAAGGGCTTGTTTACTTAAGTGCCTGCACCAATTATGTCTAAAATGGTTGAAAGTGGAGAGGGTGAACCAGAGTTTTACATCAAAGGATGTATCCTTTATTTGCTCTCCACACATCCATAACATCTGTGTATAAAACAGATGATGTGGTCTAGTTTTTATTCATGTTGGCTCCCATGCCCTACTGCTTCAAGCACTTTTAACTTGGTTGTGTTCAGCATTAGAAATAGGCTGGTAGAAAAGTGTCTGACACAATGGAATAACTAGTGGCTAGGTGGGGCAGATGGGCGATTCCGCATGCATGCACATCATTTGATGCACACATTAGTCTTTCATCCTTCGTCTTATTCATGAGTATAGTAAAGGACAATCTTTATACATAAATATACATGAGCACATAAAGGACAACCAACATGATATTCCCATCTCATCCAGCTTGGACCTAATTCAGAGTGGCGGGTAAACATCTCTTAAACCAGTCGTTCTCAAACTCTGGTTTTCCAGGTGTTGGGGACTTCTGCTCCCAGGATACCTACACATTGGCCAAGCTAGCTGGGGCTTCTGGGAACTGAAGTTTATCTAGGGTGCAGGACTTTGAGGACAATTGTCTTAGGTAGTCAGTCTGCCTGTGTCTCACTGTGGGAACTGAGATGCCATAGCAAAAAAGATGCAAGCCACCTTCAAAAAATGAAGATAAAGTTGACAAGAGTTCAGTTCAGTCATTATATTCTGCAAAAAAACAGGCCTATTGCAATTTCATAGAGATGAGAAAATCAATCCCATCTAATTTACCATTGATTTAAAAAAAGTTACTAAATGTTACCGCTTCTTGATTTATACAAAAACAGTTGTTTGCTAGGACATAGATTATCATGTCCCATAATTACCACCACTGAAGAGCTTAGTTAATTGTCAGCTTTGTTTGTGATGTTACTTTATAAGACTATAAAATAAAGTTATAAAGATAATGAGATCACAGGAGTTCTGTTAATCTTTTTATATCCCTTTTATGTATGCTCTTTTCAGCATCTTTATAGCACAGACTATCCACAGTACTTACAACAGCTGCTTATTTATTCTTTAAAAAAGGGTAAGACTGAAACATGGCTTTAGCTCTCAAAGACTGTGCAAACACTCCTCTTTTTAGTTTCTACAACTCAGATGCTATTTCAGAAAAACAAAAATAAGCAGTAGAATATTAATATAATCAGTAAAAGATAAGATTGCAACTCAAAGGCCGGAAATTACAAAAGTCTGACCCAAATATGTAGTATGTAAATAATTTACTATTTACCCACAAGTAAGTGTGGCAGCCCAAGCTGGACTGGGCCCATAAAGAACAGGCAGGAAGCCTTAAACCTTCTCTCCAGCTATATCCCTTCCAAATCCAGCCATACTGCTACAGTGGGTGGAAGGGAGTCCATTGGTGCCAATGGAATTAAGGGGGAGCCCCATCTGGGCAGGAGCAGGTTTCAGTCCCACTCTACCTGCACATGGTAGACCAATCGGGATCAAATACACACTGCTACTTGTGTATAAAACTGAAAGTAAATTTTATTTAGGGCCTAAATATCCTAAAGGCACCAGATCTTGTCCGATACTGGAACCTAAGTGAGGTCAGCTCTGGTTAGTGCTTGGATGGGAGATTGGAAGGAACTGGCAAAAACACCTTTGAGCTTTTCTAGGCAAAGAAAACCCTCTGAAAATTCATAGAGTCGTATAAGTCAACAGGTGGCTTGAAGGTATGTACACACAAAGCATGCTAGAAACTCAACAGAGCCCATGGATTAACCCTAAGCTTATTGGCTCAGCAGTAAGCCACAGAGCTAAACAGAGTGTATTCACTTATGCACTGACAGCTGGTAGCCTCCATATCAGTGAAAAATGAACTACGCTGCAGTTTTGCTTAAATTGTAAAGGAGCTATCCAAGGTGCTTAAGCTGACCTCTGTCCCCAAACAGATTCAGCACTTTAGATAACTCCTTAAAGTTTAGATTAAATCCTTGAGCAGGTTCACCACTCAATTGATAAGTAAACCATGACCCGCACCTGCACTGATACTAAACTTCTTTAGAATTGTACTGTGAAAGTTTTGGCTCTTTCCTGCCTCACTGCAGTCCAGACAGGTCTTGCCTGCACCTGCTGGCCCCCAGCTTTCATGGGGGTTAGGAGCACAGGACCCCTGCAAAAGTGGAAAAGATATGAATTAGGCCCCCCAAACATGTGCACTACAGACTCTACTGCTGCAAAAATCTGCTTCAATGTTCTCTTCCTTCTTTTTGAGAAAGATGACAAGGATGATGACACCGAAGGAGATTTTTGAAGTAGCTACAGCAGGGCAGTAGTCACGGCTAATCCTCCTCACCCTCTTCCTCTTCTCCATCTCTTTTCTCACCAACAGCTCCAGTCCATTACTACCTTTGACACTTTGACACCAAATGCCTCTGCCTTGCTCTGAGGCCACCTCCACCAGAGCTCCATCACCTTTTCTGCTCTCCAAGCCCTCCTTTAGAAAAGGCCCTAGATCTGGGAGACCTTTCAGGGATGGGCTGGTGCCAGCAGCAGCAGCTCATCATTCTCACTCTTCTCCTCCTCTCCATTTCCCTTCCCGCAAAAAAGAAAAGATGTGAGTGAGTGAGGCTGGCAAGTACTGAGACAACCTCACTCACATGTTTTGTGTCTCAGTGAGATCTATATCTTGCATTTCTCACAAACAAAAAACATCACGTGTACAGTAATCATGGGTCCAAAGCAGAGTGACTCTAGTGCTTCTGAAAGTGCTCCCAAGAGGCAAAAGACAGTGAAGACCTTACAAGAAAGCACTGAATTATTAGATATGTTTTCCACAGCAAAGTTAGCTGCTGCAGTTGCCCACCATTATAACATCAACAAGTTAACCATAAGGTATATCAACTAAAAAGAAAAGGAAATATATGAAGCTGTTGCTACAGCTACACCATTGGATGTGAAGATTGTTTATCAAGTACAAAATCTACAAAGAGTGGCTTTTATTTGGGTATGGGATTTCTATAAAAATGGTATTCCTATAGATTCAAATATAATAAGAGGGAAGACAGGTTCTTAGTATGTTTCTATAAAGGAAGAGAAGGTGAAAGGTCTAGGTCTACAGAATTTCATGCCAGCAAAGGCTGGTTTAATAATTTTAGGAAAAGGTTTGGGCTACGTAACATGAAAACTACAGAAGAACAGGCCACTGCTGACCAAGAAGCAGCTAGTAATTTCCTGATGCCTTAAGGGAATGTACTGAAGAGAAGGGATATGAAGCAGAGCAGATATTCAGCAGTGATGAAACCACTCTGCTTTGGAAGAGAATGCCACAGAGGACATTCATTAGCAAAGAAGAGAAAGTGAGCACCAGGCTTTAAGGCAGTAAGGGATAGACTAGCCATGCTGTTTTGTGGAAATACAGCTGGACATGTGATAAAATCTACCCTAATTTATAAAGCCACTAATTCCCAAAGTTTGACAGGAAAGAATAAGTTCCAGCTGCCAGTTTTCTGGATGCATAAAAAGAAGGCTTGGACATCAAGAATGCTTTTGCCAGAGGTTAAAAAATATTTTGCCAGTAAGGGAAAGGCTTTTCAGGTCCTATTATGAATGGACAATGCCCTGGATGCCCAGAACCCAATGAGTTCATCACTGAAAGTGTTAAAGTCGCCTACCTGCTGCCCACCACAACATCTCTCATCTAGCTTCTCAATTGGGGTAATAAAGACAAGGCACACTACACACATCACTCAGTGGAGGGGATTGTGCAGTCTATGGAAGAAGACCCCAGCGTAGAGGACATTACGAAAACATGGAAGGTGTACGCCATTGCCAATGTTATTACAAAAGAGCCATGAAAGCTGTCAATAAACAATAAACTTGCGCTGGAAGAATCATTGGCCAGAAAGTGTGAACGGGTTCACTGGCTCTATTACAGGGACAATCCAAGAAATTATGAAACACATTGTGGAGCTGGCAAAGAAGATGGGTGGGGAAGAGTTTAAGAGCTGTAAGAGACTATTTTTATGACATTGACCCATCTATGATACATTTTTGAAGTTGAAGGAATTGGTAGAAGCATTGTCTGGGCACACCAACATTTTTAAAGTAATGAAGAAGCAAAAAAGCTGAACTGAAATCACAATGTATTTCAAAAGACAACACCAAGTATCCCTGTTCACCCTTCCAACCTTTCCACCTCTGCAACTCCTAAAGTCCCTGATGATCCACTTCCAATGCTCCAATAAGAGACAAAACTGTTACAGTACTGTATTGCATTGTAATGCTGTACTGTACATTTACAGTACAAATTGGTTGAATGTGTCTATCTTTGTGTTTACCGAAAGTCTCATGACTTTCTGGCAAGAAATGTGTTTCAGAAATATAATCAACAGTACTATACTGTACCATCCAAGTGGCAGGGAAGAGGCAGAAGGGGGAGGCTTGGAAACTGGGAGAGGTAGTCTCAGAAGGAGGTGGAGATGTCATAGTGCCAAAGCAGGTATGGCCTGGGGCTATGAGCAGAAGAGGAGACGAGGAGGAGGAGGAGGAGGGTGGGGAGGATGAGCTACTGCCACTGGCCCAGACCTGCAAAATCTCCCAGATCTTGGGGCTTTTCAAGGGCTTTTCTGGCTGGCAGCAACTAATTAAGCAGGTGCTACATTACCAGTTAAACAGCAGCTATGAGCTTGCAAATAATAAAATCTGTGGAAGTTAAACCCATGAAAGTTGAGGGCCAACTGCATGTAAAAACCTGACAGACTCTCTAACAATCTTTTTAGTATCATGTCTTGTGTAAATAACTTAGCCTGGATCTAATGTGTGTTACAGGAGAGAAGGATATGAGACTTTTGTTTTCAGTGGCAATAATATGTATTTTGTCATATCTAGTTTCTACAATTGATACACAAAGATTTTTTTCATCCAACTATTTTAAGCAAAACAATCTGATTTATAATACCCGGACTAATACGCAGATCAGAACATAGTCATACTTCAAGTTTTTGCATTTCCCTAAAATTTCTGATCTACTTCTTAAACTCAAAGAGTATATGAAAATGCTTATTAAAATGGGTGTACATGACCACTTTGTGAAATGTCACATTACAAATGTTCATTTCCAAAGACCCATCAGATAACAACACAAAACAGACTTAAGAATGAGCCCATGCAAAACTGGCACAGGTCAAAAATAGACTGATCTGCCCATTTGTAGATACCTCCTTAAGTTTGCCTCATTCTACTACTTGCAATGGCATGATTTCCTACATTCTCATTGGAACCAATTCACACAGGGATCTAGAAGTTGCCACTCCACTATTCATTTCCCAAGAAAGACAGGGTGATATGAATAAATGGCAGAAGATAATCTCTCTGCTTTTCCACCTGACAAAGTCACCAAAGAGACTTCCCTAGCTTAAGTGAGTCTTTCCAACCAAAGGTCTCTTCAGTGCCACAATAATAGCACTTTGATGTCACTTTAACTGCTATGGCACTATCCCATGGAATCCTGGGATCTGCATTTTTGGAAGGGGCACTAGAAAATCTCTCTGTCAGAGAGTTATGAATGCTCCTCCCTACCAATTCAAGGCTTAAATAGGACGTTGTCATATCAGTTGAAGTGCCATCATAGTGTCATTATCATGTAGTGTGAAAGAGACCTAAGTCATTACTTTGTAAAATAGTTCCATAATCTACCTGGGGTTTCCTTTAAATACAAACAGCTTCAGGTCAGTAAGAGATCATATGGTCATCCTAAACCTTCCAGGCCTTTCGTTCCCTAGCTGGGCCTGTTTTTAAAACACACATATTAGCCTAAGCCATCTCATGGTTTTCAGAGGCCAAAAGTAGCACATAATTTCCGGCATGTGGCAAGAGAACGTTTTGGGGACTGGTGGTGACTGGTGTCCTCCCTAAACAAAGCCAATCCCAGATAATGCTTCCACATATAGACAGGACAACCCAATCCACCATCCTGGAGTGCAAGAGGCCAGTTTTGGCCAGGCATATGGCACAGCCAGCTCTCTTTTCCAGCAAGGTGGAGTGATCAACAGACTCAATAGGAATAACTGAGGGTCTGCTATTCCTGCCTACCAATATTTGATGCCCGATGTGGTCGCTTCACTCTATCTAATTGAAGGGCCAGCCCTGCCCACAGACTTTTGTTTTTTGGCAATCCAACCAAGCCAACCCCCAAACAATACATTCAGGTATCTGCACATATATGCCATGTCACTAATATGATATAGATAAGTAAACTGGGTACTATAACACAGGGTGTTTGTTGTAGTTCAGTGATAATGGAATCTTTACCTTCGTTGAAACTTCAGCAATCAAATTTCTCTTGTTTGGATCTGAAAATTCTACAGGTTGACCTTCAAATTCAATTTTCCCAAGGACAGTTCCCTGTTCAAATAAAGAATTAAATAGGTGAGTGCCAAGAAAAAAAGAATAGTGCTACCAAGCGTTGCTAGATAAATTCTCTTCAGAGGTAAAACAGCTTCCTGACATCTTTTACTTTTTATCTTTGTAATTTTAGACAGCTGAAACATTTTTAAAAGAAAATTAAAGAAAACTGAAATAGGAGCAGAGGTAATAAAAGTCCCATCTTTTAACTACAATCCCATCATTAGCTAGCTAGCATGGCACCTGGGAGCTGTAGTCCCAAAAAAGGAACTTTTTCAAGTTTTGAATGCAAATTAGTAGAAGTATTCTGCAAAAAACTTAAATGCACTCCAAGAGCTTTACATCTCAGAATTCCAAAGGCTGCACACTGTCCTTTTTATATGGACATTCACCCAAGTATGTAGCTAAAGAGAAACAACATGGATGGCAGTATTTTTTTTTTAAGAAAGCATCTACCTACAAACCAGATTATTTTGTGATTCAGCCTTCAGTATGAATAGTGTGAACCTGATTCATTTGATCTCCTATTTGAGTACTTCTTTAACCTCATTCTCTTCTCCCCAGGCTGGATTTTTGTTGGGTTTACAGGTTTGCTATTTTATGTAATTTCTGTACATAATGCACGTTCCTGAACACCTCTCTCAGCATATAATAATTCCAAGGTTCAGTAAAAGTCACGAGTACCACTGGAAAAGCAAGTAAAAAAAGTTGTGATAAGGACAGAACTGACAGGAAGTACAACACATTTTAATATACTGGAGGTCAGTACAAATGAACCTCGCACCCTCAGTTTGAAGAATGTGTCCTACTCTGGTTTGGAGAGCAATCACCAACCAGTTCAGACATCACAACAAACTGTGGTTAGCACTAAATTGAAACTGAGTGGAAAGCTAAGAGAGACTGGAGAGAAAAAGAGAAGGAGGGATGGTATAACTCTGTGTTTTGGGTGACCGTCTGAACTGAATAATATAAAATAAAATGTTTACAGCAATTACACTCTTCAAATAGTTTAGGACCTAGATTTTTGGCAGCGCTTTAGCAAATACTGCCCAGCTGTTGCTAATGTGTCATTGTTATAACACAGTTGTTCCATAGTTTCTGTCAGAATTAAAATTAATAGATTAATATATAGAACAAACATAATGTGGACCTCACAATCCATGGGATGCATGCAGCTTCAGGAGCCTCCATTAGAACTAGGAGGGTGTAGTGAAAGGGTTGCCGTAGGGTCACTTTAAGTCAGAAATTACTTGAAGACACACAACAACAACAACAACAACAACAACAACAACAGGAATCTCCATTTGACGAAAGGGAGATTTATAAAATTTTGCTTCCAGAAACTTCCGGGGGGGGGGATTCTCCTCTCAAGTGCAGTCTACGTATTCCTCATATTAACAAAAAAACCCTCCACTTAAAATAAGCAGGAGGAGGTAGAGAAGGTTTAAAACCAGAGCTGTTGCTTCAGTTACTTCCAGTCTCATTGGAGGGCCTGCTGCAGGCCCCAGCATTATCAAGAGGAATGCAAAATGGCCGCCAGGCCCACCAAAGTTTCACATGCCTGCAATAGAGCCCACAGATACTTTCTAATTTACTTGTATTTGTTCTATACTATGCATTTTCAGTTAGCCTCTTTTGTAATTTGATATCTTCTTACAATGAAGAGGATATTTTTCACATATTTTAGTTACCTGCTTTCATAAAGTTTACTCAGGTCAGCATTAAAATGGTTCCAATGATCTAGTACAGTGGTTCTCAACCTGTGGGTCCCCAGATGTTCGTGGACTTCAGCTCCCAGAAGCCCCAGCCACTATGGTCAATGCTCAGGGCTTCTGGGAGCTGAAGTTCACAAACATCTGGGGACCCACAGGTTGAGAACCACTGATCTAGTAGATGAGCAATGCTTTCAGTCTAGAATAACATAGGTGATTCCAAACTCTCCTCTCTCATAGGTGTGACTCTTACTCCAGCATTGGATAACTTAATGAACCTAGGTCATTTCTACACGACAATGCTCTTCCATGTTGTCATGCTCCAGTCTCCAGCCCGGAACAATGCTCCCCTCCACACCTGCTCAGTCCTCGGAAGGGAGCGCAATGGCACCACTTCTTCCTTCTGCAGCTCAGCCAGGCACTTTCCATTGCTGCGCTATGGAAGGAAGCATCGCCAATGCGCTTCCACAGCTTCCACACAACCAGGAGCGACAGGATTGCTGCGTGATCACAGGAACAAAACAGATTTTTTTTCTGTTTTGCAAAAACTGCACCAGCACGATGCTCAGGGACAGGATGGCAATGGGCAGGCAATGATGTCATCTGGAAGCATAACGTGCCGATCACTGCCATCCTGTCCCGAAAGCAGCTTAACCCCATTGCATGGAAATGGCCTAAGGCTTTTAGGCTTTCCTTTAGTTCAGAGAGTTCATTTATTTATTTGACATACCAAAACTCTGTTCCCACCACTGAATTGCAAACTTGCTTGGTAAATGTAAGTTAGATTCCACATTTGATAAGATTACTAGGAAGTAAAAGGCTCCATTATGCATTTAGAAAAAAATCCAGCAACTTCTCTCAGTATGCCTCATAGTAACATACACAGTATAATACTTTGTGTGTTAAGCTATGACTTAAAACATAAAATCATATTTATCCTGTATGTATAGAATATTGCTCCCTTGGGCAATATGAATGAGAAAGTTAAAGATCCCGGTTCTGTTCTACCTGATGTGGAAGGGCTGCAGCTTAATGATAGAGCACATGCCACACATGCAAAAGGTCTCATGTTGCCTAGCATTTCTCATTAGGGCTGGGAAACATTCCCGCCTGAAAAACCTGGAGAGCCATTGCCAGCCAGTGTACATGCTACAGAGCCAGATACAGAAGCAACACAGAAGCTTTCAGTGTCATCCAATCTCATTTGTTAAAAACAACTACCACTGCCACCACCCTGTATTTGTCATTTGGCCTATCCCCAAAGTATTCATTTTACAGGTTTTTATTTTTTTAACTACCTTGTCACGAATGATTTTTGAGAGCATCCTGGTATCAATCCCATAAAGTGCTGGAACCTGGAAAAACACAACAAAGGAGATTAAATATCAGAAGTGGAAATCAGTGGCAATAATGTAAGAATATTGACATAAACTAAATTTGTAGAAGACCACACTAACCAGTGACAAAATTCACACTGATCAAAATACAAAGCCAAGAATTTTCAGTGCATATTTACATGGCACAGTTAAGTTGTATTTATAGCATTTTAACTTTTATAGCTTCACCTCAAATCCGGAAATTGTAGCAAGGTACAATGGCTTTTCTGTTAAGAGACATCTCCTGCTGTGTGCTCTACATGAACTACATCTCCCAAAGTTCTCTGGAAGGAGGAAACCACTGTTCTCTGCAAGAATTAGCTACAAAGATACCATTTGCAGGAATTGGTGGGGTTGATGGAGAGGGCTTGAAAAGAAACTTTGACAACTGAACCAATTTAAACATAACTTGACGTTCCAAAATCAAGAAAAAATCACTGGGACAGGGTGAGGTGGGGGAAATTATGCTACACAAACTCTTACAGAAACCTGCTTTAGCCAAAGATTATTTTTAGCACTATTGAAAGGGTACCAAGATTTTAAGGCAGGCATTTCAGAAAAATATATGAGCATTTTTTCTTACCTGTATCCCAATGTTGCAGCCTTTCAACAGCCAGCATTTCCAAAATCCTATTTTTGCAAGAAATTATCTACTCTTGGTTACCTAATAATCCCTCACCTTTTCTTCTTTCAGCCACTGCCCAAGGGGTTTCACAGCCCTCCAATGACTGTATTCATTGCTATAGTCCAACACCAGCAAACCTGAAACCTGTGAAAAAAGGATGGCACATGTGATTGAAAGAAACAACTTTAAAATAAAATCAGAAGTTAATCTTACAATGAAGCCAACAAGTTTAATATTTGGTATAATATTCATTTTTAATCTATATTAGAAAGAACATTTTCTGGAGTGCATGCTTACACCATAACAGAAGAAACATGAAGAATACCAATTTATTTGCCATAGGCAAGGCAAAAATCTTTCTTGCTAAATCAAGGTGTTTTTTAGTCTGAAGCTGCTTCTCCTTACCTTGATACCATCAGATTCCAAGAACCTGCTGAGTCCAATTTCATCCAGAGCAGTAGTATCTGGGACACCACCATTTCCTATGATGGGATTAACCAGTGTGAGAATTTGTCCATGGTAGCTGGGATCAGTCAGACTTTCTGCGTACCTGGAGTTAACCCAATAGAAAATTATTTTTCATGCATGAGAGGGAAAAAACACAACTAAAATTAAAGAGCCCTACCACAACTGCAAACCAAGTCCTATGTCTTACACATCACTTATGGAGCACAGAACTCCACTAGTGTATTCATGTGGAAGTCCAACAGGATTGTGGCTGCCAGCTGGGCAACAGCTGAGTGGAGCTCTTCTGGCATACAGCTAAACAGAGGCTCTTTTGGCTGGAGGAGCCAAGCTGCAGCCACTGACATCTCATAGCTGTTGTACAGCCTTGGAAAACCCACTGCACAAGAAAGTCTTGAGTGCCTTCTTGAGCAACACTGAGCAAAATATCCTTAGGTGAACAAAGCCCCTAATTAGGCTAGAGAATGTCATCAAAAAGATTCCAGTCATAAAGGCCATGATGTCGGAAACCTTGTTTTCTCAGCTGTGAATGTCCTTATGAAGTTTGCAAATATTCTTGTTATACTTTAAATTCATGATTCTTTTACTGCTGTGATAGTGTTCCCGTATTTTTATATGAGGATTTTAATTACTGAGACTGATCTTCATCTCCAGCTTCAGTTGCACATTTCTGAAGGCTGTCTTTATGCACGTTACATTTCACTTATCAAATGTCTACCCCAGACAGAAATATAAACAAACAAATTAAGTACATTTGGGAAGGTGTGAGGTACATGTATAGAGCATGTTGTTATTGTGTGCCTTCAAGTCATTTCCTACTTATTTTTTACATTTTTATTGATTATTTAAATGATATAACAATACATGACATTACAAAACATGTAACACCACACCAAATATATAATAAACATAAACTAACAATCCGTTATATACCATATATTCTTGAACTTCATCTATTCTACAATTAAATCATAAGTGCTCCCCACCATCGGGACCATTAGAGATATACCCCCTTCCATTCCCTTTAGGAAGTTCCATCTGCCTTCCAAAACTGTAATGATTGTTTAGTTGGTTTACTTCCTTTCCCTTTATTAACACATAATCTATAAATTCGCCCCAAGTATCTATAAAAATATCTCTTTTTAATTCCCCCTTCTTTACTTTAATATTACAAGTCAATTTATCATTAATAGCTATATCCCATAACTCTTTATACCATTCATTTGAGTATCTTGCTTTATTTTCCAATTCTTAGCTATCCTTAACCTTGCTAATAAAGTCATTTCCTACTTAGGGCAATCCTAAGGTGAACCTATCTCATGTTTTCTGGGGGCTGAGCGTGTGTGATGCACCCAATGTCACCCAGTGGGTTTCCATAGCTGAGCGGGGAATCGAACTCTGGTCTTCAGGATCATAGTCCAATACTCAAATCACTAAACCAAGCTGTCTCTCCATAGAGTATGTACTGGCTAACAATAATTGTTATGAACAATGAACAGCTCCAACTATACTTGGGGGAAAAGAGTGCAGGTAAATGGCTTTGAAGAAATAGGATACATTGGTTCAGTTCATGCTTGGCAAATCACGCTTTAGGAATGAGGTATGTTCACTGCAGACTCATAGGCTCTCTCCTTTGTTCTCTTACACATGAGTTCCATAGATCTAGTTTCCTGTGATGTCACTCTGTTAAAAGGAGGATAAATTAATCACACCTCCACCGTATCCTCAATGGACACGGAGCTGTTATGAACCCCAAACAACAGGTAGGAAGGTAGAAAAGAAAAGGATGGAGCAAAATGACAAATTGACAAGAAAGACACAAGGACATACAAACAGCTTTGGTGAAAGGATCCCTCTAGCAATCACCAACAGTGATGACCCCAGAAGGATGGTTTATTCCCTTCTTATACCATTTTTTATGCTTGCATCAGGAAAAGATCATGCATCAGCAGAGTCACCACTTGTACAGTGAAATGTGAAATTGTACAGCTTGTACAGTGAAATTCCCACCCTGATCATTTTCAAAGACATCAGTGACGCAATACAGCATTCCTTTTGACTATAAATTTTAACTATAAATAAGTGAAAGGCAAAGGTCATTTGATGAGCTACAATTGTCTAAAATGCCAATTAATACATCAATTCTATAGCAAATTGTACAGCCCCAAATTTCAAGCCTAAGAGCTCATATTGGAAACCTGCGGTTAGTGTTAACTTCCAGAACATGATGTGTAAATGGGAAGTACCTGCTTCAGGTGGGATATAGTTGGGGAGAGTGCTGTTGGTTCCATCATTGTAATTAAAGGTCCAAGTGGGAAGGAGTACCCATTACCATCTTCAGCCAGTAATCCCTTTCCTCCACAGGAATAACCTAGCTACTATAGTCCCTGAACTGGTAGCCTGCATTTAGATTACTGACGTGCTGAGCTTCTCATGTCTTTGATATGGAAGTTGCAGCTGGTGCAGAATGCGGTGGGTAAGATGCTGATTAGGTTGTCAAGCCACCTGCATATTATACCAGTGCTGATGAAAATGCCCTGGCTATCTATTAGCACCCAAACCCAGTTCAAATCTTGCTGTTGACACATGAAGCCTTGAACAGCTTGGCATCAAGTTGTTTGGTACATCACTTACCCTGATGCCTACATTTAATAATTTTTACCTTTTTGTCCAATTCAGGATAACATGTTAGATATAGTTAGTGGTATAGAAATAATCTCAATATCATATTCTCCCAAGTCATTCATTTTGCCCTTCCCCCTGTCCCACTTTTTCCCCCTAATCTGAAAATCCTATATGCAGATCTGGCCTGACTGCAAAACTATACTTGACTTCTGATGGTAAATTTCTGGTGGCAACAAAGTCTACCCATCCCACTGCTGCCTCCTTGATTCTATAGTTCTGTCCTCAATTTTCTAAGATGGCATCTTTCCAGAAGACAGATGTGTTAATACAGTTTCAAAATGAAAAGTAGGGGTACAGAAGAATGAAATAGCACCTTTGGGATTGATTTATTCTGCAGATGCTTTCACAGATTTAATATTACTTCTTCAAATGCATCAAATATCAACACTACAAGTTTTTAAGCAAGGTGGACATTCAGTCTCTGACCTACAAGTGGGAGTTCTGGAACAAAAAAATTCAGAGGAAATTCCAATCCATTAGTATGAACAGAGATGATATTTTCTTGGCACACTACATTTATTAATATATGAATTTCATCACAGCTATGCAAATAGCAAAAGGATTCTGCTAAGAACATTTTCCTGCTTTAAGGGAAATTACTTTCAGGTAATCATGAAGCATTGGTTTCACACCTCAAAACTAACAAGCTAGCTGCTTGACAGACATGTATCATCTTATACAACTCTTTGAAAGTTTATGGTCAGTGTCACAATTTGCATGATTACATATCCCATTACCTTCTGAGCTGACTCCAGCAGCTATGGAACTGCTTAAAAATCTGTTTCATTAATATTGTACTCAATCAGTGTATCTGAACAAGTGGATTGAAATCCATGAAAGTGCATGCCAGAATAAACCAGCTAGTCTCAAAGCTGGTGCTAGATTCCTTCTCCCTCGTTTTCTTTCTAAAATGATAGCTGTACCCTAATGTAGACAGTAAAGTCAGTTGAGGTCATTTTAAAAATTTTAAAATGAATTTTAAAAATTTTAAAAAGGTCATTGTAAAAGTCATTTTACACAACTTAGGCCATTTCCACACTACACTGTCACAGTGCTATTATTCCACTTTCAACATCCTGGGGTTTGGCAGTCTAGGGAGGGGCCTTTAGAATTCTCAGCCAGAGAGACCTTGGGGCTCAGTAAACTACAAACCCAGAATTCCACAGGATGTTGAAAGTGGAATAATAGTACTATAACAGTGTGGTGCAGAAATGGCCTCAGTGTCCTTCCTAATAAAGCTGGCAGACGACTCTGAGATACAGCAGGCTGTTTAGAGACTGTTGCCTACCCAGGAGAGAAAGAGTGAAGAGGTGGTGCTTGAGGCTGAACCTTTCTCTTCAAGAAGCAAGTGTTAATGGGAAGAGAACCTATGAGTAATGCCCTTTTTGCTTCTCACCTGAGGTAATGCTGATATTGGTACTCCCTGCCCTTACCGCCCCCTCCACAAAAGATGTGTAGTATATTCTAGATATTTAAACAGAGTTGTAAAACGATTCAGATTCAGTTAAATTCTTACAATTCACACAATTCAATTTGCACAAAGTACATCAAGTAGTAATAGGAAAATATTAACTCTAGAGGCTTCGATCACTAACTGGTGGGTCCGCCAGACTGGCTTGGTATAGAACACTGTAGTGAATCTGTTCATTAGGGATGACAAAAACTAGCAGCTGGCATTGAGGATCAGAAGGTGGCTTGACAGAAAAACAGTTACAACTGGAGATTCCTTATATAGGACCCCATTTTTCCAAAAATTCCTCCTTGTTAACTAAAGTGTTTTTGTACTGTTCAGGACTGTCCCTCTATAACTGATGAGTTTCACTTTAGCAGTAGGCATATATCACACCGAATGACTATGAAGTATTCCCAACGTGTCTTTCGCCAAGTGCACTGGGATTCTTCTGGATGATTTACAGAAGCTAAATCTAATTTATTTTTGTTGTCATTATTTAAATTATACATAATTAAATATGTTGCGCAGTTTTTTAAATATCAGCAAGTTGCACAAGGCGTTTTTATGGAATGCCAACACCAGTGTGAAAAGATGGATGGTTGCACACCTTAAAACTCTTTAAATATTCCAGAATGGTTGTTGGCTGATATCAACGATTGAGTGTGTTAGCCAATTGAGAGAAATTATATGTCAGATGAAACAATTGTTATGAAATATTCTAGTGTGTAATGTTTTACTTTTTGAATATGTAGATTTTTCCACTGACCAAAATGAATTAGGTTCTTGCTTTTAATGTATGATTTTTGTAAGCCTGCAGTGTACATAAAAATGCACAATCAAGCTACAATTAATATAGAGTAATCCCATTAAAGTCATCTGGGTTGTTCTGGAATAAGTGAGTTATGAATTGCAGCTGCAGTCGTGTGCTAACTGTGAATGCCTTTATGGCAAAATAAAGCTAATGCTATGGGCAATTATATAAAGATAAAAGTACACCATGACATTTTCTTTTTCTCAACCAGATATTCTATTGTACAAAAATCCTTCCATAATGTAAATATTATTACTAAAGTAACATTGGGGGAGGGACTTGACCAAATTTTGAAATCTCCCATTGCCAAGATCTTACAAAATATACTAGATCTTCAAGGGGAAAAAAAGGACTTAGAACCCATTGTGTACAGTAAGATCATAAAATCATAGAGTTGGAAGAGACCACAGGGGCCATCGAGTCCAACCCCCTGCTATCCAGGAACACACATCAAAGCATTCCCAACAGTTGGCCATCCAGCCTCTGCTTAAAAACCTCCAAAGAAGGAGACTCCACCACACTCCGAGGCAGCATAGTCCACTGCCAGACAACTCTGACTGTCAGGAAGTTCTTCCAGAAGTTCAAGTGGAATCTCCTTTCTTGCAGCTTGAATCCATTGCTCCTTGTCCTAGTCTCTGGAGCAGCAGACAACAAGCCCGCTCCCTCCTCGACATGACAGCCCTTAGTATTAACAGTTGGCCATCCCGCCCCTCTTAACCTCCTTTCCCCCAGACTAGAACATACCCAGCTCCAAGCCATTCCCCGTAGGAAGTTCTTCCAGACCCTTCAATTTGGAATCTCCTTTCTTTCACACATTCCATTGCTACCTTTCCTAGTCTCTGGAGCAGCAGAACAAGCCAGCTTCCGACATGACAGCCTAACCAATTTAAAAATGGTATCCATGTCCCCTCCCTCTCTTAAAACAACCCTACTCCATTTATGCATCCCGAGAGACTGGTTGGCTTACCATGGATTTCGCATCCTCTGGACACATTCCAGCTTGTGAAACCCACCTGAAGAGGTCCCAGAACTACAACCTTCCAAATGGGTAACCTGCAGAGCATGGTCCCCCTCCCTATCTAGTGCACCATTTTTATGCGCCAAGAACTCTTGCTTTCTGATGCTGAAATTCACTTTGTTCAGCTTTGGACCAAGCTCCCAATCCCCTTTTTCAAGGGCCCCTTTTGTAAATTTTTTTTGAAAATTTCCTGTTCCTCTGTGGGATTTTAAAATTAGCCAAAGCCCCTCCCAATTTGGTGTCATCTACAAATTTGATCAGCTTGCCCTCTACTCCTTTATCCAAGTCACTGATGAATAGCACTGGGCCCATGACAGAACCCTGTGGCTCCCCACTAGTCACTTCTCTCCGGGATGAAAAGCAGCCATTGGTGAGCACCCTTTGGATTCAGTTGGTCAACCAATTACAAATCCACCTAAAGACTACCTGGGGAACATGTACAAAATGGACCTTTGAACTTCACATTGGATACAGTTAGATTTGAATTTTCCAAGGCTCAGGGGTGGGTTGTATCTGAACAAAGAACCCCATTTCATAGACTTGTTTTGTTTTGTTATGTTTCCAGGGGCCAAAACAATTTGGGGTGTGGCCTCATCAGCCTAAGCCAATAGTTTGCAGACTTCACAGAGACAATCAGGATCAGAGCTCATTATGTAGTAGATAACAGTTCATGATGGTTTTCACTGTTCTGATTTTTCCTCTTAACTGTTTTGTACATGTTTTATTTTCAAGTCTCCCCCCAATGGATCTACTGATTGTAATATACAAATGATTGATTGAGATTTAGTTGCTAAATTCCTCTTCTCTGGTCAAAGGTCTCACAATATTTCTTTATCCTAATCATAATATGTATCTCATGCTTTTATGCTCTGTATTATATTGTACATTAAGACGTGTATGCATTTTTAAGATGCATATGTTTTAATGATTATACATCTAATGACCATGCTTTTAATGTTTTTAATGACGATGCTTTTATTACTTGGTTTGTTATATTGAGTCTGTGACTGTACAATAAAATGATGATGATGAATAGTTTGCAGACCCTCCCTCGTATAATATCTCAAGAGAGAAAAATAAATGTCACTTCAACATTGTCAATTTCCTCCCACTATTCCCATGCATGATTTTCAAACATCTTCACCTAATGACGAAACCTGCAAATTTGAAAGCTTGCACAGAGATCTTTGCACTTTTTTGATTGGGCTATTAGAAGTATTGCCATTATAAGGACTTTGCACAATGCCAAAGGGCATGCACGAGGTCCAGCTACCAGATACAGCTAGGCCTGTCAATAGACAAAGATAGTCTACTCTATAATCACGGTAGACTTTTCTCAATATGATTCAGCCATGTGGAGTTATTTCAGTTCACTAGTTTTTGACTACAATCCAACAGGGAAGTCATAGCCAGGGAAAATCAGGACAAGGACTCTCAGTCAGCTTACTAGAAGTTCAGGCATGGTAGCTATCAGTGAAAATAGGTGTGTTTTCATTAGTGTGTGTAATAGAAATATCAGTCCTCATGGTTTTTTATTCCTGCATGATTAGTGAGGAACTGCAAAAAATAAAATAAAATCTCCTAGCTATGAAGCAATGAGAATTTGCAGGTTGGTGCCAGAGAGATTCACTGCATTTCTTTGCATGTTTTTTTAATATATACTTGTTTTAAAAAAAAATGCTTAGAAATTTTATTTTCTATGTGTGGATGGGTGGGGTTTTGCAAATTTTGATAGAATGTGCAAAAATTGAAAAATAGAATCACTATTCCCCTGTTGCATTGACTATTAAAAGTAATCATACTGGATGGGTTGTTTGGGTCTTTGGACATTTCCGCACTACACTGTTATAGTGCTATTATTCTACTTTCAACATTCTGGGGAATTCTAGGATTTGTAGTTTACTGAGGCCAAAGAGCTCTCTGGCTAAGAATTCTAAAGGTCCCTCCCTAAACTGCAAACCCCAGGATTCCATAGGACATTGAAAGTGGAATAATAGCACTGTAACAGTGTAGTGCGGAAATGGCCTTTGGGATCAATCAGCCTATTCTTTTGTGCTTGATGTGTGCGGGTGTGCTTAGTCCCACAGAGGGATAAGATCGACATTTTGGAGAAAAGGCGGGGCAGGGGAATGTTGGGGGGAAAAGTCTGTTCAGTGTGTCAGTCTCCTTCTGGAGGCACGATCTCAGGACAGGTGTGGCCAATCCCCAAAAGACTGTATCAACCAAAATATTGGCAAGAAAGATGAGGGTTTTTTTAAAAAAAAAAATGGAAGTGGAGGCATGTTTTTATGACAACAGGTGCAAATTCATATTAAAACAAACCCGAAGAATGATCTGCAAATAAATGAATACAGCTTCTGTTACCAAGCCATTTTGTTGAAGGGGAATTAATCCATCAGATGCTGTTTGGCTTTTGTGATGTGACAAGATTTATTGCCCCTAATCTATCACGCGGGAAGAAAATTCTGGTACCTTCCATCATTCTGATCTATATTAAACAGTTGTTTGTTGGCAGGTATATTAACACAGCTAGTAATTAGTGCTGTCAAAAAGCATAAATAATTGCCTTCAGACACAAACATTGCAAACAGATTTTCTGCGCTGCATTGTAGTATTATTTTACCAATGAAACTGTTTAAGGACCCGTCTCGTACTGTGGTGATTCACATACATGAAGAAAAAAGTTCATTCAGATCTTGCAACCATGCATGTTTGATCTTGAAATAAAATCTTTATAACCACTAAATGCGAATCTTATAAAAGCTCTGTCCTGGATAGATGGTTATCTTTTCCTTTTCCACCTAAACAATATCTCAGGTGTTTCTACTACACAAGAATTTCTATAAACAGGAATAACATTAGGTCCTCTCACACTACACAGTTATAGTGCTATGATTCCACTCTACCTGTCATCACATCATCTGTGGATCCTGGGATCTGCAGATTAGGAGAACATTTAGAATTCTCAGCCAGAGAGCTATTTCTAGTGTTCCACCAAACTATAGATCCCAGCATTCCATTAGATGAAGCCATGTCATTAAGGTAGAATAAAGCATATAATTATACAGTGTGAAAAGTCCCATTATCTATTACACACAGTGTTTTATAATTCAAAAATAAAAGTACAGCTCTCCCTCCACATTCATAGATTTCACTTTTACTAAATTGATTATTCATGGGGTGCCCACTTGCCCCCCATTCTCCTCCTCCCACCCCATTCTCACCCCACTTCCTTGTCTCATTCTCCCTGCCCCCAGTGCAGGCACACCCCACATCGGTGGCAGGAAGGTCCAGGGAAGGCGATCGCCAGTTCCCTGCACTATTGCTGGCTTTTTGCCGTAATAAACTTGTATATGTATGAAGTTCCCTGCACTTCTTCTGCCACCACCAGTGTGGGCATACCTCATGCAAGTGGCAGGAAGGTGCAGGGAAGGCGATTGCCTGTTCCCTGACTCCCCTGGCCCCCATTACTGCGGTAGATAAACTGTAGACCCCGGGATAGGGTTTAATATTAAAAATATCTCCACGTGTTTGAGAGGTCCCCCGAACGAGCACATAGGCAGGCACAGCTGAACGGCCAAAAACAGGAAAAACCCGGTCAGGCCAGTAAACCCATAGTCACGTAGCCCCAGGAGACCTCCAGACATGTAAAACATAAAATACACAAAGGGTCCTCAGTCCCGGGGAGCCAGCTTGAAGGGATTAATGCATCTGACAAACAGCCCATCAAGCAAGAACAATTTGCATACAGCTGAGGCTTTGACAACCCCGGCAAAGCCAATCATGCAAAGAACATTGGCATATTGGAGCTTTGTTCTAGCTCCTCCACCTATTGTTCTCCTTGGGAAAGGATTAGCCCTCCAGGTACCTTTTCCCCCATAAATAGACTCGGTTTTTGAGCGGCTCTTTGGATCGTTCCCGGCGTCCCACAAGACCGTCACTCCATCCATTGAGCTATCCCTTCAGCCCTCCATGTGCTGAGTCTCATCTCTCTCTCTACTGCTGTCTCGGACCTCCGGACTTCAGGACCAGCTGTAACCCTCCAAAGCCCCCTATCCAATTTCCTCTCTTTTTATTTCTCGCTAGGTCTTGAGTGAGTGAGTGCATAAGTGCATATGTGCGCAAGTCTTTATTTTTAATAAAAGCATTTATTAGACAATTTTGCTTGGTTTTTGGCTTGGCCTAAAGCCAAAAACACTGGGTAAAAAGATCTTGCCAGGTTACTCTGCCTCTCGCATTGCTATTGCTTGTGCTCTGGTTAGTTTCCATTCCCCATCACATGGAGCACATTAAGGTGTCCCCCAAGTGTTTCCCAGAAATCAGGGTAACACCCCCACCTAGATGTGTGCACCAGCTGAGCAGAAGCCTGTAGGGAGGGCGTCCTATTCGCGATTACTTGACATTTGTGAGGGATCTGCGTTCCAATCTCTCACAAATGTGGAGGGCCTACTGTAAGTATTAAAAAGTAATAAAAAACAATTGGCCAGGAAAAAACATGTTTAGGGGCTAGAGCTCTTGGCAAAATCCAAATCTATGTTCTCTCTCAAGGAATATATACTTGCTTCCTTCATTCTGATTTTACTCCTCTTATATCCAGCTTAGTGTAGTGGTTGAGTATTGGACTACGCCCCTGGAGAACAAGGTTCAATTCATCACTTTACCACGGAAACCACCTTGGAGACCTTGGGCACATCACACACTGTCAGCCCCCAGAAAATCCCATGATAGGTTCACCTTAGGGTTGCCATAAGTAGGAAATTGAAATGACTTGAAGGCACGCAACAAGAACAACTGCAATATCCACTTTGGGTCTTTTCACACTTATATAGTTATAGTACTGTGATCTCACTACAACTGCCAGGCTGTGGAATCCTGGGATTGGCATTTTGGTCAGAGGCACCAGAGCAGAATTCCCTGGCTGAGAGATCTAAAGGCCCCTTCCCAACCTGTCAATCCCAGGTGGATTCCACAGGCTGCAGCCATGGCAGTTAAGGTAAGGTCAGAGTGCTATAATTGTGTAATGTGGAAAAAAAATTCTCCTCCTCTCTCTCTCTCTCTCTTTCTCCATTCCATACCTGGCCTAACCTACGTGCCCTCAGAAACACTTTTATTTATCTAATCACAATAGAATATGAGCAATTTTATGTTATGATAACTGATGGGTTAAAAGCACTTTACAATTATGGTAAGAGATAAGGACTTCCTTAAGGCGCTCTGCAACTCCTAAACTACGTCATGTAAATGAAAGTAGAACAAAGAAAAAGACAACTGTTTAGGCCGGATAATAATTTGTGTTAAAATGTGTAGTTAGCTAGTACACCTAGAATGTTTGTTTAAATATGGCAGGATGAAATTTTCATCAGAAAGAGAACAAATAAGGAGCAGAAGTTCTGCAAGTAATATCTCAAGACAAATTCTGCCCTTCACACATATCTTTGAAATTCAAGCAAAAAGCTTCCAGACTGTACCTACAGCCTTTTCTCAGCCCTGTACAGACATTTTGTGTGTGTGAACATCCATGGATTTTTCACCACAACCACAGTTTAGTAATTTAGGTAATACTGGCAATTTTCTGTGTTTCTTTATATTTTTATCCTAATCAGACCTGTGATGGACCTTTCATACTGTCCATCTAATCATCACAGTGACCCTGTCAGGTTGGTTAGGCCCTATGTCATTCAAAGAGTTTCACAGCTGAATCTAATATTTGGCACTCGAATGTTCTTGCACCCTGTTCCAACAAACAGTGGCTTCTTGAAACTGATCAGCCTAGATTTCCAGTATGAAACCCAGAAATGCCATACAAGAATATAGATCTGCAGCAGGAGGCCATCTGAGCTCTCTCCTCCATTTTCTCCAGGTCTCTGCCTCTGAAGCTTTCCCTCACTTGTGCCTCACTTCTTTGTCATTCACTCACTCCCTGTTTTCATACCAGGAAGAAGAGAATAGAAGAGAAAAGAAAAGAAAAGAAAAGTTTTGCACACCATCTCTGATTTGTGAAATGGAGCTTCTGCAAGGAAAGAAGAAAAATCTGTAGTGGATTGATGGAAAGACTTTTGAAAATGGATGCTTCTTGGACTATGCTGAGCTTTCTATGGAAGGGATAGGTTATTTTTAATTTTCAGAAACGTGTCTAGAGAGGACTTAGGGAACAATGCAAGCTTTGCTATTAGTCCTTCCTCTTAATGGAGAAACTAACTTCCACTTGCTGGGGAGAAAAGAAAGGTACCTTTTTATTACATTCCTGCTGGCTAGTAATTTTGGCTACTAAGTCTTGACATAATTTATCGAGCCAGATCTTGGCAAAAATTATCCAAAATAGGACTAGGAAAGGGGGAAATTTGTCAGCAGTTTGAACTGAAGAATGAAATCATAAAGAAGGCAAAGATTAAAAATGTTCAAATTGATTTGGCAAGTCATTTAGTGAAAGAAAAGTAGGCAGTAATTTATCATCACTGCTATATGAGAGCCTATTTCTATATGTATGACAATGAGACTATTTTTACTCTTACCCAGCAAGGCCAGTATTGAATACCACTTCCCCAGCTGTAGAGGACGGGTGACCAAATGAATAGCCCTTCATCTTGGTTCCATCTTCCAGTACCAAGTTGGCAGTCTGTGCCTATGGGACAAAAAGTTCGAGACTAAGCATTCACATATATACATACATTTAATTTCTTTCACATAATACTGACCTATGTCCCTAGTTTCCAGACCTGCAAACCTCCTTCATTCTACCCTCATTCACTTTTCCACTTTCTCTGGGTGCAGAAAGCTGTTCATGCTTTTGACTTAGTGAATACAGGTAATACGATCAGTAAAATTCTCTTAAACAGAAGACATAGCTTCCTGTGGACCATTTAGGAGTCCTGTTGTACTGATCAGTGATCCATGTTAACCACTGCTTCAGGCATTGCCTTTTTTTTAGTACTAATGGCCTTTTTACAACCATTTCTGGCACACCAGCTCCATGCAGGCACCTCCCACAACAATAAAGTGAAAATGGACAGGTGGCTTAGGCTGGAACAATTCCACTCGTTATGGTATTAGTCATCATTGCCATTGTGGGCCATCATACCACACAGGATCACATCAGATTTCAGAAGCAGGTCAGGCCTGCTTAGTACTAGGACTACCATGTGATCCCAGGGTTTACAAACATGGCTCGGAAGGATTCCCATCTGAAACCCTGAAACATCACTGCTATTCACAAGGGGCCTAGAATCTGACTCAGTAAAAGGCAGTTTCCCATCTTCCTTAAATTTCCTTAAGGGTCTTTCATTCCCACTGCAAGAGGTTAACATCATTCAGTCATGCACACCTATTTTTCCCCTGTTCCATATGTACATTAAAGTTTCATCTTTCACATTATATCATATAGCTCTCCCAAAAGACTACTATGAAATGTAAGAAAATTTTGTGTGTGTGTGTGTGTGTGTGTGTGTGTGTGTGTGTGTATCGATCTAGGTTACAGTATCTCAGTACAGGGAATAAACAGCAGGATAGTCTGCATCAAACAACAGTTTAATGAAGGTAGTAAGCACAAGCTCAAAGGGGGGAAATAAAGTAAATTATGTTTTTAACTCTCTTTCCGTTATATCCTAAAAGATCTTATGAAGTGGGGTTCCTGCTCATGGTTCCAACCAGAAACCCTGAGCAGGAATATTCCATTCTCCTCCATTGCTGTTTAATACTAGTCAGACATTTCTCATTCTGGGGCTTCATTTCTCATTATTGTTCTCTTTTTTCGGAGGGGTGAATGCCTAAATTTTTGCCTAAATAATTCATGATTCTAAAAAGTCTTAGATGAGCATTCCACTTATAGTCATTCCTCCACATTTGCTATGGTTAGGGACACAGGACCCCTGTGAAAGTGGAAAAACCATGAATAATTCTAGGCCCTCCCAAATCATATTTAACACACAAAAAAGTATGATCAGCCTATTCAACCCATCTTGGATTCCTTTGAGGCATCAGGGTTCCTCCACAAGGCAGAAGTGGGGGGCTGGTGGGACTTTCTCCCACCTCCACTCCTGCCCCACGCCATTTTTTTTATTTCTTTTTATTAAGACAAACATATACATCAGACATCTCTACATTGTTACATCATTACGATTTTCTACATCTATAAAACCTAACCGATACCATGAAGATTTATCCATGTCTCATTTACAATTTCATTTTCTTAATATGATTTCATTATCAGAATTCAAAGTCTTTCTTTCAGTCACTTCACTTCCGTCTTTCTTTGATTTGGTTCTTTAACTGCCTCTAATATCTTTCCCCTCTACGTTTACATACTTCCCTGTTAACTGTCCTGTTAAAACGTTGCTTTAGCTTTCATGACTCTTTTTGCTTATCATTAAGTATAATCCACACTACTCATTACAGATCTTTTCCCAATTTTCCTCAATATATTTCTTAATTTCTATCGTATCAATCTTTTTGGCTCCTCTTTTTTCTCCTTTCATGACTCTCGATAAACTGTCTAACGCTGCATATTCTTGAACTTTATTAAGCTATTCTTCCAGTTCTGAAGCCCTATTCCTTTCCCAATATTTGGCATATATTATCCTTGCTGCTGTTGTCATATACAATATGCTGTTCTTATGTTTATTTTGCTCTTTCGTTAATTGGTGTAGCATGTTTAACAAAAATATTTCTGGCATCAACAGTATTTCTATGTTCAAGATTTCTGTAATCGTTTTATGTATCATTTTCCAGAAATTCTTCGCTTCATCGCAAAGCCACCACAAATGACAGAAAGATCCATTTTCTCCGCCACATTTCCAACATTTTTTCTCTTTCATTTTATAGATCTTACTTAATTTCTCTGGGTCTAAATACCAACGATAAAACATTTTCATGTAATTCTCCTTCAGGTTTTGTCCCATCGTGAATTTCCGTGTATCCTCCCAGCTTTTTGTCCATTGTTCAAGTGTGATCTCATGACCAATATTACGTGCCCATAAAATCATCGGATCTTTAATAACTTTGGTTTCTAATTCTCTGGTTAGCATAAAATTGTACATCTACGATGTTATATGTTCTTTTCCCTCAAATATAATCTTTTCGAATTCGTTCATTATCGATGTTATTTCCAATCCTTCCATTTTCCGATCCATTTTGTATCTTTCCTTAAGCTGATGATACAGAAACCACTGGCAATTCCAACCTTCTTTGTTCAATTCTTCTCTCATCTTTATTCTTTGGGTTTCTTTCCCAAGATTGGTTAAGATATCTTTATATGCCATCCATCTTTCCGTGGGTCCTCTACGATTGCTGTATAGAGCTTCATGAGGTGACACCCAGAGTGGTATCCTGCAGTATATTTTCTTTTTCCATATTTTCCAAATTTCTAGAAGCGATCTTCTTATGTAATGGTTAGTGAAATCTTTGTCTATTCTTGCTTTGTTATACCATATATAAGCGTGCCATCCAAATCTAAGGTCCGAGCCTTCAAGATTCAGCGTCCTATCATCTTTGAGAATGATCCATTCTTTAATCCAGAGCATTGCGTTCGCATGGTAATACAGTTTTAAATCTGGGAGTCCGCTCCCTCCTCTTTCTCTTCTGTCTATTAGTGTTTTCCATCTTATTCTCAGTTTCTTCTTATTCCAAATAAACTCTGTGAGTTCTTTTTTCCAATCCTGAAAGCATTTCCTGTTAATAATTACTGGTAGATTTTGAAATAGATAATTCATCTTTGGTAAAATCATCATCTTAATTGCTGCCAAGCGCCCCGATATTGATAAATTTTGTCTTGACCAAATTTGTAAATCTTTTTTAATTTCTTTCCATTTTACTCTATAGTTATTTTCGAATAATCCATTGTTTTGTTTGGTTATATGTATCTCGAGATAAGAAATTTTCTTCTCTTCTTTAAATCCTGTTTTTTGAACAATTTCCCCTATCTCTTCCTTACTCGTGTTCTTGGTCAGGAACTTCGTCTTTTCGTTGTTTATTTTGAAGCCTGCTAAGTCTCCATATTCTTTGCAAATTTCCAATACTTTCTCTATGCTTTCCTTCGGTTCTTCCAAAAAGAGAACCAAATTGTCAGTATAAGCTTTCATCTTATATTCATGACGCTTAATCTTTACTCCTCTAATACTCTCATCAGTTCTTAGCTTCCTCAGCAGCACTTCCAGTGTTAATATAAAGAGAAGAGGGGACAGCGGACAACCCTGACGTGTACCTTTCTTAATTTCTATTGATTCTGATTTCTCCCCATTCACCATTAGATTTGCCTTGTTATTCTTATATATTTCTCTAATCCAAGCTACAAATTTATCACCACATCTCATATGATCTAATAATTCAGTCATAAATTCATGGTTTAGATTATCGAACGCTTTTTCTGCATCTACAAAAATCATTAATCCTTTCCGCTCATTGTGTTTCTCATAATACTCCAGTACATCTATCACAGTATGTACATTATTTCTAATATATCTTTTGGGGAGAAATCCACTTTGATCTGGGTGAATGATTTCTTGTGCAATTTTTTTCAATCTATCTGCTAATATACTTGCAAAGATTTTATAGTCTATGTTTAACAATGATATGGGTCTGTAGTTTTTTGGTTCTTCTGGATCCTTGTCTTCTTTCAAAATCAATGTAATATTCGCTTCATTCCAGGAATCTGGTTTACCTTTGGGTATTATCTCATTGAACATTTTTAACATAAGTAGCACAAGTTCGTCTTGGCATTCTTTGTAGTATAAAGCCGGAAACCCACCTGGGCCTGGTGATTTGCCTATGTTCATCCTTTTTAACACTTC
Organism: Iguana delicatissima; assembly: GCA_948472985.1. Lineage (NCBI taxonomy): Eukaryota > Metazoa > Chordata > Lepidosauria > Squamata > Iguanidae > Iguana > Iguana delicatissima. The sequence continues at coordinate 311,883 of CAOKZL010001495.1, read as the reverse complement.
TACCACTTCCATCATCATTATATCTGCATTCAGACTCTTTTGCTGATCTTCCGTTAGTTTCATTATATCCTGATCTTTTAGATAGTTATCTATTCTTCCTACATCTTGCTTATTTAATCCTCTCTTATACAACACCTTGTAAAATTGTCAAAATGTCTCTATTATTTTTTCCGATCAGTAACTGTTTTCCCGTTCTTCCTCGCTCTTAGTATCAGGTTTCTCTTTCCTTTTTCTTAATCTAGCTGCCAACCATCTTCTAGGTTTATCCACACTTTCAAATTGTTTTAAACGGAATATCCTTAATTTCTTTTCCATTTCAATTGTGTTTTCTTCCCGTATCTCTTCCTGTAGTCTCTTTATTTCTCTCCTAACTTTCTTATTCCTTGGATCTTTTCTAAGTTCTTCCTCATTTCATTTAATCTCGAATTCCAATTTTTTCATCTTATCTTCTCTCTTCTTCTTCCATTCCGTAGACCATTTTATTAGCATCCCTCTTATTACAGCTTTCCCCATGTCCCAAGCCGTTTTAGCTGAAATTCCATCTTTGTCGTTTTCTTGAAAATAGTTCCTTAATTCTTGCTTCATCTTCTTCAAGTATTCTTCATTTCTCAGTAGTGTCTCATTTAATCTCCACATCTGGTATTATTCAATCCAATCGTAACCAATTTAACTTGTAGTGGACTATGGCCCAAAAATATCCTTGGAAGAATCTCAACTTCTTTTACTATCTTGTGTAACGTTCTCAAGATCAAGCAGAGATCTATTCTAGACATTGTTTGGTGGCTATCTGAGTAAAATGTAAACCCTTTTTCTTCTCCTTTTTTATGTCCTGCCCCACGCCATTTTTAATAGGGACTTACAAGCCTCTTTCGCAGTTTCTCAGTCTCACGAGGTTTGCAGTTCCTATTAAAAATGGCATAGGGAGGCAACAGAGATGGCAGCAAATCATCCATGAATAATCAAATCTGCAAAAGTGAGACCCATAAATGTGGAGGGTTGACTGTATTTTTCAGTTGCCCCATTTTGACTACAAACCTGTTGACACTAATCAGCTGAGTTCACAATTTTAATGGAAAATAAATTGCAACTTGAAAATAACTAATATATGCCTCTATTTAGCCAAATAAATGACCTTAGATTCATATAATTTCCTTTCTAGGTTACTGTTCGCATAAGAGGGCAAATAGGGATACACGTTCAGAAAAAGTCCTCCAGTTTAGCCTAATCTTTTGCAATTTTATTTGCTGACAATATTCTCAAATGACCCCACATTTTAGAGAATCAATGTTCTATTGGAGAGATTGTTTCACTTTTTTTTTCTAGCAATTGTTTCTTCATCTTCTTGTTTCTTTGCTCTAATCTGCAAAATATTTATGAATTTAGAAGGTAAACCTTCCTTTTATTTCAGGTCACAATGAAACAGACAGAGCATGAAGATGGCCAAAGAAAAAAATAAAGAAAAACCAAACTCAAAGCGCTCAGAATATTTTACTGAGTCAGAAGTTAGAATCCTTTCCTTGGTGGCATTTTTGAAAATTATAACAAGAAAACAAATACTGTACTAAATTTACAAAATTTGATTAAAACAGCTACAGAACACACACAAAACATAATTATGCAGGGCAACTTAACTATGCTACCACTTAACAAATTTAGCAGTTTTATTACATATAAATAATTACACTCAAATCTGCTGTGAGCAGTCTTTGCACTGGACTGCAACCATTTGTCCTTGCAGCTGACTTCTGCAGCAACATAGTGAGTGTGTGTGTGTGTGTGTGCGCGCGTGTGTGCGCACATGGACGTGCCATCAAGTCATCTGTCAACTTAGCTTGCCCCTATGAATTTCATATGGTTTTCTTAGGCAAGGAATACTTGGAAGTGGTTTTTGCCATTACTTTCCTCTGAAATATATAAGCAACATAGCATTTCTATTACTGTAGCAACACCGTCATATCTATTTTTCCAAACCAGCTCTGTAAACTTATTTGTGAGTACAGTTTAGGCTACCAAATGGCATTCTCTTTCCATGAGTCTGCTAGATATTTGAGCTAATATATATTCAAGATATTTTTTCAAACAAAACATTTCTTGAAATAATTGGTTGACCCTTCCTCCCAAAATTCTAGAAAGATTTCTCCTTTGTTTCCTTCTCTGTTGTAGCCAGTTGTTAACTTTAACACTGACAACAATATCCTCAGCCAGACAGTCCTACCCTTTGTTGCTAGGCCTGGGATGCTATGTTAGTTATGAAGTGGCACAAACTATAGTCATTAGAACTTCTAATTAGTAGAGGTGGATAAGATCGTTTTTACTCAGAACCCTCCTTGTTTTTCTCTTTTTTTTTCATTCACACTAATATTGTGGGTCACTTCTTGTTGGCCATGGTGGGCTCACACATTTAGGACTTCAAGCACATACAAAACCACCCATTGGTCAGAAGATCATTACAAACTTATTACTCTGGTTCTCTATCATTACAGAGGTATACGTTGCCTTCTGTCACATAATAGCTTGGCAAATGATAAGCTTGACAGTGAAGAAGCCATGGCCTACAACACTACAAAATGAAGCCTCCTTTATTATGTTCTTTATTTTGGACTAGAGGAAAAGGGGACCTCACCATAGCCTGTGCACTCATTAAAAACATGAGGGGGGTGGTAAAATTTCTAAAGTGTTGAAAGCAGAGACAGTTTACTGAGGGAGGAAAGGACTCAAAGTCGTCCACTTTTCCACTGTCCCCATTTTTTTTAAAAAAAAAATCCAATTATTTCTCTTCCATCTTCTGCACTAGAATGACTTGCTATAAAACAATCAATTAAAATCAAATATGCAAACTGTAAAACATGAAAGCAGGAGTTAAAATGTCAATGAAGTCTTATTAGAAGAATGCTCAATGTGACCTTGTGCTTATGACTGTGCCATCCCAAAGAGACAGTGAAAAAACTTGAGTATCACTTGCAAGAGCAGGATACTCTGCAATAACTAAATGCAACCAGAGAATATCCAGAAAGTAGGTGGGAAAACAGTAGGGCTTCTTCAAAACTGACCTCTACTTGTAAGCCACTAGGAGTTCCAGTTTGGGGGAAAGGGGAGGTATAAATGAAGTGATGGATGATAGACCTCTTCCTACTATGCAGAAAGACAAAGAACTGTTGTAGAAGGTAGCTGTGGAGATTGGGGAAAATAAGGGGGCCCTCCCCCCAACAATGCTGACTTCTGCCTTGAATAGGAACTAGGGATTTCCCCCAAATTCTCTTAATTCTGAGGTGCCTCCACCTACTGCTCAACCCTATTTTACAGCAATGCAGTGGGACATTGCCTGGGGAAGAACAATCTTTATGCTTAAAACCCTTTTCCTTCCTTCACCTCCCCCTTTCTGGGTGAGAGGAATCCTAGGTACATGTGTTACCGACGGACACATGAGAATGGAGAGGAAACAAAGGTTTTACAGAAAGCATTTATTTTAAGGCATGCAAGGTAAACAAGAAAATGATACTCATGAAAAGACTTCCCCACTTTCAGGTACACTTAATAGTTACAAGTAGTTATAAGAACAGATAGATTCTCAAGATCAGCCAAACTTCCAAAGTAGCAAAAAGACCTAACGCAGCTAACTAGATAACATTCTAAGCTACTCACAGCAGTTGGTCATTTTCTGAGATGGTATGCAGAGGAGGGCCAGGATACAGCCTATGCCTGTCTCTACCGGCATCTTTGCCCCCTTGTTGACGTTTTGGATGTTTCCTTCGTTCTCTCTCTCTACCTTGTGGTCTCTCAAGGATTTTATAACTTCTCCATGGAAGCATCTCAAAGATTCTCACCTTTTTCCTCCTGTTTGGTCAACTATCTCTTGTGACCTATGATGCTAACCCCAATAAAATGTAATCTGATCCTAACAGTTCACTAAACCTTTATATGCCTGAAGGGAGAACTGTCCCCCACCAGCACTGAAGCCTGAATAATGGGAAGCCACATTATCACAGTAACTTTGAGGTAATTTGCTCTTCAGGTCTCCTCCATTGGAATGGTTGCTAAAACACTTGTCGTAACAGAAGGTGGAGTTTGGGAATTACAGGGTGGTGTCTGGCAGAAATAGCTAATGAAGAAAACCACTGAAAAAGAAAGACTGGCACTCAGGGTACATATATATATATATATATATATATGTTGTATATACATATATACATATATATATGGTTTAATTTACTCAGAAAAAGAGTTTTGGCCAATTAATTGTATGATGGACTGGAGCTCTCTAGCTGAATTTGAAATAGTTATTGGTTTCTCTCAGATGGATCAACAACTGAAGTTCCTTTTAAAGTTTTATCAGTGTTTTGCTTCTACCAAAGAAATAAAGGACTTTAATAATTACTGACAATAACAATAAGAAGTGGGAGAGATTTGAGAATTAGAAGAAAACTGGAAGTTTTATGAACTGCTCCAAAGAAGGAGGCTTTGATGCAGAAGGAAAGACAACAAATTTACAAAAATTTACATCCTACATTCTACAGCCATTAATTATCTGATAGTAGAGAAAATGGTGAACCTCTGAAAGCTTTGCTACAGAACTGCAGGTGTACTGGCCAACCAGTACAATTTCAGCATATGTAATCTATGACTGCTAGTAATTAGGGGTAGTAGCAGGATGTTGGAGGTAGCAGCAGCATTGCCTGTGTCTCTGTAGTTTTGAGTTGTATTTGTCTCCTTCTAGCTTAATTTATTTTCTTCTAGCTTAATTTGTTACTAGAAGTTGTATTTATCTTCTTCTAGCTTAATTTGTTGCTAGTTTAGAATTTTAGTTTAAAATTCTAATTGCGTACAATTTTTTGTGGTCAAGACAGCTAATTGCTACAAGGCAGGCTCTGACTTTGGCTGAGAGATGGATCCTTTGTAACTCCTTAGTAATTACTGGGAGTTTTGCCTAAAGAGAGATAACAGAGACTCGGGAGTAACTTGCTGTTTAGCTCATATCTGACCAAAGATATCCAAGCTTTCCTGCTTGCTTCTCTGTCCATACAGCTGAACAGTTGGATTTTTTGAGATTGGAGTGATAGTCTAATTCGTTTCTTAAACAGAAACAAATGACAGAGAGTTAGTTCAGGCCAATCTCTGGCTAAAGCAGTGAAGCAACTGAAGACTGACAAACTTCTAACAACAATTTGCCCTGTGAGTAATCTGCCTACCTCAACTACTATTACTTTAAATAATCAATTTGCTGCACTGAGTAATGACACTCCTGCATTAACTCAGGAGAACTGTGATTTGTCAGCTATTTCTACACCTTGTATTTTGGAAATTCTTCAAAGGATCCTAATCCTAACCCTGACTTTTTAGCTGAACAGTGCTTTTTAACTGCTCAAATGGTGATAGCAATACTTGATAGCCTACAAAAGGTTTGCAATAAAATGAATGCGGTAGAATGTGAGCTGGGAAAACATAAAAACTCTCACCCATTCCAAGGCCAATTTACAGGATGGCAGGGAAAAAGGAGAAGACCAGGCCAGGGGGCAACAGTAACTTGCAGAATATAATGCAATACCAAACAGTTATATATTTGAAGAAATCTAGCTCCTCTTCCTATACAGGTTATATTGGAAATTGCTCCAGTTGTTATAAACAGAATGAGATGGAATTCCCACAGAGCAGTAATAACCTCCCTAAGCCAGTTGTTAAACATAGAACCTAGGAAACTTGACCTAAAGGGAACTTATTGGTTGCTTGATAACAGTGGTCAAAAAAGAGTACATCTTACCTTTGAGCATGCTGTGATTCCACTTATGCTATTTGAAATGAAAACCTTCCTGGTTAAATTTTAAATTACCCCTTTAAGAGTCTTTTTATATTCAACTCTTCAAATTTTGCTTCAAAGGAGATTGGTAGCCCAGACTCTCAGAAATACTCCTCAAGGAGTTAGTGGTGATAATCCAAAAGCAAGCCATGGAAGCAGAGGTGAGATGACAGCAGAGGCACAAGTAAAGAACTTATTGCCACAGCAGATTATAGAACTTGGAGATACCCAGAATAACAGTAGGGGCAATTATGCCCCTTGGTTGAATTCAGCTCTAAAGAGGAAGAAATTAAGCTGAGCTTGGTTCATTTACATGATCAGACTGAACCACTGAGAGGATCTTATGAAGGATAATATTCCTACTCGGGCCAAGGAAAATCCCTCCAGCCAAACCTTAGCAGTAAGTAAAAATGTTTGTTCAGCAGGAATCTCAGAGAAGTCAATGGACTATCATCAAAGGAACCTAATCTGTTTGCTGACAGAAAATATGGAGGGCTGTGGAAGCTATTGCACACAAGAACTTTTGCCAATAACACAACCTGCATCTAAGGCCCTTTTTGCACGACATTTTCCATGTGAAAGAGGGCCTGGAGTGTCTCATGATTGTGAGGAGCGATCTGCACAATGCACTCACAATTGCACGATGATCCAGGGGCCAGCAGGCACCGATCGCACACCTTTTCATTTTCGGCTAGAAGCTGAAAGTGGTGCACAATCGTGCATTGCTCCCAGGCCCCATGCACACTTACCTGGCTTACGGAGCCTACAGAGCTGCATCGGTCACACTTCCTGCCCCAGCACAGCCTGGGAAACTCCCAGGCTGCGCTGCGGAAAGAAGAGGTGGAGCTCTCACGCAAGCAAGTAGCTCATGTGGAGCCGAAGAGCCTCGGATGCGAGAGCCTCTCACCGGAGGCTGCTTGTGCAATCCCCACACCCCAGCGCCAGAAGAAGGTAAGGTGCGGAAAGGGCCTAAGTTTCTGATGAGATTGATTCATGAACAGACACTGGCATGTCATCATTCACCCTCAAAGAAGACATTTCAACCTATTTTATCTCAATGTAATGCAATTTCTACCATCCCCACTCAAAATCCTTTTATGACTCCCATTAGCACACCTAATAGACAGAATACAGTGGAGGATATACAGGAGCTTATCTGATATTTGAAATCAACAGATTGACTTACAATAATTACCCTCTATTATCATGGAATATTGCAGGATGGAATGGCAAATGTGGACATCCTTCTTTTATGGAGTACCTTTCACAATTTGATATTTTAATGTTGCAGGAAACATGGGCTTCAGAAGCAATTGATTTCAATGGCTATATTTTTCATCAGTTATGTGCCACTTGCAGTATAAGGAAAGGCAGATCGAAGGGTGGGCTACTTAGTCTTATTTCTATCAAGCCCTCCATGTCATTGAGCAAGCTCCCTACTTATGATAAATATGCAAGAGCAGTGCTGGTGAAGTTTAACAAATGTTCAATTATGTTTAAAAAATGTTTATTTACCACCCCAACAACTGCATGCACAAATTAAGTCAAACTGGCAAAGTCCTGAAACTTATATTGAAGAGTCCATATCAGCTTCTTCTGTTTCTCAGATCATTATTGGGGGTGACTTTAATGCTAGACTGGATGTAAATGGCACTGCTCTTTATGCTGCCCACCATATTTGTTCACCAGAAAGACCACACACACACACACACACACACACTTCAGCAAATATGTGTTGCTCAAAGGAAACTGTTAGCAATTATGCAAGTCTCAATTTGCTACAGATGGTACAGAGATTAAATTTATGCATTCTAAATGGGAATATTACTGGGACATTTGAGGCAAGTTTGCATTTTGGTGTGGAACTTGAATGAATACTATTGACAATAAAATTGTTAGTCACAACTTATTGCATCCTTCTATAAAATTGGTGGTGTACAGCATAGTGGATAGTGACCATTTGTCCCTAAATTTATACCTGAAGATTCCTGAATTTCAAGTGCAGGTTAAGGATATCTTTAAACCAAACAACGAGTTGATAGTTACTAATTTTAGGATTAAACGGTCACAAAAGACTGCTGGGTTTTTCACAGAGCTTCTTAATACAAACCAACACTCTGAGATTCGATTTACTTATTTTGCAATAGACCCAAATAGTGGGATAACTGAGCAATGCGAAGCTCTGATTAACAAATAAGTCAAACAGATACAGTTAAAAAAAAAACAATCTAAAAAAATCTACACTAGGAAGTTTAGTTCGAAGGATTGGTTTGATCAAGAATGCAGAGATGCTAAGAAAATGCTTATTCTTAAATTTAAGTGGTATAAGGAGAATTCAGTAGAAGTGAGGGCAGAGGAGTTATTGCAACTAAAAAAGGGTACAAGAAACTGATTAAAGAAAAAAAAGGAATGCACAGCAAGCATTGTGGGATCAGCTTATTAACACAGTTAAGGAGAAGGACATAAAAACCTTTTGGTATCTTACATCAACAGCAACCAAAGGTTATGTTACAGAGGCCGATTGCCATATCCCTGCTGGAGTGTGGGAAGCTTACTTTCATGAATCAATTTCATCAAAGAATCCTGTACTTTTCAAGTGAAACATATCACTAGGAGTCTGAAAGAATGGCAACTGGTAACAACTGATGAAATAATCGATCTAGTAAATCAACATAAACCAGGTAAGGCTTCAGGCTGTGATGGTATCCCTCCTGAGCTAATTAAACACAATATAGCCCATTTCCGCATTAGCTTGTTATAGTGCTATTATTCCACTTTCAACATCCTATGGAAACCTGGGGTTTGCAGTTTAGGGAGGAGCCTCAAAGACCCCTCCCTAAACTACAAACCCCAGGATTCCATAGGATGTTGAATGTGGAATAGTAGCACTGTAATAGGCTAGTGTGGAAATGGCCATAGATTGGTGGGCTCCAATCTTGGCAAATCTTTTTACATATATTGATCGGAATACCCACATGCCATCTGAGTGGGGTACAGCTATTATTATTCCAATCTTTAAGAAAGGGAAGAAGAATCATCTAACAAACTACCACCCAATTAGTTTGCTCTCTATAATTAGCAAACTCTATGCTAGACATCTATATTGGAAATTACAACTCTGGATGGACTTTAGAAAGGTTTTGGCTGATTAACAAGGGGGCTTTAGATCAGGAAGGTCCACTCTGGATCAGGTTTTAATCCTACAGCATCTGGTGGAAAAATACTCTAATAAATCAAAGGAGTCTCTGTTTGCAGCTTTCATTGATCTCAAATCAGCTTTCAATTCCATCCCCAGGGATAAATTATGGCATAAGTTAGAGGCTTCTTCTATAGATCGATGTCTGTTACTGCTTATTTACATGCTGTATGAAAATACAGTTTTGAAAATAAGGTGTAACTTAGAAGGTCATCTGTCTGACAAAGTTCCAATATATAACGGAGTAAAGCAAGGGTGCATATTAGCCCCATTATTATTTTATTTTTATATCAACTCAATAGTTGATGCTCGGCGTCAGTCAGATTTTCATCCCCCAAAATTAGCAGGTAGACATCTTCCAGTGCTATTATACTCTGATGATGCAGTGATATTGTCACAGACACTCATCGGTCTACACAGAGCATTGCAAGCCTTAGCACGTTATTGCAATGACAAAGGCCTTCAAATAAACTACGAGAAAACCAAAGTTGTGGTGTTTGCTAAAATCACGAAGTTGTATAATTGAATAAGTGAACATAGGGTAGAACAAACAAGGATCTTTAAGTATCTTCAGGTTGTTTTCCAATCAAATGGAAATCGTAAGGTGCATGCAGAGTATGTTGCACAAGCAGCACAAAGATCTACCTCTGCAATCTTAAGGTATTTTTATACTAAAGGAGGGCATTATGTGCCAGCTGCTCTGAGATTGTTTCAAGCTAAACCCTTTAATCAACTTCTTTATGGTGCGCAACTAGGTCCCTCTGCTTCTTTTACTCCACTGGAAATAGTTCAGTCAAAATTTCCGAGGGCCATTCTGCAAGCTCCTCGAGGGATTCACAATGCAGCATTGCAGCTTGAGGTCAGAAGAAGTCAGAAAACCAATAAATAACAACAACAACAACAACAACAACAACTGCAGTTCCTTTCATCATGGGAAAGGAAGACAGTTGTAGATATGGTTGCTTAGCCCTCAAATTTTATAGTGCTTTCATCAATGGATCTCAAAAGAAATTCCTGTAATTTTAACAAAGTTTAAAAAGTTACATCTTCTATTAATCTTGCAACAGAGTTGGTGCTTGCTGATAACATGGCCTCTCAAGGGTTAACACAGTCCTTTGATTTACAGCTGACAGCAGTACTGCCACTTCAACGGGATAACCAATTTAATGAGCTGCTGAAATCACATTTAGATCTAGCTCACAGTGATGATAATATAAATAAGGATGATCCTTCCTGCCAGAATGATATAGTAACTGCTAAATGATTGTTATTTTTAACAATGAAAGCCATTGAACACATAAAATCCTTCTTTCCAAACATAATAAATTTTTAACTTCTTGTGTGCCTTCAAGTCATTTCAAACTTGAACTATTTAAAGAAGCTTGTTCAAGGTTTCATGATAAAGATTTGGTTACGAACCCTTATAAATGCAGGGCCCACTGTATGATGCATGGGAACAGTTAAGAAGAGGAGGAGCAGTACTGTCAAGAAGACAAAAAAAATTAAACTTAAAAAGGCAAAAAGGTTTCACAATGTAAGAAAATGGAGATTGGTAAACAATTTGCACTCCTAAGTAACACCTCTGAGCAGAAAAATTCCAAACAGGAAAATTCCAAGCAAACTGTGATCAAAACAAATCACTGTGATGGTATCACATCCCACACTGATAAGATAACTGTGACACAGGTTATCTCAACCAACACCAACTCAGAGCTCTGAAACAAACAAGCAGGGTCCTTGGTCTCAAGTTTTTTTCTGAGACAAAATTAACCCAGGAAATGGTTGCACATAGCAACAACTGTAATTTTGTACTACAGAAAATTAGTTCTTGCTAATTACCTTCACCATAGGAATAGCCTGACTTGCTCCTTCTGCACCCTTGTTGTTATTCTGATGAATTACAGCATCATTTGTCCCTGCTCCATGTGCTGCCTCATTTTTAACAAGTCCACTTTGTCCTATTTGCATATTTATCAAACCGATTTTCAATTTATACGGCAAGGGAAAAAACCTAGGATAAAATGGAGTATTATGACAGATCAGAAAACCAGAGGCGGAATGGGACTACCTGACTTTCAGATATATTATAAAGGAGTGGCTTTTACATGGATAAAAGATTGGGTGGACCTACAAGTTATGAGAATGCTGACACTGGAAGGTGTAGACCTGAGGGCTATATGAAGGTGGCATGCCTATATGTTCTATGATAAACCAAAAATAGATAAAGATTTTACACGTCACTATATTAGAAAATCGCTTTTGAAAATTTGGTATGAATATAAATCTAAAAACATATGGCAGCTCCCCACTTGGGTGTCCCCTCAAGAAACATTTTTTGGAAGATGGACTGAAACAGATAAATGGCTGCGATATGATGATATAATAGAGATGTCAACTTTCAATAATCTGAAAATTAAAACAAGAGAAAAACTGGAACAAGAAGGAGTAATATTAAGTTGGTTCCCTTACAGACAGCTAACTGAAAGATTTCAGATGGACTTAAAAACATATGGAATTGAAACAAAAGAGAAAACTGGAGTAATTAAATGGTTGTTTGAGAATCCGCCTCATCTACTAGCTTATACTTATCAAGAAATATTACAGCAGGAGAGGCAAGAAGAAACAGTTAAGGCAGCAATGATCTCATGGGCTCAGAATATTGGACATTCAATTCAGAATCCTGGGAACAGAGTTGGAAAAAAACACAGAAATTTACAGTAGCCCAGAATTTGAAAGAGAACTATTTATAAGCTGTTCCATAGATGGTACATGTCACCAGACAAATTAAAAAAGATTTATAATACAGGTACTGGACTTTGTTGGAAATGTCAGAAAGAGGTTGGCACGATATATCATATGTGGTGGTCATGTCCTAAGGCTAAAAGGATTTTCAGATTCTCTAATCTTCTCACTTGTCAAAATTTCATTTTGAGCTACTAAAGACAAGGCACAAATGAAGTCAAAAACATATCTCATTATATAATGACTGGTGACAAAAAGTGACTGATAAAGAGACTTTCAAATGTGTATTCTGGAATATTTCTGTCTGGATATTTCATTTCAGAAGTATCTAAAACAGTTTGATATTATTTGCTTCCAGGAAATATGTCTGCTAATGATGTCTGGCTTAATGACTAAAGGATATACAGTCATCTCTAGGGTGAGGGGCACAGGACTCCTGTGAAAGTGGAAAAACTGGGAATAACTCTAAGGCCTTCCAAACTATATTTAACACAAAAAAAAGTATGATCATCATATTCAACCCACCATAGAGTCCTTTGAGACATCAGGGTTCCTTCACAGGGCAGAAGTGGGTGGCTGGTGCAGCTTATTTCCACCTCCACCGCTGCCCAACACCATTTTTAATAGGCACTTACAAGTCTCATTCACAGTTTCTCAGTCGCACAAAGCTTGCAGTCCTTTTTTAAAATGGCATAGGGAGGCAGCAGAGGTGACAGCAAATAATCCATGAATAACCAAATCCACAAAAGTGAAGCCCACAAATATGGAGGGCTGACTATACTCAACTCCACCAAATAGCAGTAACTGTAAGGGTCATTCAGGAGGTGCTCTCACATAACACATGGCTACCTCATTGACAGCTGAATCCTATTTGTTAGACACTTTAGACCCTTGGGCTATGGGAGTTTTTCTCAAGTTGGATATGATCTCTTTCGTTATGATTAATGTTTATATTCCACATGAAAATCTAGTATTATTCTGAATAATTCCATTATTACTCTGAATAACATTTCTAATATTTAGAAGAATACTTATTTTCATTGGAGATAAAATATCCTGAGGCCCATTTTATTCTAGTGGGTGATTTTAATGTTTGGATAGGCCCTAACTGGAATGCATTGGCACAAACTATTTATTTTCTACTGCAAGATCCTAAACTGATGAGATACAGACAATCTAAGACAGACAATCTAAGGGCCACAGAATTAATGTTCAAGGGAAATTATTTATCCTTACAATTTTTCAGGCTGGCCTGGTTCTCTAAAATGGTAGAGAAGACCAGAACGGAGAATATTAATCATTTGAGAGCTAGTGTGTTGGATTTTAAAGTAGTTACACCAGCACTACTGGAGCTGATAACTCATTTGACTTGTTAAAGTAGACTCTTATCCAGCTTGTGACCATCAGCCAATTACACTCCAGGTTCCCCTTCCAGGGAAGGTTTCCCTTTCCCTGGAAAGTTCTCTTTCCATAAAAAGGTTAAGGCCCTTTTCGCACATGGGAGGGCCGAAACGGGGCGGCGCATGCAGGGGCGGAGCTTACCTGTTTGCGTTTTGCTCCATCCCTGTTCCGTCCCTGCGGGGAGCACAGTTCCGCCGCTTCACACGCCGATTAATTTTGGCGGCGCTCAGCAGCATTCGGCGGCGCGCAAAATGGCAGCAGGCAGCTTCTGGCGGTGCTCCGCCAATCAGGGCAGTGCGCCAGCCGGAAGCCCACCCCCAGGCAGATCTGCAGAGACGTGCTACCGTGTCTCTGCAGATTCTCACCGGGAGCTGCCACGGATTAGTGCAGGCGAGTTTCATAAAAACCACCTGGGAAGGTGGTTTTTAAAAAACTCGCAGTGCCACCCCTGCGGCTGCACTAGAGTGGTTGGAGATGTGGCGCCTCACCTTTTCCAACTGCACTAGCACACCCCGCGGTGTGAACGACCTCTGTCTCCGGTCGTTGCACCGCGGGGTTTTACCCCCGTGTGAAAATGGCCTAAGACTAGTCAAAATCTTGTGCTTTCAGTTACAAATGAGGCAGCCTCGGAACATTATATAAAATGGGCAAATGTGAATTTGGAAGCTTTAGACTATTTGCTGAAATCTGAACAACTTCTAATATTGAAAGACACATTATTACAATCAAGTGGTACTGAAGAGGCAACTGATTGCTATTCTCAGATAATTTCTGTTCCTTTTTTATTTTGCAGAGCATAACAGAAAAAGACATTGTGCAAACCTAAAAATTTAAGTTCATGCTTTGATGATGAATGTAGAGAAACAAAAAAAGGAGCTGTAAAGGCAGCATAAAATCTTCAAGAACCAAAATGTTGTTTTGCTTCCTAGCTCTTTTGTAGAATTGCAGAATTTTTATAAAAAGTGAGTTCAAAAGAAGAAACATGCCTATTTTTTAACTATATGGTCTGAGCTAGAACAGTCTTTGTTTTGTAATGATAAATCTAAATTTGCTGCCTTATTTCTTCTATACAATATTCAGGGGATCTTTGTACAGACAATGCAATTTCTACCCATGAATGGGAGATGCATTTCTGATCTATCTTTTATAATGAAGCAGCGGGATCTTTACCATATCAGAAGAAGACTTGACCTTACCAGATTGGATTCCAGTTTCCTGTGATAAGACTGTGTCATTATTATAAAGAATTAAAAGGCAGAAAGCAGCTGGTATGAATGGGAATCCACCGGACTTTTTACCAGAGCAAGCTGACTGGTGAATACCAGCATTAGCCACCTTGTTTACACTTATTGACAGAACTAGAAAATACCCCAATTATTGATCAAAGATAGTAGTCGTCCCTTAACACAAGAAATGCTCTAGATCTGATCCTAAGAACTGTCAGCCAATGAGTCTTTTGGAGTTGACTAGTAAGTTATATGCAGGACATCTTTTGGACAAACTGGTTAGCCTCAGAAGATCTTTTGGCCAAGGAGCAGGCTGGCTTTTGCCATGGCAAATCAAGAGTCAATTTGTTTTCTTTTCAATCATTTATTGAAGAAATATACCCTTCTACTTTTCTAGTCTTTGTTTCTTTTTTTGTGGCCTTTGAAGACTTCAGGAGAGCTTTTGACTCTATATCATGGCCACGTTTGTGGCATGAGTTAGTCCTTTTGAATATTGATCACAGGTTATTAAAGAGAATAATTCCAGTTTATGTATTAGACAAATGACTAACAGCAGTCTCTTAGAAGCCATTCCTGTTAATAAGGGTGTTTGTCAAGGGTGCTTGTTACCTTCTCTGTAAAATAATTTATATATTAGAATAATGTTAGAATATTAGAATAGAATAATGACTAAAAGTAGTCTCTTAGAAGCCATTCTTGTTAATAAGAGTGTTTGTCAAGGATGCCTGTTATCTCCTCTTTTATTTAATTTATACAATAATGATATAACTTCTTATCAGGTGCAAAGTTCCCCCTACTCATTATAAAGGTATTTTCATCTTATTATATGCTGATGATGCCATCCTTCTTTGTTACACACAGATGGGCTTGCATAGGCTTCTGAGAGCACTGGTAGAAAATTGTAAAAAATAATTTCTATATGTTAACTATTCAAAAACCAAAATCATGGTGTTTTGAAGTAGAAGACAGCCTAATAACCAACAACTGGAAGAAGTTAGCTACTATAAATACCTACAGGTAACGCTTAAGGACTCTGAATACTGATCCACATACTTGAAAGCCACTGCCCCACCAGCCAATAAAATTGCTAATGCTATTTTTCAGTACACAACAGATTCGAGTGGTAGGCCTGTGGTGTTCCTCTTTAGCTCTATAAGAGTAAGCTTTTGCCTCAGCTGCTGTATGGAGTGGCTGTGCGGGTCTACTCGGATATTACATTGTTGGGCTCAGTACAACATAAATTTCTAACAAATGCTCTGGGAGTTCCCAAATCTTCTCCCAAGGCAGTCATATATATGGAGTCTGTAGAAAGCTGCCATTCAGTATTGGCTCAAGATAATTTTTCAGCAGGTTTCCCCTTTAGTTTTAATGGCATATGAAGAAATGGGCTCAGAATCACGGGCCACAAAAATCTATCACCTTCTATCTAATTTGGAATTCTCAGTGAGCTGCAAAAGGTTATAGTAGTGCCCAGCTGGAAGTTGTAAGATGTTTAGCTGATATTGATCTCCAGGAAAATGCTGTACTAGTGTTTGATTGCCACTCTGATATAGTATATAAGAACTTTACAATTTATCTTGGAAAAATTGCTCCTTTGTTTAGTCTCTACATGCTCCTTATGACATTAAGACCCTTTTAACTAAGTGCAGACTGGATGCCATGCAGCTAATAGAAGTCAAAGGGCAATATGTTTTCTAATACGAAAGATAGCACCGATATGGCTGAAGAAAGATGAGTCTTTCTTTCCTGGAATGTTCTTTGCATTTACATCTAAGAACTCAATATCTTGACGCCCCCCACTCCACTGCTCATATTAGAGATGACATCCCCTCAAAAAAACAAAAACACTTGTATCAGCAGGAACTATCATGTGTGTTACTTCAAGTTAGCCCTGTTAACAGAGTACTTCAAGTTAGCCCTGTTAACAGAGAGAAACTTTTAACCTGTCTGGCAATAAGATATATGCCATTTCCACACTGCACTGTTATAGTGCTATTATTCCACTTTCAACATCCTATGGAATCCTGGGGTCTGCAGCTTAGGGAGGGGCCTTTTAAATTCTCAGCCAGAGAGTTCATTGGCCTCAGTAAACTAAAAACCACAGAATTCCACAGGAGGTTGAAAGTGGAATAATAGCACTATAACAGTGTAGTGCAGAAACGGCCATAATCTCAGACCTATTTTGAATATTTGTATTACTATTTCAACTATTTTTATATTAATTATGGTTCCGTATGAGGTTGGTTATAGCAAATGGTGAAACATCAGGTAGACTTCTTTATCAGTCAATATGCGTACTACCAAGATGTAAAGTGCTATAAAATTCTTAGCAGTGTTAGTAAGCAAAAGGTTGGATTATTATTCGACCTTATTATTACTCTGCCCAAGGGCCTTGTGCAGCACAGGTGAACATTACCCTGGCTGCATAAATTTCTAAGTAGGTGAATATTTTCTGGTTCTTGATGTATCATCGTAATTATTTAAGAGTAGATTTGTTTACACAGCACTCCTGGAGCAATTATTTTTACTCAGTGTGCAAGTCTGGACATTATCACAAATCCCTCAGCTGACATAACTATTGCTTTCTAATGCAAAAAAAAAATTTAAAAAAAATGTTTTGCATTAGAAAAGGCCACTTGGGCTAATTAGTTCCCTGTGTGAACCCTCTGAGCTTCAGATGAAATTAAGTATTTCTTGATCTTCTCCTACATGGGGGTGGGTATTCTTTAAAACCCACAGCTGACATGGCTTCCGTGTAAACTCTTTTGCTGAACTGGGACTCCCCTACTCACCATGTTTTCTCTCAAAAATGACTAATAACCTATACATTTTTAAGTAGCACAAAATAATATGTGCTACCATTAACTTATACAGTTTTATTTTCATTGAATTTTAATTATGGTATCAACTACTAAAGGAATGTCATGAAACTTTGACTAGTGCAGTTAAAGGGTACATAATAAGGATCCATGAGTCACTAGAACACTTATAAGCTAACTTTTGACTAGAAATCTTCATGATGGCTAAGCTTCAAGACAGCCAAGAAAACATACTAAAAAGTCATATAGAAACAGACCAGACTGTAGAAACACAGGATTAAACTGAAATTGTTAGTTGACTTTCTCTGTTAAAATGCTCAGTTCTCACAGACTGCATATTAGTCATAAAATCATTAAAAACGTTATTAGAGGTCATAACTGGATAGTGGGTCAGCCACTGCCTTTGTGTGCAGTTCTCTGTTCTTACCCCGTCAATGTTTGACTTGGAGCCAGTGAGAATGGTTTGCGTTTGGGAATCCAAGAACAGACAGAAAAGCACCAGCTGGGATACAGGACATTAGGAGCGTACACATTCAGATACCCCAATCGTTGTCAGAATCATGCTCTAATCCATGAGTATTTCCAAGGCTTTTAATCTTGAATACTCATACCTTCCAACTGTATTGATTTGCAGAGACATCCCTGATTAATCTAGTGTTGTCCCACTTTTTCAGCTGTTCTTATAATGTCCCATTTCTCTTCCCCTTTCCTACTTCCCCCCTTTGTCCTCAGCTTACTTCTTTTACTTCAACTTGAGCTCAAAATGGAAAGGTAGTTTAGAGTTAAATAAGTCAACAGGGGAAAAGGAAAAGAGGGGAGGGATTTTACCTTTCTCAGCAGGCTCAGGCAAAAGCAACTCCTGCAGCCTCTCCCAGCTTCTGTGTTCTTCCTCATTAATAACTTTCGCTATCTTAATTACATTGATGTTGTCTGGCTATACATGCTCTGGTTTTCATCTCTGATATATTGGAAAGTATAGATACCGTACTTGCTGACATATAAGACACACTGGCATATAAGATGCACCCCATTTTCAAACAGTATTTTTCGGGGGGGAAAGTGAGTCTTATACACCAGCGAATAGAGTAATAGCCATCCAGGTTTTTCCTGAGCCTAGAAATATTATTGTAAGAGAGAATAAATTAACAAGGAAGGGAGGAAAAGAAAGAAAAAGTGATCTGGTGGATCACTTTTAGTTATATATTTTTAAAAACATTATTTATTTTATTGTTACACTGTTTAAAGAAAAGTAAAAGGGGCAACAAAAAGTCCCAACCCAATTTTCCAAAAAGGTCTTCAATGAAATTGTATTGTCAAGTAAACGCAGATGGGCCTTTTCTGTGTCCCACCAGGTGGGAGCTGTATACTTTGTGAGGAGATAGGCCTTCTCTACTGTTACCTAAGTGGTCGGTGACATTGAGGTCCACCCACAATGCCAGCGCGTCTTTAGAATTTGGGGAAATTATAGTCCAAAGGAGACCTATGAGAGGAGGGCAACAGCAGGATCTTTTCATCTACGTGTACCAGTACTAACTGTACAGAGAACTCCAGTTACAGTGAACAAAGCATCTTATTTGAGTTGACAAATGCTTGAGAAATCAGGCACTCTTAAGAACCACACAAAGCCATTGAAAAGTGAGGAAAAAAGGCTGGATAAAGAGAGATTGGGTGGAAAGGGCGATGGTTATCAGTCCTGAAGAAAGAGGTCACAGCAGAGGGACTACGACAGCGTCTGAGGGTAACATAGAGGAATGGAAGTCTGGGGCACCATGTGCAGTATAATATACCCAACACACTACAAAGAGACTGGGGTTGAAGCTAAGATTTGTATACCCTGAAAGGGTGCAACAACAAAGCTGTAACGGCTTTCTCATGGGATTGACAAAAGGGGTCCAGAATGGGCTGATTGTTTAACTCCAGAGTAATAAAACATTGATGGAACTTGCAACGATCTCTTAATGTTTCATCAGGTAGGGTGAATAGGGAAGGTCTCCATAGACGAAGATCAAGGCATGGTCTCTGATTGCTCACCAATCTGGGCAGTTTGTCTTTCATTGTTTTCAGGAGCACACAGAGCCTTGGGTATTGGATTAGCATAAACCCATTAGTATTGGGATTTCTTGCCTAATCCTTCCAAGGCTTGACCTGGCAACACACTTTTCAAGTCAATGTGACCTTGATCACGTTTTTCAGCCATAAATCTGTCCAGTTATGAAAATAGCACATCTCACAGCATGGGGGTTATAGGGTATGGGAACACAACTGTGCTGCCCCAGTTGTGGAATGTCCTCTCCTCAGTGGCCAACTGACAACAATACTGGTTCATAAGCAGCACTGAGATTAAAAAAATGGCTTTTTATTAAATACCTCAGGATCTAATAATGTTGTCCAAATCTGTACCCAATTTTAAACTGTTTTGATTTGTTGTAATTATTTAAATGGTTTAAAATGCATTTAGACCAATTAAATTATTCCCTACTGTTTTAAATTTTTATTTTTTTTCTAAATTGATTTAATTTTATGCTGCTCTAGTATCTAGTGACTGTTTAAAAAAATAAATTAAATAAGTCATCTATCAAAGGCTAGCAGTGCTGAGGATGCACAACCAGGATCACAAAGGAAAAAGACTCAATGGAAACATTCCTTTAAACTAAGTAATACTTGGGCTCAGCGTAAAAAAACATGAATTGCTGAGTTTGGCCATTCCCTCAGTTCTGCCTCTACACTTTCAGGGAAACAATTTTCTGCTTTGTTTTCTTCATGCTTCAAATATTTTGAGAGTCTTTCTATAGCTGACTGAGACAGTCTTTAAAGGCAGCAGTCAATATTTCTTCTCTTCCTTTAATTACATTTTTCAGTTTGCTCCTCGGGGTTTTATGGATCTCTCACTCCTCTCCTTTGCCTCGTAGGCTGCATTGTTACAGGCACTGTATTTATTGCTTTGCTCATTTTGCTCTTTATATCTCCCCACTGCTTAAATTCAGTGTTTCCGGCTGTGTATTAAATGCAGCCAGGTTCAGTACCAGAGGCTTCTGTACTTTTCTACAAAGTAGTGAAACTTTACTGCAGCTGACCCTTTCCAAAATAAACCCTGTTTTTTATTGTTTTTATTTATTTTTTTTAGACATCTTTGCTTCCATCCCAAAGTACTGGCAAAATCATTTGGGTTATATCTGAAATTAAAGAGAGTCACTTTTATCAGTACACCTCTCTACATGCAAAACTCACACCTAGTGTTTAAAATGCAATTAAATATGATTATCCAATGTCATCACAGAAGTATATCTGCTGCTATTCAAAACAAACAAAATCAGGAAACCTGGATCCTGCAGTGCTAATTCAATATAAGTAACTAATTAACTGCATGATCCTAATGGGAAAAGTTACAGACAGAGGTGATGTTATTCCATGTCTAGTAGCACCCAAGTCAGATCCACAGTTGATACCAGCACCAGGGTTTGTGGTGAAAACCAATGAAGAGGGTGACAAAGGAAGGAATGAACAATGGTGCCCAGTGGGCCCAGAAGTACCTTTTCACAATAATCTGCCCCAAAATTCAGAAATGTATTGATTGATTGATTTGATTTGATTTCTGCCTTTCTCCTTTTGCAGGGCACAAGCTTCAAGTGCTGGTAGATATCCAGATTATAGAAATTCCTGGTACAAAAACAGAGGTATCTGTCACCTGAGGAAATAAAAATCTCAGAAAACCAAAAGCTGGAATATCCAGCACAGACAGCATTAATTTACAATATGTGACATATTCAGTGCACCATGTTCCAGTAAATGTCGGTAGCACATGCCTGCAAAGACAAAAGGGACATAACCAGAAATATCTCTCTGTAAGCATAGTACAACTGGTGATAACTTAGCTAATGATGAAAAGAGGGGCAGGGTAGGGCAGGGATTGCTATGTGGGTTTTTTTTTATATATTATTGTGCATTTTTTTCAGGGAGGAAAAACTGAAGCTGGGGATGGAAAGATTATTCCAAAGGGAAAAAAACGGGGGTTTCCCAATCGTTAGGTGATCCCACTAGGAAGAAAACTGGGCCTATGAGAATTTTGCACAATTTTATCCTGGTATTTGAGAATCACCAACTCTTGCAGAGGAAATATTCTGAAAAGGAAAACACCTTAGGTTTTTTGTGAAAAACCACAACGGAATATTCATTTTTTTCCCCACAGCAGGGAGAAAACTACTGTAACTATTTGTCTGTGCATGTGAATAAAATGCAGAATCTTGTTCTTTGTTGCCTTGGATCCCAAGGCTATCTGATAAAGTCTGGCCCAGAATGAACTGGACAGAAAAAGGATGGTCATCTGCCCTGTAGGATTGCTGTTCTTTCATCCACATCTTGAACTACAGTCCTTGAAAGCAGGTGGGGATTTTTTTCCAAGCCCTACAAGCAAGGAAACAGGAGATTGACATCCCTACGACCAGCTTTATGACACCATGATGAAGACTATATGTTTAAACTCATCAAATACACCAAGCAGTCCATTTGGAGTATCACTCTGAAACTGTACCCCTCCCCACTTTTTTGGCTTTTTGGTGTTGACCTTTTCTTCCTGCTGATCAGCATGTGAATATTTCCCTCTTTCTTCTCCTCCTCTTCCTCCTCTTGTGTGCCCTCAAGTTGTTTTTGACTGATGGCAGCCTTAAGGTAGACCTATCACAGGGTTTTCTTGGGAGGTTAAATTCTAGGGATGGGACGAATCCAGAATTTTCTGAATCTGAACATGGATCCGAATCCTTGGAAGGTTCCAGGAATCCACAAAGCTCATGAATCTCGAATTTTTCAAATCCTTTTTTAAAAAAGGGTTTAAAAAGCAAGGAAAAGAAAGCACTTCTACTGGAAAGCGTTTTTGAAGCAGAATTTGACATCTTTGTTTAATGAAAAACAAATTAAAAAATAGTTTTCAGTCCAGGAAAACATACTCATACTTCTTATTAAGAAGATACAAATGCAGTTGACATGTTCATCTACTACATGAAGTACATAAGTCTCAAATCAAAAGTATAGAGGCAGCAGAAGTGGACATGGGCAGCAGGAGTGAGCACAGGCAGCGGTTCCAGGCACAGGCAGGCTCTGGCTTTAGAGTTTAGAGTTTTAGGCCAATTTTTAAAAACATGGGCAAGCTCAGGCCCCAGGGCTCTGCAGGCCCGATCCGGAGTGTTCCATTCCCTCAGGCCACGGAGTGTGCAAGGATGTGGCAATAGCCGGCCTTGAAAGCTCCTGCGGGCCCGATCCATTGCAATCCGCTCGCTCAGTGTGGAGATGGCTGCAGCAGCACCACCACCTAGGGGCACAACTTCAATGCTTGCCCTAGGTGCTGCTGAGTCTGGGTATGCCACTGCAGATATACAAATTATTAGGAGATCAGTGATGTTGAACATTGCTTATTAATTTTGTCCTGGAACTCTAAAAACAGAAAATGCAGAAAATGCAAAAATACCCTTTTTGCCTTGGAGCTCAGGGCTGTTCTGTAGGGACTGGGAGCTTCCTTGTTTCTAGCTGCACTAGACAAAAAAGTAGAGTGGCAGTCTACCTTGCAGGACAGCTTTTCTTGCAACTGCATTCAGACTATAGTTCTTGCCAATAGGCAGGGAGTTTTTTCTTCCAGGCCCTACACAAAAGTTGAGAAATGGGTGGTCCTCCAAATGTCCTTGGGCTGCATTCTCCAACATTCCTTGCCAGCTGATAGTTGCACTCTGAAAAAACAAGGAGGGTCAGACACGTTGCCCACTCCCTCTCTATGGGGCTCTTGGAAATTTTACTGTCAGTTCACGGAAATTTCTATTTTTCCAGGTGCCACTACCAGTATTTGTACAATTGGAAGGCTCAAATTAGAATGACAGGACTCCTTGTTTTGCTCCAAATGGTGCAAAAAATTCAAGTACATGGGCCCACTGGTCCTCTCCTCATTCCCCTCCCCAGCTCCAGCAATACACAGAGAGACAACTTCACACTGAGCCAATGAGCCCTGGCACCAGAGTGGAAAGGGATGCCAACACCTTAGACACAGGATAGGAATCATGCAGATTCCAGGCTTTTTGGTAGCCCCAAACTCTTTGGCTGGATCTAGAGCTTGGATTGTGAGCACAGGAGGTTTTCTGAGGGCAAAGCAAGCTGAGCAAAAAGAAGTCCTGGAAGGTCAAAAAGGCTAAAGCCTAAACTCATATGTTATAGGGGGATATGTAGCCCCTACCAATCCACATTTAGACAACTTGTGTATCTCTGGCAATACATATGAAGGAAAACTTTGACTAGGTATCTTCCTGTTAGCACTTCCCACCTCAAAACAAAAGGCAACGGGGGATGGAGAAAGACTTTCACATTGACACTTTTTTTCTCAGGTACACATTACCAAGGAAACACAAACTGGTAGCCTTTATATAACATGTATTTTGGGCCTAGGTGCGAGGGAATCTAGAAGTGTATGAAGTAGGGAGGGTGGTTAGAGTCTGTCGTGAACTGAAATACAAGGACCAAGCAGAAAACACAGCAATAAGGACATGAGGCCTGAGGAAAGATTATGCAGATCTATACACGACAGATGTAAATTGCTTTCTTCATTTGTGTAGTTTCTGTGATGGGAGCTTTAACTGGATTTGTCAGCATCCTCAACCAACTGCAGTTCCTTTGATTATTTGAGAGAAGCCAAGCCATGATAATCAAATTAATATTAGATCTTGGTTTTGAGAAGCTGGGATCACATCACAGGGGAGGACTATTGGGTATTCCTTTCCTGTCATTGTGATAAGAAAGCCTGTTTGGTGTGATTCTGATGTTGTTATAAAGACTTTCTCAGAACCTACACTTGGAATTCTAACGCAGCAATGCAAGTACTATAAGAGCAGTGAAACCAGCCAAATCTACTGTCAAAACAGGAAGCCATAAAACTTTTTGGCCCTGGATTTCTCTGAGCAAGCTTCCTTATCTTCTTAACTGACCCAGGTGGACCATCTTATGGCAGCACCGTAGTCCTCAGAGGAGCTAGTTGAGACAGAAATTGAGAGGAAAACCATTGCTTGGCCCAGTCACTTCCTTATCTCTTCTTCTTTCTGGGCTACTGTTCTTAGAAATGCCACATTGTTAGCCTTAGTGTGCTTTTAACAAGATTTCTTCACACACACACACAGTGCTTTCTTGTCATGTCAACCGGTGAAGGCAGTAAAGCTGACCCGTGAGATCTCATGAAGTAGATCAAGATTCAGGCTGCGTGGAAGCAGTGACTAATCTTCCCAACAGCCTGTCACAACACATCTTGAAACCTGTTACATTGTTCAGCACTTTTACTTTCAGTAAAGAAAATGTAGCATGGCTTGATCAGACTCTGTAATGTTATTCCCACAGAGCTCCCAATCCATGCCCTTTGGTGTCACCATCCATCACCTATGTCTTTTTAGATATTCAGAAAGGTTACAAAGGATCAGGGGAGTCTAAATAATGCAACAGACTATTGTGCATTATGGATATGGACCCAGTAAGGCAAAAGCATCCGCAGCAAAGCAGTGTTAGAACTCAGCGTCACTTCTCATAAAACTTTTTTGTGGGAGGAAACTGCTCTCTGAAGGAGCCAACTTGCGTGAGCAGAATGGTATCAGCACAGAACACACAAGATTGCCTCTCCCCTTCCTTAAGATGAGAAATCGCAATTTTCAGATTTTCTTTCATAAAACTGCAGCTGTAATCTTGCATAAGTTTGAGGGGGGCTCCATTTTAGAGTGTTCATGCACATGACCACTTTTGTGAGCAGTTTTTACTGGAAAATTGGCTGCCAGTGTGTTCTAGGAACCAACACTCATAGTTAAACTATTTGGTACATTAAATTTATTCTATGCAGCCTAAGGTCATTCTTCTCATTTACTCTTTAGAAAGTATTCATGACCCCAATCCAGACGAGGGCCACTGCAGATAGGGAATGGTCAAAACTTCCTTCATAAGGTTTTACATGGCCCATTTCCACACTAGATTGTTATAGTATTATTGTTCCACTTTCAACATCCTATGGAATCCTGGGGTTTGCAGTTTAGGGAGGGCCTTTGAGGCCCCTCCCTAAACTGCAAACCCCAGGATTCCATAGGATGTTGAAAGTGGAATAATAGCACTATAACAGTCTAGTGCAGAAATGGCCATGGACTCACTCACATAGACTTCAAAAAAAGAGAGAGAGAAAGAAAGACAAACTGGATTTTTTTTTTAACTCTCACTGTTTTGGAGGACAAGTATTTTAAAATACAAAGCAGCTTAGGAAAAATATGTAGTTTTTGTAGTGTAGTTATGTGTGTAGCTTGACCCTCAGACTGAGGTATTATATGATGGTGCTGCTGCAAGACTGCCCCCTCGTAGGTAAGGATAAACTGGTAGAGGTCTGTTAAAGCGAATAAAGGAAATGGACTACAGTAAGATGGAGGGACAGCATAGACACAGTATGCTGAGCAAGCTATCTGTCTCTCTTTTGAGATCTGATCAGAGTCATGGATGTGTTTCTCTGCTGGAGTGGTTAAGCGGATTGCTCACACTTGGGCTAACCTATATGTTTATAAATAAACTCCAGTAGTAGAAAATATCAGAAACTTTTAATGGCCTCCCTCTGAAGGAAACTGAACCTAGGCATAATGCTGTTCTTTTAGTATTTTTCTCCACCACTCACGTAAAAGGTGTGAATATAATAACATACTTGCCAAAAGATCAAGACAGCTTTATAAACTTGCCACTACCACCAACCCTGATTGGTTTTAAAACAGTGTCACATTTGAAACCAAACTGAGTGCTGCTATTGTATGGGGTTTTAAATGCCAATGCTCAGTCCAGGAATGTGCACGTCCAAAAACCAAGTGAAATAGTTATACAAACAACATGCCCCTGGATTGAGAGAATGAGGAAGGGAACAGCAGCAAGTGGTGTTCCCTTGCTTTTCTAGAGTGACCAGTAAGTTAGAATTCATCATCTTCAGAAAACGCAACTCTGAGCGGTCCTGCACCATTAGCTTTACAAGATACATCTCTCAGTGGATAAGGTCTGTTGCATCACCTTTTGGCTATTATGCTGTACTTAGATATTCCCAATGACAGTGATCTAAAGACAATCCTATGCTTATAGTTATATCATGATGTATACTTATATCAAGCTACATCCTCACCATCCTCCAGTATATAAACATTTGTTTATAGATATACTATGTTAGCAATATTCATTTAGATGTCTATGCATTAAACACTTAAATAATTTTTCTTTTATTCCTGTGTAGTCACTCTCAATTGCCTCTTATTAACTCTCCCTCCAAATGTCCCCATCTCCTTAACTGTCACACACCCCGCGCCATCTTTCTTCCTCTTATTTGCTTAGGCAGATTCCATCCATGTGCAAACGAACAGTCTTGGCCAATCATTACACACTTGTCAGTTGCTGCATACACACACAGATACAGAGCGACAGAACTTGGTAGCATCCAGATAACTGTACAATGACCCCAAGTGATATTCTAGCTTATGTTAGATCACAGAGGGGACTGGTGGGATTCCAAACTTTCCCCTTTTGGGAAGACCAGTACGCTGAAAGAAGTCCCCCCAACTCTCTCTGTTGCATAGGAAATGGAGATCCTGATACAGCTTTTCTCAACATTGCTGTTGAATTTCTGTCCAATACATAACTGTCAATGTGGACAGTGCACAACCAGAGATAAGGAAAAATAAGTTGTCAGTTCTTGTACCAGGGTGTGGTCTCATAAGCTGAAAAGAATAGATCTTGGAATACAAGCATGCTAGGCATTCATTTAGGGAATTATAACAATTCTGAGAACAAGAAATCCCATCTGCAAGCAGCACATATTGATACAGTATACATTGCTGCATGCAGTGGAAATGTCAGGCAACCAAGATAAAACAAGGCTGTTAAGTATTTCAACCCACTACTGTATATGCACCATTCATTCATTCTCCAAGATGCCAGCAATGTTACTCACCAATACCCAAGCTATGAAGAAAGCGCAAATCCAAAAATACAATAAACAAACCTACCCTGTATGGTCAAGAGCCAAGGCTTATCACACTCCTGAGTGAACTCGCTGTGATGAAAGGCAGATTCTCCCATGACTTAGAACTAGTAAAGTGTTAAAACTGAAAGATAGCACCAGCAGATACTGAAGGTACAAAGTATTCTCACGGTGTAAAGAAATAAGTTGTGTAAAGTCAGACAGAGTTCAACTAGCTACTTGGAAATGTAAGCCCATATGTGAAAATATATCACCCCATATTATCAGGTCATTCACCAGTAACATTAAAAGTGTTGACAAAAATGTGTAGATCATTACATATTAAAAAACATCCTTCTTTAGTCATTTACACAGGACAACAAAATTTAACATAGGAAAACTAATATATAAAGCAGCTGCAAGAAAAGCTGTGTGGCTAGAACGTAAGAAACTAAATAAACTGATTGGACTTAAGAACCAAAATATGAAAATAAAAACAAACAAAAATGAATAATAATTAAAATAGATAATGCTGGGGACATAAGCCATGAAATGATCTTTATTAAAAAAAAAAAGTCATGACCCCTCATGAAGACTCTGAATCTCCCATGCTGTTTGTATTTATAAAGCAAGTAGAAACATTGGATGAACTGAACAAAAATGTATTTAAAAAAAAAATGGAAAGAAAGAAAAAAAAGCATATAAGACAATTATTACTAAGATATATCTTCCCTACTCCATTGGTTAAAGTATTTTTGCCTGTTTTAGAATTTTTTATTCATAGACTATGTATTTTTTTTATTTAAAAAATAATGCAATATAGAAGAAAACAAAATGTAATAAATGCAAATACTAAGGATGTAACTTAAGAAAATGTAATACACTGCCCTGACCTGCCAGGAAGAATGGTGAGCTAAAACTCTAATAAATAAATAAAATAGTATTATTACTATTATTTGTATAGCAAAGCATTCCAGCCTGTACTCTGAAGTTATATAGTCCAGAGCAGACACATGTTTAATTCCCAGTGAGAACTGGGCCATAGTTCATGTCCAATACTTTATCTGCTGACTTTCAGCACTCAGACCATCTCGTACAAGCCTTCATGTAAGATAACAATATGAAAACAAGGCTTTATCCAGGGGGGATCCACTGGCAACATTGTCCCCACTTTGCTTAAAATGGTAAAACTGAGGGCTGATCCAGAATGGTGATTCATATCATTATCATATCATTTAAAGTTACTTCTTAATGCTTCTTAGGCTTTCTTGTTGCTTCTTTATCCAACCACTTCCCTGCCTTAAAAAAAAATAAAAGCTTCAATAGAAAAGTATCACATTCCAACTCATTTGTCAGCCTCTTGTTCAAGATGTAAGGTATGACAATACCTGTGGGTGTATCCAACACTCTCATATCCATCCCAAGGTGTGTTTCCAGATATGTTGTACTCTACACATGGTTTCCCTCTATTTCTCCCCCAATGCCACCTTAATTTTTTTTTTTAAAAAAATCTGTAGAATTACAGTGCAATAGTGGCACGCTGTAATACTGCCATTGAGGTGCAAGGTTAAATTTAAAAAAAACTTTATCATTTGGCTAGGAACAAAAATACTTTGGAATACTGAAGAAGAGGAGAAGAAATGGCCCCAAACTATGCATGATTTGCAAAATATATGTGAGTCTTTAAACAAAAAAAAAGGCAGGATACACAGGATCAAATATCAACACATACTGACACTTTCATATGTGCACAATAAACAGATATCGCTGACGTCCAATATTCTCACTTTGTTCAAGATTAAAGAAGCATATATTTCCTTACTACATAGCAAAGATCAGTTCTTTTACCAAGCTGTGCTACCCAGCTTATTTGAAGACTGTTTAACAGGGTTTATGAACCTTTACCTTGCTAAAGAATTCCAACTGAGTATAACTCAGGGTACACACGACAACTGTTTGCTAAGTCAATATATCCTTCAGTCTACACACACTAATAAATTAGAACTTAGAACTCAGTTTTGCTCAAGAATTTGTTTGTACATAAGCAAGGTTATCTACAGCCAAGAATTTCCCAGCATGTTACCTGTTGGAAACAGCGAGCGGAGCAAGAGAAAGAAAAGTAGGATTAATTAAATGTATAGTTTGTGAATTACCTTCATACTCAGTGATCGGATACCTGTCCTTGAAAGGTGCTGGTTATGCTGAGCAGCCCTGTGGAAAATGCCCTGTCCCCTTCTTAAAGTTTTCATCATTTTGCAAGTCGTCAAAATTCTTGTCATCTTGTAGGATTAGCTAAATAGGGTGGGGACGTAGATGCTGTACCAAAGTAGATGGAAGCAGATTCTGAGGAGCAGCTGGTCTCCTGACTCAGCTTTACAGCCTTTCCTTTGCATCTTCATTCATTCTTCTTTTTAAAGGCACCCACCTGGCTCCACCCTCTCTGCTCCTCCTTAGAGGAGTGTCTAACATCAGTAGGAAGATGTCAGCTGCAGTTGACTTCCAGACCAAGCATAAACAATGTTCCCACTACTGGAAAATAGCTGGAACTGCAGGAGAGTATCAGAGCTTCTTTTTCCCCAACTGTCTTTGCTGTGTAAACTGTGAGAAAGCAAAGGATGTCAAGTTGCAATGAACGTTCCCATTAGAGACAATGTAACTGACATTTATTACAGGAAGTAACTTAATATTAAACTACTTGTTGATTGCGTTTCCCAGATTCTACCCAACTAGCATAATGTGGGCAATCAGCTAACTTCAGTTTTAGTTAGTCTGTTTCTTTTTGTTTCTAGAATCCACATGGTTCATTGATGTGTGTAAAATCTGCAGAGTAAGAATTAACTGATGTCTTAATTTTGTACTTGTCATCTAAGAAGTGGGTGAGCTACTTGTGACCCTCCTGAGGTTATTGGACTGCAGTTTCCATTAACCCTAGCAAGTGGCCCAATCAACATAGCCAGCAGTAAGGAATGATGGGAGTTAAAGTCCAACAATGTTAGGAAGGTCACAAGTTGCTCACCTCTGGTCTAAGAGCATAAGATATTATCCTCTCAATTAGATCAAAGGCCACCTGGACCAGCATTTTGGCAAGGATTCCAGCTGCTCACTTAAAACATATTGTGGCTCACTGTTGGACCGATCTGAGCTGTCTTAATTTCTGAAAAACTAATATGCCAAAGGAAGAGAACATATAAGTGTCTTGGTTTTCTCACTAAGAACTCCCACTAAGTTCTATAGAACAGTGTCATAGCCAGTTGTATCATTAGACAGAGTGAGAAAACTGCTTCAGGTGGTAAAACTGGGCAGAAGAGAAAGAGGCAGTGAGCTACTGGGGAACAGAATTGTCTTTGTGAGTCACAAGTGCCATTCTACCCCGAAGTAGGCTTCAGATGTGCTGGAGGATGCTGCCCATCACCAATGTTGATGTGAGATAAAATTTTGTAGATGAAATGGTAGTTTGGGGGGGTCATCCTCTTGGTCTTTGCTACCAGCTACTGTGCCAAACATGAACATAATAAACAGATTGCAATCTGGCACACAACTGAGAGAGGGGACAGAACTTGCTTCCCACCCACAGGTACAATCACCAGCCTTAGTCAAAACACCAATGTTTTCCTTGAGTTCCTACCTTTACCTTCTCATACTTAGATAGTTACATTAATTTTTTAACAGTCTACAGGTCATGATGAAAAAAAGCAATGTAGATATACAAATGTCATGATATAATTAAAAACTGCAGCAATATAGATGTGAAAAGATCCTCATTAATAAAGGGTTGTCATCATCAAATAGAATAGCACAAGTACCCCAAATGCTTTTGGCAACTTTAGCTTACAGGTAATTCAGAGCTCATCATTGATCTGACGCTGTCCTTTTTTGAATTTGCCAATAAATAACAGTCAAGGGGTTTTTCCTGCTCCCTCTGACAGAGGAAATTATTCGTCCAGAAACTGATGGAGGAACATTCAGTGAGCTTCCTCTGAAACTGAGTATTTTAATAAGACTCTATATCTTTCACAACACACTTTACATGTGACAAAACAAAAAAAGAAAGAAATCTTTGCATATTGTCTAACAGTAATAAGAACTTGTGATGGTGTGGCATGCATTCTGAATGATTTAAAAAAAAACTCCCTAACAATAACATTAAATAAACCTGCTTCATGCATCTGAAGGTCATTTTTCCTTATATATGTCTCAATCACCATGGAGTGGGAAAAATGTCCATCCCCCCAATTCTGAAGTCAGGTCCACAGTTCTGAGTGTTAACCTGTATGCAGACTGATGATCTGATGTCATAAAAAGCATCTTAAAAAAGCATCATAAAAAGACCACTTTCAGCAGGGAGTGGCTACTAAAGTGACCTGCATAAAATTGTGATTGGGGGCTTCTATTGGTGAACAACGAATCTGCTCTGTGTTTCAGTCTGAACTTTAAAAGAGCTATTCAAGGTGCTGAACTTATTTGGAAGCTAAAGTTCAGCACCTTGGGTAGCTCTTTAAAGATTCAGACTAAAACACATAGTGTATTCACTGCCTCAATGACATGGAAGCCACCAGCAACCACACTACATATCGGGGAGAAATATAAAGATAGGATTTGCTACCAGTGGCTACTTGTGTAAGAGAAGAAGAAGAAGGAAAAGATATGAGAAGTGAAGCCTAAGAGGTAAGGAAGCAGGAGAGCGGACAATGAGAAGAGGGCTCACACGAGGGAACCCTAACTCCCTGTTTCTATATCTGTTGAAATCCTGCCAGAACTATACTTCCAAAACATCCTTCCCCTGACTTCACAAAGCTGGTCACATCAGTGTTTGCTTCCTTGCCTCATCCTTCATGCTTCAGTCTCACAACAGTGCTTCAGTCTCAAAATATATGTTTCTCAAGGCTATCAGATATGGGAGGGGCAGCCTTTTTTTCCACCAATGTGCCAGAGGCCGGTACCATATGTGTGCTTATTGCCTGCAAGTGCTTCTTTCTTTCTTGGAAACTATGGTCCAGCAGCCAACGGCACGTGGATCTGCACTGGTCCATGGGCCACCACTTCTGAGTAGTACTGCTTTAGAACTACTTTCAGGCTTATAGGTACATTTCCCCTGAGAGATAAGGTTCTACATTGCGGGAAGAAGAAATTTTACTTCAGGGACACATTTATAGCTATGGGTCCAACTACGGAAGAATGGAAATTCAAAGTTATGGAAATGAAAGAGATAAGAAAAGCTCTCTAGTTTATTAAAAGATTGCTCCATGCAACAATTTGAAAGACAATGGAAATGTGTGACTGATTGGATCAAATGTAAGGAAACGTGAGATTTACTGAAGTAGTAGAAAATAGAAAGTGGGCGATATAAGGTTAATTAACTGAATTTAAAGGATGTTTATTTGTTTAATTGGTTTAAATGTGTATAGTATAATTTAATATTAGCTTAAATGTGTATACTATGATGAACATAAATTGATAAGAAAAAGATAATATAAATAAAGGAGATTGTAAGCCAAATACTAAAAAAGGATGTAATTTGGGGAAAATGCAAAAAAATGGAATCAAGAGGTGGGGATTGAAAAATAAATGTTAAATTTCAAGGAAGATTAACTTTTGACAATGTAACTTTTTTCTTTTTTAAAAGATTTAATTTATTGTTCATTTTTTAAAAAAATATTATTAAAAATGAAGCTATATGTCTTAACTTTATTAAATGCTTAATTTTATTTTATTAGCATTTTTTTTAGCATTTCAGCATTTTTTTTTAGCTTTCTTATTATTTTTATATTCAAAGTGGTCTTTACTTCATTTTTCACCGCTCAAGAATCCCAACCTATATGGAAAGCCAAGAAAGCTGTGTGAATACACTGTTGCCTTCCATAATAAATTTTTAGTATTATTTATCATATCTTTATAGAGAAGATAGGGAGAAATGTTTGAAATGAAATTTAGGAGTTTAGCTTTCTGAGAACAAGGGAACAGGCTAATTTCTAATTTGCTTAGTAAGATGTTCTTTTCTTTTTGCTATTAACACTATTCCAAAGTCTATAAACAGACTTTTCCCCTAACCAAATGTGAGCCATATTCTGTCCTTTCCACCAACTCATCAGTCTCCCTACCGCAGATCAATTCTACTTCATAGCTGCCACAGTTTCCCAGCTTCATAGATCTTAGATCAGACCTGCACAACTTGGCAGTAGGTAAGGGCCAAAATTAAACAGGTTAAATTTCTTTGGGCTGCAGATAGGTTTTTAGCACCTGACTTTCCAAATAAAGTTATAATAATGGTATAATAACGTTTTTTATTTGGAAAATAGGTTAATCATTAATTATACTATAATGATTAATGATCGATTGATTGATTGATGATTAATTAACGATTAAACTGTTTTGCAAATAAAATAAACCATATTTTTTAAAAGGGAGATTTTAATTATTACACTTATTACTTAAGAAACAAAATATTACTTTGGTAAGTTTGAATATATTTTTAAGCTTTTCTTACAGGTGGAGTCTTAAAAGGAGCAGAGCTACTCAATGTTGCATGACAAATACAGTATATTATTTGTGAACATATTAGCAACAGCAGTAGACAAACAACTGGGTCATTTCTAAGCCAAAAATAAAATAAGCAATACATATATAAAAAATAACCCAAATAAGCCATAAATGCAAAATATCTATATACCATGCCAAGAAGTATTTTTTAGGGTTACCCGTGCTGAATGTTAACAAAAAGTAACACATACTCTGACATAACAGTTTCTCCACACCAGGTTTAGGAAGATACTTTTACAAAGAATGACATCTGCTAGCTGTCCTCTTTAACTGGCACTGGTGGAAGAACAACCTGGGTCCTAAAACATCATCCTAGCACTGCTGAATTATGAATTCTTTTCTGTGTGCATATGTGAGTTCAAATCACTTGCCAACTTATGGCAACCTCATGAATTTCATAGGGTTTTCTTAGGCAAGGAATACTGAGAGGTTTTTGCCAGTTCCTTGCCCTGAAAAATAGCCTACAGAGCCTGATGGTTGCTGGTGGCCACCCATCCAAGTACCACCCAGAGCTGATCCTACTTAGCTTCTGAAATCAGATGGGATCTGGTGCCTTTAGGATTTTTAGGCCTATACGAATACCTCAAACGTCATTATTTTAATTCTTCTTAAAAGTAACTGTACCTCGTCTCCCTCGCTCTCTTCCTTCCCGATCACACCTGGGGCAGGTGGGAGAGGGAAATGGGAAGCTGATCTCGTCCCCCTCCCTCTCCTCCTCCCCGTTATGGGCTGCACAGAATACTTTTGCAGGCCGCATGCAGCCCATGGACCATATCCTGTGCAGGCCTGTCTGAAGATTGTAGAGCTCTAAGATCTTCTCTCCATCCCACCACCTTCTTGGGCTTGTTTTGGTGGGAGCAGGGAGAGGGCCTTCCAGTGGTAGCTCCCAATCTTTGGAACTTCCTCCCTTGGAAGGCCAGGATGGCTCCCTCTTTGCCCTCCTTCTATCAGCAACTGAAAACACCCTTGTGCCATCAAGCTTTTAGAAAATGAACTGAACAGGCTTCTATGATGTGTAGTGCTGAACTGTGATCTGCACAGTCTTTTAATTCATTTTAATGTCCTTAGTGTTTCAGCTCTTAACTTTATAAATTGTTTAATTGCTTTTTAAATAATCTTTATATTTATACTTCTGAAGTTCTGTAAACTTTTTAATCTGTATTGTTTTTAAATATGTTGTTAGCTGCTTTTTGCCTCATTATTGGGAGAAAGTCCAGATATAAATGAATGAAATAATAAATAATAACTCTCAGACATCCTTAGAGTGGGTGCCTCTCAGTTCTGCCTGTATAATCCCTTGCCACATCCCTCTATACTATTAGTTGCAAGGTTTGTAGGGCCCCTCCCTTCCTCCCAAAAAAAGAAAAAAAGGTTGCTTTTAATTCTTGTTCCTGGCAAGGCTGATTTCAAAAAGCTTGCTACTCTATTCCAGAGCTTGGGGGGGAAATCAATTATTTATTCATTACTTCTAACACATCAGATGTTTTAACAATTATATTACAAGTTGTTATTAAAATCATTAAATAACAAAAAATATTACAGAGTTGATAAACAATAAATAATTTAAGTAAGATAAAAACATATTCAACTATTCAAACATGTTAAAGAGAACTTTAAAAAGTGAAAAATGCATTGGCCTAGATTCATAACATTCATGGTAGTGCATAAATGTCCATTACTGTACTTATGCCACTCTCATATCCCCACTTCCTCCCCAGTTCTGTTCTCCCAGCCACTCAATGGGCACAGGAAAGCACCTGGACATTTTACAGCCTTTCTTGCACACCAGAGAGGAAGGGTATGTGCCCAACAATAGGGCTTTTCTTAATCTCTGGCTGGGAGAAGGAAGCCCTCTGGCTAATCTAGTGCAAAAGAAGTGACAAAACTGAGTAGAGAGGTACAGGATATCTCCTTATGCAATGTCATTCACTTATGCACTGTACATACACTGGATCAGCCAAGGGTTATGATGGCATATATTACACCAAAACATGGGTGACTCAGGGGTCCACCCGCAATACCAGTACCTTCATGCAAAGGTGTGGAATTAGCTCAAATTAGAAGGGGGTAACCTAGCAAGACCTTTCCACTAATGCTTACAGATTCTTCGCAGGGAAGAATCAGTCAGAAATTCAAAAGTAAGTTCAAATGTATATTATTGGGGAATTGATTACACGCACACAAGATCCAAATGGTCACACACTCACACAAGGCTAACTGAAGGAAAAAGGGAGGAAAGATTTTGGAGAGCAAGATTCAGGATGTAGCAAGTAATATTTACCGGTTTCAGACAGCAGCGAAGAAGCAGTGATGTGGCTTAGACTCGTGTCTAAGAATGGTACGTAACTGGAAATCAGAGTGACAGCATCGTCACCAGCAAGCAAAGTGCTGCATCTAATTGGGTAAAACTGGGGATTTTATACACAATTTTTGCCTTGAGGGCATGGGTGTGAATGGCTCTCTGGCTGAGTGAACAATGAAGTTCGCAGAGTGGACAATGAGGTCCAGAACGGATTAACAATCTTAGCGTTAGGTGACAAAGGACTAATGAACATCATTATAGCTCAGTAATGGTTCAATAGGCATGAGGTCAATGAAGAGATTTACAGTTCAGTGGGAAGAGGGATTGAAACAATTAGCAGTTTGGAGGGAACATCCCAGTCACTATTGCCCAAAAGGCACAGTCATTAAGGCTTACTTAAGCCTACTATCTCTGGAATTACCTGGTGATTTACTGACTATGAACTGGCTATGCCTAGAGGGGTTTTCATACCTACTTTGCAGGACACATGTTTGGCCAGCATCTTCCTCTTGTCCAGCTTGGCCATACAGTCACATCAGGGTACATTTTACGGCAAAGGCAATTAATATATCTTTGCCAATTGAATCATATTTTGCCAATTAAGCTATATCAAAGTGTAGGGGTGTACTGCCTAGTAACACATACGTCACCAACACAAACCTGCTTATTATGAACAGTTACCCCAATGAATTAAATTTTGTTGATGTTGTTGCCACTGTTTGCCTTCAAATTGTTTTTGACTTATGGCAACCTTACCATGGGGTTTTTTGGCAAGATTTGTTCAGAGGTTTGACACTGCCTTCCTCGCAGGCCGAGGAACGTGTGGCTTGCCCAAGGTCACCCAATACGTTTCCAAGGCTAAGCAAGGATTCAAATCCTGGTACAAATCCAGAGTCCTAGTCCAACAGTCAAGCTACACCATGCTGGCTCTTATTAAAGCAACTGACATCAATAAATTGACTTCCAGTTTAAAACTGACATCAGCAAATCAGTTTTAACACTGACACTCTCCAAGCTCTGGTTTATTCCCATTATAATAGCTTTTGTCTCCCTTCTCTCTTCCACCCATTTTCTTATCTCCCCTCTTCCTTCCTCTCACCACCCCCATCTTTTTTTTTTTTGCTTTGTGCCCTCCAGGAGCGAACATCTAAAAACAAACAAACAAACAAACTGGATAGGGACTACAGCAATAAGGATACTGCTGCAGGCATTGGAGAAGTTACAGAATCAAAACACAGCCCAAACATTAGAAAAGTGTTTGTTTCTATGACACTGAAAAACAAAGCTGCCACAGTGAAAGTCATTACCCCGTGGAGCTCTGGGAAGGCTACACTTTATTTCCCATGTATTTACTTTGCCTAAAAGCATCCTGGGGAAGATGTGCCTTAGAGCTAAGTTTGGCAAACCAGGGAGGCATGAAAACTTAATTTTAAACATTCTTATACCTGGGATTATAAAACTGATTATTGCAGGGCAACATTTAAGGAGAACAAGTGATGGAACGAGGCACCACATGCAGGAGGGATTACATTTCCACCCCACATCACCAGTCCATAGCCAGCCCAGTAGCAGTACCTCATTCCCTCAGATTTCAAGGCCAAACTTGAGACTGGGGCCAAAACCTTCTACTGTCACAAGGGTATACTGTCATGTAAAGAAGCAGGCAAAAATTGGGGTGTGGAACAGAACTGCTTCCAGGATATGTGATAGTGGAAACGAGTGTGAGAGGAATTTGGATAAACAGTCCCTGAATAAATATGAAATGCAGCTAACCAGGTAATGTGATATTCAGAGCCATTGAAAAATAAAGAAATGTTGGTGACTGGGTAGCTCACAAAATATACCCAGTAGCTCTGGTAGCTGGACACACATTTCACATTGTTTTATCTACAGCACACATGGTTCATGAGGAGCTTTTTCAGATACTACACTGCTGCTGGGACTTGTGGCAGGCTGCAATCCAACCCTCAATAAAGGTTTTCTGCAAAGACTGCTGCTGCTAAGGCTTAAACAAGAAGAAGATTTCCCAGTTGTGAACCTGGTGCTCTACTGCCTTGCTTAGAATCAGACAAAAGGCACAACTGCATGCACCTACAGTGCTTCTGTGTGGTCCTGTGTTTTTGATGCACCAGCATTCCATAATTGCAAAACACATGCTACCATCTTCATGCAGACCCCAACAAACCTGGCCACAGCTAAAAATGGTTGTATATAGTGCCCAGGTTTTAAAATCACATTTTTTAAAAATGGGAACATTATCTTTCCCCAGTACAACACATCCTGAGATCTGTTGCTCCTGTTGCATTAGTTAGACCTCATTTGGAATACTGTGTCCAGTTCCGGGCTCCTCATTTCAAGAAAGATATCGACAAGCTGGAGCGTGCCCACAGAAGGGCGACAAAAATGGTGAAGGGTCCGGAAGCCATGCCCTATGAGGAGCGGCTTAGGGAGCTGGGGATGTTTAGTCTGCAGAAGAGAAGGTTAAGAGGGAACATGATAGCCATGTTTAAATATTTCAAGGGATGTCATGTCAAGGAGGGAGCAGGCTTGTTTCAGCTGCTCCAGAGACCAGGACAAGGAGCAATGGATTCAAGCTGCAAGAAAGGAGATTCCACCTGAACCTCAAGAAGAACTTCTTGACAGTCAGAGCTGTCTGGCAGTGGAATAAGCTGCCTCGGAGTCTGGTGGAGTCTCCCTCTTTGGAGATTTTTAAACAGAAGCTGGATGGTCATCTGTTGAGAATGCTTGGATGGGTGTTCCTGCAAGGCAGGTGGTTGGACTCGATGGCCCCTGGGGTCTTTTCCAACTCTATGATTCTATGAGACACAGGAAAGCATAGCAAATTCTCCTCAGCCACTGCCCTAAAGCCTGATAACCCAATAACATAAGTGTAAGAATGGATGAGAATGCTATAGGCCAGAATAGGGGGAAAAAATCCAGCTCGCGTGCCACATGCAGTTCCCGGAACTCCAAAAAATTTTTTGTAAAAAAAAAAAACTTACTTTGGAGTGATTTTTTCACTCCAGTACCAGTTAAACCTCCCAAAAGTAGTTGCAAATGTGGCAATTTACCTCTCTAACTCCAGAGTTCCACAAAAATCAAAAAGCCAGGATGAGCCAAAATGGCAGTCTGAAGTGATGCTATGCCACTTCTTGTATGCTGCAATGTGATGCTTGTTCATTTGAGGGACACATGGAGAGGGATGACCTCTGCGCCTCCACAGTCACCCAACCCTGTCGTTGACCATTGCGTAGTCTGAATGGGCCACTTCACTTTCTTGTTTCTCTCCTTGTGGGGACAGGATAATAGAGGTATCTCAAAACCACCAATACAAAACAGGTCTCCATTCTAACTAAAGGCATAGCTAAGCATGACATTAAACTCATATTTGGAAGAAAACACCTAATATTGCTGTTTTTATTTTTGAGTAAAAATGACGGACAGCAGCATAAGTAGATGACCTCTGCCTGAGGAGTTATCTCCCCTATTTTCTTTCAGCCCCTTTTGAAGGGACAGAGGAGAAGAGAGATTATATTACATGTTTCCTACTCCCCTACTCAGCTTCTTGTTGTTACTAGAGGGGTAGATTTTGTAAGCCATTTCCAGTAACTGATAAAAGGTAAGGCAGCATATATTTTATAGATGCATTTATCTGTTTAACTTATGTACTTGCCCTGAAGAGAATTGTTTGGAATCTGCAATCTGTCAAGGGCATGCCTTGTCAATGGGCCTGCTTGCAAAACATGGCTGGGGGCGGGGGTTAATGGCCATCGGTAGTTTTGTGTAGTAACTACCAGCTGACTGGTTCTTTCCCCTTCAGAGAGCACAGGACACATAGCAAATGAATTAGGCAAGATTTGGGGTATGATCACAGATCATGAGGATGGATTATCTGAATCTATCAGTGGGTCAACTTCCAGCGGAAGAAGAGTTATCACAATTCTAAAACAAACATATACCTCTGAGGAACTTCTCCATAGACATAACCTTTTGACCTAATGTGCGATTTTGTGAAAAGAATATAGCAGTAAGAGCCCTTTCGCCTTTGAAATATGTGAGGTTTGCTAACTTTACCACAGCTTTCCCTAGGAAAGAAGGATGTTTCCTAAGTAATTTGTCCAGAATCAATAAGATAACTGTAATGGTTTTGGTCCAACTTCCTTTCCACAACAGGGTTTACAAAGTGAAGCCCTCCCGCTTCAGCTCCTTATGCAACTCCCAAAAGCTACTATTGGTGGTCGGAAATCTTTAGGAAAGATGTGCTATATAGCACAGGAAGCTCCAGATAGAGCAGGGCTGCCAGAAATCCCCTCTGCTTTGGGTGACTGGAGAAGCAGGTTAGGATTCGAACCAGTCTAATTAGAATCCTGCTCAATATTCATCCATTTAAATTTGGGTTCCAAAATGGGGACTTTAACAAGGCTGATCACAATCAGCCAGCAACTACAATCACAGCTCAGTGCTACTTAACCAATCACATCAGGTTGTATGAGACAATATTACTCAGAACTAGAGAGAGAAATTAATTGTTCCCAGCTTGAAAAATGGGGGTTCCCAAGAGTCAGAAAACCCTGTCAGGAAGGAGAATAGAACAAGAATCTTGCACAATTTTCTCCGAGTATTCCAACATCTCAAAGTGTTTAGAAGAAATGATTCTGCATAGAAAAATGTGGGATTTTGTGGGGGGGGGGGACCTGTTTTCTGTTTTTTGCAAAGGAAACCTCATTTTGTACACATAACAAAAGTTTTTGCACAAAAAATCTTTTCTATGCAGAATGCTTCCTTTGCAGCTCTTCTGGATGTTTGAATATGAGGAGAATACACCGGAGGAATGTTCCTTTTCTTCTGCAGAGGGGAAAACACTACTATGATTATTCATTCCTGCATGTGAAGATGAAATAGCCAAGGTATTCATCCCTACTCAGAACAAAAGGAGCTGATTCAGTGTAAAAGCTATATGTCCTGAATTTATTGACATTGTGAGCCCTTTCATAGCAATCAGTGAAAAGGTGCTAAAAATGCATTTAGTTGCTTCTAAGTGTTCACAAAAAGGGGTTGTACCAAGATATAATAGCGCCGTACTCACTCTCCTTCCTTCAGCAAGTCAAAACATTTTTATGGAGCCAGGTTTTTAAAAACTGACTGGGTGCGGGTTAATGCTGTGCGGTGCTGTTTTCAAGGTTTGTATATGACCTTTTAATGATTTTTATTGTTTTAATGTTTAATGTTTTAATTTGATAAATTGTTTCATCCACTTTTTAAATAACTCATATAATTTTACTCTTTATTGTTTTTAAATATTCGTTAGCTGCCCTGAGTCCCATTATTGGGAGAAAGGGGGGTATAAATGAGTAAAATAAATAAAATAATAAATATATAATGAAACTGGGGAACTAATGAAATGTCTGTCAACACAAAATTACTTTCCAAGAGATGGATTTCTAAATATAGTTATCCATAAAGTTGATGAAGGGCATTCAACAACAGCATGTTGTCCATACTGTAAATCTACCTGCTTCAGTTGCCTCACCATGGTATAAATATTTTATATTTTCATTGTGCTATCAACTACAATCCCAAGACCTCATTCTTAGCCAGTTGCTCAGATTTTTTTACATCTTAGCCTCAGTATGCACCATTTTACACCTCTTTAAACTATAGTGGTCCCTCCACTTTCATGAGGGTTTGGGGTGCAGAACCAATAAAAGTGTGGGGGGGAAACACAAATAACCCCCTCCCATTCCCTTGCCTTTTGCCCTGGCATGCAAACTGCACGCATGTCTCCCCTCCCCATTCCTTTCCCTTTTACGTTGGTGCGTGCTTGCCACGCTCAGCAAAATGCAAGGGAATGGGAGGATGAGAATGTGGGTGGGAAGCAGGCACACACCTCGCAAATAATCAAATTCATAAACGTCAAACCCACAAATGTGGAGGGAAGACTTATATTTTCACTTGCCATTTTAATGCCCATCACCCCAGTTTGGAGATCCTTCTGGAAGTCTTTCTCATTTATTTTTTGCTTTCTCCCACACCATATAAAGTAGTGTCATCAACAAGAATGGCCATTATTCATCCCTAACTCCAGATTTTGAAACAGGAAGTGCCGTACACTTCAAACTTGGCAAACATACACTGGAGGAAGCTTCATGTGTCCCCCAAACTGGTCTCTATGGTACTTGATGGCTCCACATTCCACAAACCACCCATTTTCTGCCCCCAATAAGTAAAATTGTGTTTATGCTTTATCAGTTTTACAATATTTCATTTATTAATTTGCCATGGTCTGTCTGGCAGTCACATCACTGACTGCTTCAGTTGTCATATTACTTCTCCTTCTTCTTCTTAATATTAACAATTTCAGTGCATTGTATTTATGGTTTCTTTAAAAGGCACATACAAGCAAGATAAAATTCATAACGATCTGCTTGTCAGTCTCGAGCTCTCCCTCTTCCAAAGTGTCCCTGCCCATGCGTGCCAAGATCTTAATATAAATGGAGAATTTCTCCTCCTCAAAGAAGAAAGGAGTGGGAGCAGGGAGAAATCACACATACCTTCCCACCATCCATTCAGTCATTTGCACAAGTGAGATTATCTTCTATTGAAGAGGAAGGTCTGCTGCTGCTTTTGCACTGATACTCTTAAAGGATGCTTTTTCCAGCACTTGTACTTCTTGAAAATATGGAATGAAGTACCACATCGTTGTTGGGGGCACATCTCACCACCCTGAGTTAGGAATATTAAGAACACTTGTAAATTTTCTTGTCTTTGATGAGAAAGGCTGTCCCATCAAGAAAATGGTCAGCAGTTGTGAAATTTTTCACACTTCAGGGGTATGTGCACATGTGCACATGTGTCTGGAAAAATTCATTTACACTATTGCCGCAAAGCAACGGAGCCTTCCTGTTTCTCCCAGGAGCCTGCCAACCACTGCTGTATTTTCTTCTTTCTCATACCTAGTATGTGCGTGAGGTGCTTGCACTTTTCCACACTGCTTAATCCTTGCTTTGATTTTGTGATGTTTCTATGACTTCCCCACTCGTTTTACTTTCAGCCATTTTATTCTGTTGGAGGAAAACATAGGCCATTTCCGCACTACACTGTTATAGTGCTCTTATTGCACTTTCGACATCCCGTGGAATCCGGGGGTTTGTAGTTTACTGAGGCCAAAGAGCTCTCTGGCTGAGAATCTAAAGGACCCTCCATAAACTGCAAACCTCAGGATTCCATGAGATGTTGAAAGTGAAATAATAGGACTATAACACTGTAGCGCGGAAATGGTCATGGCCATGGCTTCAAGAATGCATTTTCTCTGGGTGACTGCACCAAAGTGGGCCTCATTGTAGCCACTGTACGTGTCCTTCACTTTAGTCTGTGGTATTTTCAGGTTAAATCAGTAGATACCTAACAATCCATGCTTCTCTGCACTCACTTTGCCTTAATTTCATAATTAAAAGGAGATGGGTAGAAATAAAGAGAGAAGTGGAAATAAAGTCAGAATGTGAAAGGTGGGAGGAGAGAGAGAGAAGCCAAGAGAGAAAGAAATAGAGGAGGAGTTTGAGGAAAATTTATTGTTCAAGCAGAGGTTACAAAGGGATTTACTGCAGCTTATATTATGGCATATTACGCCATAATATAGAATATAGATAATACATAATATAGATAATAATCTGTAGGGAAGAAGTTATTGAGTGCCACAATGTAACTCCTCCCCTAGAAAGACTCCAAGCACTTTATTGTCATACCAGCCCATAAGAGGTATACCTGCCTTTCAGAGCAAAAGAACTTGGCATTCTGAAAGGGCCCTAGCTGTTTGAGGGCCTTGGTCTTATGTTTGAGGCGGGGGGGGACTTCCCCACAATTTATTCTGTTCCAAGACTCACTTTGTTTTGTTCTTTTTCCATTCTTCTCTTTGCCTTTCCCTCCAAAACCTACCTCTTCCTCTGCTCCACAAACCCAGCTCTTCTGATCCAGCCTATGCTTGAGAAGGGGTTCT
Organism: Iguana delicatissima; assembly: GCA_948472985.1. NCBI lineage: Eukaryota > Metazoa > Chordata > Lepidosauria > Squamata > Iguanidae > Iguana > Iguana delicatissima. Next base: position 267,897 of record CAOKZL010001495.1, on the reverse strand, counting down.
TTCTTCCGCCCTCACTCAAAACTCTAGCAGAAGCTGTTGGCCTTAGCTTCACACCTCAACCTTTAGCCACATCCATCTGTGTATACATCTCATCTCAAAGTGCCAAGGCTCTGAAAATGATGTTCAACAGGTAAAGCATGATTAGATAAAATATTCTTTTAAAACAAATGAAAACAGTCTTTAAGAACCCACTTAAACACACATACATAATTAAAACAGCCCAAAGAGCAACACTAGTTTTAAAAACCAAAGATTGTGTGGAATAATGCAATCAGGCAGCTGGTTTCCCGTTAAGAGGGAGTTCTATAGTAAAAGCCCTGCTACAGAGAAAACCCTGTCTCATGTTCTCCACAAACCATCCACTCATTTGGCTGGTTGCATAAGAGGGCATCTGTTGGGAGTCTCAAATTCTGGGTAGGCTCAGATGGCAGAAAGCAATCTTTCAGATATCCTGGCTCCAAGCCATTTAGAGTTTTATGTGTTGAATCTAGCATTGTTATTAAGAGCTGGAAGTTGTGGTAGTTGGTGCAAGCCTAGTGATAGGTGGTCTCTAAAGGATATGACAAACAATAGTTTGGCAACTACAGCTAGTACAAAATGTTGCAGCCAAACAGTCTTCAAGAGCAGCCTCACTTCAAGCATATTTTGGTAGTCTAATCAGAAGGTAATTAAAGCATTAATTTCTATGACCAAATCACCCTTTCCTAACAAAGTTGGGCAAAGCTGGTACATCAGCTGAAGCCAAACAAGGCTGCTCCTAACCCAAGCTGCTACGTGGGCTTCCTGGTGCATCTAAGAGCACCACCAAGATTTCAGTGGGTTATGCAACCCCATCCAGAAAGGGTTGCAATCCCAATCTCTGGATGGCTTTCTTGCTGACAGATTATCATCTTTGTTTGGACTAAGCTTTAGTTTATTCACATACATCTATTTAGCTCCATTTCTTCCCATCTTTGGCTGTTAAGCCATGCCTACTTTTAGAACGAGTAACATATGCAATAACTTCATACAACAAACTGAAGTGTCACTGAGAATATGCAGTGAGTACAACAACAGATAATTTCCATGTTTTGAATTAAGGAGCAGGGATTCCTTTCTGAGCGAGCATAAAACGTAATAGGTTGGATCTCTGCATGGAAGTTAAGCACTGTTGAAACAAAGAATTTAGTGTTTAATGTTGCTGTGTTCCTTCAAGTCATTTGTGACTTACGCCGACCCTATAGTGAACTTAACATGGGGTTCCTCTGCTGTTCCAAGGGGGTTTGCCACTGCACTCCTCTGCGGCTGGGAGGGAGTGTGACTTGCCCTTGGTTCACAGAGAAGGATTTCCATGGCTAAGCAAGAATTGTCATTCTGGTCTTAACATATGTGTTCTGTGAAAAAGAATTATGGACGAATATGATAAGGAATGTTGCTAATAGAAATAGCTAAAGAAGAGGCCAAGGTTGTCAAGAGACCACCTCCCCTGATAGTATTTGGAAAATACAGTATGTTGAATATATATACATATGTTAGCATGTGTAAACACATATGTTGAAACTTGTAAAGCTTCTAGTTCTGGTTATAGATAATGCAAGTACGCTTCAGTTAACAGTGTTGATGTGTTCTTAGGAATGACTTCTTTAATAGAAAATTTGGTGTGCGACAGAAATAATATGGGAAGAATACAGATAGGTTGCAACACCCCAAAAAAAGAACAGTTCAATATGTTTCAGCAAAATTTTGATTCAAAACTAAACAATATGCCCATGTGAAATGAAAGAACTAGCTCAGGTAAGCCTTGCAAGAACATTCTGAACCTTCTAAAGATTACCTGAAGTCTTCTTCAAAATGCATCCAGAGATTACTTTTTCTTTTACCAGCCTCCACTTTTCTTGGTGGCCAGACTTACAGACCTATGCTTTTTTAACATGTTGAAGGTAGCTGGAGAGGCAGGCTTATGTGCTCTCCTCTTTTCTCTCTATCTTGCTGTTTGTACATGTTAGACAAGCACACATCGTTACAGTAGGATGAACTAGAGCAGAATCCCATTACTTTTCAGATCAAGATTCCATTGTGATATTTAAAGCAGACAAACGGCTGCAACCAACACTGGCACTCTGTGTTTCTCTAGGCTTCCTTCACCATCCCCCTCATGCCAATGCTGCTTAAAGTCTTGTAGATGGACAGAGGATGAAGAGGAAAAGGGTTGGCTAGTTAGGCATAAAAAAGCTTTTGTAAAAATGTGCTGCACTGTCAGAGAATTTGTAAAATGAGGCATGCATGCACTTTTATAGTTTATGGTTAGTGCCTCATACTAGTCATATTTACCTTTACCCAACATACCAAATACTCTGTGAATATTCATGAGGGAGCTTAATCTCCCATAAGCATAGGCTCAAGATGCTTATCCCATCTTCTCACACCTTTACCCACTTTTTTAAAACTCACTGTTCACATTTCAAAATTCCTACAGATAAAACTATTTCTTTGTAAGAATTAGTCCAGTGATCGTACCATCTTATACACTGGGTTGTGTACAATTGATACATCTAGAAAGCATTACTCAGTTGCAGCTTCCCACTGAATGTATACACAGAAACCTAAATCCAACAGGTAGTCCTAACTAGAGTAAATCCACTGAATAAATGGAAGTTACATCAGTGTTGATTTACCAAGCCCCCATTGATATATTCTAATTGAGACTAATAATAGGAATCCCACTTTTAAAGCTGCATTTATTGCTACTTGTATGCAAAACAGCTGATAAGGGAAACTGTTTTCCTGATGAACATAGCAAATTGGCATTTGATAGTTAACCTGGAGTTACCAGTGATCTAGCTGGAGACATTGTAGCAGTGTTTTTTAAATTTCTTTCTTGGGTTAGCAAAATCCATTTTCAAATATGTTTATTTTCTTTTTATTTTTGGTTGTTGGTAGATGTCTAATCCTATTGCTCCTCCTAGGACACAAGGCTTATATTCCTTCCAAATGCAAGAGAGATAAGGCCTCCTCTTATCTTCAGCAGAAGAGAAATGACCAAAGTCTTGGTAATAGGTCAAATTCCATTGCCAACAGGATTAGTGGAATCAGCTGACACAGAAAACACGTGGGACACCTTCCTGATGCCTGCATTTGTGCAGGCAAGGATTCCAAAATACCTTAGGAAGATCAAAATCACAAATTCTTATTCAAGAACAGCTCCGGCTGTAACTTGACTGACATGTTTCACCATGTGTCTACATGTTCACTGTACCACGAACAAAGACCTCCTTCCTCTTCTGTTAGCAAAGCTTGGTGAGGTTTAACTGCCATTTGGCTTCTTGGAAGTCTAGAACTGCACAGGTAGAACCAATCTATCATAGGCAACCAACATGATTAATAAACAAGTCCTATGAGGCTACCAAAAACTTATGTACACTCAGCCAGTGTTAGCCTTAAAGCATCACCAAAATGCACACTAGTCCAGCCAGTTAAGAGAAAACCATGCCCCAATGTCTCAGCCAATGCAACCTTCTATACGAATTGCCATCCAAAGATTAATAGGATATTAAAGGTCACATAGTCTACTATACAATTGCTATTAAAACAGTTAAGAGAAGTGTTACAATTAGGAGTTTTACTGTTTCCTGAAATATATAGAAAATATTTTAATAAACAAGCCACTCAAGTTAATAAATATTTTGCATAGAAAGGTGTAAAAAACCAACAGCATCACCAGAGATCTCACTTTGATAAAGGCTCTTCCTGGTCTTAGATATGATCACCTGTGATAATGTTGTTGGGCTCTTTTATGAGATTCTCTACTGTTCACAGAAACATTTTAAAATTTTTCTATATACTTCTCCTAACAGCTCTTGTAGCATTTTTCTGAGTTGAAATCCATTTATAAACAGACAATCATAATAATGGTAATTAGTGATTATAACACTGATTAATTTAAAACAAAGTGCATTCTGCTTTAACAGATTTTATGACTTTTTCACCTGATAGTGGCTTATCTTGAAAACAAGGACTTTGCTCAAATAAAAATCGGGGAGATTGGAGGCGTTCCATATGCACGTTTTTTTTAAAGGTGTCTGCCCTTAGGCTATGCATTTCTTTTGACGTTTTAAGAATAATCCGTCCTTCTCACATCTTGCTCAAGGTCTATACCATTTTATTTCCTTTTTTAAAGCCAGTGTTTGTGTGTGTGTGTCTAAGCACTTGGAAAGGTATAATGAAAGATCCTCTTGCCTTGTTTGCTGTAGCATATGAAACAATATAATCTTGTCCTTGACAAAATGTTGAATAAGTGGATATTTGAATCCTAGCCATGAATAGGTTACTAATATAAGCCGCATTTCTACAAAGAAATAACTGAAGAAATTGAGGAACATGTCTAGGAAATATATTTCTGCATGACCTTCTTGCATCTAAATTTCCCAGCATTTTCTTGGAATGGATTTCCATTCCCTGGATATAGTTGGAGAAAAGAGGGAAAGAAGAGGTTCTGAGGTTAGGTCTCAAACTCTGAAGGAAAAAGCTGGATGTTGAAAGCATTTGGGAAACTCCTGATATGTCTCAAGAGTCAATAAATGGATGTGTTATCAGACCATGTCTTCTAAGCAGATACATGGGTAGGAAATCTCAGTATTTTGAAGTAATGGGTTACAAGTGACAAAGTTACTTGTAATGCTTTTTGAGGCAAGGTAGCGGCAATAATGTTACTTTGAAAAATAATGTGATGCATATAAATATCTTCTGTTGTAACCAGTACCACATTACTTTGGGTTTCAAAATATTATTTGGGAGATCAATGGGGGAGTTTTGCTACATTTAAAAACAGTTTAAAAAGAAGTGCAATATTAATGCATTAGTAACAGGCAATGGATTACTCTTTTTTTAAAAAAAGTATCATTTATATTAAGTTGTTAGCTTTCACTATAATATTTTCAAGCTCTGGAATATCCTGAAGGAGCTGTAACGTTATAATGTACTTTTCTCAATACCCAGCCATGCCTGTCAAAGAGCAAGAAACTGTATGCTTTCTCTGTTATTCTTCTTCCCGTGTATTGAGCAGCGACTACACTACAGCCTCTTTTGTTTCCAAGGTAACACTGTGCTGGTGTATTTCTCAGAAATAATTTTTGCTCAGTGGTCACATGTAATAGATACAGCACAATACCTTTTGTGTTCCTAATGCAATTGTAATGCCACCCATCACTGTGTAAGAATCACAATTATAGGGAAAGTAGGAAGAGCCTGAAAGGGCAAGTATGCTTTGCCACTTGTATTTATACCATGGACACAGGACACAAGACACGGTATAGTGCTGCAGCTGCAGAAGTAGTAGGAAGCCACGCTGCCCCTTTACATGTTGTTCTCTTTCTTTCTCCCTTTCACTCTGATGAGTGCGTACACACTTGTACAGCTGTGCTGGAACGCAGGTTCTAAAATAAAGAGACCACGTGTTTGTAACCTGCAGCTGTGAGGATGCATGCTGAAAATTAATTTCCACTAAACAGGAATAACAGCAGATCAACCAATCACATCATGAAGAGAAAATGGGGGACAATCACGATCTGCGACAATCTGCAAATCCTTTCTCACTGGCAAAGGTAACAGTGGGGAAAATAGTACATATTCTATAGTGCTAAAGCCACTCCCAGTAGTAAAATGTTAAAAGACCTCTCGACTGAGTACACAAAACTCAGCAATGCACAGAAACCAGAACATAAAAATGACTGGAAAAAATATTGATGAAAAAATAGTGTTAAGAACAAGAGATTGGTATATAGGTTGTCTGCTATGCCAGCAAGACAAATAGTGTAATATGGCCCTGAAAGAGGTAATTCATCTACCATGTTGTCTGTCAATCCAGAACCAAGGACAGTGTTTGATTACTTAAGCCAGTGCATTAGGAATGTAGGCAAACTCTGAGAATGGAAGTTTACTCAGCATGAAATCCCATGGACATATTTATCACATGATAGCCACTCAATAAACCCATCACATGGCAGATCTACCTCAGATGCCACTCCCTCCTAGCCTAGAGTTCGTTGATCATCATTGATGCCCCTGATAATGTAACATTTGCCTCTTCACAAAGCCATGGGCTACGAATGGTTGTCCTCCGTATAGAAATGCTTAAAGAACAGCCACTATAGGATACATTTTTGTGTGGAATGATGTTGTGCACACAGTACTGGGGCCTAGAACATTTCATAGCTTGTCACTACTTAAAGGTGCCTCTTGGACTCCCTAACACAGTTTTCCCCAACCTCAATCCCCTCCAGATGTGTTCAGGTATAATGGCCAGAATCTCAAGTCTAACACTCTACCCTGAGCTAGAGTGGGTTAAGGCATGTTATTTTGTGGTTATGTGCCTTTCAGTTGACTCCTACTCAGAGTGACTAGACCACTGTTTTTTCTCTGCAAGATTTATTCAGATGAGGCTTGCCGTGGTCTTCCCCAAGACTGAGACAGTGTGACTTGCTCAAGGCCACCCAGTGAGTTTCCATGACTGAACAGGGCTTTGAACCCTGGTCTTTTTAGAGTCCTAATCCAAAGCTCAAAGCACCATACCACACTGGATTAAAGCATGCAGAGTTGTGAACTCTGTCACCTGCAAGAAGCCCCACAGCATTACCAAAACTTTTAAAAGATGTATTGCAGCTACCCTTCTCTCTGTGTGTTTATATTTGTGTTTATAGACCCCTCATAATCTGTGGTTCTAAACTTCAGTTTGTCTGTAATCTAGCACCACTTGGGGAGCATCAGGTTGCAGAGAAGGCTTCCTTACTGTACAGTTACAGTGGAACCATTTAGTTATTGTCACACACCCCACATTTCATTCCTTATGCTCTGGGGGAGACAAAAATTGCAACATCTTATTTGCTTTCTTTTGTTGCCCCAGATACAGTCGATAACAAGCTGCTGCAGCCGCAGTTCACTGTGCATACACCGAGCCTGTTGGTTTAACTTACACATAAATACACAGTAGGCAGAAATGTGCCTGAGGCAATAGGCAATTGTTTAAATGGGACAGCACATTCCTCCTGCATACATTCCATTACAGTCCTGTTTACCAGAGAAGGAGGAGAATTTTGATCGGACGGTAAAACATCCTCAGGGGAGGGGAGAGAATATGACAAATCTACTAACTCAGCTAAAAGGGTTGCTCTAATTTTTAACCTGAGAAATTTATCCTTGTCCTCTCACTGAGGAGTTTTAACATAGGAGGTAAAACAACCTTGGATATGAGGTTACGCATGTGACTATCATACATGCTTTCAAAGGATTAGGTATTTTCAAATAAATGGACCTACAGTGCCCTCCACTGTCAGGAGGACATTAAAAAATCTCCTACCAGGATTGTCTGATTTGAATGGTTTCAGTCACACTGCACACAAGCGTATACGTGTATTTGTAAGCCTTCCATCTCCATACAATGTAGCTGGGCAGCCAAAAAAACCACCAACAAATTCCCAAATCCATCCCCTGGGGATACACTTATTGGGCCAACCAAAAGACATGAAATATATTGCACTAGCTTTCAAAGTTACACAGATCTTTCACACTCACCTCCAACATTTCACAGAGGTAATCCAGGACACTTGTGGTCAAGCAGCATCAGAGTGTGGTCATAATTGCAAAAGTTAATAGTAAGGAGGAAAACACAAGTAGTTTGCTCTTGCCTGAACCTATTGGGAATAGCAAGATTTTGCCTCTCATCTTCTCTCCCTTCACTCAGTTAACTGAGTGCACAAGCTGCTTTTACACTTCGAAATCAGTTTGCAGCAACTGAAGTAAACTGAAGACAAAAAACAAATCAAAAGGATGAGAGTGAAACAGGGGCATTTTAAAAGCAGCTGAAAAATGGGGTGCCCGAGGATTAATAAGGACCGTCCCAACCAAATTGGAGCAGTTGGAGGATATAAATTTTTTATCAAGTGAAGATAGAAAAATAGCACACAGAAGAAAGAAAGTAATAATGTAGTGGTCCTAACTGTGTCTACATTCTACTTTGAATGTTATAGTAAGTCTATGTATATGAAAAGTGGGCAACATTCTTTCCCATGGCCATAAGCTAAGCAGGACCAATAGCAATAAAACAGAAGCAGTTCGGCTTATCTGTTCGTAGTTACAAAGCAGACCCCTCAGGACTGTATTTGCATCTATCCAGTATAAAACCAGAGGTCCCTACAACAGAAGAAGACATTTATATTCTTGGAAACTTCTCTGTTCTCAGGTATGGAGACATATTTGGCAATGGAAAAGCCTGCACACTGAGGCTGGATCTGGTTGCTTTACCTGGTTTTGGAGAGGATAACCCAGGCACTCAAGAGCAGGATGTGTAGAACTGTGGGAAAATAGCACAGAATAATGTGATGATCTCCTGAGGGGGCATAGCAGGGGTCATTATACCGATGGAGAGGACACAATAGCCATTTCTGCACTAGGCTGTTAAAGTGCTATTATTCTACTTTCAACATCCTATGGAATCCCGGGGTTTGCAGTTTAGCCTAAATAAGCTACTTCCCCTAAGCCAGAACTGTCAGCTGTAATGACTCCAGGGAGGTTATCTTTATATCCTGAGATATGAGGCTAGCTTCACCAGGACCTTCGGACCTGCCCAGTTCCCTGGAACACTTCTGAAAGAGGTCCCATGGAAAAGAGAATGAGTCTGTTTTCTGCATTGGTTGTATTTCCACACCAAAGACAACAGAATTAGGAAATAAAACCCTGAGATTATAGTTGTGCTCTGATTTTTGAAGCAGAATGAAAACTGATCAGACCCACTGAGTAAGGTGCAGGAAGACTTCATAGGATCAAAGTCAAAAGGCCTCTTCTGTTTCTCAGGTGAAAGCACAGACAGGATTCCACAGCAGTTGGGCCACACTGGCCGGACGTATCAACAGATACCTTAAGGAAATCCACTTGAAAATACATTCAAAAGACTCTTGTCTGTGTCAACTGCCAGAAGCGTGCCGGTGCTAAGATATTACAAATAAAACTAGAGGGATTCTTTGGCTAGGAGACAGGTTTGCAAGACCTGAGCAGGACTATTAATGACAGGAAGACTTAATGGTTTCTCATTCATAGGGTCTCCATAAGTCAAAGTTGACTTGATAGCAGTTAATAAGAACAACAAAGATATCCACAAACTAGTAAATCAGTAATTCAATTTAACTATCTCTTTATTTATTGTTGACTTATTTAGAATATTTCTATCATACCCCACATTGTAAGATTTCTGTGTAGCTTACAAAACAAAATCAGACAAACAATTTAAAATGTAGAACAATAAAAAGAAAAAAAGAAAAAAATAATATAGGCATTCTAAAAGAAATGTTAAGCAACTCCAGTTTAAAAAGTTGAACTTAATATAAAACCATATATGTTTACACATTTCATGAAATAATTGGTTTTCAAAGGGTTTTCTAAACAGCCAAGTTTTAACGTGCTGCTGGAAATGAGACCAATGTTGATGCCAACTGGGTCCTCAAAGGGAAAGCATTTCACAACTGGGGTTCCACAGTCGAGAAGGCTTTCTATCATGTCCTTGCTCAGTGTATTGCTCTATGCAATCCAAGGTTCAAGCCAGCAGAGTCCAATCAGAGAGCAAGTAAAGACAATCCAAAGGTAAAAGGCAGTCCAAGTTCAAGCATGATCGGGAGCCCTCAGAGTAGACACCAAGAAAAGAGTTAGAGCCAGTAGTAGACATTGTTGCCTAGAAATGAAGTCTATAAAGCTGAGCCCCCAGTTCTCCACATAGGGCTTACATGAATACCTTTTATCAGAAGTCTTTTTCAGGATAAGTACCAGATCCCAAGGAGGGCCTTACTTCTGGAAAGTCCTGATTTACAGGCAAGTACTCCTTTGAACTTGGACTCTGCCAGCACTCTCTGAAAATGGAATGAGACACTGACCTGCCTCATCCTCTGACCCAGTTTTAAATGAGGATTCTGTCCAATGACCAAGTATGCCAGTGTGGCAGGATGTAACACATACCACACCAGTTTTCTTATGTATTTTAATACTGCAGTAAACCTAATTTGCTTCAGGCACACAAGCATTGTGGGCCTGAACACCTGGAGAATAGCCTGCATTTTGAAAATAGTAACACCATTTCTAGGCTTGGCCTCACTCCATGTTTCTTCAAGCATACCATAACTTTCAGTTCAACACTGCATGTTTTTACAAGCTCACATGCTATTTCTACTCTGCCTGTTCATTCCTCCCATGGGCCAGTCACAGGTTTCTTACCCAGCAGGCAAGTAAGGAAATGTACTGTGGTTGCTCCAGAAATGCTTGGTTCCTGAACTGAAACAATTTTTTTCATTGATTTCACACTATCTGTTCATCTTTGGAATTAGCTAACAGAGAATATAATAGTGTTCCAAAGTATCAAGAGACACAGAAAAAGAACAAAATCTTCATCCTGGAGAGAAGTGACTAGCGGGGTGCCACAGGGTTCTGTCCTGGGCCCGGTGCTGTTCAATATCTTCATTAATGACTTGGATGAAGGAATAGAGGGCACACTGATCAAATTTGCAGATGACACCAAATTGGGAGGGGTTGCTAATACGCCTGATGACAGGATCAAAATTCAAAAGGACCTGGACAGATTGAAGAGCTGGGCCAAGGCTAACAAAATGAATTTCAACAGAGAGAAGTGTAAGGTCCTACACTTAGGCAGAAAAAATGGTATGCAGAAATATAGGATGGGGGACACGTGGCTGGCTAACAGTACGTGTGAAAGGGATCTAGGAGTCTTAATAGACTACAAGCTGAACATGAGTCAGCAGTCTGATGCGGCAGCAAAGAAAGCCAACGCAGTCCTTGGTTGCATCAATAGGAGTATGGTGTCTAGATCGAGGGAGGTATTGGTACCACTTTATTCTGCTTTGGTTAGACCTCATATGGAATACTGTGTCCAGTTCTGGGCACCCCAATTCAAGAAGGATATGGATAAACTGGAGCAGGTCCAGAGGAGGGCAACCAAAATGGTGAGGGGCCTGGAAGCCATACCCTATGAGGACAGACTTAGAGAGCTGGGTATGTTTAGTCTGCAGAAGAGAAGGTTGAGAGGGGACATGATAGCCATGTTTAAATATTTGAAGGGATGTCATGTCGAGGAGGGATTGGGCTTGTTTTCTCCTGCTCTTGAGACTAGGACAAGGAGCAATGGATACAAGCTGCAGGAGGGGAGATTCCACCTGAACCTCAGGAAGAATTTCCTGACGGTCAGGACTGTCCGGCAGTGGAATGTGCTGCCACAGAGTGTGGTGGATTCTCTTCCTTCTCTGGAAGTTTTTAAGCGGAGGCTGGATGGCCATCTGTCAGGAGTGCTTTGAGGGTGTTCCTGCATGGCAGGGGGTTGGACTGGATGGCCCTTGTGGTCTCTTCCAACTCTACATTTCTATGATTCTATGATTCTATGAAAAACAATTCATGGAACTAGTTGCTGTATACATATTTGTATATATGTTTTTGTATTGTTTGACCCACATTGGAAATTCAATGCATGTTGGATTTTTGCACTCTGTACTATATGCTGTGCTGATCCTACCCTCCCTGCCAAAATTAACCTACACTGTTGCAAGAACAATGCCACTGAAAAGTGGTAAAACCCACCCCATTTTACCACGTCATTTCTTCAGGAAGAGGAAAGATTTCTTGTACTGCTCAGTTGCAAAACAAGAGATGCTGGTAAACAGATATGCTGTTCAGATTCTTTTTTTGTTCTCTCATGGTCTTTAGGCAAAGAATCTCATATAGGGTAAATTTCTTTTCTTAACAATGCCCCTCTTAAAGACCAAGATACAAAGTTTTTATTATTGCATTTTCACTGACAGAGTTCCCACTTTGCCCCAGAATCTTTTCTCTTACTCCAGCTTCTGATATAGACTATGCCAAAACACAGAGGGCCTGAAAATAAAGCCTGTGCATGGACAAACACCGCTCTGTGGAAAATGTCATCAGCAAACAACAAAACTCAGAGGAATGAGGAAGGCTGGAGCTGTAGATGGTGAACAATTCCAGGCTGATCTTGAAGCTGTAATAGCCTTGTCACGCCACTCCCTTATGCCACGTTATTCCGTTTAAATTCTACTCCAGCCATTCTTGGGAAGGTAGCTGATTGCTTATGCTCTCTATCTCACCCTTTCCACATCTGTGCTTTAATAGCAGCATTTACATGGTTTGCTCAGCCATCTTAAAGCATCATTACAAATTCCTATATTTTACCTCTCATTTCTGTGATTGGTTCCTGTAGCTATAATTGTGCCATGACATCACAACGCTATGAAATCCAAACAGTACAATGTCACCACACCATTGACCGAAGAAAATGCTGTGAGATATCCACACCTGAACTGATTACTGAATTGTTGCATGAAAGGGGGTCACTAACAGATTTTTTCCAGTGGGAAAAATAAACGCATTTTCAACTACTCTGCAATGCGACACAACGCAATAGTGCCTGGAGAACAACAACATCATGTGATAAGGCTGAGGCAAAAGTGGGACTAATGCATCATTATGACGGTATAACACCATGGTGTGATAAAGCTCCGGGACTGTAAGACTATTGACAATGAGACCCATGATCAATGGACATGTCTAGGTGTCTGAAATGAAGGCCAATGAGACTTCAAAACAAATAATACAAACGGCTTGATGGCTCAGAGTTCAACTCAGCAAGGGATGGAACAAAGGCATCAACAGCTTGACCCTATAGAATGAAAGAGAATCTCAAGAGTTGCCAGGCTGCTTAACTAACTTAAACTAGTTTGAGCAAGCACTTTATAAAAGCCATGCCTAAACATAAAACAGAACGATATGTTACCGCAGCTTCTAGCCAGACTTGGGGGCACCCGATATCATTTTGATATCAATAATTTGGCCTTCCTAACCCATTCCTTCCCACGGGCTTGCGAGGCCCCTGGACAAGCACGCAAACAGGCTCGGTCGCTAATCGCCGTAATATTCCAAAACAATACAGGCAGGCCAGAAATAGCCAGACTGCCGCTTCAGGAGACCTCTCGACAAGTACCCTCATTATGTATGCACGCTACTTACAAAGAACTCCCTGCCCCGAGCAGGCAGCTTGACGAGCCAAATACTCAACTGTCAAGCGCTCTGTGTTTGCATACTGGCTACTCTATTGACAATTCGGACCTAACTCAATCATGCTAAACTCTGACCTTTCGGAGGTTTTGTCTCCAGCCCGAAACTCATTGTTTTCCCCAAGTACGGACTAGGCTGTGGCTACAATTTCCCTTATAAAAACCCCTGACTTTGAGCACTTCTTTGGACTGCTTGAATTGCTGAATCGCTCTAGACTTCCATCCCGCCTTGCTGTCGCTTTGTTCGACGAGCCTTCCCCTCAGACCCACGTACTGAGAACCTCCATATCCATGAACTCTATCTTCAGACTACCCGGGCTCCAGGAGAGGTGCAGTATTTCCCAAACCAAACCTCTTCTAAAAATCCCTCTATCCAACTCCAACCTTTATTTCTCTAGTTATCTTTGTGAGTGTGCTGCATACACTTGTTTGACTGTATTTTAATAAAACACCAATTATTATTTTACTTCTGTTTGCCTCTTGACTTGGCCTGACCCCGTAGACCAGTGGTTCTCAACCTGTGGGTCCCCAGATGTTTGTGGACTTCAGCTCCTAGAAGCCCCAGCCACTATGGTCAATGCTCAGGGCTTCTGGGAGCTGAAGTCCAAAAACATCTGGGGACCCACAGGTTGAGAACCACTGCCGTAGATGCTGGGTAAAAGATCTCGCTACGTTACCCTGCCTCCTGCATTGCTAACTTGTGCTCTTTGACTAATTTCCCCAACTTATACAATTTGAAGAGCATTTAGGTGTCCCTCACGGGACCCCCAGAAATCAGAGTAACAAATAACATAAGAGGTGTACAGGTGGTAATTTAACTTGCTACTGTGAGATGAAGACCCTGCAGGATTGGACCATATTTCATGCCAAAGGTCTAGGTTGGCCAGATGAACTGACATCCAGGCAGATAGGACAACTCAGTCTTCCAGAGCACATTTTGTTGAAAAATTCACACAGAATTAGATTTAGAAAGTAAGCATGACAACTCTTTATCACCTAGAGTCAAAAACAATGTTCCTGAGTTACAGCCACCTGCTGTGTACATTTTAACCAGCAAAAATAGCAGCATTTTAAGAACATGCAAATTGCATTGATCACAATCATTTGCCCCCCTCCCCAAAATTGGGGGGTGCCAGATACTCATAATAAAATATCTATCTCAGGTAAGCATGCATTTTCTGGCTCTGGGTGTATGGGCATTGCAGAATCCCCTTGAGTCTTTATTTACAAACAGTCCTGTGGACACGGAGAATTTTTATACCCTGCAATACTTTGAAATCCTGTTTATTAAAACTTTGGTGGTGGTGGAAACCAACCTGCCAAAGCTGGTCATACTCAGCCATCTTTATTGTGTCTTTTGTTTGTCTCGCACATCTTTTTCATGCCTAAAGAAGACAGGTCTGCAAACAAATGCATCTATTCCTTAAGAGGAAAAAAATCTACGAGAAGCTCTAGATCTCTTGTTTGCATTCTTACCTGCTTCTGGTTCACTCTCTGATCTTTGTTCTCCATCATTCCGTGGACCCCAAAGCCTTTACTGCTTCTGACTACATTTGGGGCGTTTGGGGGGGCGGGACTGAAACCATTTCTTAAGCTAGAGCCTTATTCAGTTTATTCCTTTTGGAACCCCATCTTTGAGCTACTAAACCCACAATTTTGTCATATAACTTCCAGTTGTTCCAGTTTGATAGTGACAGTCCTGATTAAGCCTCTGTCATTCCACTTTTTCTGTTGCATTTAAAACATCCCAGTTTCTCTCTCCCTCTCCCACTTTCCCTCAGCTTGCTTCAATGGCTTCAAATTGAGTTCAAGGTATAAAAGTACTTTGCACTCAACTCAACAGGAAGAAAATGAGAGAAAGGGGGCAAAGTCTTGCCCTTCCCCAGAGACTCAGGAGTAATAAACTGCTACACCCTCTCTTAGTTTGTATGTTCCTCCTTATTAACAATTTCTACCTTCTTAACCGCACTCTGATGTTGCTTGGCCACCCGTGTCCTGACTTTCGTCTGTGAAACATTGGAGGGTATGCACAGTGAGTTGTGTTTCTGTTGTAGAAGCAGTCTTCTGAACCTTTTAGCCCCTAGAACTCAATATAAGGGTTAGCCTTCCCTCCTCTTTTTCTCAGGGGTGTAGCTACAAAGGGGGCAAAATGAGGACACTACCCTCCCCCAAAACTATTCTGCCCGCTAAATAAGCTTTCTTCCAGTCCCCAAATTTCAGAGAGTGAGATACTGAAAATCCTTCAGACTCAGAACACTTATATTTTTACTGTGAAGTGGACTTGAAGGAGGGTCAGTCTAGGTAGCCTTAAGACTCTATAAAAGTGTTAAAAGAAATCCTCCAAAAGTGTGTGGCAAGTCAGAGTATGTTTCTCTTGCAAGATGCTGTGCTCTGCTAGTAAGATAACGGTGAAGGCTCAGCAGAGTTCCTGTCTCCATTACAAGGTTAGGTCACAGTGTGCATCGTTGCTTTTTCTGGAATGTAAACAACTGGGGAGTGAAAGCTACAGCAAAACCCCTGCGAAGGAGGGGCAAGAGGAAATGTGTTTGTGTGTCAGAAATACTATAAAATCACTCTGTTAATTGTGCTCATGGCTCTTGACACTTTCCAGTCAAGCAACCCGGCCATTTCTTTTAATAAACTCTTTTTCCTTACCTTCATTGGTCTCACTGCCTCTGTGTCCTGCTATAACTGTGCTTGTATTCCCTTGTTTTCTTTGGAAGCCTGAATTGTATTTCTAAATGAACAGCTGAACTTTTATGTTACTGCAATGAAAGAAGCTTTGAGACTGAAAGAAAATTTAATTGGGAAAGCAGAATTCTTACTGGGGGGCAATGCCTTCCTTTTGCCATGCCCTCCAATAGCTACCCCTGGATTGCACTCAGAATTTCCTGCATCCAAGTTTCTGCATGTATTTCCAACTTGGTATTTATTATACCTTCCTTTCCTCATTTGTCTCATTTTATCTTCATAACAACCATCTTAGTTACTACCACTATTATTTTACTACTACTACTACTACTATTATTATTATTTCCTACTTTTTTCCCCAATCTGGGACTTGAGAGAGACTACAACAGTTAAAACAAATACAGTAGAGTCTTGGTTATCCGACATAAACAGGCGGGCTGATCGTCGGATACCCAAAAATGTCGAATAATCCAGAGGCCTGTGGCAGCCGCCATTTTGGGGGCACGTCTGGGCGTTTTGTCTGGGCGTGTCTGGGCATGTCTGGGGGCGTGGAAATGCCTACAGGCACGCGCCCAGGCAGCCGCGACGTTGAATAATCCGGAATGTCGGATGAACAAAGGTCGGATAACTGAGACTCTACTGTACAGCTTAAAAATATACCAAGTACAAAACTTAAAGATACCATTAAAGTGTCCATAAAATTATAAAGTTTAAAAACATAGCTATGAAAAATAACAGAGAAACAAAACATGGGTAGATACTACAGCACAATTCTGCAAGGCCCAGTCTCCCTGCCCTGCCACAATAAAAGATTTAACCTGCCTGCAGAAAGATGGCAAAGAGGGTGCCAGTCTAACCTCTCTTAGGAGCTCCAGTCAAGGAGCAGCCACCAAGAAGGCCCTCTTGTGTTCTCACTAGATGTACCTGTGATGATGGTAGTGTTACAGAAATGAATTTAGACCGCTCCAGGATTAGCCGTAAAAATTTTTTTAAAAATGATTTTCTCTTCTAAAAGAGGGGAGCAGATAGTACACCAAGGCACTCAAGAACATAGTACTCCAAAGAACATGGCAACACGAAGGTAATTTTATACTCTGCCAAGCCTCGTACAAACGCAGAAATGCTGGTTAATTGGCTAATTGAAATCCATACGTATAGGAAACTATTGCCATTTCCGCACTGCAGTGTTATAGTGCTATTATTCCACTTTCAACGTCCCATGGAATTCTGGAGTTTGTAGTTTACTGAGGCCCAAGAGCTCCCTGGCTGAGAATTCTAAAGGCCCTTCCCTAAACTGCAAACCCCAGGATTCCACAGGATGTTGAAAGTGGAATAATAGGACTATAACAGTCTAGTGCAGAAATGGCCTACGTCATGATTATTATGTCAGCATTCCAGCATTACGCATGTCCATATCGGTGGTCTCAAATTTTAATACCAAACCCCATCTTGTGGGTGTGTAAGTTATTATTATAATAAACCCTAATCAGCCTTTAGATCATGAAAGGTCAGCTCCTGTGACCACTCCTCCTCCCTTGTTCTATTCTAGATGTCTTCAGACACTGAAGACCACAAAACTCACCACATTTCAGTCAGTCCCTGTTCCTTTTTATCCCCATTCCCCAACTGTCAGCAGCTGCTTTCTTGTTTTTCTGATCCAGCAAGGAAACTTCCCTTATTTACTTTCGCAAGAATTAGCATTTACTTTTCGCCTACCTAGCCCTTTATTTTTCTTTGTTAGTAGCTCTCTGTGTAGCTTGACTGTGGCCTTTTCCGCACTACACTCTTATAGCACGATGATTCCACTTTCAACATCCGCCCGCCCCTCCTGAAACTGCAAACCCCAGGATTCCATAGGATGTTGAAAGTGGAATCATAGCACTATAATAGTCTCATGCAGAAAAGGCCTATAACTTAGCTATTAATCAATTATTTCTTATTTTCAAATAATGCTCTCACAGTAGGACAGAGAGAAGGGCCTCCTCAGATTTCAAGACATGACATGCTGCTATAGGGAAATACCCTCCTTCAGATACCCTGGGTATGAGCCATACAGGGCTTTGTTTAAAGGTTATAACCAGCACTTTTAATTCTGCCCAGAAAGCAAACCAGCAACTTGTT
This sequence comes from Iguana delicatissima, assembly GCA_948472985.1. Lineage (NCBI taxonomy): Eukaryota > Metazoa > Chordata > Lepidosauria > Squamata > Iguanidae > Iguana > Iguana delicatissima. Next base: position 249,991 of record CAOKZL010001495.1, on the reverse strand, counting down.
GCAAAAGGGACCTGCGTGTTCCCTGTAACGAGCCCCAGTTAACAATTTACTGTATTGGGAAAAGGCACAACATAATAATAATCACAACAAACAATTTGCTGAGGAACAGTGCCTGGTCCCCAACCACCGCTTAACCTTAATGCTTGTGCAGTAATTTGAATCTGGGTCTCTCCAAACTACACTGGTCTATAGGTAAGCCAGATATTTTAACAAACTGTTGTAAAACAAAGACAAAGGCAGCTGAGCTTGCCCATGCGAAAACATCTAGAAGTAATGGTTATGTGCTTAATTAAATATATGGTTGTTGTTATTGTGGGCCTTCAAGTTGTTTTCCACTTATGGCAACCCTAAGGTGAACCAATGGCAGGGTTTCCTGAGAGCGTGTTACTCGCCCAAGATCACTCACTGAATTTCCACCGCCATTTCTGCCCAACGCGGTTAGAATGCCATTATTCCCCTTTCATCATCCTGTGGAATTCTGGGGTTTGTAGTTTACTGAGGCCAATGAGCCCTCTAGCTGAGGAGCCTAAATCACCCTCCCTAAACTACAAACCCCAGAATTCCATAGGATGCTGAAAGTGGAATAAGAGCACCATAACAGAGTAGGGCGGAAATGGCCCATGGCTGAGTGGAGGTGGCAGCCCTGGTCTTATACTATACTGAAGTAGAGGCTCTGGAGTTCTCCAGAAATCTTCCTACACTCAGGCCGCCCTTTTTCTAACGGGACAGGAAGGCCACACCTCCAGTTCTTAAAACACACAACTTTTACCGGGGAGTGAGCCCCCACTGGGAGAGTGGGCGGTGTTGCTTCCGAGCAAACGTGCTTACGACGACACGAGAAGGCCCAAGCTCAAGGCCGCCTCCCGGCCGCCCCCACCTTCGGCTTTGCGAACGTTCGAACCCCGCCTCTCGCTTTAAGAAGCCGGAGGCGTGGCGCAGGGAGGAGGGAGGCGGCCCCTTTCCGGCAGCGATTGGTTGAGGCCGCAGGAAGGGAAGGGAAGGGAAGGGAAGGGCAGGGCGAGTCTGCTGTCCTTTCTCGCCGGATGAGGCGGGGAGGAGAGAGAGAGAGAGAGTTGGGGGGCGTTGCGTTCCCAACATGGGAGCCCCGTTCTTATCTCTATGTTGCCCAAGTTGGGCGGAGCCGCTCTGAGCCCCTAGAGCTACGGCTTTGCTCCTCAGCGGGTGTATTTTTAGCCAGCCTCCCCGCAGTCTCTTCCCAAGAGGATACGGCGTGCCGCTCCTTGCTCCCATCCGTGCCGGCGGCGGCCTCCATCCTCCGTAGCTTTGGCATCCAGTAGAGCCCGAGCGGCGGCGGCGGCTGTCCAGGGAGCCCCGGCTTCCTCCGCAGCAGAGTCGCCGCTTTCCCGGATCAGTTATCCCCCCCCCAGTCCTTTCCTGACCTCCCTGCTTTTCTTTTCTGACAGGTTTTGTCCGTTGCCACCATGGCCCAGAGGGCCTTCCCGAATCCCTTTGCAGACTATGACAAATCCTTGGCCACGGGATACTTTGACTCTTCAGGGAGGGTGAGTTTGGGCGCTGCTCGTCCTCCGCGCCTTATTTTTGCAGTTTCCCCCGGGGGGCGAGGGGGGGAGCAAGGTGGAAGAAAAATGTTTTCTCTCCCCGCCGCACATATTTGTTACCTGGCAGGGATGAGTTCTGAAATCTTAACCTCCTTCATCTCATAACTGGTCCGTTTTGACGTCTTTCAGCACAGGCTTTGGCCGTTTCTGCACTACACTCTTATAGCGCGATTATTCCACTTTCTACATCCTGTGGAATCCTGGGGTTTGCAGTTTAGGGAGGGGCCACTGGCCCCTCCCTAAACTGCAAACCCCAGGATCCACAGGATGTAGAAAGTGGAATAATCGGCTATGATAATCTAGTGAGGAAATGGCCTCAGCGTACCTTCCAACATCAGAGGGCCCTATTTGTGCAACATCAGTGCTCTCACATTCAGAGATTCCCCATTTTGGGAGTTGGGATGTTCAGTGTCTTCAGAAATGGGCAGAAAAGAGTTTTCAAACTGTGTTATGTCTGAGGGATTCAAGGAGAAAAACCTTATTGTGAGATACGTGGGGTTAAGCTCTTTGGTTAGTGAAGCTAACTCTCAGCCTCAGTGGCTGGATCAGAGAAATGAAATTCTGGGCTACTTTAATGGGGAAATAAAGAAAAAGATAAGATTGCCTGCTGAAGGCCCTTTCACACTGCCCAGCTAGGGCATAATGATTCCCCTGTAACTGCCATGGCAACACTTGGTGGAGTTCTGGGATTGGCGGTTGTGGGGGGCCTTTGGATAATGGACGGAAGAGGGAGGTCCTCTCCTGTCCGTGACCAAACCTCAGATCCCCTAGGAAGTTGCCGCAGCAGTTAAAATGGAATCATAGGGCTAAAATAAGAAGCGTAAAAGAGTTCTGAAAAGCAACGCCAGTGAGTGTGCCTTGGAGCCATGGACATGATTATTCTGTACTGATGGGGAATATTGGGTTAAAACTCCTGTCTGCAGCTCCCTAGGACTGCATCAAAGATACAGCTTTTTTTCTCCCCCCACCTCAACCCCCGCATGCACATAGATGCATACAAACGGTGGTGAGAAAAGAGAAGGTGGCATTTCTTGACTGAGGTGCCCAGAGGCCCATCTGACCATATAGACAGACTATCTGCTTTTGAATATCAGGTTTACAATAATGACTAAGAAGCTAGGATGAAAAGAACTGACTCAGCTTTGGAGACAGGTGTGGCATAAAAACATGCCCAAGAAAGCTAGGAACATCCTAAGGCAAGACGCGTTCAGCATCACGCTTCAGATTTTTTTTCCCTAAGATAATTTGGCAGATTTTTTTTTTTGTCTTGGGAACTGAATGCTTGTAACAACACAAAGGAAAAAATGTGCTATGCTGTCTTTATGACTCCCACAAATGTAAACAGAGAGAGACACATTTGCAATTTGACAGTATTGCATTGACCTTATACAAAGTGGCCTTTTCTTATTTTTTATGTTGCATATCCCAGACCTATAGGTAACTGCTTTCATTGGGCGTATTGTTATTACAACAATGTCCAAGAATCTCGTATCTTGATGTATCATAGCCATTGAAAGCTAATGCAAAAGAAGCACAGATCTTATTTTGTAGTCCAGAGATGAATTGGAAATCTCTTTTAGCTGAGCTTAGGGTTTCTTACAGTGTTAGTGCATCTAATCCCTAATATAAATCTGATTAAAATGCACTTTCACACATGCAACGAATGCCTTCTCGTACCTATTCCAGCAGTGCCTCCTAACAGCTTGCTTAGGTTGCTCAGCAATACAGTGATGAGACCATGTACTCTCAGAAACACTGAAGCTCATAGGATTCCCCCAAGATCTTTGGAATGATTGGTTCAGGCTTTGGGTGGGCAGGAGAGTAGTGGTTCATCCCATCTGCAGGTCTCTTAGCAATATAAATAACAGGTACTGATTTATAGTCTCAGCTTTGACAATTTGTATACAGTCTGGTTCAGCAGATTGCAGAGCTGAAATAAATACAGATTGCAGAGCTGAAGTAGGGTACAGCTGAGAGGACAACTCTGTTGGGATAGAATGGTCTGAAAGTGTCATACCCCAGCAGGCAAATTAATTTGTTTTCTGCTTCTGAATTTTATTGTCATACTTCTTGTTTATTTTTTGTAGAGCAATTTAAATCTGTCTGTGGGGAAATAAACAATGTTATGGTTTAAGTAATAAACTCTTGCTGCTTGACTAAACCACAGCAAAAAATCTTTTGATTAATGCTAACTTTATTCAAAAGTAAAGTGAAATAAAATCATGACATAGCCTATTCTCAGGCAATAGGATGAAAGGCGGACAAACCTAAATGGAGGAGATGAGAAACTGGTATACAAAGGTGAGTGCCATTGTTTCTGTAGCAATCTCAGTGTGAAAACTTTCATACATACTCCTTTTCACAACTCCCAGAAACCTATAAAGTTCTTTGCCTCCTTTGTATAAAACATTAGGAACAAGTAAGATAGAATGGGAATTGCAGTATTTGTTCATATGCTCCCAAATAAATAAAGGAAGGGATATGGATCTCAAAGTATCTGTAGTGAAGGAAGTAGAACCATTCTGTTGCACTTTTCCACATGCCAGTTCCAATATTAGAAGGAGACCTGGCTGAGAGAGAGAGAGAATATAGCATTTTAACCAAAGTTGGGAGAGGTTCGGCTCCTTTTCCACCACATACCTTCTTTTCTTTAAAGGAGGACTGCCTCCCACATTATATAATGAACAATGTAAAAAGCAGAGGAGGGGAATAGGAAAATGTTGCTACCCCAATTATATTAGCACTTAGAAGCCAATTTTGCACTTTTCCTCCAATGTTATCTATCACTGTGGGAAATGCTGCTGCAGTGTGTCTTATTTCTGTTATACATTACTAAATACCAGACACTCTCAGTCAATTGGGAAGACTTTTAAACTGTAATTTCTTATTTAATTTCTCTCCTGCCTTTCTCTCTGTATGGGACCACATATTAATGTAATATAGGTTAAAACAAAATAAAGCTAAAATCAATCATATATTTTTTTAAAAAAAAATCTTTTAAAAACCAAACTATCCTGTGAAATAAACAACTTTTCTATTGAAAACAGAACTGGTTTAAAACCATTTAAAACAATTTAAAGCAGAACAATGTCGATGCAAATATATGATCCATCCATTCCCATTAAAAGACTCTTCCACAGCAAACAATTAAGAGCTAAAAAACTTGCATAAAAAAAAAGTCATATGCCTACTGGGAAAATGAGTACAGAGAGGGGGCCAGCCAAGCCTATGGTGGGAGGGAGTTTAGCCACCAAGGAGGCCCTCTCCAAATGATTTCTTGCAAGTCAGTGCTGCCTCTCCTACGTCCTGGAGATTCCATGGTTGCAGTCACTTGAGTGCTGTCAAAGATAATGTTGAAAGAGACCTCAGAGCTTGACTCTTGCTTGCACGTTATGTAAATAAGTATTCTCTCCAGTGTGCACAGAGATTTTCATACACTTTTGAGCATTCCATGTGAGAAGCCTTAGCTAGATGTAAAAGGCAAAATTGGGGAAATTCTGTGATATGTTCAATGAATGATAGCAATGTCTACAGAGTAAAATAGCATATATAGTTGTCAAATAGTCTTTTAAGATTGTTAAATCACTGTTTTAGATTATGGTTTCAGCCGTACAGGGTTTCATAGGGACTTGAAGCTTGGCATTTAGTTTGAAAGATGGCTCAATGGGGACTGTACAAGTGCTTATGTAAGGATCCCAGTACATTTGTCTGGTATATAGATCAGCATCTTAGTTTCAGCATCCCTTCATGAAATAGGACAAAGTCTGTATCCCTAAATTGTGGGAGGAATTAGATACAGATCACAGAGTGCCTTTCATGCTGAGGCATCTGCATGTGATTTGGATTTTTGCTCTACTTTCCCCCGACTTTCCTCTCTTCTTTTGAGAAGGAGTTATGTGTGTATTTAGACCATCCAAAAATAGTCTACTTCAACATCAGCTGTGTTTATGCAACTAAAAAGTAGTGGTGTAGGGAAGCCAAGCACCTGCAGTAATTTTTATTCTCTCAACACTTTTTCCAAATGTCTCCCTGCTAAGTGCAGCTCTCCAACAGGCTTCTTGGATTCTGCTTGTCCTTTTCAGTGTCTACATGAAGATCCCTTTCTTTTAAAATCCTGTAAGAGAGAGCTAGCATTTTGCGTTTGGTTTGAGCATTGAACTGGCCACCCTGGCAACTAGGATTTGATTTGATTCTCCCTGCTCAGCCATGTAAACCCACTGAAAGACCTTGGGTGTGTCACACACACATCCCCCAGAAAACCTCATCATAATTTGGAAATGACCTGAAGGCACAACAACAACAAGAGCAATAGTCAACATTTGCTACAGTAAACACTTAAAATGAAGACCAGAAACAAGTTCCTAAATACTTAGAGTAAATGTAGTAAACTTTTAAAGTGACAGGCCCTGGTTTCTTGGGCCACCCTTGACAGAATTTGGATACATACATACATACTCTTCAAGGTTTTCACATTTACCAGAGCAAACACTGGTGTTCCCCATGATGCTTCTGTCTTGCAGTAGATTTATCCTGCAGTAGATTTCTGGTGAGTCAGCATGGGTTGTCAAGCAGGATTGTAATGTGCTATTTCCATCCTTTTTGTCAAACTGCAGCCAACTAGCAGAAACTACCACTGAAAATTTGAGTAGCCTCTGAGGTCCCCTCGGGGGAAAGAATAGCAGTGCTATAGCCTGGAGGTAATAGAGGTATAGATAACCTAGGTACTCTTGGAGGAGGAAATGCAGCCTTAAATATTTAAAATTGGCTTCATAAACATAGTTAATTGAAAGAAAAGTTCACTGAAATCAGTTAGGACTTGAGTCCTGTCTTAGGGTGATCAACAGTTGTGCTCTCTTTTCTGCCTTTCAGTTATTGCTTCCTGAGCAAGCAAGTCTTTATTTTCTTGAGATACTGAATGAGATCCAACTTGTTCTTCTCAAAGTGTTGAGTATTTTAACATGTAGCATGGAAGGCTCTTTTGCTGCAGCTTAATAAGTCACTGTGTGTCAGCTGAAGTATAACAACAATGTTTTTGTTACCACCCACAGCTGACTCCTGAGTTCACTCAGCACCTGAACAACAAGATCAGGGAGCTTCTCCAACAGATGGAAAGGGGGCTCAAATCTGCAGACCCCAGGGATTGCACTGGCTACACTGGCTGGGCAGGTAGGATGATGGATCTGCAAAGATGTGTGAATTAATGTATCTGTCATTCAGCTAAATCATGTGTCTTGGCCTACAGGGATCTAGATCAGGGATAGCAGATGTATGCTCCTCCAGGTATTGTTGGCTGCAGTTGGCATTATCCTTTACCACTGAACCAATGGAAGTTGCTATCAGAGTCCAACTCTCTGCCTGTGCCTCTCTGCCAGCAAGGGAAGGGAGGCAAGAGTACTTGCCCAAGAGGAGAAGGCAGTGGGGAGTGTCCAGTGAAAACAAACAAGTGGAAACGCTGAGCCGAGCCACATTAAGGTCACATCCAAAAGGTCCAGAGAGCCAAAAGTCCATCCAAAGGGGTCAAGGGTCGTGAGAACTTGCATAGTGATTTGCTACAAGCAAACTGCAAGCCACAACAGCAAACTTATATAGCTGACAAGAACAGGTGTTCCTTATCACTGTTCCGTTTTCTTAATCCTGCCAAAACGGCTTCCCTTTGAACTTCTCGTTTCTGTCTCCTCCATGAATGAAGGTTAAAGGGCAAAGATGGATCAAATTCCTCTAAATCATTCCTGGTCTCCTCTCCCTCTGGGGCTGGTTACAACAACTCTGCCTCTGCTTGTCTTTCAACTGATGAAGGTGTTTGCAAGCTAGTTTGGTCTGTCACTGGTTGTGTTCCTGGCACAATCAATTACTTATTGACCTCTGAGCCATCATCTGTCACAGTTGCAGTGTAACAACTTCCAGAGAGCCACACACTCCGCACTCCCTGATCTAGGTGATGGTTAGAGAATATGTGATATTGTTATGTTGGTGAAATTCAGCATTTCTTGCTCTCATTGACGCCGGACAGGCAAAGCCTTTGAAAATTCAGTGTGTTTTCTTAGATTTATGTGCTGTGCTTCAGTGGATTCCTAGGAGCCGTAAGTTGCAATGAACTTCTAAAAGGTTCCATAGGATGTCATTGTAATTCTTGAGCAGGATTCCCTCGTTTTACAGATGTATCTGTAACAAGGGGATCAACTATTTTAGGTCTGATCCTGACTGTGACAAACCTGATGGCGGGGGGAGCTTGACAACAAAGGCTCCTTAGTAACCGAGAGTGTTTAAATTGATTGGCTGTTGAAGTGTGTTACGTGCAGAGAAACCACCACCTGTCAGTGCCGAGTGTGAAAGGCGCACCCAAGCCTCGCACTCAAGGCCTGCCCAGTCTGACACCTCTTTGTGATCAGAACTGAACAGCCAGGGAGATCTCTGAATCAAGCCAGGGCCAGGACAAATGGGTCTGCCTCAGTTCTCCCCCTCTGAGAATACAGTTCCTTCCTCACTCATGTTCCCCCTTGGCTTCTTCCTTTCAGGACTCTCCCCTTTTACTACCTTCCCTAAATCTGCCCTTCACCCAGATGTAAGGATCAACAGTGATTTATATCTTCCAAGACTGGGATACTGTTGGCATGAAGGTCAAGATGATATTATTGGTAGCGTGTATATTCCAGAATTCAAAATAAGGCTCTGTGACACTGTTTTAAGGAACACAGGACTTCAAACATTTATTGTAACACTGTTGCTTTAAATGTATTTTGTATCTGAATGTTTATAAACAGCACACCATTCTTCTCTCCCTCTCTCTCTCTCTCAATTCATTCACTATCTCTTGTACACCCAATTTCTCAGTTCTCTCTCCCACAGAGCTCTTCAAATCTCCAACCTTCCCCAAACACACCACAAATCACACTCCTCTTCAATTACACTCCAGGCAGTTAAAAAACGTTATTTTCCTTTTTCCACCAGCCCCTCCCCTGGGCTATCCAAGGTTCCATTTCACCAGCCAATCAGTTTAAACACTCTCAGTTGCCAAGGAGGCTCTGATGTCAAGACCCCCCTCCCATCAGGTTCATCACAAAGTGGAACCTTGGATAGCCTGGAGGGGGGGGCTGGTGGAGAGAGAAAAAAATAACGGATTTAACTGACTGGGGAGTGGATTGAAAGGGAGTTGAGAAGTTTAGAGTTTGAGGGATGTTTGATAGTTGAAGAGCTCTGTGTTAGGGAGAACTGAGAAATAGGGTGTATGGGAGATAGTCAGTGAATTAAGCAGACAGAGAGAGAGAAGAAGAGTGTGCTGTTTCATAAACATTTAGATACAGAACAAATTTAAGTAACAGTGTTACAATAAATGTTTGACTTTCTGTTTTCCTTATAACAGTCTCACAGAGTTTTATTCTGCATCCTGGAGTATACACACTACCAATAGTACTATCTTTACCATAGTTCCAATGGTACCACAGTCTGTGAAAAGATAAATCACTGCTGGTCCTTATATCTGGAGAGGGGCAGATATAAGGAAAGCAGCAAAGGGAGAAAACCTTGGAAGGAGGAAGCCAAGAGGGGACAAGAGTGAGGAAAGTACTGTGTTCTCAGCAAGGGAGAACTGAAGCAGACCTGTTTGTCCTCGCCCTGGCTTGATTCAGAGATCTGCCTGGCTGGTCAGACTTAAACACAGGGAGGTGTCAGGCTGGGCAGGCCTCAAGTGCGAGGTTTGTGTGCCTTTCGCACTCAGGTTTTCCGCACTGACCAACAGGGATGACCTTGTTAATGGAGTAGAAGTGGTGAGAGCGACCATGCTCTATTGGAATTTGTTATTCAGTGGGACGGGGAAGCCAAGTGCAGCCAGATATGCATTCTAGACTTTTAAAAAGCTGATTTCTGTAAACTTAGGGAATTACTAGCTGAAATTCTGTGATCAAAAATACTGAAAGAGAAGGGAGTTCGTGATGGATGAGAGTTTCTTAAAAGTGAGATACTGAAGGCACAATTTAAAACTGTTCCAATAAGGAGGAAAAATGGGAGGTATCTAAAGGAACCAGAATGGTTGACTAAAGAACTCTCAGCTGAGCTAAGTGTTAAAAGAAACATGTACAGGAAATGGAAGAATGGGGAAATCACCAAAGAGGAATTCAAACAAATAGCCAGGATATGTAGGGAGAAGGTCAGAAAAGCTAAAGAACAGAATGGACTCAACCTTGCCAGAGAGGTTAAAAACAATAAAAAGGGCTTTTTTAGATATGTCCACAGCAAAAGGAAAAGCGAGGAAATGATAAGGTTGCTGTGTGAAGAAGATGACTATGTACAAACGGGGGAAGAGAAAAGGCAGAACTACTCAACCACTTCTTTGCCTCAGTTTTCTCCCAAAAGGAAAGAAGTACTCAACCTGCAGATGGAGAGCAGGTGGGGAAGTGGGGAAAATGCAGCACAGAATAGGTAGAGAAGTAGTATAGGAATATCTGGCTACTCTAGATGAATTCAGGTCTCCAGGGCCAGATGAATTACATCCAAGGATATTTAAAAAAACTGGCAGAAGTAATTTCAAAATTACTCACAATAGTCTGTGCAAATTCTTGGAGAACAGGAGAAGTCCCAGCAGATTGGAAGAGGGCAAATGTCCCCATCTTCAAAAAGGGAAAAAAAGAGGACTCAAATAATTATGTCCCAGTCAGCCTGACATCAGTACCCAGAAAGATTCCAGAGCAGATCATTAAACAGTCACCTTGTAATTACAGTAGAGTCCCGGTTATCCGACCCAAACGGGTGGCCACAGGGTCGGATAACCGAAAGGTCGGATTACCCGGACGCCCGTGGCGGACGCCATTTTGGGGGCATGTCGGGGCATGTCTGAGGGAGCGGAAATGCCCACAGCCGCGCCCCAGGCCGCCGCGACGTCGGCTAATCCGGATGGTCAGATAACCGAACGTTGGATAACCGGGACTCTGCTGTACTTAGAAAGCAATGCTGTGATCACTAAAAGTTAACATGGATTACTCAAAAAAGTCATGCTAGACTAATCTTATCTCTTTTTATGATAGAATTACAAGCTTGATAGATGAAGGGAATGCTGTAGATATAGCATATCGTGATTTCAGTAAGGCCTTTGATAAAGTTCCCCAAGACATTCTTGCAAAGAAGCTAGTAAAATGCAGGCTAGACAGTGCTACTGTTAGGTGGATTTGTAATTAGCAGACTGACCAGACCCAAAGGGTGCTCACCAATGACTTCTCTTCATCCTGAGAAAAGTGACTAGTGGAGTGACACAGGGTTCTGTTCTGTGCCCAGTGCTGTTCAACATCTTCATAAATGACTTGGATTAAGGAATAGAGGGCATGCTCATCAAATTTGCAGATGACACCAAATTGGGAGGAGTTGCTAATATCCCAGAGGACACAATCAAAATTTAAAATCATCTTGACAGATTGGAGAGCTGGGCCAAAGCTAACAAAATGAATTTCAACAGAAAGAAATGTAAGGTCCTACACATAGGTTAAAAAAAAGGAATGCATAAACATAGGATGGGGATCATGTGACTGGATAACAGTACATATGAGAGGGATCTAGGAGTCTTGGTGGACCACAAGCTGAACATGAGTCAGCAGTGTGACGTGGCAGCCAAGAAAGCTAATGCAATTCTTGGTTGCATTGATAGAAGTATGGTGTCTAGATCAAGGGAGGTAATAGCACCACTCTATTCTGCATTGGTTAGACTTCATCTGGAATACTGTGTCCAGTTCTGGGCACCTCATTTCAAGAAGGATATCAACAAACTGGAACGTGTCCAGAAGTGAGTGACCAAAATGGTGGAGGGTCTGGAAACCATGCCCTATGAGGAGCAGCTTAAGGAGCTGGGTATATTTAGCCTGCACAAGAGAAGGTTAAGAGGGGGCATGATAGCCATGTTTAAGTATTTGAAGGGATGTCATGTTGAGGAGGGAGTAGGCTTGTTTTCTGCTGCTCCAGAGACTAGGATATGGAGCAATGGATTCAAACTTCAGGAAAAGAGATGCCACCTAAAACTCAGGAAGAATGGTCAGAGCTGTTTGGTGGTGGAATATGCTGTCTCAGAGTGTGATGGAGTCTCCTTCTTGGAGGTTTTTAAGCAGAGGCTGGATGCCATCTGTTGGGAGTGCTCTGATGTGTGTTCCTGCAAGGCAGGGGGTTGGACTAGATGGCCCCTGTGTCTCTTCCAACTCTACGATTCTATACCTAGCTCAGAAATGCTGCTTGGCTTTGCCTGAAGTGCATGACACCTGTCCTCCAGAAAGCAGATTGCTTGTTGCTCTTAATACAGGAGTAGACTGAGTTCTGTTGTATGTTCTACTTAAAAGAAACAAAACTACCAAGAACTATTTTGGCTTTCTCACATGTTTTATGATTTCTAAAGTGAGAATGTACATTAAAGATAATGAATCTGTGTCAACTGGTTCTTTTGATGACTAATGGAAAATGAAGAACCTGTGTTTTCATTGAAAAACGTGGGCATACTCATTGGAGAGTTCTGAGAGTTGTAGTCCAAACAAGTAAGTTTTTCATGCTCTGGTTGCCGAATCACATCAGGTCCCCCGCTTCTTCAGTATATTTTGCAAGATTTCCAGCAAATTGTGGGAATTGGGCATTCCATTGGAAATTTGCAAGCCATGCTGCCTCATGATGTTGTTACAAAATATGAAAATGCAAACGAAGGGGTATAAGTTGTTTACAACTGATTTGAGTTTTGAACCCAGACCCAAGATGCATTGGATAAGAGTGCATACAGCAAATCTTAATACCCAAAGGAAGACTTATAAAGCATTCTGTATTCAAACTACTGCTGTAAAAATGATGAACAAGGGCAATTTTCACTGAAGGAAAAAAGGCAAGATGTGACTAACAAATAAATAAATATGTAAATTACACGGCTATAATAGATAAGAGTTGTGGGACAGTTCAACGTTTTGGTGGCTAGTGAGGATTTGAGGAATGGCATATGGCCATTCCAGGAACTCCATCAGTATAAATCACTTTTATTCCTAACTACTCAAATTGTTTGTGCCTACATCCAATTATCGTCCGAACTGGAACAGACAAATTGAACTCAGTGGGACTTAAATGCTTGGTGACTAATAAATCCCATTAATTTCAGTGGGTTTGCTCCACTTGAATTAAAGTCAGATTTAATCCACAATAATTCCCTTCTTATGCATACACAACAAAAAGCACTGTTCAGATATAGAGCAGGACTGAGTATTTCCATCTTCTTTTGTTGGTCCCACAAGGCACCCCATTCATTGTCACATGTCCTGCATGGTTCTCCACGTCTGGTCCTGTTTTCATTGTCTTTTTGTGATGAACAAGGCACAGAAATTGAGAAAATGGATAGTGAATCATTTGTAAGGTTGGAAGGAGTGGACTGCAGGAAATCACAGAGAATTGATTAGTTGTACATATGCAGCCAAAATCAGAGCAAAATGGGAGCTGACAGGTGGTAACAAGCAATGGGCAGCAAATAGGGGAGGGAAGGGCAGCATTGATCTAATTGGCCAGACTGGCTTACCATTTGGAGAAGGCAGTGCATTGACTTCCTGAAGGAGTTGTCATAGCTTGGCCTTGCTGAAATGAACCCAAATTCTGCAGCCATATGGAGGTCCTGATAAAGCCTATGATTAACAAATCCTAGTCCTTAGTTAAAGTCCGCAGAAATCTGCACTGTAAGTAAATTAATATGGATGACAGTACTGTTGCTTCTTCTATTAGAAATCTGTTTTAAAACTTCTACCTAACAATTGGCTAGGGCACGTTTTTTTTCTTTTTTCTTTTTGTTCTTTAAATCAGTCAAAAGGAATCTAAAATAGGCTGGCTTGTGAAAAATTGTAGAATGAAATGAATTGGAGGGGTCCATGCGAAGTTAACAAAACTCATTGTGTGTCTGTGTGTTTGTGTGTGTGTGGCTAATTCTGAAGGCAGAATCCTTAAGAGTGTGGAAAATGTTTTCATTTAAAAACGCATAGATTGTTACACTTTAGACATCTATTGTAAGGGTGCTTTTTGGCCAGTAGAACCAGAATACAACTCATTTATGTCAGGCAGAAATTTCTCCATGTTTCCTTTTCTTTACTTTTTACTTATGGGCTCCACGTTTTATAAGCTTGTCTTACATGATTGAAATTGAGAATTAGTCTCTGAAGGATTTCTTTGGGTCACAGCCAGAGAAATGGGATGCGCTGCTAATAGAAGATCGGCCTCTCCCCCCCGCCACTTTCCCCTTGTATCCTAGCTTGCTTAATTTATTCAGTGTGTTTCAAGTTAGAAGAAATTAATCGGGCCAATGCAACAGCATTCCATCTTAATTGCTTCTGCAGGAAAGGCTTGTTGAGCATCTCTTCATGTAGATAATCTCCTGGCAATCTGAAATCAATTGGCACTCATGTGGCAGCTAATAAGAGAAATTGGGAAGGAACGGTCACAGCTCTTTCCCTCACAATTCCATTACAAGGCTGATGGATCATAGTAAAGTTTTGGTGTATGCTGGTGTTGGGTTTTACACATGCATTTCTCTCTGGTTTTATCTTTCCTTATACTTACTTTGTTGCCAGCACCAGGTTATCTGTTGCTTTTTCCTCACGCAGTATCAACCATAACTGTGGACAATTCTTGTTGCCATCCTTGGTGAGAGGATACACTTGACCATTTGCAAGAATTGTCTCCCACATTCTGGTGATGGAGTTATAAAGCAAGTACCCACTGCCACATCTGTTAGCTCTTGACTCCTATTGTATCTGCATGTTGGAAAAGCCCTGTTTACCTCCTTAGCTGATGGGAACATCTGGTACCACCAAGGCCACTGATATTGGTCTTGGCTTTTGGTTTACTGGGTCTGTAAAGCAGGAAGCTGTGCTGTTAACGATGCTGAGGAAGCACACATGAAACTTGCTAGATAAATGCTGTCTGTTCATAATTTTGAAAAGAAAAGTATCCCACATCAAAAACTGGGCTCAAAATTGTACCTGCTTTCCTTTTGTCAGAAATCCCTGTTTTTCTTTCTTCATCTGTTTCTTCAGTTTCCTTACCTCTCCTCTTTGGTGCTAATTTTCCCCATTCTTCCCCTTTCCCAGTTATCCTTTGCCCCAAAGAAGACAAATAACAGGGTATGGCAGACTGAGCTGTGACCTACTAGGAATGTCTGCTCTTGTATCTTTAATTAAGATGCTTGAAAGATCTGAGGCCTCAAAATATGCTGACTCTGGTATAAGAAGTTGTTTGTAAGGAGATCTGTGTCTATGTCTTTGCTTTTTGTTGCCTGTAGTAAAACATGTTGTATTACCTTGCATTATCTTGGCTTTATGTGAAGATCAGGAATTATTAGTCTGGATCATTTTTTTCCCTCTATAAACTAGCAAATTGAATATTTGCTAAGGGAAGAAACCTAAATATTTACATATGAAACTGTTTCATTGGCAGAGTCTGCTGCCAAAATAAGAACACAGGTGGCAAATTCTATTTGCATCTTAAATGAAGATATGTTTGGTGTCTTTTATTTGCTGCTCTTTTCTCTTGGCAAGATATTAAATTAAGGATGGAACGTGTTGTGTTTTATCCACGTTACTGTGTGCCTCCTTTTATACTTGCTACTTTCACCAACTAATAAGCTTCTGCTCTAAAGGAGCAGGGTAATATTTGCGGAGAACATCCAACATAGTTCTTCCTCTCTTCATGCTGTGTAGTTCAGTGCCAAAACAAGAGAACGTGGGTGCTTAAAGACAAAGGGTAGGAAAAATCAATTCCATAAACATATGATTGTTGGGACTGCTAAGGCAGTTGTGTAATGCCATATCAACTAAATCAGGCTCAATTAAAATTCACAAGGTTTGACTGTAGTCACAGTTGACTGACTGTTGTGCAGCTTGCAGTGCCATCTGTAGAATCATGAAATCTGAGCCCTCATTTTAAAATGGAATTTTTAGTCTTTGCAATTTTAAAAGAAAAGCGTGAAAGGTTTCAGCTGCTGACTCTGAAAACAGGAGAAAATTAAAGTGAAATATGTCATTTATTTGTTTTGTTTTTATGCACAAGATTCAATTTTAACAGGAAAACCACAAAATTAGATGGACAGTATCACTGTGCACAAGTATAAGAAATAACCATAAAAAAAAAAGAGCAAGCCACCTAGAAAAGGAAATACACTGTTGTTTTAAGAAGAATCAAGCACAATACTTAGTTGTTGCTAGAGGCTGAATAACTGTCTGAATATTATGCAAAGCATTGCTTACCACATGATTAAACCACTTGCTAACCAGAATTTTCTCTGCAGCATATAAGTGTCAGTTGTTAGGTACTTGAACATTTTCAGCCTTTTCTTTGCACTCCTATTTCTACTCCGTTGCCTTTACACAGCCACACTCTTCCTCTTCCCCCGTTTTCCTATATGTCCCAATCCACATCACAAATATTTGACCTCAAATTTTATATATGCTCACCTAGTTCTTGGAAGACCCAAGGTGTTTGGAGCTGTTCTGATTGCCCTTCTCAAAACCCTTTGAGGCAGAAGGAAGTTGTTGTTGTCCGCTTTCAAGTCATTTCCAACATAATGCAACCCTAAAGCTAACCTGTCCTGGGATTTTCTGGCAGCTGAGATTGTGGGCATGCTGAATGTCATCCAGTGGGTTTCTATGGCCAAGCAGGGAATCAAACCCTGGTCTCCAAGGCTATAATCCAATGCTGAAATCACTACACAATGCTTGCTCTCTTGCAGAAGATAGAATGTTCTTTATAGCTAATAATCCCTTCTCTGATACCTGAACATCAGAATTACAGAACCCAGAACATAAAGAGCACTGGGGTATTATTGTTTTGAGTATTTTTTTTCTCTCTCTTAAGGGGTTGGGAGGATCAGCTGTGATCATACCCCAATACTTACTGAGAAGGAAATGGAGAGTTATCATGGTCTCCTTTCTCAGCCTCTTTGAAGTGCCAGGAAATGCAATTGCAGCATCACCACAGTGTTCTCTTTGGTCTGGGAAAACGTGATTCAAATATAGATATATTTGTTCAAGGGCAATTCTTACATTTCTTGTGCAGACTGTTACCCTCTTCTGTGGACATCTTGTTTGTTTACACACTCCAATACTGTGGTATGTGTGTTAATCAAGTGCTAGAAAAGTGGCTGTCCTCTACAATAAGTCGTCCTCTCCAGAAAAGCATTTCAAGTACACACCTTTTGAAGACGTGGCTGATGGTAACAGGCCTCTGCATTGCACTCATTGGAAATGCTAAAACTGTAAATGCCGAGAGAACGGACAAGGTTATTAACTTCAGCAGGAAATAGAAATTTGCCCTTAATATACATGCAGAATTGAATTGTCTGTGGTGTGAAGCTTTGGAGATTACCCATGCAAAATGAGAAAAAGATCTAAATTTAAAACTCTCCCCAGTACAGTAGAAAGTAATCTTAAAGGCTGCTCTGTTTTTCTTTTTTTTTCTTTTAACTGTATGGAAATCTGCCAACACTGGGTCTATTAATTTAGCCTTAACTATAGAGACCTGTGTCATCTTAGAAATAGTTAATGAGATGGAAATACACTGCAAGGGATAAAATAAGAAGTTTGGAAATGATGCAGGCCACTGGGTCCCAAGATATTCTTTGAGGATGCCCGCAGACCACGCATCTTTTCAGTGATGTCTTCGGATCAGTTTTCCAAGAGGCTGTGCTTTGTCTACTGTGACAGACATTTTGAATGAAGTTATGCTAATGTCCTCTCGAGTGCACATAACATATACTCCAGCTTTATCTGTTTATGAGGGATGGTCTTTATTTTCTGATATCCACCCCCAGGTAAATCAATGTTCCTGTCTGGACTTCGGGAATATTTTAAGTGTCCCTTTTAAATATTAGTATGAATTGCCAATCAGATTTCCTGTGGCTCGTCCTACATGGCAGAGGTGAGAACCAGGGGACCTTTCAGATATTGTTGAATGGTTTTTGCTGACACTGGATTTGAATTTAGATGGTTTGCCTCTCAGTCAGCATACTGGAAACGTGAGGCGAGTGGACTCTTGTAGTGTTTCGATAATGGTATATCCTGTGATTGTTTTGTCATATGTTGGGCTCATGATTAATCCTTCATTGACCTAAACGTTAGTACTGAACATATTTTTGGCATGACTGCTGTGTCTGCATTACAGTTTCACTCTCAGTCCATAGCTCCTACTACCCTTATTCTTCCTGTATGGTTACTGCTTTGTTCACAGTTCAAAGTAGGGTTGTTGGCTGAAAAAGCTGGGAAATGCTACACTATTGAGTTTTATCACACATAATTTGGATAGTGCTTTAATTGTTTTCATAGTATATAAAGATAATGCTAATTTTATCTTAAAGTATAAAAGTGACATATCATATATCACTTTTGGTATATTCAACAAATTTCCTATACATGATATTATTGTAATCCTTATAACAGTACTATAAGTGAAAGACCAATGTTATGTAGTGGTTTGAGTGTCCAAATTAGGAGTCTGAGAAAGCTGGGTTAAAACCCCTGTTCAGCCATGGAAACCTTCTGGGTGACCTTGGGCAAATCACACTCTCTCAGCCCAAGAGAAAGGCAATGACAAACCTCCTCTGAATTAAGCTTAGCAAGAAATCATGTGATAGAGTTATCTTATGGTCACCATAAGTTGGAAACCACTTGAAGGCACACAGCAGCTATGCTAAGTTAAGTAATATTATTCCTGTATTGGATAAATAACCACAATAGACACAGAACAGGAGTTTGTGCAGATTGGGCCATAACCTCAATATCTTTGCTATAACATTGTATAATTTTGTTGCCCTACAGTAGGGAGTATACTGAGGAGTTTGATTTGTTAAAGGTCACCCAGCAAGTTGATGGCTGAAGCTGAAATTAGAAACTGAGGGTATTTTTGGAGCCAGTGGTTGTTAATGGGTAAAATCAGTTTTTAAACGTCAGAATGTTTAAAGAAACAGAGCCAAGCATCTCGTTGAGCATGCCCATGCCTAAGTTTCTCTATGAAGCCCAATTCTTCCCTGGAAAGTCCCCAGAAGGATTTTAAATGGGTACTAAAATATCAAGTTATGCAATATCCAGGCATTAATTTGAGTGGTCTTCTGCCTTTCCCAAATTTCTTTGCAGGCATTGCTTTGTTATACTTGCATCTGTATGATGTGTATGGAGACTCATCCTACCTTCAGATGGCTCAGGAGTATGTAAAGAAGAGTCTTGGCTGCCTAACCAAGCGATCCATTACCTTTTTATGTGGGGATGCTGGACCTTTGGCAGTGGCTGCTGTGGTATACCACAAGCTACAGAGTGACAAGCAAGCAGAAGATTGCATTGCTCGGTAAGGTCTTCAGAATATGTGAGCTGATGGTTTCTCCTTAAGTTGGGCTTTTAACACTATCAATTTAGCAGTCTAAACTTAATGAGAAACATCTACTGATGAAACTTCTTCTAAGAGAAATCTGGAGGAAGGGTGGTATTTCTTCCTCTAACTGCAGCCTCTATTCACCCCTTCTCCGAAGACCTCCTCCAGAGGTCTCCCGAGTCAATTCTTGGGTGGCCTTGAGAGCTGCAATGAGGAGAGGAAGAAAAGAAAGGTTTGTTGAGCTGGTGTTGCAGCACCCATGTGGTTTTGGAGTTAGGTCACATTTTCATCCATTTCAGACATGGTGAATATCTGGAAAGATGACAAAAAGGCCACTGCAATGCTGGTTTCATGGGATCCCAGGCATGCGTAGGAGATGCAGCATTCTATTATTTCAGCTTGGAAGAAACCCAATATATTCTGTTGCCAGTGTAGCTGATACTCATCTGAGGTTATTCTGGGAACAGGGGGAGGGGAGCAAGGGGTTTTTAAAAGATATTTTTGAGCATTATATTTATATTTATATAAATATAAATTGTATATTTATACAATGTAATAAATAGAAAAACCTTTATAGAATATAATTTATAGTTTTCAGTAGATTGCTAAATATATACTCATTTCTAAAATAGTTTTCAAAATGCCAGTTGTTACACACTATATGGCCAATTCTGGGATGAGCAAAGTGTTGCAAAAATTGCATAGGTTTTTCATAAAGCATACCCATATCTAAAGTTTCTTCTGTATCTTTTGCAATTCCGCTAAATATAGAAACAGATTTTCATCCATTTGCTACCTTAATATATTGCCTTTTTGCCAATATATTCAAAATAGTTTACTATTTGAGAATCAGTGTGGTGCAGTGCATGAGAGTTAGAGTTGCATTCTTGGGAGACCAGGGTCTGAATCGCTGCTCAGCCATGTAAATGCACTGGATGACCTTGAACAAGTCAAATCCTCTTAACCTTAAAGGAAGGCAACAACAAGCTTCTTCTGAATAAATATTGCCAAGAAAACCCCTTGCCATAAGTCGAATTTGACAATAACAATAATGAAAACAGGTTTACTGTTTAAAATAATGGTGTACTGTCTAGCAGACATAATATAGAAGGAAAAGGGAACGGGAAGGTAAAGAAAAATGAGCACATTCTGCCACCAGTTCTCATAGTGATAGTTACAGTGATGGGGTGGAAAGAGCACAATTCAGAGAGGAGTAACGTCAATCTTAGTTGGTTCTAACCAAGCTGCTGAGATGAGCCTTGTTGTTCTCCCCTCTTGTTCAAGTAGCTGCTTATGTGCTTTGAATTCTTTATTCTTCTGGTATACACAATTACAATTATGTGACTGTGATTATGTATATGTGCTTTCAACTAACCATGATTTACACGATTCTTTCCCTGAGTTGGGCTTATACCAGGTGGACCATAAGTATACAAACATAAGCCTTTGTAACATTCCACAGGGCTAGGTCGCAGCCCACCAAATACAACTGGTGCACGGCACCCTTTCACTTTACTTACATAAAAGGGTTTGCCTATAAACCACTGATATAGATAGAAGCTCCATAGTAGCTATACTTCATTGATTATGATCCTGCTCTTGCAGAAATCAATTCATTTTATAAATAAAACATTCCTGAACATACTTTGAATTTGGTTTGGATTAAGCAACATATTGTGAGCCTTCTTCACATATTTCCCACATTTGTATTTCCTGTTCTACAGTTATCCACATATATTTAAATATTCCCCAGTGTATACTTTTATTTATATTTTTTAAACAGGCATACCGACTCCCTCTGTTCATTTTTATCTGCAAGATATTCAATCTGTCATTCTGGGAGACCACATCTTAATATCAGCAGGAACATCAGAAGGCACCTTGCATATTGATGTGCTCATGTGAGTCTAGCTTTTGCAAAAAGCGTGAGCCTGATATTACTGAGGACAGAAACACATTCTCCCTCCTAATACCATTCACGCTGACACAATCTCACTCTTTGTTTCATTTTGGAAATCGCTGCTTTGTTCCTTCCCCCTTACCTCTGCGGTACAGTCTAAATCAGCCTAATCCCATGATGCCATCTAATGGTTTTGCAAGAGTAGAGCAGAGACATTGCAGAATCATAAGTGCTGGGAAGGGGCCATAGATGTACTCACATGGGCAAGATTTCTGAGGCCTAAACTATTTTGATCTGACACTTATAAAAAAACATTTTAAAGCCTCATAGAAAGAGAAATCCTTGAACAAACTCGTCTGTCTTCTTTTGACATCTGTTTATTGACATTCACATAAATACATTTTATCCAATGTGAATTTTGTTTCTGCTTGTCCCATTCTAGTCTCCCCAACCAACTTTCCATCTGGTCTTCCTAATGGCAGATTTATTACAATTGTGAAAACTGCTATCATGGCCCGAATTTTAAACCTGTTTTTCTAATCAAAGCATGCCTCATTCTCCGTCTCAGAGATGAAGAACGTTTGGTTGGATTGCGGCTCCGTTCATCACTCTCCATTGACTGTGCTGGCTACACTTGATAAAGTTTCAGCCCAACAACATTTGGAAGGCCACACAATTCCCATGTGAATGTGCTGTTTCTTTTGTTGTCTCTTTTCTACCACTTTTAATCATTTCATCTCACACTCTCTGTGGTGTGCTACCTTAAAATGTTATGGACTGAGCAATTGAACCACCAATCAGTGTCACCTAAAGTGGTATTATATGCATCTTAAACCCTACCTTTTTCTTATACGCATCCCAAATGGACATTATTTGCCTTTTTGTCTACCTTGCTTTGTTCTTTGTCTTTCTGCCAATCACACAGAGTTATATTCTATTACATCCAGTGTTCACACTGCTTCAGATTTCACTAGTTTTACTTTACCAGCTGTATGTGAAGGTTGCTTTCTCGAAAAGCAGTGCAGTATTTTGTCAGTCACTGGCACATAGTTGATGCACATCTACTTGTTCGAGAGTGCTTAAATTTTAATAGCCTAATTTTGAGCGAGTGCATCAATAGCATGGCAGTGAGCACTGCACTAATTCTAAGCTTTAAATCCATTGGTGTTAATGCATGAAATAACTTCTAGAAAAGCCCTTACCACAGAAAGATCTTATGGTAAACCTATCATTTCTATTCCTAAAGTCTTTCTCTGTAGAGGCACCCATCTTAATCCTCTTCTTCTGTTGCTTTTCTTTGTACCTGTCCCCGTCTTACTTGTTTTCACATGTCTTCTATAGTTTATATCCTGTGCAGAACCCCTTCAGTATATGTTCTGAACTATTTAGTAGAATTTTCTTCTTTCATACATTCGATTAAAAAGAAAAAGCCCAAGAAGTTTAGTGGAAGTTAGAGCGGGAAAATTCCTGAGTGCTTCATTGTGCTTGGCCTGACACAGCAGGATCTTCCAGCAGGGTGTTTTCTTCCTGTTCTCACTGGGCTTCCTAAGCTCTCTTCCTCAAACCTTTTGTTGTTATTTTCCTCTCTTCCTAATTGCTGGGATTATATACAGTAACAGTTACTTAGTTAAAAATCAGAGTCTTAATGGTGAGGTACTAAATTATTCCAACTATAGTTCTTTTCTGCCATCCACGTGTTTCAGACAAAACTGTTTATTCTATTTGTGTGTGTGTGTGTGTGAGAAAGAGAGAGGCAGAGATTGAGATTATTTGAGGGTCAAAAAATTCTCTTGAGTACAAAAATGGCTCCCGTCCAAGTTTGAACTTGTTCTGTGTCCCTTTGAAGTATTCAAGATTTTTTTTAAAATTTCCTGAAGCAGCCCTGAAAAGGACAACTATGGATTCCTAGTATCACAGTTTCATTTCTGAAACAATGGTGGCCATTTCAAAGAAAGACTCTCCACACCTCCACCCCCCACAATTTCTGTTACATAGTCCATAGTCCAGATTGATAGGAAGGGAGGCAACACCATTTGCCTCTTGAGTAATTTGGATTTAAAGTTTGAGAGTTAAAAAGTTGTTAAGCACTTTACAATTAGAAAAGTATCCCAATTAAAGCTTCTTCCACAGCAAGAAAGCTTAGTTGCCAAAGGCCTGCCTGAATAGCAAGATCTTTGCCTGTGAGTGAATAACAGAAGGAGAACCAATGTAGCCTCTCATGGTAGAGAGTTCCATAGCAGCCACAGAGGAAGCCTTCTCAAGTGCCCACACCAGAAGTGGTTTGGAAGGTGCCAGGGATTAAGAAGGGGGGCTTCCTGTGAAAATATCAAGATCCACAAAAACATCTGAGCAAACCATTTGTCAAAATTGGATTTTTAAAACAATTATTTCCATCAAACTGCAACTTTAAGTAGGATAGTAATAGAAAAATGCATGCATCAGACAGAAAGTGTTCAGTACAGTATCTAACAAAAGCATCTCAGTAGTTTATTTTTGTGTTGAATATGCTTGTATGAAGCACCCATTAGATATTTTTTTTAACGTGAAAAACTTGGTCATAATTCACAAAACTCTTCCCACTTCTCACCTATACCCATGCCCACGCTATTTTACCAACTTTTAAAAAGCATGGTTCTTTTTCTATAGATCTTCTCCCTCCCGATATAGCTGTAGCTGAGGGAGCTGTCATTGTGGTGTCTTTTTAAAAAATGTTGAACTCATAGCAAAACGACCTCCTCCTTTAAGCTCTCCACAGTGCGTGGGGAGTGGAATCACAGCTGTCCTTCGGAGCCAAAAGGAAACCAAAAGTAACCTGTGAATTTTTGTGGTTCTGTTTTGCTTTTGACTGTCTTGTGAATTGGACAGACATGACTATGTAGAGAGTACCCACCCAACGTGGATCAGATTCCATGTTTACTATTTCAGTGAAAGTGAGATAGAATACCCTGGCTTTCCACAGCTGCATAAATAATGGCAGCGCTCCATCCATTTATCACTCCAAAAATCTTTGCAGTCAAATGGGAAAGTTTCTGGTTCAGGATAGAAACCCACAAATTGAAAAAATGCCTGTCACTGAATATGTAATACAATTTTTTTAAACTGCACAAGTATCATACACATGTTTCTTTTTCAAGCTTGTTACATCTCCCCAAACTTGATCCACGAGTTCCTGATGAAATGCTGTATGGACGTATGGGGTACTTGTATGCTTTGCTGTTTGTGAATAAACATTTTGGAGAGGAAAAAATCCCACAGAACCATATCCAACAGGTACTGTGCCCATTTTCTTCATGTACACTAAACTACTGTGGTTATCCATCTCCCGTGTCTTTTAGTTTGTTAAGCAGTGTACTAGTGAGCATGTAAAGTATGTTCATTGTTAGCCAAAAGTGTTGATTTAAAAATCCCTTTCAGCCATGAACTTGCTAGACAACCTTAAAGCCACGTGCAGTATCCTTATACCCCTGTCTACCTAATGAACATACAGACTTCCCACAGAGAGTTGTAGGATCTGTAAACTGTCCTAGCATAGCAGTTTCTGACTCATACATTTAACTGAGAGACATTCTCTTGGAGAGCCAAAAAGCTGGCATAGGTCTTGAGGCCCTATGAGTGTAGAAGACACTTGTGGGGTATGGCTGCTAGACACATATTTGTTTTAAAGTTTGCCACTGTCAAAATTTTGAAGTATCCATTCCAAAACAGCAGCCAGCTATTGCTAGATATATCTGATCTAGCCACAGTGTCACAGGTCTTCATTACACCTTGCTTGATTTCCTGTCTTGCTCTGCCTGTAAAAAGTGTTCAGAACCTACAGTTGTCCCAGAGAGTTGCAGCCAATTGTTAACGGGCTGGTTACAGGCAGTATGTAATATAACTCTTTTATCACAAAAGTTTCACTGTCTGCCAGTTCATTTCTATGCACAAGTCAACATGCTAGTTATGACTTAAAAAGATGCATATGGCTCATGACCAGGCTATCTGAAGGACTTTATCTTCTTGTATGATCGGCTTAGGCTCTCAGATCTTCACGGGAGGCCTTTATTTCAGTCTCACCACTTTCCCATGAAAATTTGGTGGGAACAAGGAAAAGGGCTTTCTGGGTGGCTGCTCCCAGGCTTTGGCACTCCTTCTTTAGGGAGACTTAGAATGGCTCTTTCCTTGCGCTCCTTCTGCTGGCATGTAAAAATATTTCTACTCCCACAGGCTTTTGAATGTAATAAAGTTTTAATGGTGCACTGCCTGGTTGATGTTTATCTTCTGTCTTTTAATGGATTTAAAATGGTTTTAATTCTATAAATTGTTTGATTGCATTTTAATAATAACTTGATATGTTTTATCATTTGTATGTTATTTTAATCTCATTTTTGTAAGATGCCTTGAATCCCAATATTGAGGAAAGGTTGGTTTATAAATTAATGTTGTTGTTTCTGACACACACACCCTTTTGCAGGTCTGTGAGGCAGTTTTGGCATCTGGGGAGAACCTGGCTAAAAGGCGGAATTTCACTTCAAAGAGCCCACTGATGTATGAGTGGTACCAAGAATACTATGTTGGAGCAGCCCATGGCCTAGCAGGGATTTATTACTATCTCATGCAGGTGAGAAGCATCCTGCTGAACTGAGAAGGCCCCCATTTTGACTCTATCGCAAGTGTGGGAGGTCTCATGTCTGTTTCTTAGCCAAACACTCTATCACCATGAAGGTGGCACAATCCTATAATGTAAACATTTGAGGTTTTGCAAATACAAACTAAAATGTTTGATATATTCTAGGAATTGATATTTTTGATACTAATATCAAGCATCAGATAGCATCTCAGTGTGTTTACAACCCTAAACCAAAAAGTTCAACCAAAGTATTTTAAAACAGGTTTAGAATAAAGACAGCAGAAGCCAGCACCTAAAAAGTGCAGAAGAACTTAGCTGTTGACATTATAATGCTTGGACAGGAACTGGGGCAGGAATGAAAAGGATGGCATCAACCTAGGCAAAGGACAAGCAAGGTTGGGACAGAATGCCACAACTTGAAAAGACTTTTTTACTGGCAGGGGACACTGGGGAATCGCCTCTGAATGTAGTAGCAAGCATATGATGAGAAAAGCAACCCTACAGCTATTGTGGTCCTAAGCAAACCAGCACCAGTCCTTGAAATGCAGTGCT
Organism: Iguana delicatissima; assembly: GCA_948472985.1. Taxonomy (NCBI): domain Eukaryota; kingdom Metazoa; phylum Chordata; class Lepidosauria; order Squamata; family Iguanidae; genus Iguana; species Iguana delicatissima. The sequence continues at coordinate 224,010 of CAOKZL010001495.1, read as the reverse complement.
CTTTCAAAATCAATACTGGTGCCACATTTAAAATCACAGTATTTTCTGCCATCCAGTTGCATCCTGGCCCTGTCTTAGATGAATCCCACATTTCCAGGCATGCTGTAGTATCCATGCTTTAGTTCTGTAACAACCATCCCTAAAGTTTCCTTTCCCAGAATACATTGTGCCAAAGTACTGATGAAGCTTAGTTGACTCCAGTTACCTTGGAGGTACTTGAAATTATACATGATAGACAGGAAGATGAAATGTATGGATTGGATCAGGGTACCTGAAATGCCACCTGCTTCACCTTTAGAATCATCAGAGGCTCTGCTTCATGTGCTTCATGTGCAGCCATTTTCTGGAGTGAGTTTCTTGACATCAGAATAGCACTTTCTCAGTCATGGTGTCCTAGCTCTGGAACGTTTACAGTCCTTCTGCTCACCATGTTCCCCTGCTGCTTACCTCTTAGAAATTTGCCAAGGAATATATTTTATCATTCTGCATTAAATGATGCTGCTGTTATTTCTGAATTTCTGGTGCTGATTGTTTTATCTGTTGCCTTTTTTTAGCTACCTTATGAATCCCTGTAATTAAGAGGCCACCTTTAAATATTTCTCATAAGTAGGCATATGATATCCACAGGCTGTACTTCAACAGCTTTAATGTATGGAGGAACCCAGCATTGTGAAAAGGCTGAAGGGGTTGGGAAAGTATTGGCATCTTTGATATCTTTATAACTAGTTCCAAAAGATGAGCTTATCAGCTTATCACTGATGTAATAGAGTGCCCATCTGTCTGTCTTAGCCTGGCCTTGGTGTGAATCAAGCAAAACTGCATAACCTGGTCAAGCCAAGCGTGGATTATGTCTGCCAGCTCAAGTTCCCATCAGGCAATTACCCTCCATGTATTGAAGACAACAGAGACCTACTTGTTCATTGGTGCCATGGTGCACCTGGCGTTATATACATGCTCCTTCAGGCCTATAAGGTAGGTGACTTGCCAAATAGAGAGGTGAGTAGCCCCAGCAAAGAAAGCTAGTAAACTCTCATCCTTCCCTAGAAGGAGGTTTTAATATTTAAATACAGTAACTCTTCCGCCCCAGCTAAAATGGAAATTAGACTTTTACAAATGATTCCCAAAGATGTCCCCGTCATGCATCCTGAGTGCGGGACATTCTTATAGCTCAGAGAATTGGCCGTGTGTCCTGTTCTGTGGCAGCTGACTAATGGTGACAGCCAGTTTTGACTTAAATAATGGCAGTGCTCCTTCCATTTATCACTCTAAAAATCTTTGAAGGTAAATGGGAAAGTCATTGTGTTCTTGCCCAAGAGTGAGGCCATTCCTTGATGAAAGAGCTAATTAACAAAAGTATGCCTGAGACTTCCCTGTCCCAACCTTTGCTGATGCAGGGGACAGTTGTTGTTACAGCAGGGCTTCATCTCTCTACAGGTATTTGGGGAACAGAAATACCTCAGTGATGCCTTGCAGTGTGCTGAAGTGATATGGCAGTGGGGGTTGCTGAAGAAAGGTTACGGGCTGTGTCATGGTACAGCTGGCAATGCATATGCCTTCCTGACTCTCCACAACCTCACTCAAGACATGAAATATCTCTACAGAGCTTGCAAGGTGAGCAATAGGAGAGGGGTGGGGGAAAGCAAACAAAAGAAAGACAAGAATAACTTTGTAGATAATGAGCAGAGCAGGGTTTATTTTCTGATAAGTCATTAAAAACATTTTGGATCAGAAGAAGGTCGTATTGACATTGTGTCAGATGGAACTAAACATTGGGTACTAGTTCTTGATTATTACAAATGACAGGTGACTAATAATAATAACAATAATATACATAATTGTAATTATTATTAATATTATATTTAATAAGTAATGACAGATGACAATAATAACAACAACAAAAACAACAATTGTTTTTATTATTATCTGGCCTTTTTCACAAGGCGTCTTACAAATTAAAATACTACAATATAATCAATTCACCTGTTAACCATATGGAAAGAATTTAAAGCGTATTCTTTAAAAAAATTAAACAGCGTAAACTACAGTTTAAAAGAATACAGCACTCTCTTACAGCCCTTTCCTTAAAAGACTTACATTCTAAAAGCCTGCCTAAATTAAAAAAAAACTTGGTTACAGATAGAAGCAAGCAAGAAGAAGGCATTCGAACCTCCCTAAAACAGGAATTCCAAAATCTAGGGGCCTTGTGCTATGAAGGTCCTTTTGTGTTCCTATCACAAAAGTGGTGGGACTGAAAGAAGAGCCTCTCCTATGGATCTCAGGGTCTATGCAGGCTCATAGAGGGAGTTATGGTTTGTCAGAGAGCCTGGCTCAAAGCCATAATGCTTTTTTTTTTCCTTCAGAAGCGAGGGACTTTTTAGAGATGGTTTTGGGGGGGGTTTCCCCGTTTTTTTTTTTTAATTTATTGAGATCTTCTGAATTAAAAAAAAAAGTTCATAGACTGCCAGAAAGGAAGATTGTGTTTTGCTTTTAGTGCATGACCTCTGAGATGCCTATTTCTGCATTAAGGTTTTCTCCACATTTGGGAAAATATTGCAGTAACATTGGGAAAGTTGGCCACCTCCATGTTCCCAAATTTTCATGCAGCACCTCAGCTCATGGTGATTAAAGAACATTACCTGTTTTTCTTGAACTCTTGTCATCAATACTTAATATTTATTACACAGTACTTAAAGAGAATACTTTTTACATATTGTGATGAATGTGAGTGAAATTCTGTGGCTTGGATTAAGGCTTCAGAAGCATGGCTCTTAGTATCATGGCTTGGATTGAGAATTTGCTTCAACTGGCAGAGGCAGAGAAAGATAACTCTGGTTGGTTTCCTGTTCCTTCAGAGGTCTGGGAGACCTTCCACAACCAGTGATTTGGTACAAGTTACTGCAGTATAGGGGGAAAGTGCGCTTCTCTTTCCATCCTCAGAATCCAACACTGGACTCAAAGATTTCATGGATGGAAGGAGCTGTTTTGCAGAAGACTAACTTAGCATCTGATCTCATATCTTTCTCTGCCCATCCACCTTCACCATAGGCAGATACATGAGAATTTACAGCTGGCTACTGGCTACTTTGCATTTTTCAGCCACATTGACTCACTGACCTCTCCTTTCTAACTTTTCAACCTCCTTCTGACTTTAGCACTTCAAGGATTTAAGTCTTGCCAGTGCTCACCTAGGCACTGGGGTCTAGGCTTGTCAGAGGTGACTTCATAACACAGAAGGAAATGCCCCTGCATATGTTTAAAAAAAAATCTGGTTAGTGACAAAAAAAACCTTGCCCATCAGAGGTTGATACATGTTTTTTTGGGTGAGATGTCATGGCTTGCCTGCAGACCTAAGTCACACAATCCCCTTTTAAAACTAAATGCTGAATATTTCTATTCCTTTCTCATTGCCTTTCTTCCTACTCAGCTTCCCAGCACTCAGGACCTTGGCTTGTACACGAGCTGGTCTTTTCAATCCCAGGCTTTCTTCAGTTTAAGTGCTGGTGTCTGACAACTCTCTGTTTGATGATTTCCAGAGTTATTTATTTGCAGATATTCTTTAACAAGCCTGCAGCTGAGGAGATAGTTACACAGCTCAGACCTCTTCAGGATTCCCCTATCTCTTGCTATATCAATCTGTCCTGACAGTTTTAGGCTATGGATTGAGCTACCCTTAAAATATTGCTTAATTAAATGGAACACATCTAAATAGCTGATGGTGAACAGTGATGATCTGTGGAAAATGGTTACCCTTTGTCTCTTCTTATCAATTAATTTCCAAACAAAGGCTTCTCATAATGTGTGCAGTGATTTTGTTTGTTTTCCTTGTTTAGTTTGCAGAGTGGTGTTTGAGTTATGGACAGCACGGGTGTCGAACACCAGACACCCCGTTTTCTCTCTTTGAAGGTAATCTCTGTTTTGCTTTTCCCTCATTAATGTGTTGTTGAAGAATGTGAATATTTCTCTTTGATAATAAATGTATAGTGATGGAGAGGTGAAATATATTCTCTTAGCTGATGATTCTGCACCAGCTTCCAAGGATGTGCATGTCAAGAAAGAAGCATACACATGGCCTGGTCAAATCAGTTGCAAAACTGTAGTTTGAGGATGCTACTTCATGCAAAACACTGTAGAACAGATATGGGCAAAAAGTGGCCATTGAGATATCATTGGACTGCAACTCCTAGCGGCCATAGCCAGCTTGTCCAGTAGTGAGGAATGCTGGGAGTTGCAGTCCAGCGAACTCTGAAGGGTTTGTCAACCCTACCATAGAGCAACTATGTCTGTCAGCCTTAGTTTTGGTAGACCTGGCTTCCCTTATTCCGCTGCTTTAGACTTAAAGCATACTGCAGTGATTCGTTTGACTCTTGGATTGATACTCAGGCAGAGCTGAAACAAGCAGGGGAAGGCAGATGTAATGTTCACATTTGTTCCTCTCTTGAGTGTTAATCTGCCACTGTTAGATTGGGATTGCCTTTCAACCCAGTTCTCTTACTATGGCACTAATACTACCACTAAACCTTATTGTTATAAAGCTCAAAGACTCCCAGCCATCCTTCCTGTAACATTTGTCACTGTGACCACATTGAAGATTTGAAAGAGAGTGGCTTTTCTAAAGGCCACTTGAAGTAAATTCATAGGAGCTCAGGATGGGAATTGTTTCATAGTCTCTCTTATGGGCTTGTGTGACATTGGCCTTCATTTGAGTGTTCTGTAAACATCTTGCTGTCGTGAGCAGCAACTTGACTCTTTCTATGCCTTTGTTCATCTGTAGCCAGACTAAGGGGAGGACTACAGAAAAAGGCTTTGCCAGACCCAGCTTTTCTGCAGTTCTAGCAGATAATTGATAACAATATAGTCTGTATACTGTTTCTATTTTCTCTCTTCTCTCTCTTAGGAATGGCTGGAACAATATATTTCCTTGCTGACCTGCTGGTGCCAAACAAGGCCAAGTTCCCAGCTTTTGAACTATGAATTTCATACCAAGCGTTGCTGGCATGAAGTTTGTTGCGCTTCACTTTTCAAAAGGCAAATTTAACGGGCCATCATCTCATGTCTTGGTTAGCAAAGCCAAAGCTTCAGAGTTCTCATGTTTTACATTCTTTCCTGGTTTTGGTTTACTGTTAAAAGTTAGTAGCCTTTGTTTTATTTCTTGAGGTTGTTTGATTTTTACAGGAGGGATGGGAATGAGGTGGCCCTCTAGGTAGTGTTGGACTGCAAGTTCCAGCAGCCCTAACCAGTATAATCAATAGGATTTGCAGTACCATCTGGAGGGTCTCATAATTTATACCATGGTGTACAGAAGAAAAAACTGTCTCTTCACGCAGGCAAATGTACTATATTTTGTTGGAGCATTAAAAATCTCAAGTGTATTGGTATTTTATGTATCTGAATTTGAGGGAGGAATAGTGTTTTTTTTCCTACTAAGTACAGCTTTGTCAATTTTTGTTAGTGCTGCCACTTTGATAGCACTGTCACTTGCTTAATGTGGGGGGCTTTGTTGAAAGGTACAAAGGAGAAATACATGAAGTCCAATAGTTTTGGCTTTATTTTGTATAAGCTATAGGACAAATTCTCCTTAAGAAATCTATAGCTCTCACAAAAATGCTTCCTTGGATGGCTCTGTAGGAGATTGCAACAGCTACTTGACAGGAATGTACCAAAGTCCTATCTTGAGCTCTCATCTTCTTGCTTTCTATGCAAAAGTTCCACTTGACTGGTGTTGCTTCAGCAGCAGAACTAAGCAAGCTTCTAACACTTGAACTACTATGTTTCTTTGATGAATGCTTTAATCTTTTTGGCTACCCATATGCAACAAGCATATGGGACATCCTGACCTATCACCCCACACTTTCCTTTTACCTGCAAAATAGCTGCATCTTTTCTAGCACAGAAGCATTCTGTCAGGTCTTTTGGTAAATGGCTATCCATCATTCCCTGTTTGTCAGCAGCCTGATGTTAGCTTAACCCAGGCTGCAGATGTTCAGAGTATGACTGAGTATCTGAACATATCTTATGCCTGTATATGTAGGCACCAAACATGATCCAGGGTAAGCTAATTATATGCAGACCTTAGCAGCTGACTGCTTTCTTCTTCCAATTCATTGTCAGAAGGCACTAGTAGTTCTGTAGTTTCCCCAATCCCATTCCAGCAGAAATAACTTTAGATCTTCCAGTGTCTCTTATATCAGGCAGCTCAAACAAAAAAAAAGGGATACTACTACCGGAAAGTAGACCATGTATTTTAGACAGCAGCATTGAACACTGAATGTATGAGGCAGGCACTATGAAAGTGTTGCAGTGCCATTGACAAAATATTTCAACTGTGGTTGTTTGGATGATTAATGTGAAGCTGTTCAAATACTGTGTGGCTAATCTGCCTGTTGCTGACTGTCATGGTTGTAGCAATTAAACCTGCTTTGAATGAATACTTGTTTTAGGCTTTTTCTTTCTTTCTTTCTTTCTTTCTTTTTTTTTTTGAGCATCGTACATGAGGTGAATTAAATGTTCCTTTCAGGGATGGACAGGTAAGGGTAGGAATGTGCCAAGTAAATTAATCCTGCAATGGTTTGGTTTGCGTCCTGCCTTTAACCATAAGAGGGCATTATTCACAAAGGATGAACTGAGACTTGCCCAGAAAGAGACAGAAAATTGCCAAGGGGACTGGTTTCCCCCTCTTATCCCAGTATAAGCCTTGATGGGATACACATTCATCCCTCCAAATACAATTGTTCCATGAAAAGTAAATAACTCTTTCAGTGCTTTGGTGGGTAGGGATGGACATATTCCTTGAGTCTCTTCGATGTGATGTCCACAATGTCAACAAGCATTGCTCGTCCATAAATCGCTTCAGCTACCACCTTCTCGAGCCAGAGAAAGTTAACTATGACAATCAATGCCATACTTTACCATTAGGATTCTCTTTTATTATTATTTAGAAGACATACAACTTCTCTCAGACAAAACTATTTGTGCAGCAGGTATTTAAAATATGCTTGAAAACGACAGGTAGAAATAATACATACTTTCAAGCTGTGAGTACTTAGTACAGTATTTAGTGAGATATAAAGCACTTTCTGTATCAACAAACCACCAATTAATAAACAAGAAAATACAAAATAAAATTCGTAATTTAATTTCTATCCTAAAACTAGCTGATTTCAAAAATGCCTTGGATTTACTGCTTCGTGCTAGTTAAAGTGTCAGGCCTTTTACAAGATAATAGCATGATGTTTGGGATAAATTGTTCAGTCTCAAAGTAGCTACATTTGTTATTTGTAACAGATTTAGTATACCATTAAATGGTGTCCTGTGTTCAAATAGGTGCTGGAATAACTATAGAAGAGAGATACTTCCCGTCCAACAGGTGGCAGTGAAGTTCAATGGTTTTTAAGCCACGGGCAACCTATAGAATGCTGATCAAGAACAATACAAATCAGTAAATCTGCCAGGTCCCAGCACTCATTGTCCATTATAGTAAAAATGCCACAGTCTTGTGGCACCTCCAGCAAATTACAAAAGCTCTTCAGACATGTGACGATGAAATAATCAGTCTTTCAAGTGCTGCATGATATCGTCCCTTTCAGAATGTCAAAGCTGCCAGATTTTTTTTTCTTCATATACTGTTCCCGCCCTTTGAAACAAATCTTCCTAATTCTCTAACTTTAGAAAGAGGCACAGAGAAAATTAGTAAGTGAAGCTTTTGGTTGATGGACAGGAAAATCTGCTGCTCTTGAATTTCTGTGCAACAGTTTTGAAGATGCTGAAATGGGGGGGAGACTGAAAAAAACATTGTTTTTGTCAGTAGAACGTCTTCATGGGATCCTGCAGGTGGAAAATGCAACTAGAGTTCACAATATACATTCACAAAGTTGTGTAGCTGCTGCAGAAAAGTATCATTCCTCAAAACATGGGCTCCTGGAACGCGCAAGGAGTTTAGTCACTTGAAAGGCTTATGTAGCAACACCAGCAGCTCCCAGTGAGGTATAGTGCTCTTTTGGAGACTTTAGCCATTATCGTACTAAAATTCAGAATGAGCTGCTTCCTGTCTATGCACCCCAATACTGTATGAGGCAGCCTAATGAAAAGCACAAAGAGCTGATGCTTGTAAGAGAGACTCTCATCTTCAGCTGTTTTAACTGCTTGATTAACCCTTTATCTCCTAACAGCTGTTGTGTCTTCTGTCCCCTTCAGCCAACTTTTTTTTTAAAATTCCTCTATCTCCCACCCCTGTTCAGCTGCAGGAGACTGAGATGGTTTGTAGCCTCTTGAGTGAGGGATTGAGCATTCCACATTCCCCTCATACTGTAAATGCTTGTTACCAACAGCTGCAAATACAGAGCAAAAACTGGCAGCAGTTTCCCATACATGGCAAATTCTAAAGTTATCATCTGCTTCTTTTTTAGACAAAAATAATTCAAACCAGAATGGAGGAGGGCAGCCACATGCTGTTATAGAGGCTGCTGTCTTCCGTGTCTTTTAAACCTTAACTTCAAGAAGCTACAGCATGCTTAAAAGTAAACTGCACAGTCCTTGCCACAGCTTTTTCCGTGATGCTTACTGACTCCTCTTGTTTGTTTGTTTTAAAGATTAAAAGCTACATCTTCATCCCCAAATGGACTGCAGCAACAGTATATAGAAAACTACCTAAAATAAGCCATATAATACAATAAAAATAATTTACATCTAAACATCAAAATGGAGAGCCATGATACTGATCTACCCAGGTAAAAAGATTATTTGCTGGGGTAGCCATCTCCCCTTAAGAAGAGAGAATCTCACCTTGGTTTCACAGCCGTGGGATGGTTGTTTGGACCTTAATTCACCTTAAGAATCAATGAAGCATTAGGGACAAGTGCCAGGCCTCCCTCTGGCAGGAGTATCCTATATCACTAAGAAAGTTTATTGCAGTTGAGCAAAGCAAAGACAGGAGACCTAACATTTCTGCCAAAGTATTCCTTCATGGCTCAGAAATTTCCAGTAAGAGGTACAAATTCTGATTGGGCAGTATTTGTGCGAATAGTTCACAGCAGCCACCGTTTTGTTGCACTTCTTGTGGTCCCTGTAACTGAAACCAGGGTGGTTCAACCGCCTCTTCATCCATAAATCCAAGCTGGAACCCGGCCTGTAAATAGTTGCCCTTCAGCAAGCAAGAGCATACAGAACTGGAACACATGTTTCACATAATGACTGTTGGCTCTAATCTGATTAATTGAGTCATTTATCATATTTCCCTGCATTTGCCTTCATTTTATAATAGTCTCCAAACCCGTTCGCTCATGTTGCCTTGGGCAGTGGGAGTGAGGAGAGAAGAACATCATTCCTGCTGCATAATTTCCTACATTGAACATAATCTGTTGTAGAGATTTTTAATAAGAGTTCACCCCAAGCAAAACAACCTGCTTCTTTTACAGTGACATTGTCCTGCACTGTCTACAGCTTGTTTCCTTTCCACACATCTACTTCCCTCATCCTCAACACTTGGAACCAACAAGTGCCTGTAAGCATGTGCAAAATGCTTATCCATCACCAGGTCAGTATCCACACATTAAGTTTATAGGACAAGTTCTTATGCATCAGAAAGTGAGCTTTCCAGGCATGCCTGCAGAGAAGCTTTATGAGTCTGGAAGAGGCAAGGTGACCTCATTTGCTCCCACTCTGAAATTAATATATATACTTAGCAGGCAAGGTAATATTTTTTAATTGGTCTCATTTGTATAGGCGTCCAAGTACACAACTTGAGCGGCACAAAACTCTCCTCTGAGCAAAAGTCTTCCCAAAAGCTTGCATATACTAGCTCTGATTTACTGGATCCATCCAAAACATTATGTCTGTTATAACCAGGGTTCCAATCAGAGCAGCAGTTATCTGTATCAAAGAATTAATGACAGGTTGCAGGGCTATGCACATTTACCTGAGAGTAAACCTTACTGAACACAGTAGAACTTCCTTTTGGGAATCCTATTGATTCTGCTGTTAACACTTTTTTTAGGACTTTAATGACACTTTTCTTCAAAAGCTTACAGCTGCTGCAACATTTTCATATGCATGCATATTATAAAAGTTCTTTGAAGTAAACCACAAATCTACTTCAAATCATGTCACAGAAATCTAACAGGAACAAAACAAAGTACTGAACAAGGTTCTGGAAAAGGCCAAAGCCTAAACTCTGATTAAGCTTGAGAAAAAGATGTGATTAAGAGCAGTATTACTCAAAGTAGTGGTCCATGGACTGGCAAGTGATCCATGAGCCATTGCCCTCCAGTCCCTGGTGAACTTCCAGGGAAGAAAGAAATGAGTATAGCCAATGGTTACAAATATGGCACCAGTCCCTGCCACACTGGAAAGGAATCCCTCAGCTTAAGAAGCTGTTTAGTTTATACACTATGAAGGGAGGGGAGACTGGGAGGTGGACCAGAACTAAACACAAGACAGTGTAATGTCACCAGAGACAGAAAAATTATTACAAAAGTGTGAATTTTACTTTCCCCATCTGTACAGAAGAAAACAGCTGCATCAATTTTTGAAAGCCTCATTTCTCATCCACCTCAACCCAAAGCCATTCTATTTTGTTCCCTTTCTCTCACCCTTATAATTTCATCCCGACCCTCCCACATTCTGAAAGTCTGCAGATTTTATAAACACAAAGAAATGTTAGGTTTCAATAATATGGATTGTTTATTATTTTTAGAAATGTGGTACAGGTGGAGAATAAATGGCTACTGGGACTGTTAACCTCAGAAGTTCCCTAATTCATTCCACTGGAACTACTGATAAAGGGCTTTAGTCTTGTAACATAAATATTGTATAAATATACCCTAAATGAGCACAATCATAATAATGCTACTATTAATCACCAAATATTTGGGAAGGAAGTGAAGATTATAAAGATGATGGGAACAATGACAGCAACAAGGCCGTTAAAGAAAGAGCAGAAACATGTATATGTCTTTTTTAGAAGAAGGCTGTATTCTGTTGAATTGGACTTAGAGTTCCAGGTTGTTGAAAATTTAACATCATAGTCATGGCTTCGAGGTTTGAAGGGGGGCGGTGAGGGATATTCAGAGAGGGAAAAAAAGAGAAGGAAGATGTTGGATGTAGCTAGGAGAGGTGGAAGGAGAAGGAGAAAGGAGCAATGGGAAAGTGAGGAGGTACATATAGCTTAGAAGAACAGAGAGATGGAAAAACTGAGAAAAAGGGAGGGCAACTAGGGAAGGAAGGAGAAGATGAATGCAATTAGGAGAGAATGGAAGGAAAGGATCTTTAGGTGGATTGTGGGGAAGGGGGAGAAAAAATGACAAGAAACAGAAATCAAAAATTACAAGAGAATGCCAGAGCAGATTTGAAGAACTGTATTTATACAACTCATTTTGATAATAACGGTGCAACCCATTATTGCATCTCCTACCAAGAAAAGTCATTGCACCATGGCTTCAGCTATTGACAGTAGGATGAGGAAGATGGGGACAGAGCTGGGACAGTTAATAGCAGTTAATAGCATAAGAGAAGCCGCAGAGCAGCAATTGTGCAGTATTATAGGCTGAGACAGCTGAGTATTTCTCAGTGCTGGCAGTTCCCTCCTCCTGGGTGCCAATGCCAGCCTCAAGTTTGAGAAATATTGAGAAGGGAAGGGAAGGGAAGGGAAGGGAAGGGAAGGGTGGTCAGACAGATCCCTTGGTGAATCTGCAGCAACACTCTGAAGCAGCCCACAGCAAAATGGACTAGCAACACTCAAGTTTTTTTAAAAAACCCTCCCCTGATTCCAGGTGGAAGGGACCAAGTCGTGAGACCTAGGAACTATTAACTGAGTCTCTCACCCTTACTGTCTCCCACAAGAAAAGGTATCTCCTCTTTAGTATCTTCAACCAAATTTTAGTCAAATACATCTGAGTCATAATCAATCAGGTTCATCACAGAAGGAAAATAGTCATTTCCAAATTATGGCAACCCTAAGGCAAATCATGGGGGTTTCTCAGCAAGATTTTTTTTTCCAAAGGGGGTTTGCCATTTTCTTCTTCTGAGGCTGAGAGGGTGTGACTTGCCCAAGGTCACCTAGTGGGTCTCCATGCCTGAGCAGGGATTTAAAACCTGGTCTCTCATGGTACTGCAGTGGCTCTCCCAATAGTATCTCCAAAAGCCAAAGGATGGGTACCCACATGCACAGCCATGCACACATACTCATAAATGAATCCCAAAAATCTGTAGTGAAAAAATAGTAGTGATTGTTTCAGAATGTTGTATAGTCTAATCTCTTCTACTTTGATGGGAGAAGTTTGTGTGTTTCTGAAGATGTCCTCAACTAAAAGGCATTGACCTTTTCAAAGATTCTGAACATTCTGAGTTTTTTTTTTCCTTCTCCACCAAAAGTCAGTTCCACAGGAACTGCTTTACTATTTCAGTGGCTGCAAGCAAAAAATGATCTTAGGAACCTTTGTTACAAAACACTACCTACATATGCCTTGGAATTATTCTAGAATAGCTCCCCAGTGTGGCTTTCTGATGTATTTTATAAAATTATTTAGAGGTGAAAGACAAATGGAATTGAAACCACGAGAGGGAGTACAAATTGGCTTTGTACAAGGCCGAAGTGTTTTGTCTGAATTAGTTGCCTGGTTATTAAATATGTGGCAAAACTGGTCATCTTATTGCTGCCACAAGCATTAAAATGGCATTCAAGGGATGTGCTGGGATATGAAAATAACCCTTGCTCTCTTTGGTCAATCTATTACCCTCTGAGAGGTGAATATGCAAAGAAAATACCATTTTAAACATAGTAGCACAAAGTGCAGGTACTTTTTAGTAGACACTGACATGAGCAGTTATTTCTCATGGCCTAAATCCAATTATATAACTGGACTTGTGCAGGGCCTGTTGTTGTAAGTGCTGCACATTTTCAGTATTAGCACAAGAATGATGTCCAATATAATTCTGTATCACACAGACAGCTGTGCAACTCATTGCACAATTGATTGAACAATCTCTTGTGCGATTCCCCTGCACAACTACATGTGCAAAACTGGAATCCAGCACAACTATACTAACAGGAGTTTCTACTCTGTCAACATTAGATTCAGGCCTTGGACTACAAGTACCATAATCTCTTACTGGCTGGGAGTTATGGTTCAGAGAAGTAACTTTTCTAATCTCTGGAACTGATAGAGCAATCCTGATCTAGTTATACATTTTCATTAAACTACCGTCTAGTAAGTGTTGGTAAAGAGTAGAGTGGGCAACTTCTGGCTCTCCAGATTTTGTTGGACAGTTAAGTCTTAGCAGCCCTAATGTAGTTTAGCCAATGATGAGGCACAATGGAGCAGGTAGTTAATGACACAAAGAAAGTCACAAGTTGTCTATCTCTTGTGTAGAGCTAAACAGACTGTTTGTCTTACCCACTAAAGCAATTTACTATCAAGGGCATTTAATATGAACTTCATTGCAGTACATTTTGTTCAGATGCAAGGATATGTTTGGGAATCACAAAGTCTAGAACTAAATAAATAAATTGGTGATGTCTTTTCGAGAAATGTGGTACACTAAAAATACTCCTGGTACTGTTAAAAGCTTGCATGCTAAAATTAATGAGTTCAGAGTTTAAGAATCATTTTAAACAAACGTACAAGTTCCAGAATGCCTACTAACAGGAACCTGGAAAGTACACTTGAGTAAACCATGAAAACACAAGTCCAGGGTATAAGGACTTTAGGAGAAATTGTTTTCCCTAGAAACTGTATGTGTCCTCAAACAAGGATGTGCACCACTTTAATTTGTACTAGAATAGGATCATTAACATATTGTTAAGCACTCAGACTCCGATATCCAATTATATATAAAATCATTATGGTAAACAAGTACTGTTACTTATTTGCTGCTACAAGGGATGTATATTCTTTCGCTCTAAATATATGGTCATTTGTTGTGGGGGGAGTGTTATGAGAATAATAGTTGGGCACAATCTATGGCCATTTCCACCCTACACTGTTATAGTTCTATTATTCCACTGTCAACATCCTGTGGAATTCTGGGGTTTGTAGTTTCCAAAGGCCAAAGAGCTGTCTGGCTGAGAATTCTAAGGACCTTTCCCTAAACTGCAAACCCAAGGATTCCACAGGATGTTGAAAGAGGAATAATAATAGCACTATAACAGGGTAGGGTGGAAATGGCCTATGAGTACCTTCTTCTTTGTGAAATATCACCTTATTCTGTAAGATTTATAGATCTGTATTTCAGTGGATGCTGTTGTATACTGCTTGCTAACAACCTCTGGTCACATGGGACACATGAGAAGCAGAATGACATTCTTAAGCTTCATGTCAACTTGACTCCGTTGCTAAATAAGTCCTTGGGGATTAAGAGAGTGAGTATTTAAGGATGGTTACTAGATCTCCTTGGGAACAGGCATCTGTTAAGAAATCAAAGTGGCTTCAAAATTATGTTTTTTTAAAAAAATCACAATCTTACTGAACATTTCAGTTCCTAGGACTAAATCCAGTTGTTAGTCCCAACCAGAGCAGACCAAGAGCCTTTCCGCACTACACTGTTCTAGGGCTGTTATTCTACTTTCAACATCCTATGGAATCCTGGGGTTTGCAGTTACGGGAGGGGCCAGCTGGACTTACATAAGTGTTAATTTAACACTCAGCAATTGGTTCTGTGGGTTTGTTCTAGCTGGGACTAGCAATTGAGACCTGCAGAGTCAAATTGTTTAATTCATATATTTCCTAAAAACTGTAGGTAATCAGCAAATAGGCCCATAAAACAAAATCCTGCTGTCACCTGAGTGGGGCCAAGTGCTGAGGCACCCCTGCTCTTTCCTTTCTGCAGAAACTGATATGGTAGGGAGTGGTTCAGCTTTCTGTCTGCTGAAGGATGATGCGAGCTAAACCTCTGGCCACTCAGCTTTGTTTCTCCCATAGACCAAGTGAGGACTCCATACCACTGCTCCCTTCACCCTCCTGGAGGCCGTGATTGGCTGGGGAGAAGATGGTGTCTGGACCAGATTCAGCCACTGTGTTCATGACTTACATGCTGGCATAAGAGCTAAAGCTGTTAACTGCAAGGCAGAGGAGATGATACCAATATGTATGGTGTCCCTCAGCCTTACAGTTCAACCCTGTGGTGCTTCTACCCTATCTCACAATTTACACTTCACAACAGAATCTCCTCCTGGGATTTTTCCAATACTTCCTTCAAAAAGAAAAAAAATGTCTCCTATCCCCCCCCCCCAAAAAAGACTAGGCAACTAACAACAATAAAATGCTGTTAAAAATCCAAAAAATTAAAAGCAGCAGGGTTCAAAATAGCAATCAAAAGGCAGGCAGTAAAAGAATGCTGTCACTCTGGGCCTTTCCACCTGTATTGTTATAGTGCTGTTATTCCACTTTCAACATCCTGTGGAGTTCTGGGGTTTGTAGTTTACTGGGGCCAAAGAGCTCTCTGGCTGAGAATTCTAAAGGCCCCTCCCTAGACTGCCCACCCCAGGATTCCACAGCAGGTCGAGAGTGGAATAATAGCACTATAACACTGTAGTGCAGAAAGGCCCTGTTTCCATTCACATTTGAAACGAGATTTGCGATGCGATCTGAAGAGTAAATAGGTGCAGTTTCCCAGGTAAACCTCAGTGTATGGTCCATATCAAGTTACCAATATTCTTTTATCCCAGCCATCACCTGTCACTGTCTTGCTGAGGAATAAATGGGCAACTCTTCAGCAACATGGAGATGCCTTGATAGATCACTTCCGAGTTTTTAATTTATTTATTTTTTAAGAATATACACTATTTTGTAGATATCAAGCTCACAGAGGCAGCAAAGAAAGCTAAACTTATAGAACAGTAATTTAGAAAATGAAAGGATGTTCAGGCTCATTCAAGTATTATTCAAGAAGGGTTGCATTGTCAAAATAAAATCCAGAGAAAATTCACCACTGAAACTGTGGAAGCATTTGGGTCAGTATTACTAGTTGTACCCAGCTTCCTACTAAGTACATCTCTTCTGTATTGTTCTTGTAGTGGTAAAATCTTTCAATTAATTGAGGTCTTGTGATACCAGAGGATGTTTCATGAACAATATCATTTATTAGCAGTGCAAGATTAGCAGTAGGAGAATAAGGGTGATTGCTAGATTGGCTCAGGCCCATCTGGCAAGAGGTCCCAGATTAGAATCACTATGGGATAGAGAGCCCTAAAACACTAAAAGCATGTTATTGCAAGTTCGGGAGGGGAGGCAGGAATAGTCAGGCAGCTACTTGTAATTTTTTTTTCTAGATTTATTTGTAGATTGCTCCATTTAGGCTTTACTTCCTGCTTCTTCTTTTTTTATAAAAAACATGGTTTCTGAAGGAAATGACCAGAACAAATAGTACCGTGAGATATAAAGTATTTCTTTTTAAAAAGGTAGATGAACCATCAAGAAACTTGAGAGAAAACTGGACAATTTTGTGGAGTTATGTTCAGACTCTGGACAGGAGAAATGTTTACTTGCTGTGACTAATAAGAAAATGTTTCCAATTGTGCAGCTGTTTCACAGTCTGGGCAGTACCAGTAATCAATTTCATAAAATGGGAAAATGGGATTATCACTTTTAGAATAAGTCACCTCCATACTGCGGTTTCTAAGAGTTTCATTAAAGAGAGAAATGTGGTCTCTTCAGAAAATGGATTGAATTCTTACTCCAGTTGCTGAACAGAAACTTGTTACTATGCGAAATGGTTTCATATCTTGAAATGGACAGCGTTGGGATGTAATGGTGAACGCTACTTAAAGCTTACAACTTGGAAGGAGAGAGGACTCATGTTAAAATATATATCTACAAATATTAAGAGCTACTGCTAGGAAATGACTAAAGGTGAAAGTAGCTGGGATCAGGTTCGTGATCTGATCTCTTGGGGAGGAGGGGGTCCCTTGCTCAGTATAGAAAAAAGTGGGGAAACATCTTTCCTTGAGCTACTGCCAATCAGAAAAAAGCAACAGTGAGCTAGACTGCCAAACAATGTGCCACCAGAGCCCTGGTGGCGCTATAGTTAAATGCCGGTATTGCACCCACAGCATTGTATCCTGCAAGGGCTCCAAGTTAACTCAGCCTTTCATCCTTCCATAGGTCAGTAAAATGAGCACCCAGTTTGTTGGAGGCAATTAGCTAAAGACATTGTAAACCGCTTAGAGAGGGCTTAGCAATGATAAGCGGTATAGAAATGTAACTGCTATTGCCATAAATAATATAACTCATTATAAGGTGGTTTCCTATAAAGCTGTACACTCCCCTCCAATTTTAGATAAAGGCCAAAAACACACCCTGAATGAAAAGGAACTCTTTCATGTATCTCCATTCTCCTCCTCTTCCTCCTCCTCCTCCTCTTCTTTAGTTTTAAAACTAACAAACATTCAAATTCACAGGCAGAATCAGAGTTAAAATCAAAGAAATACATGATCAAAGAAAAAGAAAACTAAAAACACAATATTATCATACTAAACTAAAACACTGAGCACTAAGACACTAAATGCTAACCTGCTCAAACACAAAAGGGCTGTGACCTCCCTACATACTCACAAGCCAAACTGTTATGAAAGAAAGGGGGGAGAAAAAAATTCTACTGTTACAGTTCCAACTAAGTAATCATCCTGGAATTACTGGTGACTATGGCCACAAATTATTGGATTGTTAGATTTCTTATTGCTCAAAAAGTCCTTAAATGGTGCCGAATCTCTCAGAAAATCTTCTCTTTCATGTATTTCCTAAGGAAAGTCATCCCTCCCCCAACAAGGAAAGCAGTCATGGGTCCACTCATCCTGGCAGCATAAGTGTGTGTGTGGGGGGGGGGGGGGTGTATGTGTGCAAGTATACATGCAAGAATGTGTGGTGTGTGTCATTCCCTCACTGTGAGATAAAACACCCTCATCGAAGCTTGGTCTTTGGCCTGCCATTGCCTTTACACTTTGGCCTGAGCTGTCTTCCTTGAACGGTATGCTATTTGTGCATGTTTTGTTTCACTGGCCAGAAGACAATCAGTGGCTTCAAGCACTCTTAGTGACAATGCTATTGAAGTTGTTGGGCAGGTGGCATGAGAAGCTCCTGTCTTAATTAGGATACTCCAGTGACACAGGGGTATAGTTGGGTGGGCAAAGTGAGAGCATTGCCCATACAAAGAATTCTGTCCCTTCCAATGAGATTTTTCCTCACCCCTTGCACTGCATTTCTGGTAGGGATGGGAAGAATCCAGAATTTTCCAGATCTGGATCTGGATCCAAATCCCTGGAAGGTTCTAGGAATCCACAAATCTCACGAATCTCAAATCTTTCGAATCCTTTTTTTTTAAAAGGGTTTTAAAAGCAAGGGAAAAAAGGATAATCTTGGGCAAGACACACTCTCTCAGCCTTAGCAAAAGCCTAGGCAAAGGCAAACCTCCCTCTGAAGAAATCTGGCCAGGACAATTGTCCTAGTTTTGCCTCGGGATCTCCCCAGATTGAAAATGACATGAAGGCCCTTTCTGCACAGGCAGGAAAATGTGGATTAGTCCCACATTTTCCTGCCTGTGTAAACAGGGCCACATACTACAGTACAGAGATAGTCCAGGTCAAAACTGGCTTTTCTTTGCATAGATCCCTATGGCATCCTGGGCTTTGTAGTTTGATGATGCACCAGCACACTTTGGCAGAGAAGGCTGTGAGACCTTGTAAAACTACAAATCTCAGAATTGTGTCTGAAAGAGCTTTGCAAGGGAGCTATGCAAAGGAATCTTCCAGCTGTCTCTAAATCTCAAGAAGACTGTACCTTCCAGTCAAGTGCTGAACTTAAGTATTAAATGTTCAATTTAAATATCTTAGAATACAACCCCAGCTGTAATTTCTGAAATTGTTAGCAAAGGCCATTGTTACTCCAAGGGAAAAACTCATCTGCTTGCCATCTCCCCTTGTGTGTCTTTTCTCCCAAGTTTTCTCATAGCCTGGTCTCCCAGGTTTTCAGGCGTCCTGGTCTCCAACAAACTATTTGGGTGGTGATTCGAAAGATTCAGTTTGCCTATTTTGGTGGAGGGATTTGGATTTGCAAATCTTGAATCCTTCCCAAGGATTCGGTTGGGCCATCTCTAATTTCTAGCATTGCAGTGAAACACTGAATACTGTTCATATCCAGAACTCTTCAATTTGCTGATTTCATCTGTCTGTCTGTCTGTCTGTCTGTCTGTCTGTCTGTCTATCTATCTATCTATCTATCTATCTATCTATCTATCTATCTATCTATCTATCTGTTTGTTTGTTTAATTACTTATTTATTGAATTTCTATGCTGTGCTTTCTCCCTATCTCACATTCCCTTAATAACTCTGTGGATGCTTAAACTATTATGGCCATCTCCACACGATAACGCTCTTCTGCATTTTCGCACTACAATTCAAGTCCGGAAAGAAGCGTGTCAGCAATGCTCCCCTCCACACCTGCTCGCTCCCTGCAGAAGGAAGCATGATGGCTCCACCTCTTCCTTCTGCAGTGCAGCTGGGCACTTCTGCGGCTTCTGCACAATGGTAAGTATGAGAGCGCTGCGCAATTGGAGGTGCAAAATGGATTTTTTCCATTTTGCAAATACCGCGTGAGTACAATGCTTCATGACAGGATGGCAACGGGACAGTGACGACGTCATGCGGAACTGCAATCTGCCAACCGTTGCCATCCCATCCCAGAAGCAGCACAGCGACATTGTGTGGAAAGGGCCTATTTTTCTAAATGCTCAACTGAAGTTTTAAGTTACTGCCATGCTAGTTATTTGGGGACTGAAGGAAAATTGCATGGGGAAAGAGCAGAAGTCTTAAGGGGGGGGGATTTGCTTATCCCCTCCTGCCCCTTAGCTACAGGCCCCTTCTGGTTATCAAGCCCCAGTGGTAATGCAGGCTAAAAGACACTGGGAGTTTAGGTCCAAAAAGTAACATGTCCAAGTTCTGATGAAAGCATATATAAATTAAGACTTGAGGAAAACACCACTTATTTAAATGAGCAGTAATACGGAAGAAAGTGCTTGTTACACATTCCAGGGACTAGTCAGGAAGAGAAACTACAGTTGCGCACAGCAGCAACAAGAATTCAAATTGTCTGAAGAATTACCAATGGGATTTTATTTTTAAATGTACACACAGTGCAAGTAAGTATGCAGGAATTAGCATCTTGTGTAGTGCTTAATCTTCACATTTTAAACCATCCAGTGTGAACTCTCCCACTGGGCCTGTCAGCTAACTCCTTCTTCCCCTGTGAAGGGGTTGTGCATGACAAGAATCATTACAGAGGCCAAAGAAGCTGTGAACAGGTGTTGTTGGGGAAGTTGCTGTCACTAATTTCTTAGTCACATTTTAGTGACTGCTTGCATTTGGTAGGTCTAGTGGTATCAGTACTGCCAATAAACTAATTGATTTGATGGAGCCAAATGATTTCAGATTAAAATTATTAACATGTTTAAAAGGAGAAAAAGAGGAATGGAGGAGTGGGGAACACAGTAGTAGGAAAGGAAGAAAGCCTGGCTTTCCACAAGCATGTTACATGTATTTTTCCAGGGGACAAAAAAAGTTCTATACCAAGGTATCTCCTCAAATACTGCTCATAAAGTTATATGAGAAAATATTTGTGTACATAGCACCTCAGTTTTAAATTTTATAGAGCATACTTGGAGAGGTGCAATGGTTTGAGCATTTGACTACAACCTGCAGACCAGGGTTCAATTGCAATCTTGGCTGTGGAAACCCGCTGCATGTTCTTGGGTTGTCACACTCTCTCAGCCACAGAAAACCCTGTGAAAGGTTTGCCTTAGGGTCACCTAAGTTGGAAATGACTGGAATGTACACAACAACAACAGCAACAACATATTTCTAATCCCTATTGTTTGAAATGTCTAGCAGGATACCGTATTTCTGCAAAATGGAAAGTCCTTATTGTAAAAAGACCTGGAAGAAAAATCTTCAGGGTGAAGTGTATATAAATGTACCACTCGTTGACTATTTTGCACTTTTAGACATTTTTTGAGGGAAATTTTGGTTACCAAAGCTGGACTGTACTCTGAATTCTTTTTTTAAAAACTGAAACTTCAGAAAGCTATTTATCTTTTGGCAGGTTATGTCCCCTTGAGGAACACTGAGGTGCTGGGGAATTCTAGAAGGGGTAATTTGCATTCCTCAGGGCTGATCGCCTAGAGACACTGATATTTCTTTGAGACAGAATTAGAAAACCTTGAGTGAGAGGGCAATGAGGCACAACTGCAAAGTCAGCCATCCGCTATATGCAGCATAGCAGTTGGTGTCCTTCCTCTTGGCAATGGATGCAGCCATCACCACCCCCACCCACCCCCACACCTCACATAAATGGCAAGGGGGTTGAACCGTCCCCTACTGAGAGAGGAAAGGGTATATTTTATATATATACTTACTTTCACTGCATCCTACATTCTGATTTAAACAGCCATTGCTCTAAATCCTTGCACATTGGGTCCCCTTCTTCTGCTTTTTGAGGCTAGAATGATTTTACCTAGAGCTACTTTTATTTATATCTATTCATAACTGTATATGTCGTGACACCTCTCAATGCGTGGCCAGAGTTGAATGAAGTAGTTGTGCTGACAAAACTACTTCAATCAATTCCGCTAGGAGAACGGGTGACTTCTCCCTTCCTCAAACCGGTCCCCAACATGTTTTCCCCCAGAACCTGTTCAGGAAACCATCTGGAGTGGATTTTCTGGTAGATGGAGGAAAGAGAAGGAGAAGTTTAATCGCCAAAGCATTCAGCAAGGGTGTAACAAGGGGAAGGGGCAAAATGAGGGCATTCTCCCCAAAATAGAAATTCTGACTGCCACAAAATGAAATTTTCCTTCAACCCACAAATTTCTAGAATTGCAGACAGTATTGTTACCTTGCTTGCTGGGGGCCCCTTAGGGGTATTCCCAATGCCTGTCAAAATTATCACTTGTGGGGAAAATTAGCTATGAACACCGCTTTAGCAATGCAAAGAGGGCAGGGTAATTAAGGATCTTTTGCCCAATGTTTACGGAGTTGGATCACAGAGAACCAGGCTAACTGTTCAAATTTAAGTATTTTATTGGCATAGATGTTAAAATCCATACAATCACTCAGCTGCACTCACTCCAACAAGCATACAAGACTATAGAAATTTAGGAAGAGGTGAAAATTAAGAGAGAGAGAGAGAGAGAAGGGTTTGGGGGTAATACTGTACCAATCCAGAAGTCTTCAGCTGGGAGAAAAGGAGCAAAAAGCTGATCTCAGCCGCGCCTTTTGAGGCTGAGGGGAGCTTACCAGTTTGCAGGTCTGGGAGAACTCCGAAAAAAAAGAGAAAAAGGGGGCTAGTTATAGTGGTAAACAGAGCTGAAGCATGACCTGGGGAACAGATGGCTGTAGTTTTATGAAGATGGATTTCAGCTTTGTAGTTCAAAGAAAATACAGCCAAATGTCCTTGTAGTTTCCTGCAAGATGAGTTTCTCATCCGAGGATGCATACCTCAAGGTGTCACACTCCAGGCTGTTTGCATTATTTATTTGTTCCCAGAGACTTATTGTTTCCTGTTAGCTGCTAAGAATCCATCCAAATGGCCTGTGAGCCATTTGCAAGATTCACCTAGGATGCATGACAGAAAACAGGCTACTCAGTTCATCTATCTCCATAGCTCCACTGCCTACGTGTCCTTCCAGTAGATCTCTATGGCTCACTATCTTTGATATAAAATAATTAGGACCCTCAGGACATCGTTTTTGTTGGGAGTGGCAACCTTTGCATGCCTAATTGAATAGCTAGTTTGTTTGCATGTCTATTGTAAGTATAGAGAGATAGCCTAGAGAGAAAACTTCCTGTTTGTTGGTTAACACCTCTTCCTCCAGCACGTAGACATTCCTTGTTCTTTTGAAAAAAAGGTTCTCCGGCCATTTTGTCTCTCCCCTTTTGTCTTCGCCATTTTTGTCCTAAAAACACGCTCTGAGATCTCCTAACAGGGATCATTTTGCAGCAAGCATACGAGTGCTTTATTTTCTTCCTACCTACTTGAAGAATTGAGCCTGTGTAGACTATGCACAAGCTTTTGTGAGTAAACTCTTTTATATTTTTAACCAAACTGTTTTTGTGCTTATTTTGAGCTAGATTAAGTGTGTTTGGGGTGTAGTTAAAGAAGTGGGACTGGTGATCTGTTCAACTTCCGTTTTGTGCAATTACTAAAATACTCTGCTGATTGAGAGTCTCATTACCAAGGTCTCTCAATATTCAAATATTTTTTTTAATTTCCCCAACAGTTTTTAGGTGGGTTAGGTGGGTAACAATATTCACCCTTAAAACCAAGCTATTTGCTCTGTTCATATTCTGTTGATAGCTCTACCAACCCCTTTTCTTTAGGTGCTGAACATGCATTACGGAATGTTCAGCTGAAGTTTTAAGTTACTGCCACCATGCTAGAAATATGGGGGCTGAAGGGAAATTTCATGGGCAGGGGCAAAATCCTTATTTGGAGGGCAATGCCCTCACCCCACACACCTCCAGTAGCTACACCCCAGAGTTCAGGTGTTACTGTGTTGGATTTAGATTTGTATGTGGCGTAAACGGTAAAGTGTTTTTTCCATAGCCATTCTTCTTTCTGTATCTCAGTTCTGTGGGGCAGTGAAGCTAATCTTTTCTTCCCCTCCAGTGGCCTGTGATGAGGATGCCAACATGTGACAGAATTGTAAAGCAACCAGATAAGCTATTGCATGGAAAACATAATACACAAAACAGTTATGAAAATCCAAACAAAGCTCTGAGAAGAATTTGGGCAGTCTGATGTGTGGAAATCAACAGATTAAGGTTTTCACAGTTGGAAGATGAACTTTCACTTAACTATAAATGTCTGCAAAAGAAGCTGCTCTTAAAGGTACAGGAGCACAGGCTGGGGAAAAATGTTGGTAACCCTAGCTCTAAGAATTTTGATTCATTTGATTCCCAGCCATCACCATCCTAAATCAGCTCTGTATGATTTTACTCCCTTTATAACTTCACTGTTGTTCAGATGGTGTGATCAAATGGAAACATTATCTCTCTGCAATTGTTCCTCCTCTCAGTTGGCAACAGATGAATAGGAGGAGGGTAATAGGAATGATATAGTTTTTTTAGTGGGCTTTTGTCAAATGACTGGCTGTAAGAAATTTTTAAGATGTTGATACACTGCCTCAGCCTCAGCAGAAGGCAAGCCTCCTCTGAACAAATCTTGCCAATAAAACCCATGATAGGATTGTTTGCCTTAGGGTCACCATGACTCAGAATGACTTGAAGGCAATGATAACTATACTACTTCTTTATCTACTTTAAAATTGCTTTTCGCTTAATATTATCACTTATTTAAGTCAAATTTTGATATTACAACTGTTTGTGTTTTCCTTTATGTATCTATTTTTTAGTCTTGTTCCGAGCCATCTTGAGCCACAGCTGTAGAAGAAAGATAGGATATAAATAAATTTAATAGCTAACTATTTCTGTTCAAGAAGTCCTAAAGAGATGCTTTCATGGCCCAAAACATCTGTTATCTCCCTTTATTGTTGTTCTCTGACACGCTCTGAGGATACCCACCGTTGCATGTAGTGGTAACTATTTGTGATTTAACTCCACATTAAAATTATGTGGAAATTACATAACCCCTATAATTATCAGAGGATTTTCAACAATAGCTTCAACAATGGTATGATAAAATGCTAGGTGTAAAAACACTCTGATAGCCAAGGTGGGCAAATGAGAAAGAGGAAAGGGCTTCTAAGCATTTTATAGTGGTGTGGAAGATATGATTTCAGCAGGTGTAGCTTGTCAAACATGGTGTAGCGAAGACAGATGTAAAATTTATAGCAAGTTTGAATTTGAGAGAAACTTTTTATAAAATGTTATATAGATGGTACATGACGCTTGTAAAGCTGAAAAAAATAACAAGAAATGGGAATGGAAAATGTTGGAAATGTGATGAGAAAGAGGGATCTTTTTTCCATATGTGGTGGACCTGTAAAATAGCAAAAAAGTTTTGGAAAGAAATACATGATGAAATTCAAAGATTGTACAGTTTTAACTTTGAAATGAAGCCAGAATTCTATTTGTTGAATATGTTAGGGCAACAAAGAGAAATAAGATCTCATCAAAAGACATTGTTATATATAATAACTGCAGCAAGACTGACTTATGCTCAACATTGGAAAGAAAGAAAATATATTGATATAAGAGAATGGAAATTCAAAGTTCTGGATATGGTGACGACAGAGAAAACTTTTTCACTCAAAAATTACCCAATCCAAGGCTTTGAAAGAGAATGACAAGAGGTATTGAGTTGGATAAAAGAATAAGATAGGGCAAAAGAAAGAAAAATTGTGAGAAAGGTGAAAGACAAAATGAGGTGGTAAAAGATAAAATGTAAATAGTTAAATATAAGTTAAAAGTAATATTTTATGATTGTTGTAAAACAGATAATGTATGGAATGGAATGTTTATATGGAATAGAATGCTAAACTCAGATTCAACTGGGAAAACTGATGTCTGGAAGTAGGGAGGGTTTTTTTTATTCTTTTTCATTTAAAATTTTAATAAAAATTACTTATAAAAAACAACAATGTGGTGTAGTGGTTTGAGCATTGGACCAGGAGTCTTGGAGACCAGAGTTCAAATCCCCTGAGCCATGGAAAACCACTGCATGACTCTGGGCAAGGCCATCTCCGCACTAGACTGTTATAGTGCTATTATTTCACTTTCAACATCCTATGGAATTCAGGGGTTTGCAGTTCAGGGGTTTGCACTTTGCAGTTAAACTGCAAACCTTAGAATTCCATAGGATGTGGAAAGTGGAATAATAGCACTATAACAATCTAGTGCAGAAATGGCCCAAGTGACTCTCTCAAGAGGAAAACAGTTTCAAACTTCTGAAGAAATCTTGCCAAGAAAACCCAGTGAGAAGATCAGTATAAGTCTCAGACAGATAATGGCTGCTGGAGCCACACAATTTATGTTTAAAAGAGGGGTGGGCAGACACCTAGGAGCTGCAATGTCATCTACTAGGATCCTGAAGTATAAGAGCTGCAAGCCAAGTATAAAACAACAGCTGGAAGTGTTGGCAAAGCCTGGTGCAAACTAGCCGCCCAGGAAACGGACCAAGTTACCATTTGTATGCCATGAGCCATACACTGGGATGACTTGGTTAAGCAAGAATAATCAATAATCAAGTTCCTACCATTTAGATATTCTAATGCAGAACAGTAAAGCAGACTAGCAAAGCTGTGCAAGGACTTGTTGAAAGACATCAAGGTAGTACTCATATCGTACAGGGAAGGAAGGTTGAGGGATAAGTGATGAGCACAAGGCCAGTTCTGGCAGAGATTCTGCATTGTTTTCTGTTTACAGGTGAAAGGAAGAGCAAGTTATGTCAATACCAGCCTTTAAAACTTTAGAGTCCTATTTTGTTGTTGTTGTTGTTGTGTGGCTTCAAGTCATTTCTGACAGCAGTCCTAAGCTGAACCTTTCATGGGGTTTTCTTGGCAGAATTTATTGAGGGGGTGGAGGTGGCATTACCTTTCTCTAAGGCTGAGAGAATGTGGCTTGCCCAAGGTCACCCAGTGGTTTCCACGGCCAAGTGGAGTTTCACACCCTGGTCTTCCAGTGTCCTTGTCCAACACTCAAACCACATACTGGCTCTCAGAGTCTCCTTTTACAGATGTGGAATATTGAACCTCTGGGGAACACAGCTGACTTGTGGATCAGAAAAGTATGGGCACAAGATTACAGTGTCGTCATTGTTGGTTATTAAACAACTGTATGGATTGTGTGGGTTTTTTTTTTTTTTTTTAAAAAACAACCTTTGCTGGTCTGCAAATCACTCAGAAATCTACCAGCAGACTCCAATCTACCCTCTGCTTAATCCTGTTGTAAAGCTATTCATCAACTTGAAAATCTCCCTGTCTTAAATGAGAGGCATACCAAGTTCAGACTCATGTCTAGGTAATATGAAAAAAGTATGTTAACTAGGGGCAAGTGCCCTGTTGGCTGGCTGATGGGGCACTGCCCAGCTAATAGTGGAACATGCTCGTCGAGGAGACCAGGACAAGCCTCAGAGGAGGCGAGTTCTGGTTGCTGGGGACACTTTGCTCAGAGGAACCGAAATGGCAATTTGCAAACTGGACAAGCTCAATCGAGAGGTCTGCTGTCTGCCTGGGGCCAGGATCGCCCACGTAACAGAGAGGCTAGCCAGGCTGGTCAAACCCACTGACCATAAGCCCCTCATTTTAGTTCATGTCAGAACCAATGACACTGCAAAGAGCAGCTTTTACCACATCACAAAGGACTATGAGCTTATGGGGACGAAGCTTAAAAGACCTTGGTGCGCAGGTGGTCATTTCGTCTCTCCTCCCTGTTCAAGGATATGGTGCACATAGGGAAAGGACAATAGCAGAGGTCAACAACTGGCTCCGCACGTGGTGCTGCCGGAAACGGTTTGGGTTTTTGGAACATGGCCTGAATTTCCATGAACATAGGCTTCTGGCGAGGGATGGGCTGTACCTCACAAAACTTGGCAGGAATGTTTTTGCAAACAGTCTCGCAAGGAGGATTAAGAGGTCTTTAAACTAAGTTCCGCTGGGGAGGGAGACAATATTATTCAGGGCAGGGACTTGGCGAGCGCAGGGGGAAAAGGCCCAAATGATACTGGACAAGTAGTACAAGAGGCCAATGGCAGGAGGAGTAGAAACAATAGTACAGGACTTGTAGGAAGGGCCCGGGGACTTAAGTGTCTATACACTAATGCACGGAGTATGGGAAACAAGCAGGATGAACTTGAACCCCTAGTACAACAAAATAAATACGATTTGATAGGCATCACTGAAACCTGGTGGGATAAGTCTCATGATTGGAATATAGGAATAGAGGGGTATAGCCTATTTTATAAAAATAGACCAAACAAGAAAGGAGGAGGAGTAGCCTTGTATGTCAAGGATGTTTTCACCTGTGAAGAGATCCTTGACTTAAACCCAGTAAGCCAAATCGAGAGCATTTGGGTAAGAATTAAGGGAGCGAGAAACAATAGGGATATTCTGGTGGGGGTTTACTACAGACCTCCAGCCCAGGCTGAGGAGTTTGATGACGCCTTCCTCAACCAAATGACTGCACATTCAAGTAGGAGAGATACAGTAATAATGGGAGATTTCAATTACTCAGATATATGCTGGCAGTCAAACTCTGCCAAGACAGCAAGGTCCAGCAAGTCTCTTGCTTGTCTTGCAGACAACTTCATGGTCCAGAAGGTGGAAGAGGCCACAAGGGGATCAAATATTCTAGATCTGATCTTGACCAACAGGGATGACCTTGTTAATGAGGTAGAAGTGGTTGGATCTTTAGGGGGGAGTGACCATGCCCTATTGGAATTTGGCATTCAGTGGGAAGGAGAAGATAAGGGTAGCCAGACACTCATCTTAGATTTTAAAAAAGCGGACTTCTGTAAACTTAGGGAGCTGCTGGCTGGAATTCCGTGGTCAAGAACAGTGAAAGGGAGAGGAGTTCAGGAGGCATGGGAGTTCCTTAAAAAGGAGATATTGAAGGCACAGTCTAAAACTGTGCCAATAAGGAGGAAAAATGGAAGGCATCTGAAGAAACCAGAATGCTTGACTAAAGAACTCTCAGCTGAGCTAAGTGTTAAGAGAAACATGTATAGGAAGTGGAAGAAGGGGGAAACCACCAAAGAAGAATTTAAGTACCGTATTTTCCGGCGTATAAGACGACTGGGCGTATAAGACGACCCCCAACTTTTCCAGTTAAAATATAGAGTTTGGGATATACTCGCCGTATAAGACTACCCCTCTTCCAACGCCCTCCTCGGCTCTCGCCCGCTTTCCCCTCGTTGGCCTCCTCCGCTGGGGCTGGGAAGGAAACAAAATGTTTGCCGGAGCCGCCGCAGCTGCTTCCACCAAGGGAAGCAGAGGAGAAGAGGGAAGAGGGCAGCACCCCGCGCCCGGCTCTTTGGGGCTGGGGGGCGGGTGCCCAGACGGGAGGAGGGCGGGGGAGGCCGGCGCCGGCCCTTGCCCTCCACCTGACCCACCGGCCTGGAGGGAAGCCCTCCTTTCCCCCTCTCTGCCAACTTGGCCGGACTCTTCACCACCTCCGTCCTCGCCCAAAACACCGCCACTCCCCCCGCCTCAGCGCTCCCTGGCCTGGGAGCTGTAGGCGGGGGTGGGGGTGGAAGCGGGGAGGCAGCGCGACCGGCGCTCGCGCGAGGGGAAGAGCGGCAAGCGCAAGGAGCCTCGCCCAAAACGCCGCCGCTCCCCCCGCCTCAGCACTCCCTGGCCTGGGAGCTGTAGGCGGGGGTGGGGGGTGGAAGCGGGGAGGCAGTGCGACCGGCGCTCGCGCGAGGGGAAGAGCGGCGAGCGCAAGGAGCCTCGCCCAAAACGCCGCCGCTCCCCCCGCCTCAGCACTCCCTGGCCTGGGAGCTGTAGGCGGGGGTGGGGGGTGGAAGCGGGGAGGCAGCGCGACCGGCGCTCGCGCGAGGGGAAGAGCGGCGAGCGCAAGGAGCCTCGCCCAAAACGCCGCCGCTCCCCCGCCTCAGCACTCCCTGGCCTGGGAGCTGTAGGCGGGGGTGGGGGGTGGAAGCGGGGAGGCAGTGCGACCGGCGCTCACGCGCGGGGAAGAGCGGAGAGCGCAAGGAGCCTCGCCCAAAACGCCGCTGCTCCCCCCGCCTCAGCACTCCCTGGCCTGGGAGCTGTAGGCGGGGGTGGGGGGTGGAAGCGGGGGGCAGCGCGACCGGCGCTCGCGCGAGGGGAAGAACGGCGAGCGCAACAAGCCTCTCCCCCCGCATCTTCAGGTAAGTGCACAGCACCACCCTGGGTGGTTTCATACGGTGGCTGCATACGGTGGGGATGCGGCCGCGGCCATTTTTGAGCTGCCCCCACTGTATGCGGCGACTGCAAAGATGACACCCGGCGTATAAGACGACCCCCAACTTTTGAGAAGTTTTTCTTGGGTTAAAAAGTCGTCTTATACGCCGGAAAATACGGTAAGTGGCCTGGAGATGTAGGGAGGAGGTCAGAAAGGCTAAAGCACAGAACGAAGTTAGGCTGGCCAGAGACATTAAAAACAATAAAAAGGGCTTTTTTAAATACGTCCGCAGCAAAAGGAAAAAGAAGGAGATGATAGGGTCGCTGTGCAGAGAAGATGGCAAATTACTCACAGGGGAAAGAGAAAAGGCAGAACTACTTAACACCTTCTTTGCCTCAGTTTTTTCCCAGAAGGATACAAGCACTCAACCTGGCGGTTGGGGAGCAGGTGAGGAAGCAGGGGAAACGAGGCACATAATAGGTAGAGAGGTGGTACAGGAATACCTGGCCACGCTGGATGAATTCAAGTCTCCAGGGCCAGATGAATTGCATCCTAGGATATTAAAAGAGCTGGCAGAGGTCATTTCGGAACCACTTGCTATAATCTTTGAGAAATCTTGGAGGACAGGGGAAGTTCCAGCAGACTGGAAGAGAGCAAATGTTGTCCCCATCTTCAAGAAGGGAAAAAAAGAGGACCCAAATAATTATTGCCCAGTCAGCCTGACATCAGTACCCAGAAAGATCCTGGAGCAGATCATTAAGCAGTCAGTTTCTAATCACTTAGAAAGCAAGGCGGTAATCATGGGAAGTCAACATGGATTTCTCAAAAATAAGTCATGCCAGACTTATCTCTTATCTTATCTTATCTCTTTTTATGATAGAGTTACTAGCTTGATAGATGAAGGGAATGCTGTGGATGTAGCATACCTCGATTTCAGTAAGGCCTTTGACAAAGTTCCCCATGACATTCTTGCAAAGAAACTAGTAAAATGCGGGCTGGACAAGCCAATGCAATTCTCGGCTGCATCAACAGGAGTATAGTGTATAGATCGGGGGAGGTACTGGTATCACTCTACTCTGCTTTGGTTAGACCTCATCTTGAATACTGTGTCCAGTTCTGGGCACCCCAAGTCAAGAAGGACATGGTTAAGCTGGAGCAAGTCCAGAGGAGGGTGACCAAAATGGTGAGAGGCCTGGAAGACATGCCCTATGAGGATAGACTTAGAGAGTTGGGTATGTTTAGTCTGCAGAAGAGAAGGTTAAGAGGGGACATGATAGCTATGTTTAAATATTTGAAGGGATGCCATGTAGAGGAAGGAGAGGGCTTGTTTTCTGCTTCTCCAGAGACCAGGACAAGGAGCAATGGATTCAAGCTGCAGGAAAGGAGATTCCATCTGAACCTCAAGTGGAACTTCCTGACAGTCAGGGCTGTCCGGCAGTGGAATATGCTGCCTCGGAGTGTAGTGGAGTCTCCTTCCTTGGAGGTTTTTAAGCAGAGGCTGGATGGCCATCTGTTGGCAATGCTTTGAGGGTGTTCCTGCATAGTGTCAACGCCCAGGCCTGGCATGCAGCCAAGGGAGCCGGCTACAGGTCTCTTGCAGATGAGGCAGATAATAAATTAAAGGGCTTTACTTCAGCAGAACAGAACAGGAAAAATAGCAGTAAATACCGGCAGCAGGGAGACTCCCTGGCTGTTACGTCACAGCCAAGTGAGCACACAGTCAAAGTCTGTCCGAACAAAAAAGTTACTAGAGCTGGTCTGGGATCAAGAGGTGGCGACGTTCCGGCAGGTCGGGCAGCGTTTCAGGAGGCCAAGCTGAGATCCACAACAAGCACTTCGCCCAGAATGGTCAGTTGTGAGCCGACAAAAGACCCAAGGCTGAGTGATTGCTTTTATAGGCAGATCACTCCTCCAGGTGTTATCGCAGCTGGGCCCTGATTGCCTGGCGTTTTCTATTTAAACGTTCTGACCTCCTGAGAGCACTCTTTTGCTCCCGATGCTGCTGGTAAGTAGGCACCTGCTCTTGAAACTCACTATCCAACTCCTCTGGCTGGGCTGGGTCTGGGGCAGCCCCTGGCTCTGCTGCTGGGACTACTGGGGCCAAGGGCTCTGTGCCTGGGGCAGCCTCGGGAGTGGGCTGTGTTGGTGCAGCAGGCTCCAGGGACTCTGGCTCAGACTCAGAGCTTGTGTCCTGGAGTTCCAGGGTCCTGACACATAGCAGGGGGTGGGACTGGATGGCCCGTGTGGTCTCTTCCAACTCTACATTTCTATGATTCTATGATTCTATAAATTTCAATCCCTCCTGCTTCCAGATTAGCCAAAAAATAATTAGTGTACAGGTGTATTGGAGCCTTCTTTAAGTCACCATATTTCATATCTGCACATAATGTTCTGACAGGAGTTTGGAGAAGGGAGCAGGGTGGTGGGAAGGAGTTAGTCCCTCTTTGTGCCCCACATGGCCAGGAGAGGGAGATGGGGATCTTGAGGAAAACACTCTGTGTGTGTGTGCATGTGCACAGAGGAGGTGTTTCCACAGAGCTGTGTGGCTGGGGAGAGTTGTCCAGAGAGTCATGCAAGAGTAGGTGGTGTGCTGGGTGTAGGCAGTGGGTTGTAGTGCACATACAAGGGTTGGCAGCTAGTTCTTTGCATGTGAGGGAGGACTTGGCCCTGTGTCTGTGTATCTTCTATGAAAATGTATGTTTCTCAGCCATTACCACTGCTTTCCATTTACACCTCCAGCTTGTCATGTCACCACATTGCTGGGATGACAGAGAAACAGAGACAGCAAGTCTGACATTGATAATCATATTCACTTATTTGCTGTGCCAAATGTAGGAACTCTATGGCAGTAACACATAGCAACAGCCAAACATCTGCCGCTGATCACTTCAGTCCACCACAAATTGACACTGTCAGTGAAAAACAGGCACCCTCATCTTTTCCCAGTTAAAAGTGGAAAGAAAGCCAGCTTCCCAAATACGGATCGAGACTTCTGTTTCAGGCCATCACACATGACAGCATCTAAATTTGCAGCTGTTTGTCTTATTGAACTTTGCATACTGAAGAATTTAGTGTGAAATCCTTGAGGGTGTTACATTTATTTCTGAGATTTTAAGAATTACAGAGCACCTCTAAACCAAGGCTTCTCCAGCACCCATATTTTTGCTGAGGGCCAGGTCACTTTGTAGTCATCAGGGACAGAGTGAAGTTTGGAATAGCCACTTTTTTGGACCACACCTCCCAGAATCTCCCACCTAGCACCCCTATATTAAACATTATCCCAGAGGAGGGAGCCTTTAGTCTACAGGTGTCATCTGGCCCATGAAGAATCAGAATCTGGCCCAGAAAGCATCCCAAGTACTACCTCTGTCAAGCCCTATATGCTGTTGGCTATGTGGGAGGCAGAGGGGATTGTGAGAAGGACTCTTTTCTATTTGTCATCTTTTGTCATTATTTCTTGTTATGTGCCCTCAAGTCATGTCTGATGTCTGTCTTAGTATTTTCTTGGCAAGATGTATTTAGTGATTTGCCATTGCCTTCTTCTGAAACTGAGGCAGTGTGACTTCCTCAAGGCCATCTACAAGAATTCAGTGCTGAGCGGGGATTCAGTCACTGGTCTCCAAGTCTCCTAGTCTAAGGGCCTTTCCGCACTACACTGTTATAGTGCTTTATTCCACTTTCAATATCATGTGGAATTCTGGGGTTTGTGGTTTACTGAGGCCAAACAGCCCTCTGGCTGAGAATTCTAAATGCCCCTCTCTACACTGCAAACCCCACAATTCCATAGGATGTTGAAAGTGGAATAATAGCACTATAACAGTCTAGTGTGGAAAGGCCTTACACATAAACCACTCCACTGCACAGATTCCTGGTATTTTGCAAATAATGACAATATCGTGGTGCCTCATCATTTTCTAGAAATGACTTCAGTTGTGTAGCTGCACGTAAATGTTCAAATAGCTCAGCAATCCAGGGGGAAAGGCTGTCAGGAAGGTCCTGACCCATAGCATCAGCATATGCTCTTCAAGGTAGCAGGCAATTCTGTGATCAGATAACAAACAAACACATACACACACACACACACACACACACACACACACACACAGGATGCTGTTGCTTATAGGTCAGGGCACTGAAATGTTACTTCAGCCGCACAAAACAGGCAGCACACCTACAAAGGTGACTTCAGAGGTAGCATTCAAAGCATCTCTTAGCTAGGAAAGAAAAGCTGGTGTGAGGAGGCCTACTTCTTTCTCTCTCAGACTGGTATGGCAGCTCCCCAGCCTGATAAGGCACCCTGTTTTTTCACACAGCTCCGCCTTCCCCCTTATAACACCACGTTTGTGTAAAGGGTGAGGCCTTCAATGGTTATTTAAAATCCCTTTATAGTTCTATGGTAGCATGTGTTTTCTGTGTTACTTGCAACACTATATACCACTGTGTTACTTGCAACACTGTATACCACTGAGTGTATACCACTCAGCTGAGTCAATATTTATAAAAATAAACGATAATATTTATTAAGATAACATACAGAACATTGTATTAGAATTCATGTGCAGGTCAACATTAATATAATTCTTCAGAGTACTTTTAGTCAGTTTCCTTATACCTTTAAACTCTCATATAAGCACAAGTATCATGAACAACCCCTTGGCTACAGTCTCACCGAGGGCTCAACCCCCAATCTAGGTCACACTTTCTGACCAGATTCTACAATGGTTTAATTACTCTTCTGCTTCTCTCTAGGCTTTGTCTGAAAATTAAGCCCTTCCCACACAGACAACCTCCCTGGCTGACTGATGGACTTTATTCCAGAGCTCTTTCTCACTGAAGCACTGCCAAATGACAATCAGGGTTTGCCTTTCTATATCTTTTCCTCTCCATCACCAGCCCCTCCCACACAATACAGGGCTGCGTTTCTGTCCTGAGGAGATATTCTGGTTGCCTGGCAGAACTCAGTCATAGGGGGTTTCACTGATTTCCTGGTAGCACTTGAGATTGGTCCTGAGTGAGAGGTGGATGGTTACGCCCTTGCCTTTCTATTAAGGCTATCAGAAGAACTTTCCCGTCTAAGCAGTGTTGTTTATCGGCAAATCAGTTAATGGTTGTGACCAGGTGCTAACGCTTAACTCCCTAATTCAAAAAATATCATGTAGGCCTCTGCATGTTCCACTTCTGCTGCAGTACTGAGAAGGTAAGGCTACTCTTTTTCCTGACCATTGGCAACCCCAATGTCCTGAGGCTGAACTGGATGCAGAACTGCAACAACAACAGGAACCATAGAATCATAGAGCTGGAAAGGGCCTCATGGGCCATTGAGTCCAGCCCCCTGCTCACTACAGGATCTCTGGCTAGAGCATCCCCAGCCATGTAGCTGTCCAGCCTCTTTTTGAAGACATCTGAAGAAGGAGGTCCCACCACCCAGGGAACTGGTTCTATTGCCAAACCACTCTTGCTGTCAAGAAGCTCCTCCTATTGTTTGATTGTAAACTACCTTCTTGCAACTTAAAACCATTAGAACTGATTCTACCCTCCAGGGCAGCAGAGAACAGGCATGCTCCCTCCTCTCTGTGATGGCCCTTGAGGTATTTAAAAGTGCAATCATGTCACCCCTCACTCTTCTCTTCACCAGGTTGAACATGCCCAGCTCCTTCAACCTTTCCTTACATGGTTTGCTTGCCATCATCCTCACTGCCATTCTCTGAACTTGCTCCAGTTTGCCTATATCCTTCTTAAAATGAGGTGTCCAGCACTGAATGCAGGACTCCAGACAAGGCCTGACCAGCACAGTATATGGTGGGACTATTACTTCCTTCAACTTGGAAACTATGGTTCTATTAATGCAGGCTAAAATAGCACTTGTCTACTTTGCAAGGTCCTTTTAAAATGAAGTACTGCTGAGCCATGTATCCCCTATCTTATAAGAAACAGACACGTAGCCCAAAGGTTTGAAAAAGTACTTTTGGGGAACAAAACTCCCTGAAACCTTCCAGACCTCCATGCTGACAGGGGGATTTTGGAGGTCATATTCCCAAAAAATAACTCTCTGATCTCCCTTGACCTCATCCACTGATCACTCCTTTGTCTGGCCCTACCCATGTATTGTACCTCTAATATCTCCCTTTCCTTGGCCACATTCAAGCACAAGGCTAGTGAGAATGTTATTCCATTTGTTTATTCATAAGTACTTCCAAAAAAAAAAAAAATATCAAAATGAGAAGAACAGAACTTGAGATTAAAGAACAACTTGCAAGGTGTGAGAAACCAAAATGGTGAGGATTCATTCTCCCAGGCAAAGAGCTCAGAGTGCTTAACACTTAAAAGACTGGCTTTGAAGTCCTGTGGACACGTCCATATTTGTGGTGCCGGTGTTCGCGTTGCTGTTTTTTTTTTTCCGGGAAAGAAACTGGCACAGTTTCAGAAGAAGGGGTATGGGATGGAGAAGTTACGATGAATGAAAAACAGAATAAGTCTTTGCTTTGTTTTCTTCCCATTTGGCACCAATGTCAAAGAAAACGCTTGAGGACAGAAGTGGATAATGTGTGTGGAGTGTATAGTGGCCAAGACTGAAGGACTTCAGTATTTTTTGAGAAAGCTCTCAATGCTACATTCTCCCAAGTCCCAAAGATTTTTCCACCTGTTTACTTCCTCGTCTTGACAAGAAGAGTGCTTCTAGATTGCACTTTCATTGTGTCCGTGGATTTGCTGGAAATCTACATAGTGTTATTTTGGGTCTGTAAGGCTCCTATTTTATCAACATTACTTTTTGGGCTTATGCTCCCAATGGCAATACTGAAACAAGAAAAAATGTGATGTCATTTCTGGTCAGGTCAGGAGTGCTGATATGCCCCTCCTCCAATTGCTCACTTCTGCTTTACAGTTTTTCTTTAAAAGTACATATTTCTTAAAAGTACATATGTGAAGAATTAGGGGAGGGGAAAGAAAGCAAACAGGGCAGAAACACCCCCAAAATAGGGAAGGGTAAGGGATTTGACACACATGTATTGATCGTCACAACTGGCATAACAAACAAATGTATCTTAAAAAAACAAAACAGGATACTATGGAAAAGGAGGGAAAATTGAACTATTGTATAACTAGAAACATGTCATTTAGATTTTTCAAAAATGTAGAACTACAGCAACAAATACCACCTCCTTCCAGCACATTTGCCTTGTCTAGAACATCCCTCTCTAGAAGGGCTGTGAGAGAGCAAACAAAGAGCACTGAACACTGGATCAGTGCTGTGATGTATTGGGTCAGTATCCTGCCCACAAGGCAATGGTATCTAAGAGTCCTGACAAAACCATTTATTGTGATTAGAAGCTGAAGCTACCAGTCACAAAACCTCTGTCCCTACTTTCCTTATCCTTTTTCCCCATCCAAGTGTTTTCCTTATGTTGAGAGCTTGGGGGGGTGGGAATTGATCAGTTGTGATACATTATTTATAATATATATATATATAGAGAGAGAGAGAGAGAGAGAGAGAGAGAGCCTCCCTGCCCGCAAGGGCAGCCAAAGCAATGCACAAAAAATAAAAGCAGTACAAAGAATAAAAATAAATTAAGAACACATTAAAATATTCTTTAAAAACTTTTAATAACAGTCAAATAACAATCCTAAAACATAATTTTAAACAAAAAAATTAAAACAGAGCTGTTTCAAACATCAAGGCACATATGGAACTGCACAGTTTTAGCCACCCCCCAGAAGCTCATTACACATGGAGCCAGCCTAACTTCCCTGAGTTGGGGTGCTGCCCCAATAAAAGCCCTGTTACATGTGCTTACCAACCTAACCTCGCAAGATGCTGGGACATGTAACAGGACCTCCTCTGGAGATCTCAAATTTCAGGCAGGCTCATATGGTAGGAGGCAGTTTTTCAGATATTCTGGTGCGAAACGCTTTAGGGCTTTGTAGATCAAAACCAGCACTTTGAATTAAGCTCTGAAGCAAATTGGAAGCCAGTGCATTTTTTATATGACTGGTGTTATATGGTTTCTAAAAGGCATACCTGGCACAAGTTTGGCTGCCATATTTTGTACTAAATGCATCTTCCAAATAATTTTCACGGGCACTTTACTTAGATCACATTACTGTAGTTAATCTGGAGGTAACTACAACATGCACCACTGTGGCCAGATCTACCTTTCAGAGGAAAGGGCACACCAGCCAAAACTGGGCAAAGGTGATCCTACTCATGGTAGCAAGTAGCAGCACTGAGTCCAAGAGCATCCCCAAGCTACAAACCAGATCTTTCAGAATAAGCACAACCCCACCCAGAAGAGGCTGTGATCCCAACATCAGGTTGGCTTTCCTACTGACTAACAACACTTCAATCTTTTCTGCCCCAGTTTATTCACCCACCCACAGTCTGCTGCATCCAATGATTCAGGACTTCCATGTCTTTCTTGGTATCAGTTGCAAAAGAGAAATATAATTGAGTATCATCTTCATACTAATGACACCCAATCTCAAATGTCCAGATGACCTCCCCCAACAGCTTCATGTACATGTTAAAAAACATAGTGGGTTTCTGTGCTTCCAAATCAAAATTGCTCATGAATGTTCAGAAGTGTTCAGATTTGGATTTCACCTGCTTTGGAGAAACCCTGCTTCAGTTCAGATTTCTCCCAAGTGTGTCTAAAAATAAGATCAATGAATGGAATTCATTCCCAGACACAGTAATTGTTTGTCTGTGTCTCTGTTGGGTAGAACCTCTTTACATGTTGAGAAGCCACGTATACTCTTTGGCATTTAATGGATTTAAAACTCAACTGCTCCTACCCCCTGCCCCACCACCATCACCAAAGGAAAAAGGCAGCTGTACTCTAGGCAGCTCTAATCAGGCCACAAAGCCTTTTAAAGACCTGCCTCTGGTCTCCCCCTCCTCCTCCACCAGCCACTGCCTGGCCAGCTAAGCACAGATCACAGCCCAATTTCTCAGCACCACAAACCCTCCCCGAACGCCCCTCACAAACCCAAGGAAGGAAATGGGTGAAAGAGGAAATGATGACCCACCCCCTTTCTTTTTCCTTTCCCTGATCTGGTTTGGACTCTGGGGTGCCTGTTCTCCCCACTATGCCTCAACATCCTTCCCAAAAAACACACACATTTCAATATTTGCAGTTTTTCCAATGGGGTGGGGTTATACCCCTAACCCTAGCAAATGTAGAGGGCTGCGTATAATAAGGAGCCCAGGCTGTACACAAAATTAACAGAATCTTATGAAATAGCCTGTGGACACAATGGACAGCTTAAAATCTGTGCCCTCACAGGGAAAAAAATTAATATGCTCTTCAAGACAAATACATTTTAAAATAACAAAATAAAATAGATATAAAGAAATGAATGTAGAAAAGCATGGGGAAAAGAAAAAAGAAAAGTGACACATCACACATAGAGGCTGACAAATAAAAGCAGTAAAGTCTTATTAAATAACAATCTAATATGATAGTGGTGCTGCTTGGTTTGCCTTGGAAGCCATGGAACCCAAAGGGACTCACTTCTGAGTAAGCTCACATAGGATCAGGTTGCATGTCTGAGTCACCATCTTAAGATTGTGACATACCTCAGATAGGTTTCTACTATGCCCCTTTGAGGCAGCATCTCACCCTCTTGTTTGTTTAACAGCCAACTTGAGGAGGAATCTTGTGAAACCCAAGCTAGGGCACTATCTTGGGACTTTCAGTTGAGCCTAATAAAGGTATTGAGCTGCTGCTGCTGCTGCTTGGATTTCACCGGTTACAAAGATTGTTCTAATTAGCACTTGGTACTTTCTCTGTGTGAAATTGCTTTCTCATATTAGTGGGCCATTGTGGCTTACCACATTGAACAAATATTATCTAACAACTAAAGTCAACCTCACCCTCACTCTCTCCTTGTATATGTGATAATCTAATTAGATTTTTGCTATAACGTAATCATCTTTAGTCACTATGAAGTTCATGGTTTTCTGTAAAATAAACGGCTAAAATTCTGCATCATGCTGGACGAGAATAAATCTGCAGCAGGCATAGTTACATGGCCGTCTCCCCTTTGATCCCTCAGCCCATCTGTCATGGAGCCAGGTGTCCCTCCACGTGGCCATTCTGCCAACTGGCTCCATTCCTGAATACAACAGCAGGAAGATGGCATCCTCCTGGACTTCCAGAAAATCTTGACAGGTACAGGGGAGGTCTGTTCCTTCCTGCATCCAGCAGCAGGAAGGATGGATGTGTGGACCCTGGCTGCCCCCCTCATTCTCCTGTGCTCACCAAACAGCTATGAGGAGGGGAGCCTAACTGGAGTACAAGTAGGTGGCTCAGGAAGAAAGACATGATGACTGGAAGTGCTGAATTCCTTCATCTGCCATCACCAAAATAGGACATACCCAGGCATCACTTTCCATTACATCCATGTATATCACTATCAGGATGCCAGCCAGCCAAAGCTAGAGTTTTGTAACACATAGAGAAGCAAAATAGACTGCGCAAATTAAATATATCCTCTAAGCCTTACTGGTATTATTATCATTACTATTATTTTATTCATTTTTAACCTGTCTTTCTCCCGATAATGGAACTCAAGGCAGCTAACAACGTATTTAAAATGAAACAAATTAAAAACAATAGAAAAACATTCATAAAAAGTATAAATGTAAGATTTAAAACAATTAAATAATTTATGAAGTTAAAACATTAAAAATATTACAATGCATTCAAGGACTATATTGTTATGTACCTTCAAGTTGTTTCTGACTTATGGTGACCCTAAGGCAAACCTACCATGGGGTTTTCTGGGGCTGAGAGTGTGTGACATGCACAAGGGTTTCCATGGCCAAGTGAAGAACTGCACTGAGCCCTGGTCTCCAGAATCATAGCCCAGCACTCAAACCACTACACCACACTGGCTCTCGAACAACAGAAGACTGTATGCAAACATTACAAACAGAACTGCACAACATTAAAAGCCCAACAAGTCAGCTTGTAAAAATCTAATTGCACAAAAATGTTTTGACCTGCTGACAGAAGGAAAGCAAGGACAGGGCCATCCTGGTCTCTCTAGGGAAGAAGTTCTAAAGTCTGGGAGCAGACACTGAGAAGGCCCTCTCTTTTGTTCCCACCAAATGAATCAGAGGAGGTGATGGGATACAAAGAAGGGCCCCTCCAGACAATCTTAGAGCTCTAATGGGCTCATAAGGGGAGATACTGTCCTTCAAATACATCTAATACATCTAATTTCCCCTGATTTAATAGACTATGGACACAAACTTTGTTTATAATGTTGTTGTTGTTATTATTCGCCATCAAGTTGACTTTGACTTACGGCAATCCTATGAATGGGAGACCTCCCAGTCACCCTTTTATCAGCCGCCCTGCACAGGTCCTATAGACCCAGGGCTGTGGCTTTCTTGATTAAGATTATCCATCTGTAATGCAGCCTTTCTCTTTTCCTGTTGCCTTCCACTTTGCTGAGCATACTATATCAAGCACAATCCAAAAGAGTGTATCTGTATTTGCCACCCACTTTAGGCTATATACCATGACTTAGCGCAATGTAGGACAAGACCTGAGGTGACAACATTGTAGGAAGACATCTGTGTCATGTATAAGAGACTCTAACCATCCCTGGACAAACATTACATGCTAACTGGATAGCCAAACATGTAGCTGACAATCCCTGACTGCATTTTTTTCCAGCTGCAGAGATCCTAGGACTAGATGCAAGCTGTATTTATCATTATTCAGTTAATTTTGTTACTTGATTATTTTATATCAGGATGAGAGAGCTCATGGGCCTCCAGGTGTTGTTAGACTCCAGTGCCCATCA
Source organism: Iguana delicatissima (assembly GCA_948472985.1). Classification (NCBI taxonomy): domain Eukaryota; kingdom Metazoa; phylum Chordata; class Lepidosauria; order Squamata; family Iguanidae; genus Iguana; species Iguana delicatissima. The sequence continues at coordinate 182,380 of CAOKZL010001495.1, read as the reverse complement.
GCCTGGTCAGAGGAGAAGAATTATCTTACCTTTTGGTGTAGTATCCAGTGCTGGACATCCATCTGGAGAACAGTGTAATCAGTAGCACGTGGAGATGCAGATGGTGGCAGCCATGCTATTAGAGTGGTTAATTCATCCTGAGCTTTAGTCCAAAGTTTAAAAGGAAGTGTCCAAGGTCCTGACACTATTTGTGGGAGGGCTGAAGTTCCGCACTTTGGATAGTTCCTTTAAAATTCAGAATGAGACCCTGACAGAGAAGCCAATAGCTACCACTAAGCATAATATAAAAGAAATGGGAAGGGTGACCCTCTCTCCCCACTCTTGCCTCCATGTACCCCCAAAGCCAGTTCTGGAAGATTACAAAAACCCTTTGGACCTGTTTTTTGGACACTGCAGAGAGGTTTGGGGAAGAGGGAAGGGGAGGAAAGGTACGTTGCACTGGTGCTGCAGGCTCAACACCATGTTGATTCAGGCCCAGGAAGGCCACAGACTGCCCAGCTCTGTACAGCTTCCTTGAGTTCCATCCTATCTCCTTTAGGCTAGAATAGATACTTACTTGTTAGTATATCTCACTGAATTCAATGGGACTTACATCTGAGTTTACACATTGCACTGTTATTATATTTCTCCACAAATACTTAACAGTTGATGCTTCTACTTTCCCTTTTCCAACATCATGTCACCTTTCTTAACATATATTTTTAGTATTAGTTAATCTCTGACAGCCAGTGTGGTATAGTGGTTCAAGTATTGAACGAAGGCCATTTCCGTACTAGCCTGTTACAGTATTATTCTTCCACTTTCAACATCCTATGGAATCTTGGGGTTTGCAGTTTAGGTAGGGGCCTCAAAGGCCCCTCCCTAAACTACAAACCCCAGGATTCCATAGGATGTTGAAAGTGGAATAATAGCGCTATAACAGGCTAGTATGGAAATGGCCTAAGATTCTGGGAGACCAGCATTCAAATCTCCTCTCAGCCATGGAAACCTACTGGGTACCCTTTGGCAAGTCATATTATCTCAGCCTCAAAGGCAATGGCAACTCTGCTCTGAATAAAGAAAACCTTAAGATAGGGTCAGTGTAAACTGGAATTGTTGTGAAGGCACATAGCAAATATTAGTTGGTTATGATCTGGTGTACAGCCACCTGGAGTTAATATATCTAATCATTTTGCAGTACATTTAAACTTGATTTGTGGCAAATTCTTCTTGGGTGGATAACACAGAGGGAATCAAGGAAATAGCCTGGCATGACAGATGACCATACTACTGATGACAACCTAGTCTTCAAATGGAAGATATTTCAATATTAATAGGAATGTTGGGTGACTTGTAAAATCACTCAAAACTGTAGCTTCCAGGTCTGTAAATAATAATTTTGTTGATGGTTTTGAGTTTAGTCAACTCAATGACAGGAGTCTGAAGTCTGTCTAAATAATATTCAGGACATGGAGCGAAATAAACCAAGAATTTGGGTTGCTAAAGGATCTAAAATATTCTGAACATGGGTTTCATCAACAGTGAGAGCTTTCTCCCACTTCTGAAAAAATAGAAGGGATTTATCAAAGCTTAAAGACTTGTCTGTTCTGGAACGGAATGGGAGAGCATGACAAGGGGAAAAGATCTCTGTGTCAGCCTGGAAGTGAGGAGAGATAAATATGAGACAGGAGCCAGGCAATTAAATTAGAGACAATAAACACAAATGCTGCCCTTGATTGAGAGCTCATTTGTTTTACAGAGAGGAAGGGAACGTCTCCAGTTCTCCCTGGGAAAATATATTAGGTGGCCCGTCTGTCTCCTTTATAAATCGAGCTTGGTTATGTCAGCCAACAATACATGAAATTGGATTAGGAGTAGAACTTTTGGCTTTTACATACAGCTTTACTGAAGACTGTACGCTTATTAAAGGACGAATAAGAACAGATGGAGGATTCTCAGGCTGAAGAGGGAGAGAGAAAGGCACTGTGACTGAAAGCGGGATGGGCTTTCCATATTCGTCTCCTTTTATTTTTAAACACTCCCCTGTAACTCTTTGCTGGGTCAACACTTTCTTCTTGCAAAGAGAGGAAACAGAGGAGGGGTAAAGGAGAGAGGTGGGGACATGGTGTGGAGGAAAGGGCCAGGAGGGGGCGTGGATGGAAAGTGGTGCTCATTTCCCAACCCTTAAAGTCAAAATTCCATCTGGAAACTCAATCCCCTCCTATAATGACACACAGACATGGAAAACAAGATTTATAACTTCAGCAGAACCGTAATTCTGTCAAGAAAAAATGTCAGTCATATGGGGGTTTGAATGGCAACAAGAGACCCTAAACTGGCTTTGTCATATTTCCTCCCTCCTCTCTCTCTCTTTTTTTTATCTGTTACAAAAACTCATGGGAGGCTTTTTTTTTTTTTTTAAAAAAAAGGAGGCACTCAAGTCCCCTTGAATCTGACGAAGCTCTGACCACCTTATATTCCATTTATAGGCTGTCTCAGAATGACATCCCCCTTGACTAGCAAACTGTCCAATCCAGCTACAAGTGTCAAGATTGTATTAGGGCACTAAGTGAAATATATATATATATGCCCTTATGGTGCTTAACACACTGGGTCTACCTCCAAGGCACTGGGCTGTAGATCATCCTGACCACACACTGCTGCTCATCCAGGAATCTCTTGTAAGGGCTTTAGGGGCACCTTTTAACTTTTAAAAAGGAAAAAAAGAGAGAGAGAGGAAAAAATGGCACCAAAGAAAGACGCCAAGAAAGCTGCACCTGCAGCAGCCCCCGCCCCAGCACCAGCGCCAGCGCCAGCCCCAGAACCAGCAAAGCCTAAAGAACCAGCAATTGATCTCTCCAGCATTAAGGTAAAGAGATGAACCTCGTGTGTAGTCACTGAAAAGCACCCTCCGCAATAGCTAGCTAGGAAGCCCAGAGTACAGGGATGTTCTCTCTTTCAAATCTGGAAGAATAATTTTGGATGGTTTTATCTGTTTTTGGTTGTGGAGTGGACTTTAGTGAAGTTGAACTGGAAAACAAAACTAGGATTCTTCCCACCATCCCAAATGTTTAATAATTAGATTGGTCTTTATTTTATTTTACAAGCCACAGCCAATGTTTTATTTCTGTTGCTGGTCTGGACATGTTATGACTTAAGGGCCAGGGCTGGTGTTAATGTTTTTAAAATCTGCTATAGAATGTGTTTCAGTCTGGCCTGATATATTACTCTCTCTGTTGTGTGTGCATGTACTCACACCTACATTGTGAGAGAAAAAAAAAATTCTACAAAGAAAATTCATTCCAAATTTGTAAGAAATTGAAGACTAAAACAAACTCTTCTTTTTCTTTTAATGAGGATTAATTATTGTGTAAGTTCCATCATGAACTTATTATATACAAACTGCTGAAGATCCACTCTTTCCAGATGTATTACCTTACTTCTTGTCTGTGAAAATAAAGTAGTGATCCCCTTCTTTTCCTCTTAGCTTTAAGATTAGGGCAAAGTTGGATGCCAGGTGAAAAGAGATCAGCAACTAGAAGCACAGCAAAGTGTTTCAGTGCCTATACCATTCATCTTTGTTGTTCATAATGTACAAATTTCTATGAAGCAAATCTAGCTACCTTATAAAGAAAATCCTTTTGAGTGTTTGACTATGTTTTTGGTGTATGATACCTTTGTGTTGTTGCATGCTGAATTCAATCTTTATGCAGCACAGTTGGCATTTTGTCTAGCATTTTGCATGAAGAGTGGTGTGCAAGGAAGCCCTGTGCCTGTGGAATGAGGACAGAGGGAAAGACCAAGCTGGATTAGATTCCCTCAGTGACTCTAAGAAGAGTGTCATTCCCCACCTACCTGGCACTTTGATTGATCAGACTGCCAATTTAGGAAACTCTACCTAAGAAATCCAACCTAATATGGAGAACCAAAGAGCGGAAAATCTTGCAAGGGTAGCAAGAAGTTTGGTAGCAGCTCATTTGAACCAGGAGACCCCTCCAATGAATTCTAACAAGTTTAATTCGATGAGGGTAGCTTAAATTTGCTATCCTATGCATATTTACTTGGAAGGAAATGTCCCTGGATTCAGCACAACATGCTTCCTTGTAAATGGGTTTAGGACTTACAGCCTTAGAGTCCTCCGTAACTAATCTTGAAACCGCAAACTGACCTTGACCAAAAGGTTGTTAGGCTTTTGATCTGAAAAATCAACACAAAGAGGTGCCAGAGTAGAATCTGATGGAGGCTCTTCCTTAAAGTTAAACTTCAGACAACAGATGCACTGGAATGGATAGATTTATAAAAAGGGAGGGGGCTTCATAATAGGGAAAAGGGCTCAAAATTGAACTCAATGGACACTGAGCCATAATTGGGCCACCTGTGGCAAATTTTCTCCTCACTCCCTCTTAACAATTAGATTAGATCTTACACTTCATGAATATTGAGTTATGAAGAAGAATGTGAGCTGGAATTTCTGCTAAAGTAATTTACATTAGTCTGATCGCTGTATGCATCCAATTAATTAGGAGAAAATAGAGTTTTCAACTCTGGTGGCTCTAGCTAATTTATCTTTACATAAATATGCATAATGGCATATTTATCATCTGAAAAATGGAATTCTATGATTTCAGCCATGATAGCAGCCCTCCATGGCTCTCTTCTGAGACCCAAGAGCACATGTCTAACTCCAAAATGTCTTTCCAGGAAGACAAGTAGACTCGCTCGGCTTTGTACCTAATGAGATTGCATACATAGACGCAGACACACAGAAATATTCCTATTTTATCTGGATAGAGTCTCTGTGTGAGACGAAACCCTGCCCCATTCACAAAACTACCATTAGAAATTTACTGTTATCTAAATTGACTTTACATCTGTATACAGTGTCAAACAGTAAAAATACTTTATTCATATTTCCTGAAGCGGGAATTTTTATAATAGCCCTGTAAGGAAGGTAAATGCTATTGCCCGAATATTGCAGATGAATCTGTGAGTGGCTTTGAAGTTGAGAGAAAGTGATTTTCTTACAACTATCCAATGAGCTCTGGAGCAAGTAGTTGCTAATTCAAGCACTAACCATGCTTAAATATATCCCAGTTCTAAAACGTAAGGCCCATATAATCTCTGAGTGTTTGTATTAAAGCATCAGGCATATATAGCCTAAATGAATAATCAGTCTCTAGCAAAGGCAGGAGACAAATTAAATACACAATCTTAGCATGTAAAAATAAGGCAAAACACAAGTGCCCTGTCATTAGATCTACTAGGTCCTAAAACTAGAAGCTGTACAGGTTGGTCCCAGTCTTCTAGTCCTGCTTGTACATTCCAACATATTACTTCATATGCCCTCTTAACTTATATGGGCCTGTTCCTTATCACATTTGAGGCTCCTTATCCTCACAATACCCCCAGTGAGGTAGCTGAGTATTCTTAATCCTCACAACTGAAGCACGTACAGTTTCACCAGGCTAAGGTCACCTCCAGGGATGGTTGCAGTTCCAAGGATTAAAGACAAGAATTTAGTTCCCAAGTCCAAGAACTATCTCAAACAAAAAAATGCCAGGCACTGTCGGCACTTACATTTCTGAAAGCACACTTTTAAGTAAAGTGTTCAGCTGGGACTCTATAAAGGATGCGTAAGATTCTGGAAGCTTTTCCATTCGGATTAGAAGGAGCTACACAAGTGGTATTTGCCACTGAATCAAATCTACAGCTTATAGATTCAGTCTCAGGGATTTCAGTTTTGAAGACTTGGGAAAGACCTAACCTTGAGACCCAGCAAACTGCCAGAGCTGAAAGAACTGATCTAGTTGGACTGCTCTCCCAACTTACCATGGTTCTGCAGCTTTCCTGTAGGTGAGTTACCCTCCTAACATTGTCCTGGAACCTCAAATGAGCAAATAAGCATGTTGGTAACTGAGCAGCTGACACAGCTGTATGCAACCTTTTTCTAGAGAGGAAGCCCTACAGATTATGTTCATTTTAAAACACCCCAATCAAAGCCTACTGAGGTGTAAAAAGTTGGTGTTATTATTTTTTTTTTAAAAAAAATAGACTTTGAAAAGAAAGGCAAGACCCCATAATCAATCTGATTCGTTAAAAAATTAGAAACCAAAAAAAACATTTTAAAGAAAAAAAAGTCCTTCTTTACCTTAGATTGGCACAAGAACTAGTTATGAAAATATTGCAAAGCTTTTGAATATTCTCATTGAATGACCAGATATTCATCAAGCTTCCTTGGATGCTGAATATCTTTTTATCTTTTGGCTTTTAATTGAACCATTTAGTACCATGCCTGTGTTTCCTGAACTCCCAAAGAGGTTATTATATAGTCTGTTTTCTAAAACCATTTCTTGGACAGTCTAAAATTGATTCATTTTGTATGATACATTTACCTGTTTTAAACTCCACTTACATCTAGGTCTTAGTACAACGCCATGGGATGACTGTGACTCCCCAAGTCATTTTTGTGCATACTCCCAGAATTTTTTTTTAAAAAATTGATATCATGGTTGATGATACATTAAATATACTATTACTTAGGAAATTATGTGCATTATAGTCAATGGTCATTATAGTCAATATCATATTCAGTAGTCAACAGAAGACAGAAGGAAGGAGAGTCATCTTTCCTCTGTCTATCATACCATTATTCATTAGGAAGGAAGGAGGGCTTTTTTAAAACAATATTAGGAAGTTGGGGGGGCTTCAATTTTTCTGGCAAGAAAATCACTTCAGAATAAAACAGACAAAAAAATTTTTTTTTCCTGAATTTTACTGGGCCCTTCACATCTCTAGTTTTAAGAAACCTTCTGTATTTGCGGGCGGGATAGGCAATGTGTGGCCTTCCAGATATTGTTGGATTACAGCTTCAACCTAGCTAATCGATCCAGCAACATCTAGAAGGCTGGAAGTTGCCCATTTCTATTTTAAAACACCACACCTCATTCCATAACACAGACACTAGAGCTCCATAAAACATCTAGGACACCATGAGGAACCAGAATGCTAAAGAGTCCCTTTGGTGTAATAACAGTAATCTCAGCTCTCCAAGGACTTGCCTTCACCCAAAATGGCACCATCAAATACCACACTCAGGAAAAAGTTATTATCAGACTCAAGAGAGCCTTAAAGTTTGCAGAAAATCCAACAGCAACAAAGCCCAGCAAGCAACCCAGCATCCTTAGTAGTGATGAGTTGCTACCTGACTCCTATGAAGATGAGGGAGAGGGAGAGAACAGGAAACTGGGTCAGCAGGAAATTGAATAGAATACTGTATCTTGAGGTGAAGCACTCCACTGTGCAACCTCTTGTTGTAAGCTCACCAGTTAGGCATATTATTATTATTATTGTTGTTGTTGTTGTTGTTACTAAGTATGACTTTCAAAAGGTCTGCAGCAGAAGGCAGGAACATAGGAAGTTGTCTTATATTGGCCATTTCTGCACTAGATTGTTGTAGCGCTATTATTCCACTTTCAACATCCTATGGAATCCTGGGGTTTGCCGTTTAGGGAGGTCTGCAGTTTAGGGAGGAACCCCGAGATTCCATAAGATGTTGAAAGTGGAATAATGGCGCTATAAACAGTCTGGTGCAGAAATGGCCATTAAATCAGGTTGTTAGTCTATTTAGTCCAGTTTTGCCTCCATTGAATGACTCAGTCTGAGAAAAGTCTTTCCCAGTCATACTGCCTGAAATCTCTTTGACTGTTCATTCATTCATTCATTCATTCATTCATTCATTCATTCATTCATTCATTCATTCCATTTAAATTCTGCCTTTCTCCCATAGTGGTACCCAAGGTGGCTTACAGAAAGAATCAGGTAAAACCTGACAATAAAATTTAAACACAATTTAAAACCCATCACATTAAAACATCATTTATAAACAGTATAAAATCATTTTTAATAGCATATAAAAGTTTAAAATAAAGCACACACACACACACCACCCCTGATAAGAAGGGTTCCTAGAAGCAATAATTTGATAAAAGCCTGCTTGGACAAGGAGATTTTTGCCTGCTAGGGGAAGGAGAACAGCAAGGGAGTCAGCCTAGCTTCCCATGGAAGGGAATTTCAGATGGTGGAAAGAGCCACTGAAAAGGCCATCTCCCATGTCCTCACCAAACGAAGCTGTGGTGGTGGCACAGCCAAGAGGAAGCCCCGTCCTGTGGATCTTAAGGCTCTAGCAGGTTCATATAGAGAGAGACTGTCTTTCATAGCTTGAGCCTGAGCCATATAGGACCAGACTTGCCATATAGGACCAGACTTGCCAAAACTGTCAAAAAACTACATAGAAGTCTATCTGGACCCAATGGGCCAGGGTTCCTTGGTAGTTTAGGGAAGGAGTGAGAATTATGTGGCGTTCCAAAGGTGAGACTGTAACTCCCAGCACCTCTCGCTTTTGACTGTGCTGAGTTGGGCTGCTGGGAACTGCAGTTCAGAAACAACTGGAGGTCCTCACAGTTCCCAATTCTGGTTTTAATACATATATCTTAGCCACTGTTCAAGAGGGCAGTTTTCCCTAATAAATGTTAAACATTCACATGCATTGAACATGGAAAGCTAGGCTTCCCAATGTAGATGCGGATGAAACGATTGGGTCAGAGTGTAAGCCAGCAAGGATTATCTCAGGGCATTTAACAATGTCACTATGTGGTTCAGCCAACATTTGGTCCGCCTCTTGGACACCCAAAGTGTATCATGGGAAATGGAAAGAAATATTTCCCTTTAACAGATGAGCAGATCCCTACCATAACTGCACCGGCTGGGAAAGCAACATTTTCAAGAGATATGTCAAACGCACACACATACCTTTCCTGTGACTTCCCCCACACCCATAAAGCGTGCATCAGCTGTTCAATCGCACACTCCTAATATTACTCAACAGGGGAGGTTTAACACACAGCTGCCAATGAGGCTGTCTGGATCAGGAGTTGCACATTTCACTCAAAGAAGTTCATGCTTTCTGCTGAACTCACTGAATCATTAGATAGAAACTAGTGAAAGACACACAAACATCAATCAGCTGATTAAGCTGATTTGAAGTTTAGTTTGGAGGTCAAGATATGTTCAACTTCCAAATATGCATGTTCTCTATCTTTCTTTTTCTTGCACAGAGCAAATGTCCTTCAGACTAAATAATCTGACTATGTGGCTATGTGGGATGTGAACAGATAGCAAATATATATTTGGCTATTACTGTAAAGCAGGGCTTTCATACTACTCGGTTACAATGTTATGACTGCACTTCAGCTGCCATGGCAGCACTTACGGAATCCCGGAATTTGCTGTTGCAAGGAGGGCCTTTGGAATCCTCAGCCAGAGAGTTCTCTTCTGGTGCTTCTGGCCAAACTATAAACCCCAGGATTTCTTAAAATGGAACCATAGCAGTTACGGTGGATTCATATTGCTATAACTTATGATGTGAAAGGACCTATAGTCAGAGGAGTAACACAACTTTCTCCAATGGCTGTGTGCCCAGTTTTAACCCTGAAATGCTCATCAAAACACACTTTTTAAACATGTTTCTTGGAAATTGTATGTTTCTTCCTTCCCTATGCTGGAGCACACAGCTATCCATCCTTCAGAAAATGAAGGAATAAACATCCACACTTACAGGCAAGGCGTTCTCCCTTGCATATTATACACTATAGCAGGTCTTTCCAAATGTTTCATGTTGGTGACACATTTTTTCGACATGCATCATTTCACGACACAGTAATTCTGCTTTACAGCAAACTGGAGGTACCCAGAGGCATATCTAGAGTGGGGAAAGCCCCCCCTCCCGCAATCTTGGCCTGCTGCTATCACCCTTGCCAGGAAAGGCCCCAGGGAGAGCGGTAGCAAGGGAAAGACAACCCCCTCCCACCTTGTCCTTGCCCGCTGCCATCGTTCTTGCCAGAGAATGCCCTGCCCTGCTACGCCACCCAGTGGCTTCACATGAACATGGTCACATCACACAGTGGGTCAGGTTGCAGCAAGAGAGCAAGAGGATGAAAAAACAAGGACTGAAATAAGAAGACTGCAGAGAAAAAGGATCTGATTGTAGCTCAACAAACAGTATCCAGCGTAATAAGGATAGTGAGCACAAGTCCTGTGAAAAGCTAGTCAGGACAAAGGCTTTCAGGGGAAAAAAACAGACCATAATTTCTAGGAGTGGTTTCAGAGCACATTCATTGCATTTTGAGAAATTTGTCTTTAGGTTATTAGGTGTGGTGACTTGCACCATGTCTTCAGTCTAAACCTTAGGGCTTAAAGAGAGTTAAATCTTCTATAACTAAGGCTGCAAAGTTACACACAGAGAGCATGGTCTCGTATCCAGTGCAACACAACACTGAGTAAATTCCTATACTCTCAGCCCAATCCTATTCCTATTTACTAAGAGCAATGTTTCTGTAACTTCCTTGCTGTTGAAAATATATGAATTTTTACTGGCTTAAACCCGATATCTAAGCAAGAAGAACATAAAAAAAGGAAAGAAGAAAATCAGTGTCATATACAGGTTAAAAGTTTTGAACTGAAAGCTAGGAGATTCAGATCCAACTCCCTACTAATCCATAAAACTCACTGGGTGACCTTAGGACAATTACTTCTCTCAGCCTGACTTACCTTACAGGGACATTTTTGTGAGGAGAATGCGTGAAAAGAAAAAGATGCACCTTTAGCTCTCCGGAACAAGTCAGGGTATATAAATGTAATAAATCTTCTATTAAATAAATGAAAAGTACCAAAATAAGTCTTTTATTTTTCCTACATGATGCATAGCAACATACCATAAAATATAACATGGCAATTAGCTGGTAGCCTAAAATAGCTTAGACAATGGAGTGCTTTGTAGGTAATGTAGTGTTTCTGTGAGGCAACACTTTTGTGGAAAAGTAGGACAATCTTATTGCAGCATCTCCCAGTTTCATAGTTCAAATTGATTTAGCTGTGTATAAAAGAGCATATCTTGTAGAGATGCATTTTTCATGACAACAGAGGTTATCTTGTTTAGTCTTCTGTTAATAAAGTAATATATCAGATAAAGTTTTGATAAGTACTGTCCTGCAGAAAAGATGGTTTAGATTCTGAATGCTCACACTTAACCACAGTATAGGTAACATAATACTATTTTGACTATTGGATTAGATCCCATGAGGTTCTGGAAGTAAGGGACATGCATGATTTTAAATTTCAAAGCCAAATGTTGAATTGGGTACTGCATGATATCGGATAAAGTCTGCTTAGAATTGAAGTTGTGTGATCATCAATCTGCATGCTAGTGCATATATAAATGTGTGCAAATTTTGACAATTTTCTTAAATTACTATTATAATTGGTACTCAACTAGGTCACCTCTGAATGGACACTGCAAATGGTATAAGGAGAGACGGTAAAAAGGTAAATTGCATTGACAGACAAAACAGTTATTAACTTTAATTGTTTATATTTATTAATAGTTGTGGCTAAGACAGGGAAATGATAGTCTAATAAAACAAACACTGTACCTCTGATTATATGGACACATAGCTATGTTCAAGCGCAACCAGGAATCTGCCAACATGATGCATTTAAAATGGCCTAGATCATTAAATTGATATAAGCACAACAAACTTGCAACAGCATAGTTTTCTTCAAGTGGAAAGGGTCAAATGTAATCTCCCCCTCTCTCTATGTGTGTATATATAATCTTCCTGTCTACCCCTCTACTCTGTATGCATGTGTGTGTGTGATATGATGTGTGTGTGTGATATGAAGAGGAGAGTGCCGTGGATGAGAATCTGAAGGTATTTCTGAGCTAAGAAAGATGTACTCTTTTACCCAAGACTGGTCCAAGGGATTTCATGGAACTATAACCTTTCTTGCCTTGCCAGGTAAAAGTATAAAGCTGGAAGGGATCCATTCAGTCTAACCCCTTCAACTCCTCTGCCTCTTTGAATCAGTAATGAAATCTTATAGAGCAGTGGTTCTCAACCTGTGGGTCCCCAGATGTTTGTGGACTTCAGCTCCCAGAAGCCCCAGCCACTATGGTCAATGCTCAGGGCTTCTGGGAGCTGAAGTCCACGAACATCTGGGGACCCACAGGTTGAGAACCACTGTTATAGAGATTGGTGCCTTTTAGGGGACTGAGCAGAATGTTCTGCACTCCACTCTAATGAAACCATGCAGGGCTGGATGGGACCAGCCGTACCCATGGCCTTCGCCTATCAAATGCCATTATCTGTACCAGTTAACTAAGCGATTGTGATCAGATGCTTTGCATTTGTGATGCTTGAATTCTGACCATTTTTTAAATTTTGAGAAGTGTATTGTTCCAAAGAAAAATGACAACTGTGCAGGTAAAAGCTTTTAGCCTTTTAAAATCATTTTTATTATTCATGCTGTTTTAAATTGGTCAGACTGATTTTTTTTGTACATTATCTTGGGATCTCTGGGTAGTGGACTGAACATAAATACTTGAATACATACATACATACATACGTTCACCCAGGCTATACATAAAGGAGGAAGCTTGCATTGGGGCTGCCTAGGGAGGGAGGCTGTGGAATCTCCAGTCAATGAGAAGAATTTAGGTTAAGGTGGTATCTTGGCAGGGATGCTCTAGGCATGCGGGAATCTTAATTTACTGCATTCAACCTGATGGCCTTTGAGATTCCTCCCAGTTAGCACTAAAAGTTACAATTTCATTGCTGTTGTACTTGGGTCTGTTTACTAATACAAATTAACTATTCCTGTTAATTAGCAAATTCATAGTTATGGGCAGGATAAAATTGTGTATTTGCTTTGGATTCTACTGCTTCCTGCATGTCATCTACACAGCCTAGTGTTCTGTTCTGGAAGACCCTCCAAAGGGTCCCTCTTCAAAGTCATAGAACATTGCAGTGGAAATGCAGAACAGAAGAAAATCTTATTTCCTCTGACAGAAGCAGCAAAACCCAGCAGAAACACACTGTTCTTGAATCCTATCATTTACCACGTTCCTTGACTGACTGACTGACTGACTGACTGACTGGCTGACTGAAGCACCAAAAGAGATGCAAACAATACAAGGTACAGGCGCAAATAATATTCACCATCAAGCCCCTGTTATAGAATACTCATGTAGCCAGCCCCTTGTTACAACAAAAAGCTAAGAGACCTCAATTTAAAATGGTATTCTAGTGCAATGTCACAGTTAGGGAAAATAATCCTGTGTGCTTCTGGAGAGATTCAGGTGTTAATATAGGAGTTACAATGCTACCAAAAACCACTTCCTCATGGAAAGGGTGCTGTGTGCCTGCAATAACAATGGGATCAACTTACCACTGGGGAAGGTCATATCACATATAGGTACTTATGCTGTGCTTCTATGAGAATTAGGAGTGGTAGCGTGGGTAGTTACATGACAGTCAAGCCATGTTGGCCTTCTAACTGTATGAAATCTGTTTGAGCCAGCACATCTCAATCAAACAAACATAATCAAATCTGTTTTTAAAAAAGAAAAAGAAATCCATTTCTACAGAATTCCCAGCCAGTGACCAGCTCAGTGTCAGAGAATGAGCGTGTGAACCTTTGCTGCTGTTCCTACGTAGCACAGGATTTTTATGGCAACAATGACAGGAATGTGTCACCTCCATCGCAAGTCAGCCTTATATAAAAGAATGCTTTAGATGCATACAATCATACTCTTGCATGATTTTTAACATCTTTGCCTGATGAAGAAGCCAGTGAAGCTTTAAAAGCTTGCTTAATGTATTTTATGCTTTGAAGTCGGCCCAATAATGGTATTACTGATTGTGGACCTTTGGTCCCATCCGTGAAGAATTACTTATGCCAGTGCATCTTAAAACCAGAAGAACTTGCCTGTTTGGAAAGGATTTTTTTAGACATTTTCTGCAGGCTCTTAACACTAGAGTTCTGTAGTCTGATTCAAGAATAAACATTTAACTTTCCCCATACTCTGACTTGACATATCAAGCTCTGAAGGAGCAAGGCTGTATATTTAGATAGTGACTATAAAAGGAACATCATATGTAAGGAGATCGCTACCAGCAGACTTCAAATATGCTCCCTGAAGATATATTTGGCTCTGTCACTAGTTACAGACTAATTTTTTGTTTTAAAGAAGCAAGTAGTCATGGCCTTAATCATGTTAATGTCTCAACGTGACCATTGGGAGGCACATCAAAGCAGAGATTGCTCTTGGAGCTCAGTTTAAATGTCATCAGCACTGTTACACCTTTTAGCTTACAAAAGGAAGTAACAAGGGAATGGAAGTGCTTGATACAGATTACTTTGGTCCAAAGCATCACAAATCTAAGAGTTACATCGAATCGAAACTCAGGCCTTGTCACTTTCCATTTGTAAAGTAAAAGACTGGATTTTATTTAGAGTCCTTTAGTGTTTGTAATTAGATATATTTTGCTTCCAGAGATTTTGGTCCTGTAAATTATTTCCGTTTCAATCCTGGAGAGGTTTATGCCATATGTATTTGGAGTCCACAGTTGTGAAAGGGACTAATTCCATGACAAGGTCTATCATACCGGGTCCAAATGGGAGGAAAAAAAATGAACAAGGTATTTCTCACTACTAAAAAGAACTTATGATTGCTTAAGGAAAACCTATGGGAAACAGAGGCCAAAATTAATATACAGAAATGGGCTTTGATGCAGCTAAAGTTGCTCTTGACTAAAGCCATTTCCTCACTAGCCTGTTATAGCACTATGATCCCACTTTCAACATCCTATGGAATCCTGGGGTTTGCAGTTTCAGGAGGGGCCAGCCAGCCCTTCCCGAAACTGCAAACCCCAGGATTCCATAGGATGTTGAAAATGGAATCATAGCACTATAACAGCCTAGTGTGGAAATGGCCTAAGGTTGCAACCCACAGTCACATGTGAGTAAGCGCCACTGAAGAGCCAACAGGGTGTAGTTTGAACCCTGAACTATGACCCTGGAGACCAGAGTTCACTTCTCCACTCAGCCCTGTGAACCCACTGGGTGACCTTGGGTGTGTCATATACTCTCAGCTCCAGAAAATCTTATGATAGGTTCACCTTAGGGTTTCCATAAATTGGAAATGACTTGAAGGCACATAACAACAATACACACTATTGAACCAATGGGACTTACTCTTGAACAAATATGAATAGTATTAGGTTCTAAGTCCCACTGAAGCCAACGTGACAAGCTGGGTCACAGCTAAATTTCTTTCAGTGAGATTCACACAATGCAGTCCTATGCATGCTTGCTTGGAGGTAATTCTCATTGTGTCTAATAGGGCTTACTCCCCAGTAAATATGTTTAGGGTTCCAGTCACAGGTTTCTGAGATCACTGTGATTTAAAATGATTTTCTCACCTCATTTTGCTGCATGTGAAACCGAGACTTCAGCCACATTTAAAACAAACAACATTGTTTACAAGTAAGCACATAAACCCTTAGATATTAGGAAGAAATATTCTATTCCATCTCCTCTCAGCTGTCTTAGTTCCCATAGCATTCAGTGTGACTGAGGTCCCTATCATACTACACTGTTACAGCATTATTATTCTACTTTAACTGCCCTGGCTGCACCCTTTGGAATTCTGGGGTTTGTCATTTACTGAGGATAAAGAGCTCTCTGCTGAGAATTCTAAATGTCTCTCCCTAAACTGCAAATCCCACGATTCCATGCAATATTGCCATGGTAGTTAAAGTGGAATGGTAGCACTATAACAGTGTAGGCTGATAAGGCCCTGAGTTATCACTTACGTTAGTTGCATTTCACTCCTTGTTAATTCACTTGTCAGGGATGGGCACTTCTGGTGGGTACAGAGACCAGCTTTCTGCTCTAAGACCCCTTGTTTTGCGGCTGCACAAGTTGTCGAAAAACACAGACAAATGAGGTAAGGGTAATCGAGATGCCCAGAAATCCATTTCAAGTTTTGAAAATCCTTTTCTTTAATAGAAAACAATGCACGATGCCTCTGTGGTGCGTTTAAAAGGAGAGTGGTGATTCGTGGAGACTTTAGAGAGAGGCCATTTACCATTTTTGCTAAGTAAAAAGGCTGCCTATTGGAATCAGGGTGAGGTCAGCAGACAGAAAGGAACACATTTGAGGGCTGCATGTGAGCCTAAGGCAATATGTTGTCCACCCCTGTGTTAACTTTTGATGTTTGACTTTGGCTGTACTCCCAGATTCTTAGAAGATTTTTCTGCAGTGTCTACATTGCAGAATTATAGCAGTTCAATACCACTTTAATTGTCATAGCTGCATCCTAAAAAATTCTAAGGTTTATAATTTGGTGACTTATTTGGAAATTACCAAGGCGCCATGAAAACCTTGGGAATGGTATAGGGGGGCAGGGATGACCTACATCTTTCTAGAAGATAATTCCAAGTCCTTGGCATCTGGAACAGCAGGGAGTACACTGTCATAGAAGTTTTCTCCTTGGTGTGCTGTGTGTTTAAAAAAAAATTGGAAAGGTTTTTTTTAATGGGACTGTTTTTAAAAGGGCCAGTTCTATCTTCATCTAGACCTTTCTGCACTATACTGTTATAGTACTATTATTCCATTTTCAACATCCTATGGAATCCTGGGATTTGCAGTTTAGGGAGGGGGTATTTACAATTTTCAGCCAGAGAGCTCTCTGGCCTCAGTAAACTACAAATCTCAGAATTCCACAGCATGTTGAAAGTGGAATAATAGCACTATAACAGTGTAGGGTGGAAAGGCCCTCAGTCTCTGAAGTGGTAGTGTCCATTCTAATACTTCATTCTCCCCAGTGTCTGTATGCAGAAAGGTCTAACTGTGACAGTATTTTTTTAGTAGAGGTGATGATTCATAAACAGGCTTGCAAGAAAAAAAGAAAGAAAGTCTCTAATCCTAAACATATTTATTAGGGAGTAAGTCTTCCTGAACATTGTGGAACCTACTTGGATAGGACTGCTTTGTCAGTTCCTATCATGCAGGCTCTGTCCCCAATATTGCCCTGTGACTGGTGCTTTAATTTCATGTTATTGAGTCACTGGAGATTTTGAAATGAATTTTTAATTTTTTTTTTAAAAAACTATGGAAAATGTTGGAATTCCAGCATGTACTTACCTATTAAAATGTAAAGCTCCCACGTGTCTTCCTAAAATGTGCACAACAGTGATGTCACTTTGTAAACGGGAAGCTGCACAGTGAGGAGAAATCAACAGGTGTGCAGTTTTACAGAGATGAGAATTTCCTGCAATCATGGACAAAAATAGCTCTGTTTCTGTGTTGAAATGTTTGTTTTTGTTTCTAATTTCTCTATTCAAGACAAATGCAAAAATTTCAAGTGCAAAAAAATTTGCTTCATACATAACGTTCATTCTCTATGGTACCAGACAGTAATTCTTTACCATTTACCAAGCCTATCTGCCCTATTTATGTAAAAAAAAAGGGGGGGAAGAGGAAACTTCATCAGGTGTTGCTTGTCATGCAACCAGATGACAAGCCAAACTTGCTGAAATTCCATCTTTCACACAACAGTTAAAGGTACTGAGCTGTTTCCAATTTTTCACTCTAAAAATACACATCCATTAGTAGATAAAGCAATGAGATTATCCGACCATTGAACAAAAGATGAAGACTGTTTATATTTCCAAGTCATGTGAAGCAAAATGGTACCGCCCCTATTCCCTTTACATGCTGTGGAGAAATGAGCCCCACCAATTTCAGTAGTAATATCATTCAGGAGGATCCTGTGTAGAGTTTAATTCCAATTGTTGTGCTAAAATATAAACAACATTTCATCTTTGTGGTATGGGTAAAAATATATACAATATTTTCCCACATATATTAAGGATAGAGCAGCTAACTGGAAAATGGGATGAGTGATGCGATTCGAAGGATGAGCATGTGAACAGAGGATTCCCCCCCACATCTCAGCATCAGGCTGAGTAATATCAGATGTAATCCCTATCTACTACTTCATTTGGCTCTGTTTATATAATCTTAATCACTGCCTCCCCTATTGTCCTTGGGTTTGCCTCAACGGTTCACCAACAATGGCTCCCATGGTGCGAACTCTGCTTGCAATTAACCCTAGCAGCCGACAGGGGGCATTATGGTGCCTTTCAAAGACTGTGAAGCGAAATTTGCTCCTCCTTTTCACTCTGAAATGGTAACATCAGATTGAGAGTTGGTGTAATAAGAGAGCTTAGCATGGCCTTTTTTAAAAAAACAATGTCTAAATCACTTATCAGAGAGTCAGTGTGGTGTAGAGGTTTGAGAACCGGGCCACAACCCTGGTGACCAGGATTCAATTCCCTGCTCAACCATGGAAAGCCACTGGGTGACCTTAGGTGTATCACATACTCTCAGCCCCAGAAAACCCCATGATAGGTTTGCCTTAGGGTTGACGTAAGTGAGAAATGACTTGAAGGCACACAACAACAAATCACTCTTCTCCTGAAGCTCTTCTCCAGGTATCTCCATTGACAGAAAGATGCCATTCCCTACAAGGGACAGCACTTCTTCTGTGGTGAGGCCCTTGCTGTGGAACTTCCTTGAGAGGTTCATTTGGCATCTATATGGCATCAGGCAAAACTATTTCTATTTATACAAGCCTTTTAATCTGTTGCAAATCCCAGTCTCCTTTCAGGGATTTTATCTGATGTTTTACTAGTATTTTGCATTGTAGATATAATATAATAATATGAACGAAGGGTGGTATGTATCGTCGTCGTCGTCATTGTCATCATCATCATCATGATCTTTATATATTTATATTTATACTTCACCTTTCCCCCAAAACAAGGATTCAGGTTGGCTAGTAGTAGTGATTGTAGCAGTAATTGTTGTTGTTATATAAAATGGCTCTGTCGGCTTATTTTGGATAGCATGTAAAAAAGAGAATCAGAACGCCCAAAATCATCTGTAAAAACTCAGCTTGGCTCCATCCGTCACAGATACATAGCTGAAGACTCTGCATGATTCACTACAAGGCCTCAACTTATGTAAAGTGGTATACCACCCTTTTTTCAGTTACCTAGGCATAAGTCCTACGGGAATTCTATGAGACAATGTATAGGACAGAACTGTTAAATAATAAACCAACAACCCAGTCATATAACTACTCCTTAGCTGTAGCTGAGTAATAGCTGTCCAGCCTGTGGTAGCTGGGAAACATCCAGCACCCCAAAGTTTCTGTACTTGGCCTCCCTTTCCAGGGGTACTCCATATTACACAATTACAGTAGTCTGATTCCACTTTCAATATAATGGTTCCATCCTATAGAATTGAGAGATTTGTAGTTTTGGAAGGTACTTATTTACTAGAATTCTTTGCTAGAGAGCTGTAGTGTACTTCTCTGAACTATATCAGAAAACCGTCTAACGGGAGTCCAAATACTGCTCCAAATGACCAAACCCAGGATTTTGTCAGATGGAGCCATGGAAGTTAAAATGATATTGAGATGTGTAATGAGGATACCAATTAGAAGAAAAAAATGCTATTCCTCCTTACTGTTGTAGCAGATATTCAGTAGTGACCAATGGGTCTAAATGAGCTTTTGAGGAATTAATTTAAATTGTTTATTTTAGTATAAAAGTACAATGTCTAAAGCTTTCCATCTTAAGAACAGCAACTATTGTTTCTATTCTTTCTATGTATTCTTTCTATAGTTCCCCAGCACTACCATAACTCTTCATTCTGCCACAGTACTGTTACTTTGATGTAATTTCTATTATTAATTATTACTTTATGCAGTAATATAAAAGAATATTGGCACATTAATATTATCCAAGAGCACGAGAGTGAAGAACTGGCACACGATGGTGGGTGGAGAGGTGGCTCTTGGGATACCTTGGGATGCTATGTATGTACAGACCTGACATAACCAAAAAGTGTCATTACACAGCAAGTATACATACCATTCATTCTGGAGCTTTTATATATTCTTTGTCACAGTGATTAATTCATACATGGTAAGCTTCTGTGTGTCAAAATTATCTAAGATTTTGCCAAATTCTGGAGAATATTCCTCCCGTATCTCAAGTAAGTAGGCTTCCTAATCATTGATTTGCTTGGCAGAATTATACCCTTTATCTTTCTCCAAATATCATTCCTTATTCATTAATTAGTAGCACTACTTGACTAATTTTTTAAATGGGAATAATTATGAACAACGGGCACCACTAGCTGAATCACTGAATCAAAACTAAAAAAGATATAACATGGAATGTAACCAGCCCTTACAGCAAACTTCAGATTTTATTATGGTGACAATACATTTAAGAGAGCACTCAGAGCCCCTTTTATCTCATTTTAAAGCAATTTACAATACTATTGTGTTAGCTCTGTTGACACAGTAAAGGAAAATTGCTCAACCTAAGGTTTTGTTTTGTTTGACCTGAACCAGAATCAAACCTGAACCATGTGCGTAAAATGCTGAAACATAAACAAAAATGAGTAATTCTGAAATAATTCTAATGGAGTTAAGGATTTTTCTACTTGTCTCCAAACCTGAATAATTGATATATGTGCTTTGATTTTTGTAGTTAATGGAAATGTTCAAGAACTGTAAGGTCAATGTAACAAGGCAAGTAAAGCCATCACTATATTCCTTTCTCTCAGATTATCAGGTTATGACCTTGGAGGCAGAAACCCTGGGCCCCCCTTGCAGAATGAGAATGAAAGATACCAAAAGTACTGCAGTTCGAAGAAAAAGAAGTAATAATACCTACTGTCATTTAAAATGCTACGTATGTGTGCATAGGTCCATTAAATCCAGAGTCTTAAATTACTCAGCTGTTATCACTGCATCATCTTCTTTGCTTTTCATTTTAAATTATAAAGATAGATTTCTCCCTGTCAACAACTGTCAGTACCTCAGTTTTCAAAATATATATGAGTGATATGTTTTCATCATTCACACAACCATAATTAAAAGGTGTTGACCTACCTAAAACTATAACAACTTGTAGGGGAGAAGGGGTCAGGAATAACTCCGACTGTTACATCTTTAACTCCGTAAAACCATTCAAACCCTTACAGTTTGATGCACTCCTTTTTTAAGTTGACAGAGTCAAAGAAATTGGCGGCTCACTTCATGCCTATAAGTTTCAGTTCACAGACAATGATGTCTGTTGATTGTGCTATAAATATGTTTTCTGAATTAGATCTTATTTAGTGTGCTAGATGGAATTGTTGAAGGCTAGAGTTTACTTTGGTGGAAAATACCACTTCTTCTTATACGATATATAACACAAAAGTAAATAGACTGTGCAAAGCTAATATAATAAAGTAATCTTACTATGAATCAGGCCAAATTTGGTTTAGAAACACAGTTGGAAGTATCTTCATAGGCAGGCCATCTTGTCCATCTCTTCCAATCAGTGGAAGAAATCCAGAGTTAGTATTTCCTCATAGGTAGTTGTTAAGATCTCCATTAAGGGAGAGCCCACTAATCCATCTGAGAATTGGTTCCATTGGCAAAGAGCTCTTTACTGCCAAAATATTTCTTCTAAATTTCCCTTTCCTGTGACTCAAGTCCCAGCTCTGCCTTGAGAGGCAGCAGAAAACATGCATTTCTCCTCATTGTAAAAACTGGGACTTACTTCCAATTAGATTCCCAGAGTTTAGGCAATATATTAGATGTGGCAGGGATGGTGGAATCCACAAACCAAGGAAACAATCATTTGGATGTTTTGGATTACCATGCTAGTGTCAAACAGGTTAAAACGGCTTCACTCTCATGGGCTGGCTTAACTGGTAAGTAACCCATGCTGAGAGAAAGGAGGGAGGATAGTTTCATTGATATGTAATAACCTGGGATTAAGTTTCTAAATCCCCTGGCTTAGAAAATGGCGTTCTTTCTCGATACCAGAGATGTCAAACCTACGTGCAAATTTTAAACCTCGCTAACTCAGCTTGGCGAAACACTTGGAGCTGCTCTCTCCTCTCTGGCTGACTCAAGCACCCCTCAACCAACAGGCATCCTCTTTAAAAAGAGAGGCCTCAAGAGAGACTACATAAGGACTATTCCATCTTTATATTGGAGACCAAAAAAAGTGCTGACAAGTCTTCAGGCTCTGGGAAGCAAGGAGCAGTTCCCTGTCCTCTCTCCAGCCTCCTAAAAATAGCTCCTGCGAGAAGCCCATCAAGAAAGGGATCCTTCTTCCCCTTTGCCCTAAGAAAGCTAAAGAACTCTCCAAGGGGGAGTGGCTCCCACTTTCTGATACTTAATCCTGCCCGTGATGTCACTGCTGCCTCCGGTTAAATAAGAAGATCGAAGGCCAGGGAGTCAGGACCACTCTCAGGGACTGAGACACCTCGCGGCTCATTCCGCTGGCCTTGCTGGTGCTCCTCCTCTTCCCATCCAACTTTCTCAACCATGGTGGGTTCAGTGAGAGAATTAAGTTCTGCCTAGTGAGCCAGCTGTGGTTTCCTTTTAACACTGTATTTTCCAAATTTGTGCTGGTTATAATAGTGTAAAACCACCAGGAAACCAATTTAGCTCTCAGTTTAACGTGCTCTACCATATGAGGCAGGCATCTGCATATGTGTAAAATATATAATAGTCTTTGTATTAATATGTTGGAATTATTTGGGTAATCTTTGTGCAATAGCTTGCACATTTCCTATAATCTTATAGTATATATATAAGTACTACTAGCAGTATGTGATTTCTGATTGCTAAAATAGCTGTGCACTGTTTTCCAGGTGCATGATTTGTCTGTAAACTAATAATAAAAATGATACCTCTGGAACAAAATCTTGAAAGATAAGCCGATCTTTAACAGTGCATGTCTCCTCAGAAGTAAATCCTACTGAATTCAGTGTGATTTGTTGTGAGCTGAATATAGGACTGTAACCTACACTTTAGGCTTTAGAGATTTTTTAATAAAAATTAATACTGCTCATGCAGTGCTATTTCTAATTAGTTTATGTTCTCAAGTTCAAAGCAGTAGGGTTTAAACTTGACTCTTTAGATTACAGAACATACTATGCACCTTTTTTGTGCTTATTTGTATCTGTATCCGTTTTTCCGATTGTAAGCTGAGAGATATTACAGTGGGCTTTAAAAAAATTGAACTGTTAGTGTTCATGGCCTGGTCAAATCATCTAGAAAGGTATTAGCTAAAGAATATGCACAACTTTTGTTTGTCAATGCAATTTTTCCAACAGTACTACCTTTTTCCTTTTCTTTTCCTCTCGTTTTGCCATATGCAGTCCTTCAGTGCTGACCAGATTGCTGGTAAGTGGAATATGAATTCAATTCCCTGAATATTGGTATGATTACTTGCACACATCAAATGTTGAATACTCATTAGTTTTGAGTAGGCATCATTGCATTAGCAGCTTGGTAGCATCTCTGCTACTTGTGAAAAATCAGACAATCCTTTTCCTTTGCATCTTGGAGAGATGTTTCAAGGAGAAAGCTGGATGCTGTAACTTCCAACGGGTCTTTTTTAAAAAGGGCTTTTTGTGATTGATTTCCTTCTAACAGATCGAGTTCTCCAAGGATCAGCAGGATGGTAAGTTTTGGAGAATGCCTAGTAAATATTGATGCATTTTC
Organism: Iguana delicatissima; assembly: GCA_948472985.1. Lineage (NCBI taxonomy): Eukaryota > Metazoa > Chordata > Lepidosauria > Squamata > Iguanidae > Iguana > Iguana delicatissima. The sequence continues at coordinate 158,913 of CAOKZL010001495.1, read as the reverse complement.
ATGTAACTATTGGAACATGTCCACTGGTTTGAACTGAATAATGCAGCTTTTTATCATCTAAAGATAAGGCCATAAATTCCAATATTCACGTTCTGCTGCTGAGTATATGAAAATAAGGATTGCAAAGATAGCTGTTTTCTGATAAAGGCAAGTTATTCTTCAAAGAACTAGAAAAGCAGTGGATAATAGAAGTGGGTTAAAGCTACACTAACTAAGAAGGAAAACAGAGAAGCAAAAGCATCTAAAATGTTTCCAGTTCACAGATACATGAAGAATTTGAGACAATCCAGCAAACTCATCAAATCATTTCTTCCTAAGAAATATTTTGGGGAAAATAAATCTGTACTTCTGGCGAGGCCAAATAACCTAAGTAAATGTCATAGGTAATAATGAGTTCTTATGCATCAAAGGGAATTTCGTGTCCATTGCTTTGTTGCAACCAGTGTGTTGCTCACAATTCTGACACAAATTATTTTCTTTGTTTGTCAGACAAGAAATTTCCAACCCTGTCATTTTATTAATATCCTAAAATTATTACTAATATTGTGCAATTGGATCTTTTATTTGAACGACTTAACTCATTCACTTGAAAACAGAACACTTTCTTGACTATTTGTCTGATCCTAAGAGTTCATGCCAAATCAGAAGACTAGTGAGCAATTCTATTACACAGAATTTTCTAGCACATCATATCAAACTTCATGAATATATGCACCAACATAAAACAGGAGTATTACAAACCTTGGAATTTATTTGGAAAATAAGTGGCTTAAGGCAGATAGTGCTTAAATGGTAGTGGCTGTCAACAGACATACAGTCTCTGGGGAAAAAAAGATATTATCTATTTTCAAGCATTTACAAAATGTGTCAGGATTGCCATCTTTCACATGTTATGTGGCAACATTCAACAAATTTTGGACATCCCTTGTTATATCTGCATGTATCATGATGAGTTATATATTTTGTATAGTGACATAACTGCAACATTAAGATGACATGGTTTCACATCCTCCTTTGCACTATATGCTTGTGTGACTTCTTTTACATTTCCTGCATCTGTAAATTTAATGAAACATCAACACTGACAACATTTTTGATATAAAAATGTCCATCTTCAGCTTTCTAACTTTTTTAGAAACATTCAGGAACAACACAGTCCTGACTAAAAGACATTGCTAGAATGGTTTGTTGCCTGCCCATAGTCTTGTTACATTAACCAGTAGAAAACCAATGAATTAGTAAAAGATTTAGTATTTTGACAAAAAGAATCTTCATTCCAACAAGACTTCTAAATGTCTATAAAGAACATCTAGTAAGTACCAGCCAGAACATTCATACTAAGCGAATCAACACATTCTCTGTTCAAATTAAAATTGTATAATCATAAAAGAAAAGGTTCCTAAAGTTTTTATTAATTTCAGTCTTAACAGAAAAATTGTAATACCAAAACCTAATAGCAGCCCTCTCCCACACACACACACACACACACACACACACACAGAGAGAGAGAAAGAGAGAAATAGGTAGCACCCTAAAGTAGAATTTTATTCTGAATCAGATTCTGTTTTCACAGCTGAAAGCTTTGCCCAGAAAAAAAAAGTAAAAATAAGAATCCAGCAGTCTCTATGTATTACCCCTCTCCACTACTCTAAAAGCATCTTTTTAGCTCCACCAGTATCTTGCATGGGGCAGAGGAAGAACAAATCCAGTTACAATGCCACTGTTCATAGCAAAGATGGGGGGGAAATCCTTGGTCTTTGGGCAACTGTTTCAGCAGTGTCCACCTGTTGTTAGGCTGTGATGATTATACTGATGTAAAGTGTATAGTGAGTAAAGGCAGCTCAAGGGATAGGAGAATATGCCTCCAGCATAAATACTTCTGCCTGCTATGATGGCTAAATGCGTCTGCGAATTAACACTGGGGCTGATTTTATCTGGAGTCACAGCCCTGTCTGCTTGCCACCAAACTGATGCCATCTTTTGAGGTGGTTAGAAAATGAGGAATTTACATTTTACTTCTCTGAAAACTGAGATTCTTAATAACCTAATTATTGGTGCATTGGAGAAAAAAAAAGACACAGAGCTGGTGATGAGATTTTCAGTGGTGTAAATGAGTTCTTTGCAGCCACTGATGAAACATCAGCTGTGAGCCTTTAAACATGTAGCAGTCTCTCTTCTGCAACTCTAAAAGGCTAAAACTTTATGAACTGTAAGAGGAGAGGGCTAGCAGTAACAGCGTCTTGGAGGTCTCAACACATTAGACAGTGAGGGGAAGTAAGATCAGATATATTAGGTTACCGTCTAGCAACCACACATCTTACCTCAGCATTTTGAAGTGTGCTTAGAAGCTCCTTCAGGCAGTATAAGGAGGGCTGAAGTAAGCACCAAAATAGTACAGCTTCAGAAGTATGGGAAGAGGGGGATAAATGAGGGGTGCATAACTTATCACATGCGATTTCTGATTCTATGGCCACCACATGACAGCAACAGCAGTGATATCTACCAGTTTGTTGAGTGTATTTTGGCTTTGAGACAAATTCCAAATTGGCGTAGAGGAAGATACTTTCCACTTGTGGGCTTCCCACTGGCAACTGATTGGCCATTGTCTGAAGGGAATGCTGGACTAGAGAAGCCTTTGGTCTGATCCTGCAGGGCTCTTCTTACGCTCTCATATTCCAAACTATTTTATGTTGATGGATCACTCTCTGGGCTCTTAAAGAAGGCTTTTAAAATTTTATAGAGTAGAAGATAAAGAGGAGTGATGATGGTGTGATTTATATGGTTAAGGTCACAATTTTTAAACCCCTCCAAAGACTAGTGACAAACCAGCAGAGTAAGTTTAGCTTCTTCTCTGGAAGAACAGCTTGCTTTTCCACAGGAACCATATATCTTTGTTTCATTGTCTCCCAAGTTATTTTTAACTATCAAGACACAATGCCTGCTATTTTCAGTTGGCAAGTCATGCCTTCTCCTGCTTTTCATTCACTCAGCCATTAAGTCAGGCATTATTCTAATGTGCAGCTGGACATATTTAGAGAAATAGGAGAATAAAATGTACAGTAGGAAATGGGCTTTTGTGCAACTGTCAATATGGGCTTTAATCCGGAACAAGGTGATTTCTGAAAGCATATAGCAGAGATGAGCATAAATAAACAGGTAACTAAAATGACTGTTACCTTTCATTCTTCATAACCTTGTACTCTGTATTATTGGGAACAACTGTCTAATTGCCCCATCTGTGACCAATACCTCCATGAAGATGTGTCTAGCCACTTTCCTACAGGCATTGTCAGCAGCATCCACCACTCCTTCTGCACCATGGCTGCAGGGTTCACTGATACTTCCAAAGTGCTGCTTTTCATCCAGCTTTTGTGATGAATTTCACCATTACACACATTTTGTCAGTTCTGGTTTTTTCTACAGTGCTTTCACATCTAAGGAACCGTGCCAGTTCATGTCTCAGATATGCTGCCCCTTTCTATGATGCTTTGCAACATGGTCATAAAAAGTATCTCCAGTAATCATAGAATAAACTCAGCATTGCACTTTCTGGTATGGCCACAGCAACAGAATTTCAAGACACTGTCCCCTTCATGTGAACAAAAATGCACATGTGGAACAGCTTCTTTGCTTTGGCTGCACTGGGGAAGAACTCTTGAACAGGGAGGTACACGTTTGGGTCCTGTTCTCTAGAGGCCCCATTCACAGAATATCCCTTCCTCAGAAGGAAGGGAGGAGAATCAGATGAGCAGGGTCTTCTGGGATTCAGGTGTCAAAATGGATTGCCACAACTCATCTATTGCTTCATTCATGAAGCTGTGGCCATATCACTGCTTCATGTGCTGAATTTTTAAATGTATGGCCCTTATTGAGGCTTCCTTTAGCATCACACTTTTAGCGTTGATGAACTATAAGAGTACTCCACCTCCATGAAATCTATACACTGTTTAGTTATATTCAGTAGGATAGTTTAAGTATAGTAAGCCACTGTGGTGCAATAGCTAGGGAACAATGCAAGAACAATGCAGCACACAATAACTGATGAAATTGCTAAACTGCAGTGCATTCATACGTTGGAGGTATTGCAATAATTATATATGTGATTTGTAGAGACTTTTGGGGCCCCTTGAAAACTAAGACATATTGATAGCTCTTAGAAAAAGGAAAACAAGTATAAAATAAAGTTGAGATAGCAGGCAAAATACTGCAAATACAATGCAGAAAGACTCAGTCTGCTAATGTTACTGATACAATCGCTGACATTAACTTGTTAATGGGTAAATCCTTTGGCTCTGGTAACCCTTGTTCTTCTGTTATTGTAGAATTTAAGGAGGCATTCCTCCTCTTCGACAGGACTGGTGAAAGCAAGATCACGCTCAGCCAGGTTGGAGATGTTATTCGCGCTCTGGGACAGAACCCCACTAATGCTGAAGTCAAGAAGATCCTGGGCAACCCCAGCAATGAGGGTAATGATTCTTCTGCGTTCACCCATCTGAATGTGACCTTTCCCTATGGGGTGTATGTATTATTGTTGATAATTTGAGGGATTGTCTTGTGAAAGACTGACCAAGCCTTGACCACACAAACATGGTGTGTTTATCAGTCTAGAGGACTACAAGTCACAATTGGGCCAGACCATTTGGAGACTGTAAAACAATCTTAAGGTAAATCTGAACACTTTTTTGGAAGTAAAGCCTGTTAAACACAGTGGGATCAGACTTCCAAGTAAACGTGCAGTATCATCAACATATTTGCTATAAAGAGGCTTATTAAAGTACTGCAGTTTTGGATTTATATTTATGTTTTCAGTAATTATTTTTTTAAAAAATATTTTGCACAATATATTAGGTACCTGAGGTTTGGTTGAGCGTGAAAGTATGCAATGGCCTTTGCAGGTCTATAAATCTATGCCCCTTGATCCAGCCAGTGTTAAATACTTTCAATTCCTGATGCATTCGACAGGAAAGATTTAAGAAGATGCCAGAGATATGGCTAGCAGGCACATATTGTTGCTCGCTTACTGAAGTTAGGGTGGTCTGATTAGTGTCTGGTGAGGAGGACCTCATGGGAACTATACATCCACTGCCTTGAATTCTGAGAAAAGAGGAATGGAATATTTACATCTATATAAATAATTTATAAATTAAAATAAAAGGGATTGAACAGTTCTTAACTTTGGTTAGATTGTGCACATTGGGAGAGCTAGTTCAAAGAATAAGCAAAAATAATTACTTTGAAAGAGTCGTTGATACATCTGGGCCTACATTTTTTTAAGATGGTAGCAGGATTTATGAGTGTAACAGTGCGGTACAAAAAGTGCATCCATTTTAACTGGAGGGAAGAATCATGCAACCTCAGTTTTTTTCCCCAACATTCCACATGCCAACCTCTAGTGAAAACACAAATGCTAATAAAGCAAGATAGTAAAAATGCAAAGCTCTGACATTTCAATTCTCTGTGCGATATGTTGCATTCAGACTAGAATACATTGTTACTAGGAAGGCAACCCACTGTGTGGCTTTGTTTATCTGGAGATGGAGTTATGTGTGACAACCATTAAATTAAGATCCCTGTAAAACCTGTTTTCCCTTAATTGAATGCAGATTTACCTCCTCCTTGTGAATGTAGCATCCTCTGGTGACAGATACAACAACAAGCAAAGACTTCAATGCTTCTGCCAACTTGAGAGCCAAGGCAGAAAATTCAATTTCTAAAGGAGGGATGGCTGCGAGTGTAGCAGCTATTTCAGATGGCAGCTTGGCACTTCAGAAGTGGAATGCCTGGAAATATTGCCAAACATATCTGGTAATATTACTTGTAATGTTGTCTCTTTGCAGAGATGAATGCAAAGAAAATTGGGTTTGAAGAGTTCCTGCCGATGTTGCAGGCAGCTGCCAATAATAAGGATCAGGGTGGCTTTGAAGACTTCGTTGAAGGTTTGCGCGTCTTTGACAAGGAGGGCAATGGAACAGTCATGGGTGCTGAGCTCCGCCACGTACTGGCCACTCTGGGTAAGAGTTCAGAGGCTCATCTAACAAGAAGATGAACCCTTACTGCAAACTTAGGTTCTCTCTCTCTCTCTCTCTCTGTGTTTGTGTATGTACAAAGTTATACTACCAGCCAGACTCTTAGACCTTGGCTGCTGACTGGGGTATCCTGAGAGCTGTAATCCAAAAAAAAAAAAAAGTAACTTGGACAAGCTCAGATGCTGTCAAATATAAGGAATGCAGTTTGGTCAGAGCACTTCTGTTATATATTCCTTTAGCCTTCTCAGGGCACCCCCATTCTCCAGATGGAATGAAACCGGACGGCACTTCTTTTAAGTGGAAGAATGAAAGGAAAATAGAACAGTAATGTTCCTAAAAATCTTCAGGCAAAAGAATAGCTGTTGAATCAGTTTGCCTTTACAGTCTAGAGCATGATTAATGCTTACATATTATTTCAAAGGTGAAAAAGAAATGTGAATACTGAAAGGATTGTGAGAATAAACTTGATGTATAATAGTTAGTGTGGTAATTGCTTTGCTGACCAACTCATGAAATAAGGAGACCACATACAGGGCTTGGGTTGAACTAGGGCAATTTATTAATGTATGCCTAATTAACATAGAACTTGAACTTGGGCTTGAACTTGAACTTTTGACCTGAAAAGGGGGTTTGACAGAATGGGTTTTTGCCAAGGCAAAGGGTCACCTCCGACCTCTTCCTGGCCACCTTTGGGCGAGGTACTGGGCCACAATGCGAAGCCATGAAACTGGGTTCTAACTTCGGCTGACCCTTTTCAGGAAGGCGACCCCCCCCCGCCAAGCACCCGTCTCTCAGCCACCAAGGTGAGGACCAGCCATGGGCCGCCCCAAGGACAACTCTATCACAGTCCTCCCTCCACGTAGACGACAAGAAGAGAGGGCTCCAGAGCTTAGCCTACACTAAAGAGTGCCATAGGTACTCACTAAAACCTTTAGTCCCCCACCTACCAGTGTGACCTAATGAAATGGCCTATTTAAGACACCCAAATAGCCAATTGACTATCCCCCTGATGCAGTGTAGGATAGACGGAAAAAAACTGAAGGGGGAAAAATTCCTACCTGGCCCCAAAGCAACCAGCGAGCTTACACTGAAACCAAAGGATGGGAGGATGGGTTGCTGGAAAATGAAGGGCCTGAGGAGGGGGCAGCACGGCCCTAAAAGGGGGCTACCTGACTCCAGCCCCTTCCTCGCCCACTGGGTGACCAAGTGGCACAGTGATTGCATAGTCTCCCTTCCTGGCAGGCCAGCAAAGATGTCTCTCTCCCCCTCACCTGCAGTACCACAGGTGGGGAGGGAACGAATTAGTTTAGCTGAGCACATGTAATTGAGTCCTGAGTTCATTGGAAACTAATGTTGACTAGTGAAGGGACAAAATGAACACTGTGTGCTAATGTTTTTTAACTCACTGAAGGTCCATGCCTATATAAACAATTTAAATTTAGTGTAACACCCCAGAATCTAACAATATTACGGCCCTAATATTCATACATTACTGAGACATTACTGGTCTCACTTCTATATGTCAGCATACCCACACCATTCTGACAAATTTGAAGGGTGGAATACTATGGGCTTGCCAAAACAAGAATATTACCTGCACCAGTGTTTCTCAAGCTACATTATGTGGGTAAGAGGCATATTTTTCCCAGTATGCCAGGAACTGGTGCCATATTTATGCCCATTAGCTGCAATTGTTTCTTTCATTCCTGGAAACTTGCCAGAGATTGGCAGCCATTCGTGGCAAATCCTTTTTTGATTGTTCCTTCCACCCATCTCATAAAGCAGCCAGAAGTCATACCCACTGCTATCTTCCTTTCCTGGAATGTTTCTGAGCCCTGTGCTGAGTTCAGAGATGTGCACCAGAAAGGTAATATTTGCTACAGATATCTCACTTAGCACTTCTCTGCTTAAAGGATGTCAGCATCAACAACAGTGAGGTCTATGGAGCTCAGAGCTTCATATCAGAAGTTGAGAGCAGGATGGGATCATTCTGTTATGTGATGAAGTATGAGGAGATCCTTCTATGTGTTATTTTTCTTGTAACAGTGAAGGGAATGCACAGTGAGGTAGTGAACTAGAAAATATGCATCCTCAGTACAGCTCCTAGAAGTCTGTGAGCTGGCATTACCATCTCTCCTCTCTCTGTGCTTCAGGTGAGAAGATGAAGGAAGAAGAAGTAGAAGAACTGATGAAAGGGCAGGAAGATTCCAATGGCTGCATTAACTATGAGGGTAAGCACCGTTAGCCATCAGTGAAAAACAGCTCTCAGGGTGGTGGTGGAGGGAGAGGTTTGAACAGAAAATGAGCAGTCGTGCTGGAAGAGGGAGACCTGTACTGGGCCCAGCAATACTTTGGAGTAAGGCAGATTTCAGTAGGGGAAACAGTCCAAGAGAGAAAAGAGTGAAACAACATTTCCCCAGTGCTGTTACCCTGGTTTGTCTTTTACCTCTCTCCCTCCAGTGGCATGGTTGCTTTTTTTCTTTCTTTCAAAAAGTCTTTCTTTACTTTTAAATTGGCATATCTGGTCTGGGATTTCTCTTATCAAACCTGTTTTGGCTTTGAAGAACAAATGCAGACGCTTAAATAAAGTGCCTACCCCCCTCCCCTCCTCCCATGAGGTTACTGCCATCCTCAGTGTGAGCTGGAAATGGGCAAAGGATGGAGTGAATGTGAATATAGATTTGAAACCTAGTCTCCAGAGTCATATGGCCATTTCCCTACTAGACTGTTAAAGGGCTATTATTCCACTTTCAACATCCTATGGATTCCTTAAGGGCCCCTCCCTAAACTGCAAACCACAGGATTCCATAGGATGTTGAAAGTGGAATAATACGCTATAACAGTCTAGTGTGGAAATGCCCATAATCCACTGCTCAAACCACAACTACACCATGCTGCCTCTCCAACTGAGTTGTCAGTCTCACTGTGATTTGAAGTGCTCTCATGTATTAAAGGGTTTCTGGAAATTTCAGTTTTATCCCATATATTGGCTGGCATAGATGCTTTTTTAGGCAAAACAACACCATTGATACACTAGATGGCCAGGACTGAAAGTAATTGGTTAGAAGTAACAACGTTACAAACAACATGTGACTTTTGGGAGGAATGACATCATTTGACCTAACCTAGTATCTGTTAACATCATTTTTAAAAAATGGTACACAAAGCTATGCCAATCATAACCCCCTCAAACATTGCTGGGGAAGTGTTGCTTCCAGTGATTTTGGACTACTTCTGTATTTTTAACTGATTTTTAAATCTTCATTTGTTTCTTAAAGGGGCAAAATGTGATGGAAATATACTGTGTTAGGAAAATATTTCTCTTAATGAGCTCCAATAGCACCAATAGTTATCTTATACTTTTTGTTCCTAAATGGCTGATGGGCAAATTACATTTTAAAATAACATTCTGAGTTCTGAGAGGAGGTATCAACCTGCTTGGTATATCCCAAGATTTCCAGAGTTCACATAATGCCCCTTCCGAAAACTAAAGGGGTGTGTGTATGTGAATGCAGCTCAAAGTAGACTGAGCACACTTGGAAGGCACAGAATGCTGTCTGTCTGTTTGTTGTGGGCAGGGCGGGGGAAATGGAATGCAGTATCCACATTGCAATGTTTTGTTGACAGGTCCCACTTGTTTCCCCTAACATGGTATCAATTCTATGTCATTCCACAGCATTTGTGAGGCACATCATGTCTATCTAAATGGAATTCTCTAGATGCACAACATGGTAAGTTCCTTTTGTGGACGTGCTTTAGCTTTCCTCTTCTCTCTTTGAGCCTTATATTATTTGCATGCAGTCAGCAAATGGAAACCGTTCAGGGAGGATGGGAGCCAAAAGTAGCTAATCCCTCAGCAGCACCAGCTGAATGGCCTGGCTTCCCATCACTCCCCCTGCTGTTGCCTGATGGACTAGCAGCTGCGGCAACATGACTGACAAGGGGCATGGCTTCTCAGCTTGCTAAGTAAATGAAGCGAACACAGCCATGTTTGGCCCAAATCCAGCATTGTGCTAGCACCTGTCTACCAGCATGTCAGATTTTAATTCCCCTCCACACTGCAGTCCTCTATGCTACCTAAACTGGAGGGTTTCTAAGCCCCTTGAGCAGATTCTAAGGGTAGGGAGGTGATCATGCTGACAATAAGAGAACATTGCATCTTCCCCCGTCCTCCATTGGTTCCACTTTCGAAAACAGTTCTGTCAGCTGATCAACCACTCTGTGTCCGGGCCTTATTTATATTATAAATTGTCGCCCAGACAACCCAAATTGTCACCCAGATAACCCAACATAAATGACTGAGAGCTTGCACATCTCCATTAAGAGACCTAAGAGACTCCAGACCGAGTACAGTTGACCCTGAGGAAGTTCTTGTCATAGTCCCCATATTTGTAAAGTGATCTTGTTTTACATCAGAATGTCGGTGGCTTGTCTGAGAAAAGGGAGAACCTTACTCCACTATTTCCACATGATGTGCCACCTTCACTCACCTCTGGCTCACACCCTGAGTGAGAGAAGGAACAGCTATTATTTGATGGACATATAGTAATAATAAAATACAATACTGAATGTATAATCAAATACAAAATCAAATGTTATTTGTCTTTGCTTTTTGGCAGAACAAGATCAACAGGCATTTGAGATTGACGAAAAATCTAGGAAACTACCACTCCATCCAGTACCATCACCCTGGAACCCAAAAGGACTGTAATATATGCCTCCCAACCACCCCACTTTTTAAAGCCAATTTTACAACTCACAGTCAAAATACTTCCTGATGCACATGAGAAGGACTACATCACCACAGCTGTCAAGCCCAATAATCCTTCCCCTCCACCATTTTGTCCACCATGAACACAACGAATGAAGAAGAAGAGGGTAGAGAATCTGACAATAAATCTATGTGGTCAGTGTATGGCTGGAAATTTTCTTTGATCAGTTCAAATCCCAATTAAAACATAATTGAAGTCTTAATTTATTTTCACTATATGTTGTATTCCATACAATAAAGTTTTATGAGAAAAGGATTGTCATGGGGGTTTGGTTTAATTAACGGAGAGCTGGACAAAGAGGTGGATTTTTTGAATGGCTCTCCAATGATTTCAAGTGTTTCTTTAGAAAATGCTGTGTTATTATTCAAGAGTACTTCAAAAGCAGAGACCTTTAGTAACTTTGATCTACCTATGCATTCTTCACTCATCAACAGAGAGGTTCCAGGCAGCAGGTGAACAAGCAGTTCAGTCCTGTCCTTTGCTATAGATCAGGATGGGCAACTGTGGAAGACTAGGAGGCACATAAGCCTTCCAGAATACCAAAGAGGGCTCTAGCTCTCCTGCTCTCAAACACACACAATAGTGCCCTCCACATGTCCACAGATGCTCTCTAGCAGATACGGGGGCATGTTTGGGGGCCTTCCTGGACCACTTCAGGGCATTTGGGGGCATTTTGGCAAAAAAAAAAATATGAAAAAATATTGCAAGAGATCGTTTTAATCTTTTGAGGCAGTCCGGGAGTGGCAGAAGCGCCCTTCATACTTTCTAGAGATCATTTTGGGGCATTTCAAATTTTTGAAAAAAAAAAAAATCCCTGACCCCTAAGGGGCCCTGATGGCCTCAAAAATTGCCCCAGAGGGCTGCATGTAGACTGTGGGCTGCACTTTGCCCTCCCCTCCCACTATAGATATAGACACTTCAGCATCTCATCTGCCACATATAAGTCAACACAATGGAAGCATGTATGAACAATAAAGACATTACCTTGTAGCCCCCGTAAAAGGTGGGGGAGTAATAAACAATAGTGTCTGAGAAAATCAACAAAGACTGTCTTACAAAGACATGTGAACAGAGTATTTTAAGAGCCAAACTGAAGTGAATATGCCAGGCTGAATTTATAAGCTGCCTTGCACGTTGGTAAAATAGCCAAATTGAAATTCCATTCCAAAATTTATATTTTGAATTTGAACTGGGCTGTAAAATATCTTACTAGCCACAGTTCTCATACCTGTAAAATGGGTAAAAAGATCACCACTAGGTGACCTTGGACAAGTCACATTATCTCATGTTCAGAGAAAGGCAAGGACACCCCCCCCCCGAACAAATCTTGCCAAGAAAACCCTGTGATAGATTTATGGGAAGGTTGCTTTAAGTTGGAAATGACTTGAAGGCACACAGCAACAAAATATCTTCCATTCTAAGCAAAACTGAGTTCAGTTTGCCACTGAAATTTTTCATTCAAACTAGAATACTGAAAAAGTGGATGGCCTGAGGGAAAAAAATGGATTTTAAATTCACATTTTAAAATTCGGAAATTGCATTGGCCATTTCTGCACTAGACTGTTAATAGCGCTATGATTCCACTTTCAACATCCTATGGAATCCTAGGGTTTGCAGTTTCGGGAGGAGCTAGCCGGCCCCTCCCGAAACTGCAAACCCCAGGATTCCATAGGATGTTGAAAGTGGAATCATAGCGTTATTAACAGTCTAGTGAGGAAATGGCCATTGACCTTCAAATATCATAAAAAGTTTACTTTGATACTGCTTCTGCCTTGCAGATAAATGGGCTATCTTAAAACACTATTTTTTTAAAAAAATCAGAATGATACTTTTACAATTCACTCATCTTGGCAGAGACAAAAGGTACCTTATTGCAACTGTAGCATACAGTAAGGCTTTCCTTTAATTTCCTTCTTTGAAGATTGCTATTAAAATAATGCAATAACAATTACTGGCATGCCTTTGGCCTCCAGTGTAACTCTTATTTTCCCCACTGGACGTGCATAAAACTACTTTAATCCCCCGGCCAAGTGTCAAGCTTGTTCTATAACAGTCTGGCTTAACCTTATTAAATTTCCACATATGAAATGGCTATAACTCAAGAGCTGGCAGGTGCACAGGCGAGGTGGGGTTTGAGATGGGATGGTAACTCTTGCATGCCAGCCTGCTGGAAGAAGAGACAAGTGTCTGGTTTCCATGCCTCCCTCGACACACACATACACACACAACAAAAATAAAAACCATGTTCCTATTTAAAGCTCTGACATGCATGCATATCCAAATTGGTATCTGCATGAGTTTTTGCAGGGATAGTCAGCCAACAATTTACTTGCAGCCTCCCGTAAGTGGAAGAAAAGCCAAGGCCTCTTATGCATCCTTTAAGAGCTAGAAGGTTTTTTGAATCTCAACAGGCACCATGAAGAAAAGATTTTGTTGGGATTTTATAGCAATGGGGCTGGTTTTCCTATTTCACTGGGTAACGGGTTGTGTGTGTGTGTGTGTGTGTGTGTGTGTGTGTGCTGGCAAGAAATTAAATATCACCACCACATTACATGTGCATTCCATGCTTCTTAAACAGAGCATGGACCAAGATAGTAGAGTGTAGGCCAATTTTCCCCTTTTAAGTTACCCCTCTGAACTTTATGTTCTGGTGGGGATGTGAACCCAGTTCTCCCACTCCTAGTTCCTTCCAAATCTGATGTGAAATCACTACATTATTGTTGTTGTGTGCCTTCACATTGTTTTCAGCTTATGACAGCCCTAAGGTATACCTGTCATGGGGTTTCTTGGCAAGATGTGTTCAGAGGGGGTTTGTCCTGTCTTTCCACTGAGACTGAGAGAGTGTGACTTGCCCAAAGTCACCCAGTGAGTTTCCATGGCCAAGTGGGGATTCAAACCCTGGATCCCAGAGTCGTTGTCCAACATTCAAAGCACTATAGCACACTGGCTCTCTACTGCCCTATCCATTTACCTAAACCAGAAGTGGGAAAAGAATGGCACTGGGGCCACATGAAGCCCCAAGGCTGTTTTAGTGGTCATAATTGACTCCTCCCTTTCCCCTAACCCACTCTTATTTGACCCTCCCCTGGGTGAGCTGCCTCTCTTGAAAGTCTGCAGGAACTATGCTTCATGTTTTAAAAAGCTAGTTTGGGAGCCCACTGGTCTCTTCTAGCACTGAAAAAATTACTCATTTTTAAATCTGAAATGGACTTCGCCCTACTTGCAGAAGCACTTTAGGAAGTGTGCATGCCCCCCCCAGAAGATTCCAGAGGCAGAAAATATGCTCCTGGATCTGCTGCAGTTGCCCAGCCCAGGCCCAAGTATTTATTCCTTTGGACACAGGTCAGAAAAACTGCATCCTGCTCGTTCATCAATTCAGCCCTTCCCTCTAGCTTACAAACTAGGGTAACCCTAAAGTATCACTGGTAGTCAGTCAAGGAAGCCATGACCTTGCATTTGCAAGATCTGAGGACTGTTGATAACAGGGTGATTTGGAGATTTCTCATTCATAGAATCACCATAAATTGAAGTCTACATGATGACAACTGACATTCCCTCTCTGATCCCATCCCAGTAATTGATTGCCACAGGATTCTGGCCCAATCATCACATCCAAAAAGTTCAGGGAGGAGGAACAAAACAAAAGAAAACAAAAGACCTATCTCTCCTGTTTTCAGATTCTTTCTGAGTTGGACAAAGAGTTTCTAGCCAGGGTAGGAAGTGCCACCGGACAGTGACAGGCAATTGCTGTTAAAGAGAGTTGAAAGTGGTACCAGAGAGGCCTTACACAAAAGCCACATGAGAAAGACTTCATGCATATTTCTTCTGACCCATTGGGACCTCTCAGGTCAAATATATTCTGCATGTTTTTGAAACAATTTTGAAACAAATTGTGAAACTTGGGCCATTTCCGCACTAGCCTGTTATAGCGCTATTATTCCACTTTCAACATCTTATGAAATCCTGGGTTTTGCAGTTTAGGGCTTCCCACAGGCAAAAGTAGTATGTCTGCCATGTACACACCTCAAGGAGTGATCCCTCTTTCAATTCACTTTCAATTCTGGGGAATGGGTGGGGGGAGATAACCACTGTCAATAGCCAAACATCCATGCTTGTTTATCAATGTATATTCTTCCACTGCCATCTTGTGGTTAACATGTGTGAAGACCTAATTACCTCCTTTCCCTTAATAAATATTTCAAATCTATTTGAGTTGGAAAGGAAAGAAGTATAGCATCAGCATAAGAGCAGCACCCTTCCTTCTGCAAGTTTTGGTGCATAAAATTTGGCAAAAATATGGGAAAAAATTACTGATATAAATATTAAATAAAACAAAAGTGAAAATACAGCTTTGCCTAAACGACCTAGCTGATATAATAGAACTTGATGGATGACCTCCTACATAGCACCAAACTTACACAAAACTTTCCAAATACAATTTTTTTTTGGTGAGGTCTAATCCCTCCCAGTTAGCAACTGATATAGCCTTTAGTTTATCCTACAAATTCTCCAAGTACCAGATCAAACATTGATTTAAAAATCTACGGACGCTACAAATCAACTCTTGCTGGCAGATACCCACCATTTTTATTTCTGTCAAACGTGCTAAGATAAAATAATTATATACAGTGGGTCCCCCATATCCACAGGTGACACATTTCCCAACTTACCATGAGTAATGAAAAATGTGGATAACGAAACACTATTTGTTTCAATGAGATGAATGACGTAGGTATTGAGACAAATATGCAGCTTGGAGTAGAGGCCTTGAAATTTAACAGATCTTTAGAATCTAAGAGAAAGAAGGCTTTGTAGCCATTATTTGCAGTCCAAAGCCAATGCGCAACTGATAAAAACATAACAGTTAACAACGTGTGGTCAAAAAGAGACATCAACCAGAAATGAAGAAAACAGGGTAAAAATATTAAGAACAGAGAAGTTTTAAAAAATGGTGTTAAGAGCTACAGAAATAGCAAAGCATAGATGGTACAAATTAAGAAAGAAAAGGAAAAGTAAGTTGGGAGTCAATAGAGATACATTGGTAATAATGCAGTCATCTTTCCACATTCGCTAGGGTTAGGGGCCCAGGACCACCATGAAAGTGGAAAAACTGTGAATAACTTTAGGCCGTCCCAAATTATATTTAACACACAAAGTAAGATCACCATATTCAACCCACCACCTTTGAGGCATCAGGGCAGAAATAGGTGGCTGGTGGAGCTTACTGCCACCCCTACTGCTGCCCCACACCATTTTAAATAGGGACTTAGAAGCCCCGTTCACAGTTTCTCAGTCTCACAAGGTTTGCAGTCCCTATTAAAAATGGCCTAGGGAGGCAGCAGGGGGGACAGCAAACAGTCCGTGAATAATCAAATCCTCAAAAGTGAGACTCACAAATGTGGAGGGCTGGCTGTACATTAAGCAAATGGGGGTTAACAGATATGGAAATACCCGCAGATTTTGTGGAAGGGAAGTATGGGAGGTGGGGGGTAAGTTAATGGTCTGTAATATAAGTATAAATACATGGAGATGGCAATAAGCACCTTATGCTGTTTTTTGAACCAACATTTATTGTTATGTGGGCTACTGAATACATTTGTTGCTGTTGATATGAAGAATGTAGATATAACAATCAAGATAAGAGTAACTATTCAAAGTATGTAAAAATAAGGAACTTGAGGGATATACTATGTGTATAAATGTAACATATATATTAATAAGTTGAATCTTACTTATCTTTATTTTAATAAAATATTATTTAAAAAACAAAAAGAGACATCAACAAAACATTTTTGGATTGCATTTCAGCATGGATAAGTGAAAGTGTGTATACTGGTCACATGTATATGGGGGAGCTGCCATATATATAATCATATGGCTTTTTCTAAACTCTGTCCACTCCATTTGCGTAGTATAAACAAAGTTAGCCTGTTAATTTCTGACAACAGAAGCTTATGACTTATGATGAGAAAGAACAGATTTACATGGTTAAACATGTTTTCTAAAAAGAAGAAGAATTGCTACTGTGTTTTAGCATGAAATTCTAAGGAAGAAATTTTTCTTACATTCACTTCATAGCTGGATTACTACATAAAGAGAAATTAATACTAGTAGGAATCCAAGAAGGTTTCCCATACGCCACCTTATAGAGCTGTGTACTGCACAATTCCATCTCTCTAGCTAGCACATTCACCAAGGATCTTCCTGTACAGGGAAGTAGAAAGGTCATTCTAGTGAATGAATGTACCAGGACTTTCTCCTTGGTAAGTGTATCAAGGGCTTGGACGGAAGATTATTTTAAGAACAGAGGGATCAGCCTTATATCAGGTAAAATTATTGTCCATCTCACTTACTACGTCTACTCTGACGGGCAGCAGTTCTGAAGAAGAGAATTTCCCCATTACTGGCTGTCTCAGATCCAGCTATGCACAATGTAAAGCAGCAGCCCAAAAAGCCAACGTAATTCTGGGCTACATCAACACAAGCATAGTGTCCAGATCAAGGGGAGTTGTAGGGCTGCTCTACTCTGCTCTGGTCAGACTTCATCTGCAATATTGTTTCCTGTTATGGGTACCACAGTTCAAGAAGGTTATTAACTGGAACACATCCAGAGAAGTGCAAGCAAGATAATCAAATGTCTGGGAACCAAGGCTTACGAGGAATGGCTAACGGAGCTGGTATGTTTAGCTTGGAGAAGAAAAGACTGAGAGATGATATGACTGTTCTGAATCTTCAAGTCTCTTCCATCTTATGGCAACCCCAAGATGAACCTATCATGGGTTTTCTCGGGCTGAGAGTAATATGCCCAAAGTAACACAGTGGGTTTCCGTGGCCAGGTGGCCAGGCAGGGAACTGGACTCTAGGGTCATAGTCCAATGGTCAAACCACCACACCATGCTTGTTCTGTGGGTGACATAACTATCTTTTAAT
Source organism: Iguana delicatissima (assembly GCA_948472985.1). Taxonomy (NCBI): domain Eukaryota; kingdom Metazoa; phylum Chordata; class Lepidosauria; order Squamata; family Iguanidae; genus Iguana; species Iguana delicatissima. The sequence goes on along the minus strand of CAOKZL010001495.1, from coordinate 141,185 downwards.
ATTGAGAGGTGTGCCATGTTAATAAACGGAACAAGCTTGGCGTTTTTCTCAGCTCCAAAGGCTAGAACATGAGCCAATGGATAAAAATTACAAATAATAAGATTCCACCTAATCATTAGGAAGAAATTTTTTTTTTTTTTTTTACTGTAAGAGCTTTTCAATGGTGGAATAGACTATGCCAAAGGGTGGTACACCCTCCATCTTTGGAAGTCTTCAAACTCAGGCTGGGCATCTCTCAGAGGTGTTTGTTATGTAGCTGTGTATTCTTTCATGGTCCATGTGGTCTCTTCCAACTTTAAGATGCTATAATTCTATGACCAACTACTTGCAAAGTGTGTGCTGTTGTTATTTGCTATGAAGCTGGCTTCAGTGTGTGGTGACTATATGGATGAGAGACCTTAAAGAGATGCTGTAATTAACAGCCTTGCTCAGGTCTTGCACACTCAGGACCATGACTTCCTTGGTTGAGTCAATCCATCAGTAATGAGATCTTCCTGTTTTCCAACTCCCCTTCACTTTTCCCAGCATTATTGTCTTTTCCAATGAGCATTTGCTATATCCATGGCCATTTCTGCCCTACACTGTTATAGTGCTATTATTCCACTTTCAACGTCCTGTGAAATCCTGGGGTTTGTAGTTTTCTGAGGCCAAAGAGCTCTCTGACTGCGAATTCTAAATCCCCCTCCCTAAACTGCAAATCTCAGGATTCCATGGGATGTTGAAAGTGGAATAACAACATGCTAACAGTGTAGGGCAGAAATGGCCCATGACATAACACATGAGCATGTGTTCTGTCTTTAACTTTTGCGATCTAGGTCTCGGTTCTGTTTAACGCTGCTGCTACGGCTTTTGTTGGGATGACTAGCGCTGACCTTGATAGATAAGGAACATGATCCAGATTGGTAGACAGTTGTGCATTGCACATACCTGGACTTGAAGAATGATCTCACTCCTAATGTATTGCAGTGCTAACGTAGTGTTAACCTCTGTCCATTTCCTTTATCGCCCATCTTGCTTGGTTTCAAATTACCACTGCAAAAAAGCCTCTTCCACCAAGGTTACACAATGCCAGCATCTTCTAGAGCAGGGCTTTCCAAAAGGTGTGTCGTGACACATTAGTGTATCACCAGCAGTGTGTTGGTGTGTCACCTCCCCGGCCAAGAAAGACCTCCCCACACCCGAGCCTGACCCGCTGCTGTCGCCCTTGCTGGCCTTTCCCTGGCAAGAGTGACAGCAGCAGGCAAGGGCTGGGTGCGAGGGGGCTGTCTTTCCCCTGCCACCACCCTCGCTAAGGCCTTTCTCAGCAACAGCAGCAGGCCAGGATCGGGGTGCTGCTTTTCCCCACCCTAGATACACCTCTGATCTGATCTGATTAACCTTTATTAGGCATACTACAACATATACATTTACAATCAAACTGCAACACTCATTATTAGAAAATTTGAGCCATAAGTTTGTTGCCTCCACCAGAAAGTTGGCCATTAGCCTAGTAATATGCGGATTCCGATCTTCCAGTAAGTGTTCCACTGATAACCTATCCAAACAGATATTCCTTTCCAATAACCTCCTTAATAACTTTTTCCTTGGAATTATATACAATGGGCAAAACAATACAATATGTTGGAGAACGTCAGGAGCTTGAGCACAATGACATATGCAATTCAGAAAAGGGGTCTGTAGATCTCTACCCTTAGTCACATTTGAGGGATGCACATTCAACCTTGCAAGTAAAAAGGCCTTCCTTGACACCAGCAATGAGAGAGTTTGAAAAAAATCCGGAATCCTACCTTGCAAGGGGGGAATACCAAGCATCGACGGGGAGCAAACCTTAGGAGGGATACACCTCTGGGTATCTCCAATTTGCTAGTGAAGCTGAACTATTGTGTCACGCAAGGATGCATGTAGAACCAGTGCGTCACCAACACGAAAAGTTTGGAAAGCTCTGTTCGAGTGCATAGCAAAAAGAGCATCCTTGCCCATCAGATATACAGTGCAGTTCAACGAAGGTGCCCACACGAGTCACCGTCAACCCCTTCTGGGTCCCACTGATAATAGTGAGGAGAGGTTAATTCATGGGCTTGAAATGAACCAGTTAAGATATAAGCCCGCTTAACGCTGTATTGACCGCGTGCCCCTTTTACGCACGAAGCACAAACGATAGGATTTCCTCCCCATTCCCTCCAGACCGGGCTGTACAACGACACCCTCCAAGCGTCCCAATTTGTCAGGGGCAGTTCTCATTAATCCCCGGCGAGGGCTCGTTTTCGGCTGCTTTCAAAACGTCTGGGTTTCTCTCTCCTTCTCTCACACACACACACACACACACACGCGCGCGCGCCCCTTCCTCCTCGGCTCGCCTCGCCGGGCCTCGCCTCGCCTCGCCTCGCCGCGAACCGAGTCCGAAGTGCAAGAGCCGCTGGCGCTCGGCCCCCTCAGCGGGAGCGGAGGCAGGAAGCAGGCGGCTCCCCTCGCAGGAGCCCGCGGGGCGGCGGGGCCGCGGCGGCAGCCCTTCCTTTGCCCGCCAGAGGGCTTCCCCTGGGCGGGAGGGGCTGTCTGCCGGAGGAAGGGAGCGGCAACATGGCCACGTCCAGGCTGCCGGTGGCCCGAGCTCTGAGGTGGCTCGCCTGCCTCCCCGGAAGGAGGGCGCCGGCTAGGTGAGCGCGTTCTCCCGGGCGGCCGCCCTTCCTCGGGCGGGAAAGGCGTGGGGAAGGGAAGCGGGGCGGGGGGAGCCTCCCCGCAGCCTCTTCTGGGTGTGGGGCGCAAGATAGGCTCCTGGGCTGGGCGGGGGAGAAGGTCTTTCGGGGCAGGAGAACTTTTCTGCAAAAGCCAGCCCCCCAAAGCGTCCCCTGGGCCGGAATTCTCTGCAGAGGGTGCTTTGGCCGCTTGGAGACAGCTGGCCCTTTCCACACTACGCTGCTGTAGTGCTGTTATTTCACTTTCAACACCCTATGGAATCCTGGGGTTTGCAGTTTAAGGAGGGGCATTTAGAATTCTCAGCCAGAGAAGTCTTTGGCTTCAGTAAACTACAAATCCCAGAATTCCACAGGATGTTGAAAGTGGAATAATAGCGCTATAACAGCGTAGTGCGAACATGGCCAGTTGTCAGGTCTCAAGTTTTCAGTAATTAAAAGGAGGCGCCGCAGGGATTTCTCCCTTGCCTGCAGGAGGGGAAACACACGACATTCAAATATAAGAGGGTTTGGGTGGATACTCAAACCTAGGTAGCAGCAGAGTGTGGAAGAGGGACTCAGTTCAACTTTCTAAATCAGTTTGCAAACACCGCAGCCGCATATCTTTGTTGAGTCAGTCTTCAGACTGTTTCAAACAAATAGGACAGTAAGAGTGAAAACAGAAACATCAGCAAACAGGCACATCCATACCCAGTAAAATGATAAAATACGAAATAATAGATACAGTTGAAATAACAGTTTTTCAGATTAGAAAAGACTTGCCCTTCTGAGTTACTAACAAAACCCCTCTAATAGTAGAAATAAGAATTACACACGGAGGCAGACCCTTTATGTGCTTCTTGCTTCCTCAGTTTAGCTGCTTTACGTGCAAATAAAAGCAGACCCTGTCACAAAGGGATTATTAACCCCTTGCAGCGGAAAAGCCAGTTTGGACTCATTCTCATTTTGCAAACTTGAAAGTGCTCTAGATATTATGGGATATCTCCAACAGGAAGATTGTCTGTATTTGACTCTCTGACCATGGGTCGAGGGTGGTAAATGTTGTGGGGCGGGGTAGCTGTGTTTGCTAGCATGCGCTGGTCAAAATTTGGGAAGCCTGCTTATTGCCACAGCTCCTTGTAGGAGTGGGAGATGATGACAGCCATTCTAATATTGCCTTGGAAAGACCTTTACTCACCTCTTTTTCTGACACACCCTGTGCTAGTTGTTCTGCAGAAAAGCAGCGCAACTGCTGTGGTACAATATCACTAGAAAATGCAGGAGGAGTGAGAAATTCACCTGTCCAATTTCTGCCGGCCTCACAGTTGCTGAAATCCAGACGTTTTTGGAAACATGGCAGCTGTGATTAGGAGGGGATAAACTGGTGCAGATGCGGGAGAGATGGCCATGTGCTTGTCCAATTGAATACAAGAAAGTGGCCCCAAGGCTTGAATTGGAAGAAACTATTGTAGGAAAGTAAAGTGCATGTAGCTCCGATTTACAAACCGTAGTTGGAAATATCAGACTCTTGTTAGTCCCATGAGGCTGAAAAGGCCAGCTTTGAACTCTGACCTAGTTTCATGCCATGCAATTTTTTTAGATAAAGTTGCTGTGTCAGAGATGACAGGAAGCAAAGATTTACTTTCTTTAGTTTAGTGCTATACCTGAGAGGAGAATGCAGTGGTTATGAAAACATTACAAGGAGCCTGTTAACCAGCAAAAACATGCAGAAATCAGTCTTCTGTTCTGATCCTCAGGTTTTATTTATAGTTGTGGGAAGAGGGATTGCAGCTGTTTTACAACTCAGTTAAGATTTTGTTTTTCACACCAGGAGAGTTTTAGCTGCTGTGGAATACAGCCACATGATTCAGGGTATGACTTTGTTGTTATGTGGCTATAAGTCAACTCTGACATATGGTGACCCTGTGATAGGGGTTTCTTGGCAGAATTGATTCAGAGAAGGTTGGCCATTGCCTTCCTCTGAGGCTAAGAGAGATCACGCCTTGTTCAAGTGGGTTTCCATAGCTGGGTGGGAATTTGAATCCTGGAGCCTGTTCACAAAATAGAATTACAGTCTGTCCACCATATTTATGGATTTGACTTTCACGGATTTGATTATTTGCAGGTTTCTTCAACCCCGCTCCCCCCGCCCAACCTCTGGTTCTTCTTTCTTGGGATAACTTCTCAGAGGGTGTGATCAGGCCATGCAGCCCTTTAAAAACCCATCTCTAGTCCTCCTCCTCTTCCACCTGCTGCTGCCTGGCCAGTTAAGGAAGGCTCACAGCCTGATTTCTCAACACTACAAATCATTTCCCGATGCCCCCCGCACGCCCGAAGAAGGAGATGGGTGAAGAAAAAGGAAGTATAGGGCCACCATGCTAACTAATTCCCCCCTCTCCATTTCCTGACCTGATTTGGACCTTGGGTGCCCATTCTTCCCACTGTGCCTTGGCCCGTTCGCACAGACACACACATTTTGATATTTGCGATTTTTCCCCTTTCGTGAGAATCCTCCTCCTCTAACCATAGCAGATGTGAAGAACCAACTGCATAGTGCTATTATTCCACTTTAATTGCTGTGGTTCCATCCTGTGGGACCTTGGGATTGGCAGTTGAGGCCGGGGCATTGAAATCCTCAGCCAGAGAGTTCCTCTGGTGCCTGTGGTCAAACTGTGAATCCCATGCAGATTCCATAGGATGCAGCCATGGCTGTTCAAGTGGAATAATAACACTATCATTCTATAGTGTGAATGGGCTCCTAGACTCCCAGGGGCCTAGTTCAGCACTAAAACCACAATACCACTCTGGCTCACATTTACTGGCTTTAGTCTAAGCTAGATGGATGGGAGTGAGATTGAAGTAGAGAAGAAGGAAGGAACCTGGGGCTGGTTTAACACATTTTGCTGTCTGAGGGAAAGTGTCAAACGTAGCCACTGTCACCGGCCCCAGGGTAAAGTCAAAGTGAATGGTACTTAGATTCAGGCAAGTTATTTTGGCATGTGGAGCAGACAATCCCACAACTACCTTTCATGTTATGAAAAAAAATGAAGTTATTTATAGGCTGTGGTGGGCAGTACACCAGCCACCGGTTTTTCCTTTGAAGTGATGGGGTTCCTTTATAAGGCAGAAGTAGGTGGCTGGCAGTGTTTGCTGTCATGTCTGCTACTGCCCTATATCATTTTTAACAGGGACATTCAAGTTCTTAGTCTCGATGATGCTTGCAGAAAGACTGCAAACGTGAAGTGAGACTTGTAAGTCCCTATAAAACATGGTGTAAAGCAGCAGCAGAGGCAGTGGAAAATAATCCGTGAATAATCCAGTCTGTGAATGTTAAACATAAAGATGAGGAGGGCAGTCTGTAGTTACAAGTTAAATAACTAATAGTTTTCTGCCTTTTGATGACACTGAAAATCTTTTCAGTGAGACAGCTGTTTCACTATGACTAATGTTAGGGCCAATCTTGGAACAGTTTCAAAAGAGGTAATTGACCAGTATCCGAAAGTGAGGAAAATATAAAGCTAGGCTATTTCAGAAAAGGCATTGGTAGAGCGGACCAATAGCAAATGAACTTTGACACTCGTTGTAGAGGTAGCGAAACAGGGTAGATATAAATAATTGAGGAACATAAGTGGATATATGGATTTCTGCATGTTGTAGAAAGATTTGTGTGTGTGCATGAGTGTGTGTGTGTGTGTGTGTTAAGTAACCCTAATTACTAAACAACCCCTGTCTGAATTATAGAGGCTAACATACAATTGCTGAAGGAATGTCTTCTATCAGGATGCTAGCAGCCTTGTTGTATGCCTTCAAGTAATTTCCAGCTCATGGTGACCCTTCACTACATCCTCTTGTCAAGACTTTTTTGGAGGGGGATTGCCTTTGCCTTCCTCCGAAGCTGAGAGCGTGTGACTTGCCCAAGGACACCCAGTGGGTTTCCATGGCTGAGCAGGGACTCAGATCTGGTATCCCAGTATCCTAGTCTCAATACCCAAATCACAACACCACGCTGGCTCTCCTACAGTGTGCAGTTCATTTAACATTGTCATTTCTGTCTTGTACATTGAGTTATTGATTTAAGATAGCATGGTTAGCTAATGAGAAGCTAGGAAGACTTCTCATAAAATTGATTTTTCTGCTGTCTGTTGCTGCTTTTGCTATTTTGCCATTGTGAACCACTTTGCAGCTCTGTAAATCAAGTGGGATACAAATCCCAACATGAACTAGTCAATAAAGTTTAGTTGATGAGCTCATCCTCTACCAAGTTCTGTTAGTGAATAGAATGATGCCACATTAAATCCAGGTTGTCTGGTTTCACTGGCTTGAGGATCAAGCTGATACTAATTTATTCTGTGGTGTTTTCATAACAGATACACTGAAACAAAATCATTGTGTTGCAAGACATGATTGATATCACTTAAAATCTTGTGGCAAAATCCAGTCTTGTGCAAATAGATTTATGCTTGTAGGTCTCTTCCCCTTGCAATCTGCCTAGAGAAGGACACCTAACTTCCTTAATGAGATTATGGGAGCATGCTAGAAATTCAGCCAGTGAGAGAGCAGGAGAATTGCTTCTCCTCATTCCACTGATAAAGGCTGATTCGTAAGCAGGAGCTGTTGACTTCTTACAACATAGTATCTGAAGGAGCACCTCCTCTTATCCAGCCTGCACAGATATTAAGGTCAAGAGAGGAGGCCCTTCTCTTTATGGCATCTGTTAAGACGAGTGCTACAGAAGAGAGGACGTTCTCTATGGTGACATCCTATACCGGGAGTTCTCTCCTATTACGTGTATGCTTGGCAGCAATACTGTTATTATTTTCGAATCAGCTGAAAAACTTTTTACTTAAATAGGTGTTAAAACAAATAAATTAATTTTAATTCAACTGTGTATTCAGTTGTACTTGGGCCGATACAGTTTGAATTGTCCTCCTTAACCAATATTTAAATTGATTTTTAAATTTGTATTCTTTTCTGCCGTAGAATTTGCTACTTTGAGAACTAAAGGACTGAACTATTGTAACTGAATGGTAAAGTGGGCGGGGGGGTAGTGAAATGTTACTTTTGATTATTCTGCTTCTCATTTCATCTTTGTTTCATGAAATGTAGAGCCGATGGCTGATCAGAACGAGCAATTGTTCCACCCAGCATTCACATGAATTGCAGTTAAGTGAAGACTGCATTACGGGCAGGCAGACTCAATGAAGGAAGCCACAGCTCTGGGATTGCAAGAGCTGAGCAAGGCTGTCAGTGACACAGTGGAGATCTTGGAAGATCTCTCATTCATAAGGTTGCCACAAACCAAAGTCAGTTAACAATAACAAAAGGGAACCGAACTGATTCCGAAAGAACACATTTCTGTTTATCAAAGCACCTGCAGTTAAATGAAAGCAGAAACCAGATCAATTTCAGTCACAAATGAACTTGAATCCAAAGAGTATTGTATTAATAGTATAATTTTGGGTTATTTCATTTGGCAAAGAAATGTAGTTTAGGTAATACAGGGCTCCGTCCACATTCACAGGTTTGACCTTCCTGAATTTGATTATTCATGAGGTTCTGTGTGCCTTCCCCCTTATTTTCCTACTCCTATTCCCTTGCATTTTGTTGGGCATGGAGAAGGGAGGCAACTGTAAGGATAAAAGGCAAGAAAACGGGGGAGCACCCACGATCCTTCCTTCTGCCCTCTGGAGTTCCCCCATTTCTCTTGCCTTTGGCCCTGGCACTGAAAACTTGCCCTGAAGTAAAAGGGAAAGGAATGGGTGAGGAAAGGCTCACGTGAGTTTTTCTTCTCCCCTCCGGAGCTCCCATTCCCTTGCCAATATATTGCTAAAATTTCTGTTTTGCAGCTATACTGCTAAAATTTCTGTACTGATCTGCAATGAATAACTAAATTTGTGGGGAAAAAACAAGATTGCTGCTAAAGCAGACAGAGCTTGCACCCTGTATTAGTACAGTTATGTTTGTTTGTTTATTTACGCACTTTTAAACCATCCACTAACCAAAGTTGTGTGGCAGTGCAAATAGTAGTAGTTAAGGGCTAAGACTTACTAAGCCTATGACTAATGAAACAGCACACAGAGTCAAAATAATAGCAGCAGCATAGAGGAAGGCATTTCAACACAGAAAACCAGCAGCAAGATAAAAATGCATGGGCATAAGACCACTGACATGCCCTAGATTATGTTGAGGATCACCAAGCAGTACTGCATTTACTGACAGCCACTGGCTGTGGAAATCCTCAGTGCGGTAAACAGCCAGAGATGAGGATGTTCCGCTAGGTGTTACAGAGGGGTAAGAGCAGCTTTAAACATGGCTGTCATTTTCACTGGCAACTGTTTCTGTAACCTTTAATTCTGCCCCGCTTCTAACAGGAAAAATGTGATTGCAGCAGGTATAATCAAAAAGAAACTCATCAATCAAAATAGCATCATGTGATGTTTTTTCTATAGTTGTTTAATTTTTTTTAAATGCTCAACACACAACACAATACATAATACATAATAAACTTAAACTTACAAACTGCTTATATCCATAAATTCTTAACCTCAGTCTACTCTATAATTAAATCATAAGTGCTCCCCCCATCCGGGACCATTAGAGATATAACCACTTCATTCCCTTCATATGGTTCCATTCCCCTTCCAGAACTAGAATGATTTTTCTGTTGGTTTACTTCCTTTCCCCTTTCTTAACACATAATCAATAAATTCACCCCAAATATCCATAAAAATACCTTTTTAATTCCTCCTTCTTTACTTTAATATTGCAAGCCAATTAATCATTAATAGCTATATCCCATACTTCTTTATACCATTCATTTAAATAAGAGTTTTGCTTTATTTTCCAATTCTTGGCTATCCTTAGCTTTGCTGCGGTTAATAAAATGGAAATTAGTTCTTTTGTTGGCCACTTACTTTGTTCCTTATCAAATACTGATAACAAAGCTAACTTAGGATCTAACTGTATATTTTGATTAGTTATTTCCTTCATTTCTATAAAAACTAACCTTCAGAATTTCAATACACTTTCACATTCCCACCACATATGAAAGTAGGAGCCAGTTTCTTGGCAACCCCTCTAGCACAAATTTGAGTGATTAGCATTTATTTGACTTAATTTCAATGGAGTTAAATACCATCTCCAAACTAACTTAAAAATTTTTTAATTCTTACAGATATAGATCTCAATATTCTCATGTCCCATATTTTAACCCAGTTCTCAATATTTATTACTTCTTCGAAATCATGCTCCCATACTAATTTGAGTGCATCCTGTGATTCCTTCTCAGCAGACAATAGTTTATAAATTAGCTGTTTACTTTCTGTAGCTATTTAATTCTATAGCTGTTTAACAATCTGTTTAATTTTATTTTTCAAGATACCTTCATTCTGAAAATGACTCTGCACGCCTTGAAACATCCTCTGCTAAAACGTTAATGGACATTGGAACTCGGAGGATCTTTTCCTCGGATCATGACATCTTTCGGCAAAGCGTGAGGAAATTCTTCCAGGAGGAGGTGGTTCCGAATCATGCAGAGTAAGTTAAATAGGGTAAATTCCTTCTGCCCTGCTTCTGTTAGAAGAGATGTTAAATGACATTCTACTTCCTCCAGCAGTGGAAGAGTCTGACACTAGTCTTAGTGAAACCTTCCCACCTGGAACAAACAATGGTCTTGGCAGGCATTGGTATTGACAGGGTATTTTCAATGGTGCTCTTGATCAGTTCCTCCTAATAGCAACAGCACTGGCTGTTTTGAGTGTACATTGGAGGATGTCATGAGGGATTAAACTGTTAGTTTGATCATATAATATAGATTAATTATATCTCTGGCACATAACTTGTGGAATGCTCTCCCCTTGGAGGCCTGACTGGTGCCAATTTTGTATTCTTTTTTAGCACTAAGTCAAGATATGGCTTTCATTAAAGCCTTTGGAGTCTGATTTAATATTAAGTTAATGTCATATCATCAGATGCCATCTGTGTATTTCATTTTAAACATGTGCATGACTTAAAAAAAACCTCTTTCGGCCTTTTAAAGCTGTTTGAACTTGTTTGAATTACAATATATACTTCTGTATAAGTCGAAAAATGTATGTCTAAAAATTGACCTAAAAACCAGGGTTGACTTATAAGGGGGTCAATGTGCTAACTTCTGTCCATAGCACTGGGAGAATGGAGGGGGTCAGGGCTTCTTTCCTGAGACCTTCTAATCTCTCCACCCTGGCAGGGAACCTCCAAAGAGCAGTGAATACGTACGGTGTTCATTAATCTTAACTTGGAATTGTGTAAACTGTTTACAGAGGGCACTCCTTACCCATAATCTCCCCATGGCAATTTCCAGGTCATGCAAAGCATCATGTCCCTATGCCTAAAATGCCAGCATTCGTGCAGATGTGCTGAAATGTCTGCAGGCACATCACTGCCACTGAATATAATGGGACCTGAGTGTTTGTGAATTTCACTTTTCTCAGGGGTTCCTGGAACAGAACACCTGCATAAACGGAGGGCCCACAGTATATTGTTTTATCTGTTGGCCGCTTAAGGATGTCATAAAAAAAAGACAAGAAGAAAGTTATTTATTTACTTATTTTATGTTGTTTTTATAGGTAGATAGATAGATAGATAGATTTAATTTATAAATCCTGCTGCTTTATTTGAAAATAAGCTTCAGCAAGGACATTAGGACTTATTCCAGAAAAGATATGTATAGGATTGTGCTTATTATTAAATAGTTTGTGTTTAATCTGACTACTGTGAACAATATCTTCACCATATTTACCACATAACCGTATTTACTAGAAGTCTTATGTCTTATGTCTTGTCAGAGCAAGGATCATTTAACACAAAGTCACTTGCTTTTAAAGAAATGCTCAGCTAGTTTTTAATGTCCGCAAAGGAAAGATGCAGAGATAGGAAAGTTAGTAGGAAAGTGTCACTATATTAGATGTACAGTGAAAAAGTAAAAATACAATAACTGCATACAATAATTAAATTTATAATAAAAAGTGACATTTATTACACTTAACATTAACTCTAACTTGGCATTTAAATTTACATTGCATTGCTACACTAACAGCCTTGCCAGGATGAGGATGAAAAATACCATTTGTGATTTTGTTCTCCCCACCGTGTAGTCCTGGTTTTAAAAAGGGAGAAAAGGAAACAGCTGCAGGAATTTTGGAAAGCCCTGTTTTCTACTAACCCACCCAATGAAAGAGAGAAAGTGAATTTAAAAATATATACACATAGAAAGGATACAGAACACAAAAATCTTTATTTATAAATATAAGCTAAATGCCACAGCTGCCATCAGTAGTACCAGGCAATAAAAATCAGACTATTAGATTCATGATTGATAGAGATTATTTTTAGGAAACAATAAGTAACAAGAGAAATGGTAGGGGGATCATCAGGGGGAGTTATTCACAGTTTTTCCACTTTTGCAAGCGTTCTGCGCTCCAACCCCTCGCAAATTTGGAGGGGCTACTATACTCTGCAAGAATTTTGGTTGAGGACAAGCAGTTTAACATACTGCTCAGTATGTGTTGTTTCTGTGGGAGGCATCCCTTTTTTACTGTTGAGCTCTCTTCTTTCTCCTCTTGTTACTCCTCCATGATTTCCTTCCATATCTCAGGATGTATTGTCTGAAATACAAAGGCAAGAGAACAAAATCCTGATTTAAAAGAAAAATTGGAAAGAAAGGCACATGCATTAACAACACTTTCAAAACATCAGCTTCATTCTTCTTTGTTACATGAGAACCAAAGCAGATTGGGGAAGACTGCTATTCTGATCAAGGCTTACTTGTTTCTCCAGTTTGTTTGAGGAACGTATTTCTTGGGATGGAGAGAGGGCTTTCGTCTACTTCGGGACCTAGGCATGATGGACCTATGCCTGCTTTTTTTCCCTCTCCCTCCAAGGCCAGGCCAGTGGCAGCTGGGATGGAAGGCCATATGTGGGTTACAGCTATTTTGTACCATACCAGGGTTATTCAACCCAAGGGTGAATAGTGGTAAACTCTCTGCTTTTCTCATCATTATCTTTCTCTAGTATCCTATCCCCTCTGTCTTCCTCCCATGTCTACATGTTGTAGGTATCTCCTCCAAGTCTGTATATTCTTCTGTATTTTCCCCTATTGCACCCCAAATCCCCCCACCTTTCATCTAATCCCCCTATCCACATTCATGCTCACTCTGTCCTTTTTCAGCATCATCTATTCATCCACGCCGTCTGTCTCTTTCACCTTGTTGCATCCTTCGCATGTGTACACCCGACAGCAATGGGAATGTACCTCAGGCTTCCTCTTCCTGCACCTTCTTTTCTCCCTCAGTTCTTCAGTGCCCATCATGCTTTGCATAATTCACCACAACAGCTGCTACATACCATGAGTACAGCTGTGTGGAAATGATGAAGTAGCGTGGGGATGGTGTATGTGTGTGCAGAAAATGCCAAATAACAATGCTGTCGTTTGTAGAATACATGGAATTTTTGTTAAGGAAAAGATACTTTACATGTTGGCTTAACTTTTTTTTGTAAAAGTGTAGTCGACAGTTCCAGTCTTTGAAAAGTGTAATTATACTCCTCATAGGCAAGCGAGATTGTGCTTCTTATTCATTATTTTGTTGTATCCGAATGATCTGTAAGGCTAGAGAAGAGCATATGCTCTTTCTGCTTCTGCCCCCTCCCCCAGTGGTTGGTCAGCAGGAATGTGGGGTCTTTTCTAGAGCTGACCATTTCTTGTTGAGTATCCTTTTTCAGATTCTGTGCTGCAGTTCCTTTGTTTATGACCGAGGTGGGCAGACTACTAGCCACAGGCCTCATAGGGGCTCCCACGGTAGACCCTGCCTCTCCCAACTGTGCCATGCCAGGAAAAACAATTAACAATGGCCAGTTGTGCCCCTCTGTAGCCTCCAGGGGGCATGATTGGCTATTTCAAACACCCCTCCCAGATGTTGCTTTAAGGTTGAAATTGCTCTTTCAAAAACCCAGATGTGACCAGAAGGCCTAAAATAAGCTTTAAATGGCTGATCACAGCCTCTGGGGGCTTCAGGGGTCTCAAGTAGCCATTTTTATAGGTTGATTCACTGGCTGTGGGGTTACTGGGGTAAGGTCTGGAGTTCTGAAAAATGGGAGAGGGTAGCTCACCAAGATCCCAACGAAGATGAAAATGCTCTCCAAGCAGCTGAAGCTGTCTAGCCTGGATTATGATATCTGGAGCTGCATGGTCTCTAGGCTTTGTGAGTTCCTCTGTAGGAATCTGCTGGGTGTGTGGGAAAACTCGCACCAGATCTTGGAAAGGTTACTTTCTGGTTGGCAAGTTTCTGGGGGACGCTAGCTGGGGATTCTGGGAATTGTCATCTGGAAACAAGTAACTTTTCCAAGTTCTGCTCCTGCCTTAAGGCAGATGTTTGAGTTAAATGTCCTTTGGTTCCCTTTCAGCAATGTGCTTCTAAGCTGCCTTGAGTGTTCTCCTTTGTGGCTCACCTCCCCTGAGGCTTCATTGTTGTTCTGTTCTTCCTCTAAGACTGACCACTGTAGAGGCCACTTCAGCCCTCTTGTATTTTGCCATTTGCAGGATGCCTGGCTGGCCAGCATATCTGCGTTGTTGGAGAGCATGCTGACACCATCACATCCTATAGTGATTATTAAATGCAGGGTACCTTGTTTAAATGAAAAAGAATTAACACTGTCATTTGTCCCTTCTTCAATCCACACAAATAAAAAAATAAGCACTGTTTATTTTGTTTTGTTTTCTCCTGTATTCTCATTCAGTTCATTTGTTTCATTCTAGCGTCTGAGTTTTGGAAATGTTTCATTCTTTCCCCACCTCATACAAAAAACTGCATCAGCCTTAACATTAAAGTAACTTGGAAAAAGAAGTATGGTCTGGCTGCTAGCACAATTAACACTTCAAATGCCTGTGCCTGATACCGGTAATTCTACACTGCAAGCAAAAAAGGGAACTTGATATTGTTGGTTCAGTTCAAACTAAGCAGCTGTAGAGAACCACTTCTTTTGTGTTTCCGTTTATTTAAATTATGCTTTATAACTCTGAAAGTATCTTCACTTTATATCTTTGTAATTTATTATTCCTCACCGTATAGTATGAAGAGTATTGTCTGTACATGTACATACACATTTTCTCTCCTTCATGTAAATAATATCATTTCCCCTGAGGCTGCATGCTGTTTTGTTGCTAAAGTCTTTTTTCCCCAAAGCAATGAAACCGTTATTTTTATTGCACAGTTATCTGTTTTACACCCACTACCAAAGCCATAAAGTGAATTCCATTGACTTGACTCAATCATGTTTTGTATGCAGGTGGGAGAAGGCTGGGCAGGTGAGCAGAGAGCTCTGGGGAAAAGCTGGACAACAGGGCTTGCTGGGTATCAATATATCAGAAGAACATGGCGGCGTTGGAGGGGATCTCTTCTCTGCAGCAGTCGTTTGGGAAGAGCAGTAAGTACCAGATGCCCTGTGAAAGATTCTTTCACTTTAAGTCTCTTTTTGGTTTCCTATTGCAGGTTTTCCCAGAAACATTGTTTCCCTTTCATGTTTCCTGGTAAAAAAGTGATGGACAATTGTTCTGAGTTGCTAATTCATTTAAAAGAGTTCATTGAACCTGTTGGGTGTGTGGTTTAGTCTTCATCTTGACCTAGGTGCCTGCCAACCAATGCTTGCTTTCGAATCTTATGCAGGCCTTATAAAGGGTAGGACAATTTACTTAAAAATAAGACTATTCCAGTTTAGCTCTTCCTACTTGCTACTGTAGCAGTAACTAGAAATTTTTACCTCTTTCCTGTGAGATCTTAAGCAGGAGCCTGAAAAGATAAGTAAAGTGCTTAAATCACAAGATGCTTTTACTCAACAATTAAATGAATAGCTTCAAGGAATAATCTCTTAGACCAGACCAGGAGAACTTTTGGCCCACATTTTTCCTCAACCAGGGCTCAAAGTGGCTTACATAAGGCAGCAAAAGCAATATAATTAAAAATATTTAAAATTTGAGATTAAAACAGAATTAAACTAACAACAGAATATAAAACCATTTAAAATGTTGATTTAAATGAAAGATTAAAAACAGTACAGCACCACAAAACGGCCTTATTTGTTAACAATCTGTTCCCAAAGGTTTGCTGGAACTTAACTTGGCACCAAAAAGACACCAAAGAAGGGGCCATTCTGACATCCCTAGGGTCCCAAAGTGTGGGAGGAGGCACTGAGAAAGCATACTCCTTCATTCCCACCAGTCATAGCCGTGAAAGTAGTAGGACAGAGTCACGTGCCTTTCCTGAAGATCTTACAGCTGGAGCATGCTAATACAAGAAGACACAGTCCACCAAGTAGCCTACTCTTTCCCCTCTCAGATCTTTCATTCCCATCATCCCTTGTCAGCTTCACCAATGGTAAGGAATCTTGATGAAAGAAGCTCCTTAACATCTGGAGGGCATCAGGTTCCCCAACTTTGTATTAGAGCAATAATACAGCATCTTGAAACATGAAAGATAGAGTGTGGTAAACCTAGTGAGGCACCTCCTTAAACTGGAAACCTCAGGATTCCATAGGATGTTGAAAGTGGAATGATTGCACTATGACAGTCTAGTGAGAAAATGGCCTAAGAGAAGGGTTAGGAAGGAGGGGCAGTCATTGCTTATATTTCCTCTCACTTCCCATTCTCCATTTGCTCAGTGATGCCTGGCACTGCATCGTCCTTGTGAATATCCAAGACAGAAGAAGCTGTGTTTCAGACTGCTCTGAGAGCCTTTTAATGCAACACAATTATAACACTGTGCTTCCGCTTCACCTGTCATGACTGCATCCTGTGGAATCCTGGGGTTTGTAGTTTGGTCAGAAGCGTCAGAGAACCTTTCCAGCTGAGAATTCCACATGACCTTCCCCAGACTACCATCGCCAGGATTCCACAGGATGCCGTCAGGGCAGTTAAAGTGCAACCCTAGTGCTTGGTGTGAAGAGGCCACAGGTCCAGGCATCATTACTGGCCTTCATAAGGAAGTTGAATGGGCTAAGGGAGAGGAACTGTGGCCCAACGTCAGTTCATTGTGCTGCAGTTCACCCCAGATGCAGCTTTACCATCTTTTGGAACCAGATGCAGTGAAAAATCTGTTTCCTTCTGCAGTTTATTTCTAAAACTTAGTTCTTAAGGCCAAAGCAGATGTAAAACATATGCTCAAATACACACATGGCTTTTTTTTGAAAACAACTGTGTGGGGCTACTGATTTGGCTGGGTAAGGTTGTGGAGGGAGTAAAAATGTTTCTGTCTGTGCCATTCCCTGCAGTATGATTTCACATTCTAACTCATAGCCATGTGGCTGAGGGGGCAGTTTAAATGCCATGGGGGAGGAATGTTAACTACCCTCCCCACTCCCTGGTGCCATTTATCATCAAATCAACAGTCCTGCTAGGAAATAAAGAAAAGTAGAATCTGTCACTAGTTGTTTGTATTCACAGATTTTAGGCATGCGCTGATTGTTCTATTTCACATTTCATGCATGTTCATCCATCTGTCTGTCTGCCCATACATCAGTCCATTCAACTTTTTGCTACAGGCAGCCAACACATGAGGGAGGAAGATAAGGTAGACTCCTTGCCCCATGTGTGCAAACTTTCTGTGAAGAGGGGGTTTTCCCTAGAGGACTATTCAGTCATTTTTATTTATTTTATTTATTTGGATATTTATATTCTGCTGTTCTTCCAATGGGCTCAAGTGTCTTGCATAGCTCTTCTTCCCCGTTTTATCCTCACAACAACCCTGTGAAGTTGCCCAGGCAGCAAGAAAGTAACTTGCCCAAGGTCTGCAGTGGTTCAACCCTGACACAGGTTTATCACCTCAGGTATAGTCTAGAACATCCGCTGATTATCTGTTTCTCAGCCAACATGTCCTGCCTTCTAGGCTTAGATCATAGTCTTAATTTCTTCAGATTCCCAGCAGGGGGAGCCATTGTGTGATTTGACTTCTTCTTGAGCATACTCTTCGAATAGGTAACTCTGCTCCCACGGTTCATTCGTCCACCAGAATACATAAAATTTCAACCTGAAGGTATGAAATGTTTCATGGTTTTGATTTCTTCATGTATTCCGAGAATGTATGCAAAATTCAGCTCCAAACCATTGTGAAGTTGCACTTTTAAATACTTCTATTTTTACTTTTGTTCTTTTTCAGAATGTATGTTAATTGTACTGGACCAGGATTCAGCTTACATTCTGATATTGTCATGCCTTATATTGCAAACTATGGTTCAAAAGAGCAGATTAAGAGGTTCATTCCAGATATGGCAGCAGGGAAGTGCATTGGTGCGATAGCTATGACAGAGCCTGGGGCTGGAAGGTGAGCTATTCTTGAGTTGTCTTGTGTGCAGTTTTTGGAACTTAAGTCCCATTAAAGCAATGGTGGGGAACATGCAGCCACTCATATGTCATTCGACTGTTGTTGTAATGTGTCTGCAAGTCATTTCCGGCTGGCAACCCTAAGGCAAAACCTATCATGGAGTTTTCTTGGCAATATTTCTTCAGAGGAGGTTTTCCTTCCTCTGAGGCTGGGAGAGTGTGCCTTGCCTCAGGTCACCCAGTGGGTTCACATGGCCAGGTGGGGATTTGAACCCTGGTCTCCAGAGTCACAATCCAATGCTGCACTGGCTGTCTTGGACTGTTTCTTTCAGCATTCTTTCCCTTTTACGGTATGCTGTCTTGGCCTGGTGTGAGTTGTAGTCCAACCACTTTTCAAAGGCTGAATGATCCCCTCCCCTACATCAAAGTAAATGTGTGTTATGTGATCTTCAGCAAATTGCCCTGGAGACTAGCGAGGGTAAACGTGTTGTCTGCAGGCCACCCACGTACCCAATAAATGCTGAGTGTTATTCTTGCTGCAAGAAATCATAAGGCAGTGATTCCCTTAAGTGTGGTGTGCAGAAGAAAACAAACAAAGGTTACCAAGGAGCTGCTATCTAAGGAGTGAATACTGTTAATGGACAAAACAAAAGCAAGTAATTGATGCAAAAGTAGAATTGGATGTAAAATACACTAGGCCAGTGGTTCTCAACCTGTGGGTCCCCAGATGTTTTTGGACTTCAGCTCCCAGAAGCCCTGGGCATTGACCATAGTGGCTGGGGCTTCTGGGAGCTGAAGTCCACAAACATCTGGGGACCCACAGGTTGAGAACCACTGCACTAGGCATTAATGTACCCTGAATTATCTTTTTTATTTTTGTTTTGTATATGGATACTCTCTATTGAGTTCTGGAAGCCTCTTTGTAAACTGCTACAGCCAGCTAAGAGTGTACTGTTTACTCAGGATACTGTCTTGAGGAGTGCTTTTTTCCAAGGTGGGCCACAATGCTATTTAAATCACTCAATGTCCATCATAATACAGATGGAGTGTCTCCAGGGCAGGTTGTGTGGTGTGTGTCCATTTCAAAGATCTCTGTAGGGCCTATTGTGCCCACATGCCCCTGTGGGATCCCTGGCACTTAGGACTGCTTTCACCCATGTCACAGCCCCCTATCACAATCCTGTGCTCAAATGCACAGTGGTACTTTTTCCCCAGAAGGAACGAATGGTGGTGGGATACCATCAGAGAGGAATCTGAATTTCTTTTCCTGTCCTTTTATTCCACCACTTCCTGAGAATCAAATTTGTTCTTACATATGCTTAGTTCATTCCTGGGTTCTGGGTTTTGTTTTTGTTTGAGTCATGCCACAGTATATTTGGGGTACCTGTGTGTGTGTGTGTGTGTGTGTGTGCGCGCGTGCATGTGCACGCATGTATTTGTACTCTGCTGTCTCACCTCTGTTTTTTCTGGGATTATTTTGAATATTATGTGTCTTCTCTGTTGTACTTAAGATTTGCTCTTCTCTTAGTGACCTGCAGGGTGTTAGAACATATGCAAAAAAGGATGGGAGTGACTGGATTCTAAATGGCAGTAAGGTATGTACAGGGGGATCCTATTCTTGTGGCTTTTGGGATGGAATTTATCCTGCTGCCATTGGAGATCTTTGTTTTTAAGTTGCCAACTGGTGGACTTGGCATTGCATGGCCTTTTTCAGTCCAGCATTGCCAAGCCCTCTCCCTTTGCATTTTTATAGAACTCCTATTGTCAAATCAACATGGTTACTGCTGCTGGCAGCCGTAGTATTCAATCAACTTAGCAGGTGGTTTTCTGTACTCCTTTTGTCTGGGAAAGATATAAAGAGCATCTCAAGAATTTGGCCTTTTTGTACTCTAGCGTAGTTGGTCTGCACAGGGTAACCAATGCTTAAATATTTCACAGTTCAAAAGAGTTGGCAGCAGAATGGCCTCCCTGGTATGAGATTGCCTGGGGAACTAAGGAGGCAACTAAAAACTTGACTGCTTCAATGCAAGAAAAAAAAGGAGTTCCTTTCTTAGTGTGTGTGTTATTGAGGCTTCAGGGAAAATGTCACCTTGGATGCTGACAACATGCATCCCAGTTACTGTTCCTTTGCAGATGCTAACTAGACATTTTAGTTAGAACTGTTACTCACTTGACAGGACTTTTAAAGAGAAGAGGATTGAACATACTCAGTTCAGGTTAACTAACCTTACAGAGGTCTTGTGAGGATAAAGTGGATAATCCCAGTTGCACTGCCCCGAACCCCATAGTGAATGGCTGCACACATGGTTTAGTGGTTAGCATTAAACTAGAACTGTAGAGACTTGGGTCATAGCCACATTTAGACATCCAGCTGACTGGGTGACCTTGGGCCAGTCTTTATCTTACAGCCTAATGTCTTCTGAGACAATAGTTTGAACTGTGAGCTCAGGCTTGAGAAAGAATGGCTAGCTATATGGTAGCATTGTTCGGATGGTGAGGAAGAGGAGGACCTACCAATAGCACTATACCTCAGCTATTCCCAGCACTCGGGTCAGGAGGAGAAGAGAACCAGCCTCTGCTGAATCCTCTGGAAGGAGGAGGGAAGATAGAAACTGCAACCCAAGAGAGAGGCTGCAAGAGTACCAAGGACATGAAGGCTTTTCAGGAAAGGAGTGAATGCCCAGTGAGCTGAGGCTTCTCTTATTTGCCTTGGAGAAAGAGTTGGGGGTCCAGAGATGGGCGAGGAGGAGGCTGAAGACAAGCCCTGCTACCCATGAGAAGGATGTGCCAAAGAGCCAATGAATAGTGGACTAAGAGTGGGCAGAGGCATTCTTGGTCCTGACTTGCTGATTGTTCTCCTGCCCCCTTGAGACTCTAGCAACACCTGCCTGTCTCAGTTTAGGCTTCTCAGTCTGCAAACCAACTGGTAGAATCCCGCCAGGACCTGTATCCAGAAGGTACTTATAGGGACTTGTGCTGCAGTCCTTTTACTTGCCAGAGAACATGCTGGACTGAAATAAGAGTCCTTTATTTCTATTTAAGAGACTATGGGTGTGTTTGTGGGGTCATGTGAGTGAGGTGTTTGATGTACCTCTTCCCATGAAGGGTACAGACCCCATGGGTTTCACAGTGATTACTCACTGATTACTTTGAAGTGCCTTAGCAAAAACATTGTGTCCAAGACAAAGGAAGTAATAGTAGTAGCACAGAGTTCTTATACCCCTTTCTGATTTGCAGGTATTCATTACTAATGGCTGGATGAGTGACCTAGTGATTGTGGTTGCTGTTACAAACCGTGAGGCCCATTCCCCTGCTCATGGCATAAGCCTCTTCCTAGTGGAAAACGGAATGAAAGGGTTCATCAAAGGGCGTAAACTGGAGAAAATAGGACTCAAAGCACAGGTGTGTTCTGGGAGTCACAGTGTATATGTATGGCCTTAAGGGGCATTTCAGATCTTAATTTGTGACGAAAGTAAGAGCAGGCTTGGGTTTACTTGGAGAATGGGTACAGAAATAGTGGTATCCTTGCCTAGTTTTCAAAACTGCTTTCTTCTCACAAGTCCTTTAGTCGGACAGAGAAACTCTGACAGCCCACAGAGACCTCTACTCAGAATCCAGCTGGATGTATTTGTTGTCTGCCCTGTGAACATATAAAGTGGCTGAGTAAGACTGAAGCCTGATTTTTATCCTCAAAAAAAAATATGTGGGTTAAGGCAGCTGAACTTTCCACTGCATTAGCCCCCTGTTATTCCCATATCTAAACTTCTCTTCTTCCTTCTCTTGCTTGCTATCTCCAGTCCAGCTCCAGTAATGGATATATGCAAGTGTGGGAGAAAAGTGTCTGGGCTGATGCATCATGGGAGAAGTAAACTGGAGGAGGAAAAAGATTTACTTGAATCATCCATACACCTCTTTGATTTTAAATACGAAGCTGACTGCATGAACAGAGCAGACACATGGCTAGATGGACATATAGAATTTGGATGAGACAGTCAGTCACTTTCATCAGCAGTTTGCTCCCAACTTCTGTGCACCTCTCATGAGCCCACATCTCCCCTCAGCACTATCCTACCCCCAACAGATTGACTGTGTGAAAGAAGGGAACACCAGTGCAAGGAACAAAAACAAGCAGATCCAGAATGATGAATGCAAATGTATGGTCTTGTTTGCTTAAAATCAGGATACGGCAGAACTATTTTTCGAAGATGTTCGCCTGCCTGCCAGTGCCTTGCTGGGACAGGAGAACAAAGGCTTCTATTATCTAATGGCAGAGCTTCCTCAGGTAAGAGAAAGAGACAAAACCATGCTAAAGCATAAAACCACACTAAAGAAATTAACACAAAGACGTTATTTGTTCATTACAACAAATGGCCAGCTACAGATTACATACTGTGTGACATTTGATCTCCACCACAGGTTGTCAACAGCCACCACCTGCTGATTCCAGTGCGGTGTGCTGCTTAGGGCTGGAAATCTTACAGTCCCTGCTGGGGAATAATCTACTGTGTCACAGACCTGAGCTTTAATGTAAAAAATTGAAGCTTATCACAAAATAGCTTCATTGCATTGTGCAGAACTAACCATACAACACAAGGTACATGTATTGTTCCTTTGGAGCCTGTGCTTGTTGTGATACATCCAGCAGCTAAGTCTCTGGTCAAAGAGGACCTCAGTTGTGTGGGGACAAATGTAGTAGGGCCAGGGTGGGCAAAGAATAGCTAGTGGGAAACATTCAGCATCCAGGGCTTCCAGTGTTGCTCAACGGGACCCCCTGTCCCCCCTGCACCTTTCCTAAAATGGCAAGTCACTGCCCCAGAAGCCTCTGAACATAAGGTTCACTGGCTGGGTTATTTTGGGCTTTAAAGGGCCTTTTAGAAAACCTACCACTCCCTTTTGCTAAAAAATATGATCCCTTGAGTGTACAATTATGATTAAATGGAAAATAATGCCCCTTTGGAGGCTTCTAGGGACATGACTTGCTGGAGGAGGAGTGCTTCCAAAGTTCAGGGGAGAGCAAAACTGGTCTCTCTGGATCTTTAGAAGTAGTGGAATTTGACATCTGCTGTTCTGTGTACTGGCTACATGCTTTATCATCTGCGAGGAGCTTATTTTGTTGAAATAGTTAGATATGATACAAACAGAATGTTTGGAAAGCCAAGTAGAAACACCTCTGTACACATTTAACACCATAGATTTAAAAACCGATTGTAGATCACAAAGAAATAATAATTACTGGATAATCACTGAAAGGATTATCAACCTCATTCAGGTGTACATCTCCTGTTGAGGACTGGAGAGTGTAAAACATGAGAATATGTATGGTGCAGAGAAAGAATGAAATTTTGTTGTTGTTGGATTTTGAGACCAAAACCATCTGACAATGCCCCTGCCTTTATTTTCTCCCTCCAGGAAAGGCTACTGATTGCTGATATGGCAATTGCCGGTTGTGAATTCATGTTTGAAGAAACAAGAAACTATGTTAAACAGAGAAAAGCGTTTGGAAAAACTATTGCTCATTTGCAGGTAGGTATTTAGGTTATTTGCATCCCCTGCAAAGTCTTCCAAGTTGCAGTCCTTAGATCATTTTTACTTTGGAGTCTAGCCTAATTTTGAAATGGTATAAGCCATGATTACCTTGATGGTCCTGCTGGACTGTTTGAGTGGCAGCTGATACCACGTTATGTGAAAGACTATTTTGTGCTATATGAGCCTGCCTGAAATAGGTGAACATAATCAGACGCCTCGCTGTGTGCCTCCATTGTTCCCCCTGTACAGAGGCTGGGTTGGTGGGTATGTGAGACGGTCTCTTTTGGAGCGGGGAGTAATATCTGTACAATTCTGACACTTTCTTTATCTTTTGCCTTTACTGATGGCTTAATCCTTTTTTACATGTGTAGATTGTCTAGCTCTCACCAGAAACTTTGGTGTGTCATCTCCATTTCCTTTTATTCAATCCACTCCTTGATCTGTACCTTTAGTTTTAGCTGTAGTTTCAGAGGCATCCTCACATGTGTCTGCTGCAGTGCCATTAACTTAGCAAGCATTTTCTAGGATGCAGAACAGAATCAATGTTTGCAAGCAGGCCTTCAAACTAATGGCCGGTGTGGATAAACTCTGTGGGTGGTGCATTCTGTGCACACTGGGAGAAACAGGACCAAGCTTGTCTGTCCTGCCCCATCACCCACATTTTGGCTCACTGCATATATCACTGGATGTATCATTAACCCACATAAAATGTAGGAAATAACCAGGATCATATCTGATCTAGCTCTCAAGGGGGTGACTTAATTTTATTTAGAATGCCATCTTATGCATGTCTGCTCAGAAATGTGAGCTAATGTATGAAGTTGCAGCCTGTTTTGTGAAAGCAGTCATTCACACCAGTAGAAGTAACTGGTTTCGTGTTCAGACTGTATATGCACAGGATTTTGTTGGGTTTAGGTCTGCCAAAAAAAAAAAAAAATAGGAGTAGAATTAAGTCTGTAGCACTACAGGGGATTTCAGTGGTGGTCCAAACCAACCTTTTTACTCTGGAGGTGCCCTTGAAATTATTGCCCAGTCTTAGTGAAACTCTGCAATTATATCTATAGCTCAACAACAACAACAACAACAACAAAGGAGAACCTTTTTCACAAGCTTTCATAGGATTGCTAGTGACCTCTCATGGAATCTTAGAGTTCCCAGGAACTCTGGTTGAGAAACGCTGGTCAAAATTAATGTTGAAGCTGATGAATGGCAATGACAGTGTTGCAAATCCAACTGATGCCATTGTAACACACTTTTCTGGTCACTGCAGAGGTTGGAATTCTTGGTCAACTGTGCCACAGTGCTGCACTCAAAATCCCCCCAAACTTACCTTATCTCTGCTGCAGCCCCCCTTATTGCCATTTCCTGTCTGTTGGAGAGCAGGAGAAGCAGCAGAGAAGTGTCCAGTTGTGTGGCTATAGTTGTATGCACAATGGCAGGCATCGTCTAGGATGCCACAGAGTTCCTTCAGAGGTCCTTGGAGGTCATGTCATTTCTATACATTCAGCTGTAGGAGCATAGCTGGACACTTCTCTGCTGCTGCTCTACTCACCATTGGACAGGAAATGGCAATGTTAAGGGGGTACTACTGCAGAGAAAAACTGGGTTGAGGAATGATTTGGAGGCATAATCATGCATAGTTACACATGTACTGTATGTCTCCTGATCCAGGATCTTGGCCAATATTTCAAAATTTTTGAAAATCTTTGAACATTTTTTTAGAGGTAGCGTTGGGAAAGAGACTTAAGTTTCCCTTATCTACATATATGTTCTCCTTTGCTACAAATACAGAACTTAAAGAAATTAATCTCTAATATGTATGAACTAGCTCCTTTCCACTGAATATTTTGCATTGACCAAATTCATCCACTCCTTGTATTCACATAACTCATATCTCAGATTAGTATGCTTTGTCAAAATACATAAACATCATAAGCATTTGTGAAAGTAAGATGACTAGCACTTGAATGCATGTTTATTATTAGTTGCACTGTCTTCTACAAATACAGGTCTTCTACAATAGTAAATAGCATTCAGATCGAACAGAATGAAAATGTTCTGTTTCAGCTGCAGTATTTCCCATGACATCTTTCTTGTAAAGGAAGTAAAGCAGGAACCTCCAAATCTGAATCCATATAGACTGTTAAGCTACAACAAATTACACAGGACAAACACTGGGTGTGTGCAAATCCTTATCTCACTGGCGTTCTTTTCCACTCAGTAATGTTAACAAGTGGGGAAAGTTTCTTCTTTTTACATTTTTAGTAGGGCAGTAGACGCACAAGGAAGGGAAGAAATGACTGGTATCTTCTGGGGTAATAAAGATGGGGTGGACAACTGCAGCTTCAGCCAGAGATTCTGAGGGTGTCCACAGCACAAGCAAAATTGCAAAAGAAAATTTAAAAAAGGGTATGACTGAATTCTGTTGATTCTAGGAGGCCCTGGTATTTGTCATATACTATTAAGGGCTAAAGCTGGTCTCAGTGTGTAAATTCTTATTCTTTCCCTCGGTCTCTAAAGACTTGCATAAATACATGTTATCTAATTTGTTACAGAAATCTCTCTTGTTCTGCTAGTAAGACTGTTCACCTTTTAGCATGTATTGCTTCTGTGCTAATAAAACCCCTGTGGTGAGGGGATCGTATTCTTTTAAAAATGTGTTTTTTTCCTTTCAAATGGGAAGACTGTGCAACACAAGCTGGCAGAATTGAAAACACAGATCTGTGTAGGTCGAACATTCTTGGATAGCTGTCTCCAGCTTCACTCTGGGAAACAGTTGGATTCTGCCACGGCTTCGATGGCCAAGTACTGGTATGTGCACTAAGTGGATATCTATCCATCTGCATAACAGTTGCATTGAACATATCCTTCTCAAGAGTGAAAAAAAATATATTGAGAGTATGGGAGATTTCTTGGGAAAACTCAGGTGGCAATACTATACTTCTTCCAGTATGGTTTTGATGCTCCTGTTTGCAGATGCGTATTTGTGGAATTGGAGTTAGATGAGTATTTTGTGACTGGCTGAAAATAATGAAATAATAACAACAGCAACTAAGAAGTTAAGACTCCTGAAAAAGATGGGAAAGTGCAAAGAAAGAGAATAGATCCATAGATCTGCAACTTGTGATATGTCCTTAAAGACGATGAGTGGGAACTGCATGGGGGCTACTTCTTGTTGCCATTTTGAAAAAGACTCTGACGAAATTAGAGATACATGAGAGTTCTAGGGGCTCTCTGTGTGGGAATGGGGGTGTTTTTCCAAGTTTTGAGGGAAAAAACCCCCAGCTGAAATCACACTAATTTGAATGAACGAATGAATCGGGTACTCAAGGCTTTGGGGAACTAGCAGGGGCTGCAGAGGAGGGGCCCATGGGTGAGGTGCAGCCTGAGGGCTACACTGTGCCCATCCCTGCTTTAGGTGGTAGGTTACCCTAGATATTTATGTATTTTTGGTGAGAGGAAATGTTCATTTACAGAATGAAAAGAGTTTAGTCAATTTTCCCCAACCTGACACCTTCTACATGTTTTGGAGTACAGCTCTTCTGCTGGCTGAGAATGATGGGCATTCTCATCTAGTACATCTTGAGGCCAGTGGGTGGAGGAGGTCTGGTTTTAGCAAACCATAATTTGATCTGCTTACAGAACCATTCAAGATTTATCAGGTAAGTAGTTCTGTACAGCTTGCTGCAAAAAAAAAAGAAAAAAAAAAGAACGCTACTTAATCCCAACCTTCCCCCCACCCCACCCCAAATCTTACTTCAAGAGGGATGTATTGCCTGCTGCATATTATAACAAATGCTGACCTCGGTTGCCTCTTATAGTCCCATTTTTCATTAGCTAGAAAAAAGCCCCTGGGTTGTTATTGCTGTTACAGATTAACTTGTTTTTCACCAGACAAAGTTAGACAAGTAAAAACATCTAAGGTAATACTTTGTACTGTTGCAAGATTACATTAACTAGATGGGTGAATGAAATCAGATGTGAGATTAGAAAAAGAGCAGAAAACATTTCTAAGAGTCTGCAGTTTTAATGAGACGTAAATTGGCATAAAAAGTAAAAATCAGACACAGATAATAGCGTCTAGATGACAGATTTCCAGTAACAGAAAAGAATCCAGAGTTGAAACACTTGATAGTGAAACAATTGACTTTTAGCCTCTAAGAAAGGGAAGTCACCATTTGTCTAGCTGTCTGAAATTCTGTGCAATATTCAATGACCTTTTCTGGAATTTATGGAACGTCATGTTGTGCCAGCCACATATTTTCCCTATTGCAACCTTCAGAATCCTTATCTTATCCTCCCAATATAATTTTAAAAATCTCCTTCTTAAGCGAAGTTGTTTCTCTTTAGGGTTATTTCTGTTGTTTTTGGCTTTGGCTATATTCTTATAAAGCTATTCTGTTTCCATTGCTGAGTGGGAAACATTCCTAGTCCCAGATAATTTGTTCAATTTGTGTTGAAAATAGTGTGAATTAAAGGGGTGGAAAGGTAAGTACTAACCAAGCTGTGTTGCCTGGGCTGTTCTTTGAGCACTTGGGAAAGCTATTAGAGAAAAGTAAGTTGTTATTGAATACAAAGTCTATTTGCAATTTTTCCTTTGAACAACTTCTTCAGTTAATACTTGATTTTGAAAATTAATATGAGCTCTTCAAAAATTAATAGATCTCCTGGCCACTTTTTTTATTTGTCACATATTAAATTTGAAATGGTTGAAATTTATTAAAGAGTTGAATATGTAAATATTTCAGTAGACAACAGTATAGTAGCTTAAACTAGTATCAGTGAGTAAACATAATTTGCGATCAATAAATAATCTTTGAACTACCTAAAGGCTCAACTGTTCTGGAAACATTTTTTCCTTCCACTCAAGGGCTTCTGATCTCCAAAACAATGTGGCTACTCAGTGTGTACAACTCCATGGAGGATGGGGGTATATGTGGGAATATCCAATTGCAAAGTAAGTGACTTTGCTTTTTATCTTCACAATCAAGCTGTTTTGTTGAGAAAACTGATCACCCATAAAGACAGATGTTTCACCTGTCTTTTATTTATCCTGTTAGTCTACAAGCTGTGCAAGAGCGAGAGCATTGTTCTAACTAGAAAATGTTGACGCAGCAGTTTTGAAATGCTCTATTTTGCCAAGAAAGCAAATTTTAATTAATCCATAGCCTTATGTTTAATATACTTTATTTTTGGCATGCCACTTAAACTTCTTTTTGCCTCAAGTTAGCTATACATTCTTTATCAAAATGTAGGGTGACAGTTGGGTTGTATAGTCTCTAGGCTATAGAAGTAAAATTTCCACAGATTTTGAGAACGTGAAAATCAACTTTTTTATAGAAATAAATTTTTTTAGAAAACCTGGAAAATACAATATTAGCATGCTTTACAGATTTAAAGTCAAACTTCAGGAACATTAAAATATGATTTGCTTTAAAATTAAAATGTTTGATATATGAGAAGTAAAGTTTATTCAGAATATGATTGCAAATTTGACTTACTTATGTAAACTTTATATTTTTGTTACAAATTGAGCTACAAGGTTATGAACTGCAAGGAGCACCTATAATATAAGGAACCTTTTTGGTTTTGTTAGTGTTGATGGTGAGGAGGAAGCCTCCAATAAAAACAGAAGAAACCAGCTATATTGGTAAAACAGAGAAAGTTACTTTGTTTCCACTAGTCCATCATAGTGTCAAAGCCCAGGAATTGTAATTATCCAGTTTTTATATATAGTCTTTCTCTTATGTAGTTTTTAGAAATGATTTTGGAACAGTAAACATATGAACATCTTTTTTCAAACATCATACTCATCATATTCTATAATCTATTTCTTCAGTATTTCCAGGGGAAAAAAGAAAACATGTTTTTCCCTAATTTTTCTAGGCCTTCACATCTCTGCACCAGACTTTTGGCATTTGTATTTGTATTCATTCATTCATTCATTCATTCAATTTATTTGGCTTTATGAGATTGTAATAGGCACTACCACAGACTAAGTGCTATGGCAGCACCAATTCACAAAATGGTTACTATGATGGATGGAGCCAGCCATTAAAATCCATGTTACAGAAAGGCAAAGTGGTAGGGTCACCTTTTGATTCACTCAAACCACACGTTTTAATTGTACATGTCCACAAAACATGCAGAAAATATACGCGCTCACCCACAAAGCACACCATGCCTCGACCCAGCCCATAAGTTCCACCCCACGTCTCAACTTACGGCTTTCTGTTCTCTTCTTGTTCTGGCTGCCATTTCTCCCCAGCATGTCCTTGCACTCACTTCAGTCTTCCCCAGCACTATCTCTCTGCTTTTTGGCTGTTTGCAAATACTTCTTGTTGGTTCCTTTGTGATAGCTGGCTAGCTTTGCAATCTGTTGATGTATTTGGCCTTCAGTACTTTTTACATGTTGAGAAAAGCTAGAGAAATGTTGCCAACTGTGGGATGCCAAAAACCAAATACTTGTGCTTGGCAGAAGGTGCACACAGCTGACTGGCCATAGGGAAGGAAACACAGATAGGAATGTGTATTCTTTCTGAGTAATTTTGAACATCCCTATAAATTAGGAGTCATGGCCTGCCCAAGGCATATTGCTGCTGAAATTAAGATCAGCATGGTGCCCCTAAGTTCTGTGTACAGAAACCAGCCAGCATGACAGTCACAAGAGGGATAGAGAGACTAGCACAAGTTCCATCATGTATTGACGGTATCCTCTTAATGTAGCTGTCAGCTTATAGATTCCTCCCTGTGGTAAGAGAGGTGCTTTACGAAAATACTAGCTCTTATGATTGGTTTAATTGAAGCAAGATAGTGGGCCACTTCGTGTGTCACAGTGGAGCCTAAGGCATTTCCAGACTAGCCTGTTACAGCGCGATGATTCCACTTTCAACATCCTATGGAATCCTGGGGTTTGCAGTTTCGGGAGGGGCCACGTGGCCCCTCCCAAAACTGCAAACCCGACTGGCCCCTCCCAAAACTGCAAACCCCAGGATTCCATAGGATGTTGAAAGTGGAATCATCGCACTATAACCGGCTAGTGTGGGAATGGCCTAATTTATCAAGTTAGAACAAGGAGGAGTATCTAGGATCACAACCTGGTATCTTCACTTACTTGACTTTTGAAATGTGGGTGAGAATAATGGTTAGTCTCTACACAAGACACCATGAGGTAGTGCCCATTCAGCTTTTTGTTAGAAAGGTGAACATTGCCAGTTGCTCATCAGTAAGTATTTTAGTTTTTGATCAAATCGCTGCTGCACAAGAACTCACTTGCCTATTAAGAGCTGAGGGGAGGCTCTTTGACAAGTCTGTGAAGCATACTTAAGCTAGACATTGTTTTAGAGCAGTTGTGTCACTGTGAACCTAGCCTAGCAACATATATCTCAGTGAAATGCATGGTTGTATTTAGAGTATGGAATGGGCAGAGTGCCCCCTAGGTATTTTTTGTGAACCCTTGTGCCCCAGACTCCTGTTGCTGCTGCTGCTGCTGCTGCTGTTGTTGTTGTTGTGTGCCTTCAAGTTGTTTCCTATTTATGGAGAACCTAAGGCAAATCTATCACAGGGTTTTCTGGGGGCTGAGAGTGTGTGACATGCCCAAGGTCACCCAGTGGGTTTCTGTGGCCACGTGGGGAATCAAACCTTGGTCTTCAGGGTCATAGACCAGTGATCAAACCACTAGACCACACTGGTTCTCTGGACTCCCCTAGACTGTGTTTTTGTGGCAAAAGGGTAAATTGACACATTTAAAAGAAGTTACTCCCACTTCTCCGTTTATCATTTAAAAACACCTGAACTCCCAAAGTTCCATTTTCTCTCCCATGTTTTGGTATTTTTCATAAGCTCTGTGGCTTCCAGAAGATCCCAGGGACAGAAAATTGCCTCCCTAGACTTGCCAGTGTTGCCTAACCCTAGTTTTGAGGTACAGATATGTTACACTACTCATTGGTGCTTTTTTTCTGTCCAGATCTTTTGTAGATGCTCGTGTGCAGCCAATCTATGGTGGTACCAATGAAATAATGAAAGAGCTCATTGCCAGAGATATTGTGAGCGACAAATAGGTATATTCCTGAATGCCACTTCAGCTGGATTAATTTGTATTCTCACCCTCCTTTAAAAAAAAAAAAAAGGAGAATGGCATGTGACTAAAGAAGAGGAAACAGTATAAAAATTGTTAAAAGAAGATTATGTTTCGTTTGTTTCTTTTTCACGTTTA
Organism: Iguana delicatissima; assembly: GCA_948472985.1. Lineage (NCBI taxonomy): Eukaryota > Metazoa > Chordata > Lepidosauria > Squamata > Iguanidae > Iguana > Iguana delicatissima. Next base: position 109,429 of record CAOKZL010001495.1, on the reverse strand, counting down.
ACATGGAGTGAGAAAGAAGTGATGTGATGTATATTTGGAGCAAATCCACCTTCTTTATCTTTTAAAATTGATATTGTTGAAGCCTGATGTAATTAATTCTAGTACTAAACATGTAGATATAAAGGCCCTTTCCACATGAGAAGAGGAATCCGCGTAGTGACGGTTCCGGGCGGTTTGAACCGGGTTTTTTTGTATCCGCGCTAATGCGCACTCTCTATTCATACGTCTTATGTTTGATCCGGCTTAGCGCGGTTTCAGAGATCCACACGTTGCCGTCCTGACCACCCCCGCTATTAACATAACCCCGCCCACTATGGCTGTGATAGGCTGTCCACGCCCACGGCCCACCCCCCGTTCATCTCAGGGGCGAATCAGCGCGTATCTGCGCTTCCAAACAAGTGAGCAAGAACGTGATTGCGCGGATCAGGGGGAAAAGAAACACTTTTTTTCCGGTTTTTAAAAAGCACGTGCAAGCACAGTTGGAGACGTTTCTAAACGGATTGACGTGTGGAACTTGGAAATTAAAGACGACTCAGCGCGCTTTAAGGTATGGAAGACCTCCGTCAGAAATCGCGCTACAGTGCGCTAAAGCGTTTTATTACCCCCGTGTGGAAAGGGCCAAAGAATCACATGTACTGGAGGACTTCTTTTGTGTGGCTAGAGGCAAAGGAAATTTAACTGTATATGTTTATGTAATGGGGAAAAAATTCTTTGGAATGCTTTAATATTACTGACACTTCTTTTCTTTGTTGGAGGTACAGCTCTTAATAAGAAGCTTCATGGCTGTGGATCTGCATGAGCATAGCAGGAATTCCTCAGACATGTCAACAAATTGATATTTAATCTCCAAATGTTATCAGGGAATTGCACAAGGATGTTAACAGAGTTTACATACGGCAAAAACTACCTTATTCCAACTTGTTTCTCTTTTGTATAAAACAAATTTAAAAATAAAATAACCAAATCAGCAACATGTAGCAATACTTTCATAATCTTTGCTATCTCTTCAGCCTTAAATAATGTGTTGGAAGTGCACACTGAAGGCACATTGGATGTGCAATATGATGCTTACTGGGTGTGGTAATAGTGTCTGAGTAACTTAATTTAAGGCTTAGTTTCTTGCTTTTTCAGAGAAGCATTAAATAAGGCATTTTAAACTTTATTGCTGGCATGCTTGGATTGGCTTCCTTACACAACCATAGTCGTTTTGGTATTGAATTTGATGCACATACAGGAAATTTAATGCTTTGCATTTTAAAAATTTCTCAGTTGTATGTGTTGGCATCATATAAAAGAGAGTAATTCTGCTTTATGGATGCGTGCACCCACAAGTTGCTTCTTGCTTGTTGGAACTGGGTATTTTACCATCATCTGTCAGTCCCACAGTTGCTTTGCATGCTAACAGTACAGTGCTGCAGTGTCTGTGATTTAAGTACATTCTACAATTCCAATAACTTCTATCTCCTTTATGTATTAAGGGTTCTAATAGGTTGTTTTCAACAAAAAGCTCTCACAGTGGGTTATTTGCCAGTCAACAATATATAATAGAAATTATGGTAAAATGGAATCATAAGGATTCCATTTTACCATAATAAACAAGCAGATCACTGAAGTAAAATGATGTAAAACTACATAAACTACCTAAAAATGCTGAAGATTTTACATGGTGAGGAAAAGGAAACGGAGGTGGGCCTACCTCCTCTCTCAGGGAAGGAATTCCAGAAATGGTCTGCCACACCAGAGAAGGACATTATTTCCTATTCCCACCCACCATGGTTTAGGTGGCAGACAGATCTCAATACATGAGAATTTTTGCAGTCCAACGGGTGGTCTTTGAAGTACCCTTATAGGTCATAGCCAGCATCTGAAACTGTGCAGGGAAATGGTCAGAGATAATAAAAGCTGTACAACCTCCATCCATATAGTCCCAGCATCTGTGCCGTTGCATTTTGCAGTAGATTCAGCTTGAACAGTACTTGGAATCAGTCCCATTACAAGGTTTTCATGTGCTGTATCCTGGGGCCGGAAAACCTACAACTCAGTTTTGTCTTAGTTCAGGGCCTTAATCTGAGAATCCCACTACGTCTTCTTTTTGAACTTGCTGCTCCGTCCCATGCTGTATAGAAACTCAGCTATATTTAAGTTATACTCGTGTAGTGAGAAGGTAGACAAAAACAACAATCTGTTTGCTTTCTTTCATCATATTGTACCTTCCTGTAAAGATCAAAACTGCAGGCATAATCCAACTCTGTGTGTGTGTGTGTGTGTGTGTGTTAGCAATACTTCAAGTTCCCTGTTGATTTACCGCGACCCCATGAACTCCGTAGGACTTCCTTAGGCAAGGAATACTAAGAGGTGGTTTTGCGAGTCTCTTCCTCTGAAATGTAATGTACAGTAGCTGGTGTTTGCTGGTGGTCTCCCATCCAAGTACTAATCAGGACGGACCCTGCTTAGCTTCAAAGATCAAATGGGATCTGGTACTTTTAGAGTATTTAGGACTCATATCCAGTTAATTGGGAGTTAAGGCTATGGTCACAATGGGAGTCACTTATAACAGGTAGAAGATTGCACTTTAAAAGATGCAATTTTCACTAGCTTTTGCACTTCACTAGCACTAAATGTATGCAGCAAAATCAGAACAGTTCAAGATTGTTTTGTTTTGTTCTGTTAATCTGAACTCGAGCAACACAAGACAGTACAAATAGGTAGCCACCTGCTACAAGTGCGGAAAGGGAAGTAGGAAGGCGGTGTGCTCTCTCTTTGGTGCCTCAGATCAGTTAATATATGCTTAAGCAAGGCACAGTGTTCTTTTGTGGACTAGGAACTTGGGTGGGTTTGGAAAGGTAGCCTGCAGAATCGAGAGGTCTTTGGGCACCTGGAAGACTCATCATTTTGTTCTGGTATGAGCTAGTGTGGAAGCGCACACCTGAGGAAGTGGACACTGTCCTGTGTAAAACAGCACTGTCAAAATACTTGTTTTTAACCTTTAAGGCGCCACAAGATCCTTCATTGCTTTTTATTCTGCAGTTACTGCCATTCTGAAGGAATACTGTCGATATCTTTATACCTATCTTTTACGGTGAGAGGCAAGGTTTTTTTCCCCGTTGGTCTAGTGTCTATGCTGAATGTTGGCATGAGGACCTGTGTGGCCCTTATCCCCCTCTCCCCCCGCAACCCCACCTGATTCGGAGAACAAGCATCTTTTGTTCTAACTGCAGCGCGGCGACTTTCAGCCGGCCTCAGTGGCCACGTCCCCAAGATTTTAGCTGTAGGGGGTGTGAGCGGTGCCTTTTACCGCCGCCCCCCAACACAGCCCCCCTTCTGGTTTGTTTCGGGAGAGCTCCTAGGCGTGGTCGGAGGGAAAATTCCCAATCCCTGTCGTAAAATCCCCCGCAGACCACCGATCCTCACTGGGAGGAGCGCGCTTCCCGCTGGAAGTTACCACACGTGGTTCCCACCCAGAACAAACGGCTGGCGTTTGCGTTGCGTCTGTGGGTAGGTTGGGGGAGGGGGAGGGGGCGCTGGGTCTTTGAACTTGAGCCCCGCCCTCTCTCTGGAGTTCTGGGAGAGAGCCTCCGGAGCGCAGATTAGCATACGGCCGCCCCTCTCGGCTTCCGATTGGTCAGCTCGGGCGGCCGACTCCTAGCGGAGGCCACGCCCTCTCCGCCCAAACTACCGCCCGAAGATCCCGCTTGTTTCGCTGCTGAGGCAGCTTGAGCGGGGAGCGGAGCGGCGGCTGTTGGGGCGGGCGGCGGAGTGAGAAGGCAGGGAGAGGAAGCGGCGGCGGGGGAGAAGGGGAAAAAAAAGTGAGGGGCGGCCTCGCTGTGGAGACTGAGAGGCTCGGTGAGTGAGGGAGAGAGAGCGCAAACGAGGAAGAAGAAAGCAGGCGAGGCAGCCCGCCAACGAAAACGAACGGAGTTGGCAAGGCAAGTCGGTGCCGAGGCGCGTTGCGGCGTCCCGTGGCGATTCCCCTCAGGGACCTGAGGAGAGACGGTTGGTTCCTCTCTGTCGGACCCCACTCCTCCCCTCCCTTTTCGCGAGCGCGGGCGGGCTGGCACAAACGACCCCCCTTCCCGTTGGGGGTGGGAGAGAGGGAGAGAATAGCGAGAGAGTTCTCAACAGCGCCTTAACGGCAGTGAGGCGAGCGGACGGGAGGCGAGCGTAGGGGTTGGGTCGAGGAGGGGGCGGGGCTTGGGGAGGGCCAATGGAGGGGGCGGGCGGGCGGGAGGGGGCGTGGCGGTGCCCTTGGAATGTGAAACGGGAGGGGGGCTCGAGGGTTGGCGGCGCGTGTGCGCGCGGGGGGTGGGTTTGGGGGGGTTGGGGCTCGCGCGGCCCCGGGCTGCCGTGATTGGGTGGGAGTGGGGAGTGACGTGGTGGAGGGGGGAGGAGGAGCGGGGAGAATTCGAGGAGCGCTGCGGCTGGGCGAGAAGGGGCTGCGGGCGGGGTTTGGTGAAGTTTTTCTCCCAAGTTCATAAAGAGCGAACGAGGAACGCGCGCTCTCCCCCTCCGGAGCAAGAACCCCAAGGGCTCAGCGCTGTGATTCGAGCAAAGGCCCCCCCCCGTTTCTTTCTCAGGCGTAGATGCACGCTGTGTGTTGGCGATTTTGGATGCGACCCACTTCAATTCCTACTCCAGCGCAGCCCTAGAAAAAGGGACAAGAGACCGTGGAAAGAGGAGCCCAGCAGCATCTTAAAGACATACTGATTGTTTTAGCATGAGGCTTCCTGAATTTCTTCAGATGCGCCAGTCAGACGGAAATCCACAAAAGCTCATGCTAAAGTAAATCGGTGCTTCTCAAAAGTGCTCCTAGATTTTTTCCCCTTTCTCCCCCTTTTCTTTTCGTACTGTGACTGACTAACATGGTTCTCTCTTTGACAGCCCGGTCTAAAGGTGCAGCAGTTAACCAGTTGCAGCCAAAGCCCTGCAGATTTAAAGTGTAGAAGGGGCGGGCAGGTGGTGGTGGGTAGACCGAACTCTCCAGGCATGCCCTATGTACTTTCGGATTGAGTGTGTCAGTGGGGAAAAGTAGAGAATATAAGTGCTTTATTACTGTTTGAGAATATTGAGTGGAAGTACACCCATAAAATGGAGCTTGTTCTCCTTGCATTGGGAATGAATCCCAAAATTCAGTGCTCACTTTTGGGTCTGACTCCATTTTACATTGAGAGTCTACTGTCATGTTGTATATTGTTATGTTTGGTAAGCATGTTAGTAAAAAATGTATAAATATGAGGATGCACTGAAAAATAGTTGCCAGTTGCCATCTGCTTCCGCAATGTAAACTGATCCTTCCGTAGTATCAGAAGAGCAGGATTGGTGACTTGTCCTTCTTACATCGTTGAACTAGAAATGGAAAGGCCATTATCTCTCCACATTCCCCAGATTGTCACAAGCTGATGACAGTTTGAGTGCAACATCTGGAAGGCCAGAGAGTTACCAACTCTGCATCACATGGCAAATGTCTGGATTAACGATGCATTGACAGGCAGTACACCTATAGTTTTACCTAGAAAGTGAAGCTTTTTTCTTCACCCCCCCCCCCAATTTTATGGGATAATCCAACCCCACCATCTAGTGGAATTGAATATCTTGGAGTTTTCTTGGAAGAGTTTGCATATCTTCAGTCTTCCTGACTCACCCATTCTAGGAAAGCAATATTGCTTTCTTGTGGATGGTAAAAACTGCTTCTTAGTATACAGATGATGGTGTATTGAATTGCATGGCTCATCAGTGATTTGGGATGGCTTCCCCTATCTTCAGGGCTTTGTCCATTAAACTGCAGTGGTTCTGCTGGTGAGGGAGACATAGAAAAAACAGAGATCACATTGCTTGTTTCCTATTGCAAGTTTGACTTTAAAGGTTTCCTTTCCTTCATGTTAGGACTTATCTTCTTTGATCTGAAGTGTCTCAAGTGAACAGGCTGGAGACATTTTGCTTCTTATGTTCCATTTACATGATTTTGAAATAATGACATGAGTGATTGTGTTTCTTTCTCACATGTATATAATTTACAATTCACTGTGGTCGTGTATCTGAAAAAAAGTTTTAGCCAGCCAAGGTTCAAGGAAAATGAGAAAATGTGTGCTAAAATAAAGTACTAAAATACTGTGAAAGAAACAAGGCAATTTTAGACAAGAAATGCAATGTTTCACTGGCTCCTGTTCGGATTTTGAGATGTGTATCTGCTCTCTTGAATAGGTTTGCTAGTGGGTAAACATTGAAGCTGTAGCTTTCCCTAGTCATGTTACTTCCATTCTACATAAACACAGTGCATTGGAAATGGATATCGAATATCTTCAGATTTTATACTACCATATTTAGCAAATGCAGTTAAGCCACAGAGATAAATATTTATGGTATTCCCAAATGTGAGTACTTGTTGAATGGAAAATGCCTGAAAGGTATGTGTATAAGGCCTCTTCCTGACTGTCTAGCCTTGCAGATAGATTAGTTTGAAAACATTTTGTAGCAGTTATCTTGGCTGCATGTTCTTCCATTCAAATGGGTAACTTATCAGATCCACCTCCCAAGCTTTCGTGTTTTCTGTATTGTCTGTTACACATTCAGTATGATGGTTAAGTACATAATGTCTTGAACTTCTGCATAGTCTAATCTTTGTTAGCTTGAAATGCTAAGCATTAAGTTGGAGTCTTTTGTTACTGCGTCAGGTTGTTCTTCCCAAATACAAGTAGCAGCATTTTATAAGCAATAAAGGAGTTTTGCTCTTCTGATAGTCTTTTACAATGTGAAACACATTTCGCATCTAAATAGGGAATAATTGGAGTTGTACAGTTGTTTATATACATCCTAGTTATAAGCTGCCTTGAGTTCCATCTCAGGAGAAAGAAAGAAAAGTAAATATGTTCTTTATTCTGCTTAGTGAGAGGAGATACATTTAAAGACACAGAGAAGGGATATATATTTTGGGGTCTCTCAGGATGCCTGAATTTGCATAGGACCAAATTGCAGTTACATAAAACTGCAGTCAAACAAAACATAAAATTTAAGTTAAATTACAGGTTTTATACAACATTGGAAGGAGGAAATAGATTCTATGATTGGGCTTTTCTGTACTACACTGTTCTAGTGCTGTTATTCCACTTTCAACATCCTGTGGGATCCTGGGGTTTGCAGTTTAGGAAGTTTGCAGTTTAGAATTCTCGGCCAGAGAATTCTTCAGCCTCATTAAACTACAAACCTCAGAATTCCACAGGATGATGAAAGTGGAATAATAGTGCTAGAATAATGTAGTGCAGAAAGGCCCATTGATTTGACTTGCACCATGCTTTAATGAAAAAAGTGTTGAAGAGATATTTATTGATAAGGATTGGTTGTGGTCAGATATATGCTGTTTTGTTTTGTTTACCAATAGATTATGCATGAGAAGCCTCCTAGGGCTTGTTTACAATAAAGTTTTTGAAGCACTGATGTAGATATTTTTCCAGAAATAATCCATGGTCAGCTTAAATTTGTGGTTCACATCCTGTTGAGAACTGAGATTCAGATAACAGATATTGTAAATGTGAGTATGTTTTGAGAAAAAAGAATTTTTTTAGAGAATATTTGAAAAATCTGTCACCTGTGTCTTTAGTGAAAGCATTCATGCTCAGTATTTTAGTGCTCAGCCTTCTTTACAAGCTGTTTGGTTTTTCAGCCTGGTCTAATATCCATTTAAAGTAGTCCTTTCACTTAGTTTTTTTCAAGTCATTGAAGCTGTATGTACTGTGTCAGCCCTGATTTTGTGCATTTATCTTTCTAATAAATTCTTCTATAATTTGAGCAGTAAGTGTTTTTTATAGCAGGCCATGTTGAAGGTGTGGTCTTGACAGTTGGGGCAGCGTGGGAGCAAACATTATTCTCAGCTACTGAGACCTGCTCTGTAAGAGGAGTATCTGCAAAGTTCATCCACCAAACTCACCATTACAACACATCTTTCCTTGACTTCACCTAGCTGCCCCACTCTCTTCATAATGGATCAGTGGAAGAGTTTCCATATTTACAATGACTAAATGTTACTTCTGCTATCTCTGAAATATCAGATATTGAGGACAAAACCCTGTTTTAAGTTTCTCAGATGTATTTGACTGAGTACAAGCAGATGAGTAGGCTTGAAGTGGTCTGAGATCCCAACTCATACCTTCCAAACTGGATTTTCTTCAAATAATTACCTTTGAAACAAATAAAAACCAAACAAATTAAAACAAGGAGGTTGCTGATTGGGCAGCAGCTGTCTATGTTCCTGCTGGTTCAGCCTTCCTCTGTTCTCTGCTCATCTGCCTAAGAGGCATGTAGTGAAGAGTCCACATTATTTTTTTAAGAGGCAAGGGAATAGTGCCTGTGAACCTTTTCTGTACTAGTGGGCTGAGATAATGGTACTAGATCCACATTACCTAAAATGTATATGAGCAGGTACTTCAACAGAGAAATGAAAGAGACTGACTGAATCCCTATAAATTCTTGGAATTCAAGAGAACTTGCTGTTTTACAAACCATAGCATTCCTGAAGTCTGGGAATACAAAAGAATCTTAAGAACCATTTTTTCCCCAAAATACATCTGTATTTGTTGTTATCTTGCAGGAGTCTATAGATCTGGGCTATAATCAGTGGAGTCTTTGGGCTATTGTCTGTGGTTGCCAACCTGTGAATCCCTAGATGTTATTAGACTACAGCTCCCATGATGCTTGCCATTGGCTAGGGCTTCCAGAAACTGATGTCCAGTAGCTCTGGGGATCCAAGTTTGAGAACCTTTGGGCTAAAATGGAAGTCCAGATACTTCATATAACTGCAAAATCCAATTATATCAAAGTTCAGTTGTGTTGTTGCTTACTACTGGCCAATGGTAATGGAAGCTTCTTGTTTCTGGAAGGAAATGTCTGTTATATCAAACATAAAATATAAGACAGCCAGCAACAAAGGGCTGTTCATGTATTACAAATTGGGTAGAAAGTATTCGATTGGCAACATATCTCATTCCTGCTGAGAAGAGGTGGTGTGAGATGCAGTCTTTTAACTGAAATTGAAATAACATTTTTAGTAAATGAAAATATTGCATTCTTGTAGGGACAGAATGTAGAAGGAAGTCTTGATAAAACTCTGCATAGCAGTTGTCAAAGGAAGAAATTGCAGTTTCTATTCTATAAAAACAAAGAGGCTTACAGTACCTTAAACACTGATAAGTCTTCTAAGATTAATATGCCCTGGAAATTACAGACATTTCTTGGTTTATGTTGGGGTTGGGGTTGTGTTCCTGAAGTCACAGTGTAAATTGAAATTATGTAAATAGGGGAAGGCAGTTCCACAGGCAATCATTGGAGACCATGGGATGTGTTCTGACAGAGCTGAAGTAGCAAAAATGTTAGCAATTTTACTCAACTCACCACCAATTTTAAAGAGGTTTGCAGCATAAAACATACAAAGCTCACCTTTTCCAGGCTAGAGTAGCATGCAAATATTTCCCAGGACCAGAAGACACAGCACTGCTGATCCCAGGGAGGCTTAGCTGGGAGTGAGCTAGTTTGCCATCAGACAATAGTTCCTCTTCAGAGGAGCACACAGTCAGAGCAACTGGGCAGAACTGTGTTCTGCTGTCCCTTCTCCAACATCTTCCCAGGTGGAGAAAGTTCATCTAAAGAGACAGGAGTTGGCACATCTTCTGCTTGCCATCTCCAGCAGGGCTTGCCAAGGGAAGAAAGCACATCAGGAGGGCAGAAACAGCATATCTTCCTCTTCAGAGGAGTCAAGAAGGCACATCATGAGAAATGTGAAACATAGCTTATTAGACAGAAAAGGAGCTTCATTCAGAGCTGAACATGAAGGAATATTGCTAGAAGGGAGAACAACAGGCATTGATGTTTTTGCTGTCATAAAGGAGCCCAGTGTCCCCGTCTCTTCTGCTGTTTTTTGTCTGATAAGTTTTTCATAGCCCACTATTGCTTTATTATGTACTGATCAGCTTAACTTCTGTTTGGATCTGTGTCATACTCCTCCATGAGTTTCAAAGGAACATTGAGTTAACATTTCACACAAGACTTTGATGCTTAGGTTACAAACAAGGTGTTCTGGTACCTCTTCGTGGTTTTGGGATGCGGATGCCTACTCTTCTTCATGTGACTGCTCTTTTTCCATTTCCACTGTGTTTTCTTTGGATAATTCTTCCTCAAGAAATAACAGAAGTTATTTGATGTCAACCTCCTGTAAGAATTTTTCTGCCAGCCCAACTCTGTTTGCTGTTTTTCCACTCGTTTGGTTTGTGGTAATGATGGTTTCTTTCATGCCAAGGGCAGCAGAGCCATGACTGAATTGCACACACAGCTTCTTCTAAATACCATTAATGCAGTCTGCTGAAATCTCAAGCCACGTTGATTTCACAAACTGTATGGCATCCTTGATGTTAAAGGCCTTTCATCATCATGTGACATGGTATTCATTTGTCTGCCTCAGTAAACCATACAAGAGAGAGTGAAGGTAATAAAATTTGAAAAATTTAATTGCATGTTGGTCCATGGGGTACAAAAGGGAAGTGGTGTTGGGTGGTAAAAAAAACAACAATAACGCTTATATTTTTAGAATATCCCAGGATGGTTGTAGGATGGTTAGGGGCATTTTCAGGTAAGCTAAAGGAGCAATCCACACACGTGGGTTAACCTCTCACATCAACCTGATTAAAGTAGGACTTTACCAACATTCTTTTCCATTGCATTCGTTAGATCCTGTACCTCCTCTCACCTGAGTCTTCCAAATCCTACCTTGCCAACCTGTTGCTAATTTCTTTTCCCCCATTTCTCTCTTTCAGATATTTAGAGTTTAAGCTAAATTAATTTCAGAATAAATTAATAAGTTAGGTAGTCAGGGAATTCAGAATGGCTACACACTTGTCAAATAAGAAAAGGAAACAAACTGATTCCAACAGCAGTAAAGAGAATCATTTACAAGTGGAAAAGAAATGAAGACAGACTGAAGGAGACTTGCAGATATTAAGCTCTCCCATGACTGCAGGTCTCAGAGGATGAGCAGTGTGATTCAGTGAGTGCTAAAAGTGTGGTGGCAAGTAAGTGACAGGTCTCCAAATTCAAAGCAGAGCTGCTATTTGAAGAGACTAATTATTAGCTCTAGTGAGAGCAATTCAGAATGCCAATCTCTGCAGCAGCAGGTAGCACCAGATAAGAAAAAAGAGGCAGATCCTGAACAGAGTAGTAAAACTAAGTAGAAGTTAAAATTAAGGAGCTTACTGGCTAGGTCCTCCAAGAGCAGCAAGGGTTCTGCAGAGCTTGAAAGCTCAAATGTGACTTCTGGCCGCCATTTTGAAAAGTTATATCCCACTCAGCAAGGAGAGGCACAAACAAGGAGGATGAACTCCTAATCGGGAACTGCCAAAGCACCAAGTCATGCGCAATGATTGGTGGTCAGGAAGTGCCAGCAAATCAGGGTGTGCTTTCCATGGAGGTGAAAAAGTCTTTCTTAAACATAAGCATGCAAAATGAATTTATGAACTGAAAAAAAGGTGAAAAAGTCTTTCTCAAACATAAGCATGCAAAATGAAGTTATGAACTGCGTGGCATGTTTATTAGTGGAAAGTTGGCACAAATGCAGAACAGCAGAAGCGCACAAGGGGAAACAAGCCATCCAATGCAAGTTAACCAGCTTAATAATATAGCAGTGTCTTATAATATAGTATGGTTAGTAAGGGATGAAATACAGGCAGAAGTTCAGACAAAGTTAAGCAGTTGGACTATTACATAAAGTGAATTTCTTGGGCATGGATAATTTACAGTCAGCCCTCCACATCTGTGGGTTTCACTTCTGTGGATTTGATTATTTACAGATTATTTGTTGTCATCTCTGCTGTCTCCCTATGCCATTTTTAATAGGAACTGCAAGCCTCATGAGACTGAGAAACTGCAAATGAGCCTTGTAAGTCCATATTGAAAATGGTGCGGGCCAGCAGTGGAGGTGGCTGTAAGTCCCACCAGCCCCCCCCCCCACTTCTGCCTTGTGAGACCTCATGCTGATGCTGATCATACTTTTTTGTTTGTTAAATATGGTTTGGGGCGGTCTAGAGTTATTCATGTTTTTTTTTCACTTTCATGGGGATCCTGTGTCCCTAACCCTAGAGAATGGGGAGGGATTACTGTAAGTAATTTAAATAATTTGATAATTTTGAGCCATTATTGAATTCATTGGAGCAAATAAATTTTTAAAAACCCATCAATTTAAATGCTAATAATTTAGGAATGAATTGTACAACTTGTTCCACTATTAATTCTGATCCTTGTTGTCATAATAGAGATAAAGCTTTTGATTCTAATACATTGCTGCAGACACAAACTGATGTGGCCAAGAAACAGAAGAATGAGGATATTGCCATTGTCTATTCTGCTAAAGTGGGAAAGTGCAAAAAGTAATCTGAGCATATAGTTATAGAAAATAGGAAAAGGAAGATAACATGTCATTAGCAAAAATGGAATCTGAATATGAAGAGAAGGATCTAAGTCATGCATCTGAGACAGCTTCTGAGGATGAAATAGAGAAGAAGAGTAGTAAGGGAAAACTTTGTTAAAGAAGGTGCTGTTGACATTAGGTTGGATGAAACTGGGGAGGCTGTTCAGGATGCTGAAGAGGGAAAAAAGCCAACAGAGGTCTAGTAGGTTGGTGACAATAGTGCAGCAGGCCCAAGCTAAGGTCTGCCAAATTTCTTTACTAGAAATGTTAAAAAATTTCCTGAATTCTGAATGGGAAAATCCACAACATAATAGGAAGTTCACTGGCTATGGCAGGAAACTGTATATGCCTGAGAAGTAATTTATGGAACAGTTAGCCACCCCTTTGATGGATGCTTCTGTATCTGCCCTGGTTTTGAATATGATTTTTCCTAGGGAGGGAGACAAAACTTTAGAAGACATGGATGAAAAGAGAATAGAGCAGATCTTAACGAAGGCCCATGAGGCATCAGCACTAGCAATAAGAACTGCAGCAGTGACCTCAGTTTTTTGCTAGAGCAGAGATGGTTTGGGTTCAAGAAATCTTAGACTCTGAGGATATGAGTTCTTGGGCATTACAGAAAATATTACACAGATTGGATAAACTGCTGCAATATGTGGGAGATATCAGTTACGTTTCAACTGCATTTACAGCTAGAGCAATTGCTTCAACTGTTTTGAGTAGGCATTCTCTATGGTTCAAACATTGGAATGTAGATCAAAAAGCCAGGGCTAATTTTGTAAATATACTGTTCAGAGATAAATTACTTTTTGGTGAAAAAGTATTAGTAGAGGGGAAAGATAAAAGGTAAGGTCTTACAGCTATTCCAAAGAGAAAAGAAGAAAGGAAATATTACAGAAATGATTTTTACTCCTTTTGTGGAGGTAGGAGTTTCCAAAGACAAAGAGATTTCAGACCTTATGGATCACAGTGAAACAGACCAAGGTTCCAGTTCAAGCAGCAGGTTAAAAGAAGAGCAAGCCACTCCATTAGGGATTGGAAATCTTGATATTGACTCAGAACCAGATTGGTGGCAGGAAGACTTCTTCTCTTTAGTCATCTCTGGAAGGTGATAACAACAGATCAGTGGGTCCTAGAAGTAATGACCAAGGATTACAACATACAGTTCCAGAGAGGAACAAGGGGAAGATTGCTGCGTTCACCAATATCGAAGAATGCAAGCAAGAAACAGATAGTACAACTGGAGATAGACCATTTGTTACAAATAGAGGCAGTAGGATACCTCAGGAAGAGTAATTTCAGGTGGTTTACTCTGTTTTAAAAGTACCCAGACACAGTGGGAGGTACAAACCAATCTTAGACCTGAAGTACCCAAATCAATTTGTCTAGTACAGAGGGTTCAGAATGGAAACCTTGTAAACAATATTGGACAATCAGAACTCAGGTGACTTCCTGCTTTCTATAAATTTGCAAGAAGAATGGTTGCACTTTCACATGAATCTTTTATGCAGACATTATCTCCAATTCAAATACAACTCCAACTTACCAGTTCAAAGCTCTTCCATTTGGTCTGATTTCAGCCTGCAGAATTTTTATCAAGGTGCTAGTCTCAATAATAGCATATCTGAGGCAGCAGCAAATTTTTCTTTGTCCTTATTTAGATGACATCTTGATGAAGGCTGGAACTTGGGACAAAGTGGAAATAGATCTCAAAATAACTTCACAGTGCCTAGAGGATCTAGGCATTCATGGTGAACTACAAGAAAAGTCATTTAGTGACAACCAGGAGTTTAACTCATTTATGGGCACAGATAAATATAGAACTAGTATGTGATTCCGTTTCACAAGAAAGGAGGATAAAAGTAGAACAGTGACAGAATTAATATGCGTCAAGAAAGCAGATGTAATGCATTTGACCTGGGTCTTAGGAATAATAACCTCAACAATCCAACTAATTCCTTGGGTGAAGTTTCATACCAGATTCCTTCAGCTATTTTTGAGATTTCCCCAACTAACAGTAATTCCGAGGAAGCATTACTACTTAACCTTGCCTAATCAGGTTCTCAGAGATCTAAGGTGGTGGATCAGAGACAAATCACGAGACATACAGCATCTTCTTCATTCCATAAGCAAAAGTAATGGTAACCACAGATGTAAGTTTATATGGATGGGGAGCCCACTGCAATGGACTGTTGCTTCAGGGGCAGTGGGCCATGATGAAAAAGACATTGACAACCAGTTTATTAAAGGTGAGAACAGTCAGACTGGCTACCTCAATGATTCAGATATGCACAGTCAACGTGCCAGTGATATCTTATTTATGCAATGAAGGGGGCTCCTGCTCAATAAGATTAATAAAAGAGCCAAGCAGAATATTGAAGTGGGCAGAGAAACATATGAAGTCATTGATGGTAGTCTACCTCAAAGGATCATTGAATGTAACAGCAGACTTCCTGGGCAGGCTCAGATATTGCCAGGCAAATGCAGTCTAAACATTCTGATATTTCTAAGCTTGCAGGACAGATTCAGGAACTTCATGATAGACCTGTCTGTCTCTGGCAGGAATTTCACATTAAAAAGATTCATTTCAATAGATGGAAGTCCAAGTGTCAAAGGCCAAGATGCCTGCTATATGCCTTTCCACCCCTGCTGATAATTCAGAGAGTGTTTGTGACACTGGAGTTTATTTCCAGTCTCTTCAAGTTGACTCCCACCCTTGCAAGACTGGAAATTCCTCCAGCGTTTATTTAATTCTTGCTGCCACCACCCCCTGAATTATGAATTAGTTGAACAGTACAGGAGGACACTGTCCAATCTCTAAGCTTAAGGGTCTTCCACCCTCTCCCCTCCCCCCTCCTGAGTGAGAGAGTCTATCTAGCGTGTGGCAAGCCTGGTGTGGAAATGCAGAGAAACGGAGGTTTTACAGAAAGTTAATCAAGGCATGGAAATAAACAAAACAATATCACACTTGAGAGGCTCCCCCCTCCCAGGTACGCTTAGTTACAAGAAGTTACAAAAACAGATATAACAGCACAGATACATTCTTAAGATCAGCCAATTCCCAAAATAACAACATCCCTAATGCAACTAGATAACTGATTCTAATACAACGTTCCTAGCATAGATGGTCTAAAGGAGAAGGGGGGCAGGAGACACGGCATGCCTGCCAGCTCGACTGGCCCAGCTCTCCTCTCTTTGTTCTCTCTCCCTAGCCACGTGGCATTCCAGAAGTTTTAACTTTTCCCAAGAAGCATCTGAAAACATCCCGAAGATGCCCACCTCTTTTCCTTTTGGTTGGTCAACTCTCACCCTGTGACCCTTGATGTAATCCCAACACCTTATTAACCCTTGGTTTACCTGAAGAGGGGAGTACCCCCCTTTAGCTAAGCCTAGATAATGGGAAGCCCCATTATCACAGTGTTGAACAAAATCAAGCTGAGAATGCACAAGTAGTACCTAACACTCCTTATAGCACACACAGACAGTGGTTCCCTCTGCTGGTAAATCTGTAGGTGGAGGATCCATATCATCTTCCGTGGGTAAAGGATTTGCTTCAGCAGGGTCCAGTTCCACGCTGGAGATTGAACATGAAGGCTAGTAGAACATGGATATTCAGGGTCTGTGGCTAACATCACAATGACTTCAAGGAAACAGCCTACACAGTGTGTGTATGACAACACATGTAGGACATTTACTTGATGCGCAGAAAATGCCGTGCATCAAGAAAAACAAAAGTGGGAGATGTGCTAGCCTTCTTACAAGCAGGATTAGTGAAAATCTTGAGACCAAACACTTTAAAAAATACCTGCCTTATCTACGATTATCTACGATAATATATATAAAAAAGTCAAGTCTTTATCTTCACACCCTTGTGTTAAAAAAGATTTCTTTGAGGACAACATTCCAGGCACTTCGAACAGTTCATAGCTTTCCCCTGTGAGATTTAAATCTTAAGCTAAATGGTTTAGCCAAATCTCCATTTGAGCCACTGAGATTTCTCAGAGAATTTTGTCTTTTTAAAGTTGTCTTTCTTGTGGCAATAACGTCTACTTAACTTGTTTCTGAATTACCTCACTGTTTGTCGATCCAAATTTCTGCAAGTTAGAAAAGAGCAAGTTGTCCGTAATTGTAGATCCATCGTTCATTCCAAAGTCTAATTTGATGGAAGCCTGTGATCATTTTTGGAGTTACCAGCATTCTGTCCAAATCCCGTTCATCCATTAGAAAAGAAATGGCATCCGTCAGATGTGAGAAGGACAGTATACCTGCAGAGGACTAGGAGGTTCAGATGAACTGAGGTTTTGTTTGTGTCATTTAATCCAAGAACTTTGGGGCACAAAGTGACAAAGCAGATGTTAACAAGGTGGATTAAAAGCTGCATTTACCTGTGTTATGATTTGGCAAGACTACCACCTCCGCAGGGTATTGGGCTCATTCTACTACATCAGTGGCTATGACAATGGCATTTAGAGTGGCAGCTTCAGTAGAAGATGTATGTAGAGCTGCCAGATGGAAAGAGCCTTCTATCACAGAATCATAGAAATGTAGAGTTGGAAGAGACCACAGGGGCCATCCAGTCCAACCCCCTGCCATACAGGAACACCCTAAAAGCACTCCTGACAGATGGCCATCCAGCCTCTGCTTAAAAACCTCCAAAGAAGGAGACTCCACTACACTCCAAGGCAGCGTATTCCACTGCCGGACAGTCCTGACCATCAGGAAGTTCTTCCTGAGGTTCAGGTGGAATCTCCTTTCCTGCAGCTCCTTGTCCTGGTCTCTGGAGCAGCAAAAAACAAGCCCTCTCTTTCCTCTACATGGCATCCCTTCAAATATTTAAACATGGCTATCATGTCCCCTCTTAACTTTCTCTTCTGCAGACTAAACATCCCCAGCTCTCTAAGTCTATCCTCATAGGGCATGGCTTCCAGACCCCTCACCATTTTGGTCGCCCTCCTCTGGACTTGCTCCAGCTTGACCATGTCCTTCTTGAATTGGGGTGCCCAGGACTGAACACAGTATTCAAGATGAGGTCTAACCAAAGCAGAGTAGAGTGGTACCAGTACCTCCCTCGATCTAGACACCATACTCCTATTGATGCAGCCGAGAATTGCGTTGGCTTTCTTGGCTGCCACATCACACTGCTGACTCATGTTCAGCTTGTGGTCTATGAAGACTCCTAGATCCCTTTCACACGTACTGCTATCCAGCCACTTGTCCCCCAGCCTATGTTTCTGCATACCATTTTTTCTACCTAAGTGTAGGACCTTACACTTCTCTCTGTTGAATTTCATTTTGTTAGCCTTGGCCCAACTCTCCAATCTGCCCAGGTCATTTTGAATTTTGATCCTGTCCTCTGACGGATTAGCAACCCCTCCCAATTTGGTGTCATCTGCAAATTTGATGAGCATGCCCTCTATTCCTTCATCCAAGTCGTTGATAAAAAATATTGAACAGCACTGGGCCCAGGACAGAACCCTGCGGCATCCCACTAGTCACTTCTCTCCAGGATGAAAAGCAGCCATTCGTGATCACCCTTTGGGTTTGGTCGGTCAACCAATTACAAATCCAACCAACAGTAGCCCTGTCCAGCCTGCATTTTACTAGCTTCTTTGCAAGAATGTCATGGGGAACTTTGTCAAAAGCCTTACTGAAATTGAGATATGCTACATCCACAGCATTCCCTTTATCTATCAAGCTAGTAACTCTATCATAAAAAGAGTTAAGATTAGTCTGGCATGACTTATTTTTGAGAAATCCATGTTGACTTCTCGTGATTACCGCCTTGCTTTCTAAGTGATTAGAAACTGACTGCTTAATGATCTGCTCCAGGATCTTTCCGGGTACTGATGTCAGGCTGACTGGGCGATAATTATTTGGGTCCTCTTTTTTTCCCTTCTTGAAGATGGGGACAACATTTGCCCTCTTCCAGTCTGCTGGAACTTCTCCTGTCCTCCAAGATTTCTCAAAGATTATAGCAAACGATTCCGAAGTGACCTCTGCCAGCTCTTTTAATATCCTAGGATGCAATTCATCTGGCCCTGGAGACTTGAATTCATCCAGCGTGGCCAGGTATTCCTGTACCACCTCTCTACCTATTATGTGCCTCATTTCCCCTGCTTCCTCACCTGCTCTCCAACCGCCAGGTTGAGTGCTTGTATCCTTCTGGGAAAAAACTGAGACAAAGAAGGTGTTAAGTAGTTCTGCCTTTTCTCTTTCCCCTGTGAGTAATTTGCCATCTTCTCTGCGCAGCGACCCTATCGTCTCCTTTTTCCTTTTGCTGTGGACATACTTAAAAAAGCCCTTTTTATTGTTTTTAATGTCTCTGGCCAGCCTAGGTTCGTTCTGTGTTTTAGCCTTTCTGACCTCCTCCCTACATCTCCGGGCCACTTGCTTAAATTCTTCTTTGGTGGTTTCCCCCTTCTTCCATTTCCTGTACATGTTTCTTTTAACACTTAGCCCAGCTGAGAGTTCTTTAGTCAAGCATTCTGGTTTCTTCAGATGCCTTCCATTTTTCCTCCTTATTGGCACAGTTTTAGACTGTGCCTTCAGTATCTCCCTTTAAGGAACTCCCATGCCTCCTGAACTCCTTTCTCTTTCACTATTCTTGACCACGGAATTCCAGCCAGCAGCTCCCTAAATTTACAGAAGTCTGCCTTTTTAAAATCTAAGATGAGTGTCTAGCTACACTCATCTTCTCCTTCCCATTGAATGCCAAATTCCAATAGGGCATGGTCACTCCCCCCTAAAGATCCAACCACTTCTACCTCATTAACAAGGTCATCCCTGTTGGTCAGGATCAGAGCTAGAATATTTGATCCCCTTGTGGCCTCTTCCACCTTCTGGACCATGAAGTTGTCTGCAAGACAAGCAAGAAACTTGCTGGAGCTTGCTGTCTTGGCAGAGTTTGACTGCCAACATATAGCTGGGTAATTGAAATCTCCGATTATTACTGTATCTCTCCTTTTTTATATATATATTTTATTAAAGAAAAAAAATACATAACAGAATAACACAAAAACACCACGTGAATAACATAAATGTGAAAAAAAAATTGCAACACAAATGGCTTACATTACTATTGCTCTCCAAATCCTTTATCATCCAATACTTATTTCACATATTTTATATCACATTAATTATATGTTTTTATTTCATGTATCTAAGTCTCTTTCTGCTTATACTCATTATTACTATAATATCATTCTTAAGTCTATTCTTTTCAACTTTATTTTTTTAGAATTTTTTATTGTTTTTTTATTATGAAATAAACTTAAACAATACAAATGCAAATAAACAAAACCCCACATAATAACAAAAAATAGTGAATATACCCACCCCCCAGAGCCAACTTTTTGTTTACTCCACTTTCCAAAATTGCCATTCTTCTTGTGGAAGAGTAATTTTACCATCTCTTATCAAAGCTTTTTCCAAAAATATTTTCCAAATTTCTTCAAAATCATTCCCTTTTACAAGACCTTTCATAAATCTAATTCTACAAGTTAACTTATCATTAACTGCAATTTTCCACACTTCTTTATACCATTCCTCTATTTGAATTTCTTCATTTATTTTCTATTTTTTTGCTATTATTAACCTTGCTACAGTTAACAAATTTGTTATTAATTCCTCCATTGCCTGAGTACACTCAACCTTATTATATATAGACAGCAACCCTATATTTGTACATATTGGCATGTCAATTCCTACTATCTCTTTTATTTCTTTAAAAACCTTTTGCCAAAATTCCATTATCCTATTACAATTCCACCACATATGCATGTATGTACCAATTTCTTGACATCCTCTCCAACATAATCTAGAATATTTCTCATCTATCTGATTTAATCTTACTGGAGTCAAATACCATTTCCAAACTATTTTATAATAATTCTCTTTTATTCTTACCAATAATTTTTTAAATGACGTTGTTTCCAAATTTTTCTCCATTCTTGTATATCTATATTTTGTGTTGTCTCTTCCTCCCACATTTTTCTAAGATAATCATCCTCTTCTTAATCTTTTGCCAACATTTTATATATTTCACTTGTAATACCCTTTAATAATTCATTTTCTTGCATATTTTCTCTTTGAATAATAATTTGTTCAAATTTAGTATGTTCTTTAAAATCTTTTAACATATCTTTTCATATTCTTTGTCCATTGCTCTAACGGTATATAATTTAACCAAGATATTTTGGTTTCCTGCAATCTTTCTTTTATTTTATCTTTATTAGTCATTATTTCCATCCAATTTTTTAATCTATGTATTTTTTTGTTTTTTTTATTTCTTTCTTTATTCTTTCTCTTAAATTTATTGGAAATTTTCCCATCATTACTATTGGAGTTAATGTTGATATATTCGAAATCAATTTTCCTTTATTTTTCTTCCAAATTTCTATTATATTTTTTATGAAAGGATTTTCTATCTTTTCTATTTCTTTCTTTAAAAAATTCCTAAAAAATATATTTTCCAATTTCATCTCAATATTTGTATCTTCTGTCTCTAACCATTCTAAGTCACCTTTTCCTGAGACTCCTTCTATAATATATCTCAATTGATTTGTATAGTAATACCATTTTAAATTTGGAAGTCCTAAGCCACCTTCTTTCTGACTTTTATGCCAATATTTCTTATTAATCCTCGCTCTCTTATACCCATTGCAAAAATTATTTAATAACTTTTGCCACTCTTTTAATTCTTCCTCTGATACTTTTATTGGTAACATCCTAAAGAAGAAATTAATTTTAGGTAGTATTTTCATTTTTACCACTGCTATTCTTCCAAACCATGATAAATTTATATTTTTATAATCCTCTAGTTTCCGTTTAATTTCTAATTTTAATTTCTTATAATTTTTTTCCTCTAGTCCTTGTAAATTTTTTGTAATATCTATTCCTAAATATTTAATTGATTCTTTTACTTTAACTACTATTCTTTTATTACTTATAAAATTTTGTACTTCTCTTTTGGTATAATTGAATAACATTATTTCTGATTTGGCCCAATTTATTTCTAATCCTGTCTTCTCCCCAAACTGTTTTAAATGTTTGTCTATTCCGTCTATCTTTTTGACTGGATCTTTAATTGATAACAACGTATCATCTGCAAATAAACTTATCTTATTTTTTTCCTTGATTCCAATTCCTTCCAAATTCTCATCATTTCTTATTACGTTAGCTAAAGTTTCTATAACTATTGCAAATAAAACTGGAGATAATGGACATCCCTGTCTCGTTTCTGTATCTCTCCTTTTTGAATGTGCAGTCATTTGGTTGAGGAAGATGTCATCAAAGTCCTCAGTCTGGGTTGGAGGTCTGTAGTAAACCCCCACCACAATATCCCTATTGTTTCTTGCTCCCTTAATTCTTACCCAAGTGCTCTTCACCTGGCTTTCTGGGTTTAAGTCACGGATCTCTTCACAGGTGAAAACATCCTTGACATACAAGGCTACTCCCCCTCCTTTCTTGTTTGGTCTATTTTTACAGAATAGGCTTTACCCCTCTATTTCTATATTCCAATCATGAGACTCATCCCACCAGGTCTCAGTGGTGCCTATCAAATCGTACTTATTTTGTTGTACTAGAAGTTCAAGTTCATCTTGCTTGTTTCCCATACTCCGTACATTAGTGTAGAGACACTTAAGTCCTCGGGCCCTTCCTGGAAGTCCTGTACTATAGTTTCTACTCCTCCCACCATTGGACGCTTGTACTACTTGGCCAATTTCATTTGGACCTTCTCCCCCTGCGCTCTCCGAGTCCTTGCCCTACATAATATTGTCTCCCTCCCCAGCAGAACTTAGTTCAAAGACCTCTTAATCCTCCTTGCGAGACTGTTTGCAAAAACATTCCTGCCAAGTTTCGTGAGGTGCAGCCCATCCCTCACCAGAAGCCCACATTCATGGAAATTCAGGCCGTGTTCCAAAAACCCAAACCGTTGCCGGCGGCACCACGTGCAGAACGAGTTGTTGACCTCTGCTATTGCCCTTTCCCTACGTGCGCCGTATCCTTGAACAGGGAGGAGAGACGGAATGACCACCTGCGCACCAAGGTCCTTAAGCTTTGTCCCCATAAGCTCGTAGTCCTTTGTGATGTGGTAAAAGCTGCTCCTCACAGTGTCATTGGTTCCAACATGAACCAAAATGAGTGGCTTATGGTCAGTGGGCTTGACCAGCCTGGTTAGCCTCTCCGTTATGTGGTTGATCTTGGCCCCAGGAAGACAGCAGACCTCTCGATTGAGCTTGTCCATTTTGCAAATTGCCGATTCAGTTCCTCTGAGCAAGGAGTCCCCAGCAACCAGAACTCGCCTGCTCTGAAGCTTATCCAGGGCTCCTCGACGAGCATGTTCTTCTAGGACTGCCTGGGCATTCTGCTGAGGCTGGGAGCATTGATCTAGTTCCTGTTGCCGAAGTTGGATTCCTTCTTGTTGACATTCTGTTCCCTCCTTCTGGTGCTCCTCATCGTTCGTAAGGCCAAGAACTTTGAGGCGACTGTGTAGGTTGAGAGTCTCTGTTACCTTCCTGGTCCTTCTACTCCTCCGTGTGACATTCCTCCAAGCCTCAGTTTCCTGGCACGGTGTGCTGACTTCCTGATCTGGCAGCTCCTCCGTGCATTCGGTTTTCCGGTAGGTATTCTCTGCCCTATCCAAAAGCTCCTCCCCTTCCCTACTAAGATGAAGATTAGAAACTCGTGCCTACATTTGTTAGGCACTATGAAATTAACACATTTAGGTCTAGCTAGGCAGTGTTCAGCAGAACAGTTTTGCAGGCAGCAGTAACAGAAGATAGAGCAGAGGCTTGCCCTCGAGGTGGTGGCTTGGGTATATCCTATATGTGTGGATTGCTCCTTTAGTCTACATGAGAATAAGAAGTTGATACCAACTGAATAATCATTCTAGGTAGGCTGAAGGAGCAATCCACCTGCACCCATTGTAAGGAAAAATGTAATTTGTGTATCTATTCTGATACTATTGAATCTCTATGATGGGCAGCAAGGCTGTATAATCAAATCGAGAGAAGAGGGAGTGCAGGAGCTAACAGATGCAACGGAAAAGAATGTTGATGAAGTCCTTCCTTGGCCTCAAGGCAACCTGCATGGATTGCTCCTTCAGCCTGCCCAGAATGATTATTTGTAGTAGGTATCAACCTCTCATTTTCCAAAAGCAGGTTACTGAAAAGAATACCCTCCTTTTTTTCAGTGTTCCTTGAGCTCTGTGTGGAGTTTCATTGCAAAATATTGCTGAAAAATGGGAATGTCATCCAATCTGTCTTGTTAGCATACCAACAAATGAACAAAAATGCTTCTACGTGGCTCTTAAAAGACCCTTAGATTTTCAGCATGGTGAATTAGCAATGACTTCAGTTTGCAGTTGCCTTCCACATTGCCTTCTAGAAGGAGGGTGAAGCTGTAGTAGCTTTAACGCTGAATACAGTCTTCTCTTCCACTGAAATGTAGGTATATTCAGGCATTTCTTTCGCAGAAAATACTGGTTTCATCAACATTGAAAACCTGTTAGGCGGAGTAACCGTCATTTTCAACCATCTCATGTAGCCTGGAAGCAAAACTTTGTGCTACTGCATTATCAGCAAATGCAGTCTCATAACAAGTTTTAACATTTTTGAGTACATTTTTGTCCTTCCAACCAAGTTTGCTGTACATGAGATTAGGACAGATATAGGAACTGGTCCAGACTGAAGTGGGAGAGAGCAGTCCCAGCTTTTGTCCTCACTTTGATTTTTGTTTGTGTTATTGCAAGTGGTGCAACATGTGCTTCGGCTAAGATTAAAGGCATAGTGAATGTCAGTGATAGTCTGCTTAGCGTCATGTATCCTTGGAATCTCCATTTTCACTTCCAGAATTTTTTCTTTGTTATCTTGATAGTGTCACTTGGACCATGCTGTACACTGCGGCCAGCTATATTAAAAAGCAAAGAAATAAAGTCCTTGCACTAAATGCTCCAGTGTTTTAATTCCTGTCCTTTATGTTTTTTTTTCCTTCTCTCTGCTCTTTCCACTGCTTATGTCCACCTGCCCTCTCGTTACTTCCCCCTTCTTTGAGGCCTCCGCTTATCAGTTACCCCAGGCTCCTAGTCCCATTGCTGTTACCCGTAATCTCCTCCTTCACTTTTGCTTCCCTCTGTCTGAGACATTTGCTGAGTGTTCCTTTTCCCCTCTGTGTCCTGCTTTCCACCTCTGCATCTCCTATCCATATCCTCACCATCCTATGATGTTTTTATGATGCCAGCATTTTGTGCATGTTTTCTCTCCTGGCCATCCCTCTTTATATTCCTAATCACTGGTCCCACCTTCCGCCTTCCTCAGTTTCCTGATCTTTCCATTTTTAAATTCCTCGTTCTGATTTCTGTCATAAATTTGAAATGTTTTAAATATGGGTGACATAAAATAATGACTTTCCTGTATGT
Organism: Iguana delicatissima; assembly: GCA_948472985.1. Lineage (NCBI taxonomy): Eukaryota > Metazoa > Chordata > Lepidosauria > Squamata > Iguanidae > Iguana > Iguana delicatissima. Next base: position 84,572 of record CAOKZL010001495.1, on the reverse strand, counting down.
GCTATGCCTCGTAGGAAGGGGTTGTATAATTTTTCCAGTATTTCCCAACATTTCCCCTAAGATATATTTGACTTTTAAAAGCTATTTAAAATTACAAACAAGAAGTCTCCATTCAAAATACTTGTTCAGCAGTGATGTAGCATCATCACTCCCATGCTGTTAATCGGGGTCTCTAACTGGCAGTGGAAAATAATTTTCAGAAAGTGCTGATGAATAATTTGTTTTAAAAAGGCATATTCCACTGCGAAAGTAGATATATTTATGTCAGTTTATGTAAGAAGCGTAATAGAATTACTGGCATCCTGTTAGTCTGGCATCGTATTAGAACTGCACAAGTCTTTTTTTCTTTTTTTTAAGTCATTGCAGAGGCTGGAATTCTGTGCCAATGTCATGCAATGGCCAGGCTCTTCTGCACAATCTTAATTGCTCTAACCCACCCGCTCCCACATATGCATCTCATGGCTGAAGGGGGTGGCATGTTGGTGATAAAGTACCTAGCTGTGTTCTTGTAGTTGCACACGCAGCACTGATGTCATCCTCCAGGATCTTTGGAGGACCCTCAGGAGGTCCTAACTAGAGGATGCTTTTTCTCTGTGTGCCCAGCTATAGGAACATAGCCATGTGCTCCTCTGCCATTTCTCCTGTTGGCTGGCCAGTAAAAGTATTAGAAGGGGCTGCTGCAGTTAAAAGATGCATTTTGCAGGGAGCTAGAGGGGAGATGTTTCATACAGTCATTATAGTTACTGAGCTTTGAAACCAGGAGAGCCACTGGTCAAACCTCCTATTCAGAAACCCATCCTGAGGTCAGAGTGTATAGAAGATTCAAATGGTGACTTGAAGCCTGTTTAATTTCAACCGCACTAGATGCAGTCAGTTGAAGAGTGTTGACTTGCTAGGTTATCCTTGATTCAGTTGGCCTGGTCTATTTCGGACTAACAATAAGATTTAGATGTAAGTTTGCTTCTCTCAGCATGTCCTCTCGGTGCCCTCTGCATAATATTTGTACATTTTATATTCCTGCTATTGTGTTAGCATCACAACCCTGGTAGTATACTTCAGCTTGCGCTGATATGGAGACTTAGACTGACTCTTAAATTGATGTAAATTTAGCGTGGGATTGCTTCCAAAATTGAATTTAAAGTGTTTTTATGGCAACACACCCAATAAAACTTCGAGGGAGTCATTTCCTACCAAGGAGTCATGTTGATATTATCTGATATACATCTTTTGCTATTTATAGGAGCAAAAATGGCTCAAAGCTGTTTTAATAAAGATGTGACACAGCTAAAAGATTCACATTTCCCAGTTGGAGTTCAGTAGTAAACTGTACATTTGCTTTGTTCTGGGTATATATTGTCTCATTAAAATGTAATTGAAGTTCTTACTAACTAGTATATAAGTGTAGATGTTTGCCATTTATACTTTAAACTGTTTTGGGTGGTCTCTTTTCCATTTAGTGTAATTATTTACCATTATAACATTTACTGTTTGTGTTTCCATGTGAAGGACTGCTCTATATTTAAGTTTCCATTCTGTTTCTTTCCCATTGTTAATAAATCATCATGATGGAATATTTAGACGTTATACATCCTATCAGTTGTTTTAGTTATGAAGCTGCTCTTTTCCCCCCTAAGAATCTTCAGGTATCTCTGCCTTGAAACCCTGATGTTAGCATCTTCAGAGGGGCTTCAGTTATATATATATGTTTTCCTACTCCTTTATCTTAGTGTAAGTGATACTGAATGTAAGATTTCTGAATAGATGTGTGTAGGATAACACTACTTATTAGATACATCGTTGTAGAACTAGTGATTGTCAGAGTTAAGCCTTAAAGCAAAGTAAATTTAGTTCTGGAGAAACAGAATACTTTGGGAAAAAAGTATATATTATTGCACTGAGCAGTGTTTAAACCACTGTAAGGGCACCTGCAGTGGAAATCTCTTGTAGCTTGCTAGAAGGTTTTCAAGAGTCACATCTTTTCTTATTTTTGTGTGCATTTAGTGCACCCTCCATATATGTTGGTGTTCCATTCCAGGAACCTCTATGTAAAACAAAGCAAATGCTCATGTCCCATTATCTTCAAGGGATGCAACATGTGCACGTTTATGGCAGCAGAGGTTTGTGCCCTTAATGTCCATTGATGATAATGGACATGACTCTGCATGACCTTGGATTCATGTATGCTGAAGTTGCACCACAAGAGGGCACACTGTACTTACTTTTTCTAAGTTGTGTGCGCACAAACAATGCTGAAGTTTAATTTAATTAACCATCCTTTGATGAGAACTTATGAAAGTGAAGTGTTGGCAGCATCTGTGCTTGCGGGGATTGGGGAAAATTCATTCAATGACATTCAGCAGAAAGAAAGAAAGAAAGAAAGAAAGAAAGAAAGAAAGAAAGAAAGAAAGAAAGAGAGAAAGAAAGAAAGAAAGTAAGTTGTTAAAAGTTTTTTACAATTGTATATTAAGGGTGATAATCCAAATATTTTTTTGCAGTAAGGTTGTTGATACAGTGTAGATTATGCATTGTTATCCATCATGAACAGAACATTAATGTGACTTGATAAAGCATTTAAACAGGCTTTTGGCAATTGACTGGTTATGCAGAAGTGTATTTTAATGAGATGTGTGTTGTAATATTATTCTCACTGTTATGGTTTTAAATGCTTTTATACTGCTTTAAATTAGGAGTAAATAGTTTATTTAATTGGTTTATGTTTATTTTTACTTTTCTAGTTTTTACTGTGCTGGAAGCCACCTTGGATCCCATATTGGGAGAAAGGTGGGATAAAAATAGAAAAAAGAAAGAAAGAAGCAAGCATTTTTTTAAACGAAAAAAAAATCTGTGTGGCATTAGAAATTCTGTACTATATACTTGGCTAGTACCTCTTTCTAGATCTTTAGTCAGTGGCCAACATGGCTAAATTTGTCTATTTTCTTCACCTGGTCTTATACTTACCTGAACATTGAGTTTGATCACTAGTTCTGGAGAAACTAACATCTTGCTATTTTTATTGGTTCTAATTAATGCTTCATCCAGTGTAAGTTGTTTTCCGTCATCCTCCATTCCCCCTTTCCCCCCATTCCTTTTTCCCCCACAATAAAAGAAAACAAAATGGCATTTTGCTCCATCTGCTTGGCTACCAGAACCAGAAAATTAACTAGTGGCTATAGTTTGAAAATACTTATTTTATGAGTTGGAGACCGTATAGAGACAGGACTCACAAATAAGTAAATACTTTGCCAAGATAAATACATGATGAGGACTGAAACTTGTTGTTTCCAAAGGAGTGGATTTAGAGATGTAAAATTTCTGGAAATTCTGAACCAGGGAGTTGGAGTGGTTTTTCCCTCCAGGTTTTTTTTAGTGGAAATTTTGGGGAAATTGAAATACATGCAGTATGCTTTTTCATATACAACCCAAACTTATTTTCTTGCTTTAGTAATATGAAAAGCATCACTCATGTGTATGCACATATAGCACTGGGCATATGGGCTAGCTTGGTGTAGTGGTTTGGACATTGGACTACAAAGCTGGAGACCGGGGTTTGATTCCCCACTCAGTTGTGGAAACCCACTAGGAGACATTGGGTATGTCACACACTCTCAACCCATGATTGCGTTAGGGTCACCATAAGCTGGAAATGTCTTGAAGATGCACAACAAAAACATTGTTAAAATATCCCTTCGTATAGATACTCAAGTATTATAGTGTGCAAATAGTTGTATTTATGCAGTGTATCAAAAGACAAGGAGGGAAATGAGGGAAAAAACCCTCATAAATAAGAAAATTTTGTTATGAACTAAATAAAATTGCATTTAGGCAGGAACAATCATAGTCTTAAGGATTAGGCAAGCCACATATCTGGATGTGAAGTTAATTCAGCATTGAAAATACTGAACTCTTATGTAGCATAGTGTGTTGCCACAAGTGGTGAACCCTCTTCCCCCTATACACTTGTCATAAGGATGCAGAACTCACTAATCACAATAGTACTCCTTGAATTTTGGTATTGTGTATGACTGTCTAATGTATGAACAGGAGTTGTTCTCTAGTTCTGTATACCATCTAACATAGAAATCTATAAAATTACTCTACTGATTCTGGAAAAGAAAATATTTCATCTGTGTTTCATCATTCCCTATATTTTCTGAAGTTTCTAGTTTTTTTGCGAGGAAAAAAATAATTTTTTATTGGAGCAGGAAAGATGGGAAAACTTTTTTTCCATGGGAAGGGTGAGGCTTTGGCTGTTTAAATGGGTAGAACCTAGACTTTCCTTCTTCTTAAAAAAAGAAACTAGGATCTGATGGAGGTCTGCTACTGGAGAAAGGGCACTGGCAGTATTTGGGGATTGCTCCCAGTGATTATGTGGAATTTCTGTTTAAATTTTAGCCTTTTTTAAAGAAGGAAAGAATAGAATATAAAACTCTAAAACTGCAAATTCTGGCAAGCCTGCTGGATTTTCTCAGATATTGGTATGGTTGAGTGGTTAAAAATGCTCTGCATACAAATTAATCTATTAATATAATTTATATTTATAAGCAAGAAAATACGTAGTGATGACATTGCTAATATTGTGTATATAAAAACATTACAGTGTTTTTTCTCCTTGAAAATATATCCTTTAAACTTTTTTGTCATATTAGTAGAATTTTCTGGCAGCCTTCCTGAAATATTCTGTATTAAGTCATAGAAAAATTATTTTATAACCCAAACCGCTTTCCCTTCTATTAGCTTCCGTTTTGCCTGGGCAAATGTGTCTTCCTTCTCTGCACCTGTGCCAAAGGCATGCAAATGGAAGAGGGGAGCCCCGCACGTAGAGAAGGAAGGAGTATGTGAGCCTTCCCCCATTCTTCCCCCCCCTTGCCTTTGTCTGGATGCAGAGAAGGAAGGCATGCACACCCAGGCAAAAGACAGTGGAATAGGAGGAGGAGAATAGGGGAAAGGCACACACACCCTTTTCTTTGCACAGGACTGCCCCTCCCCATTTGCTTGCCTTTTTCCTGGGCATGTGAAGGGAAGGTACATGTACCCAGGAAATGGCAAGGGAATGGGAGTGGGAGCCCTGGAAGGGAATGGGAGGAGGAGTACCCACTCTGGCAGGGGCAGTTATTTGCATTTTTTAAAATTTTTACAAAGGTTCTGTGCCCTGAACCCTTACAAAAGTGGAGGGGCCACTGTATATATAAATCAATTCTGTATAAAATCATGTTTGATATATTAAAAGTACAGTTTATTCAGAATATAATTAGAAGTAGAACTTGTTCTTTTTTTCTTTTTCTTTTTTTCTTTTTTGTTTTGGGTTTTTTTGTTGTTGTTACAAATGAAGTTATAAGATCCTGAACTGTAAGGAACTTTTTGATTTTGCAGGTCAGAGAATCAGGGACAAGAAAGGAAGAAACCATCTAAACAGAGAAAATTAAAGCAGAGAAAATTATTTTGCCTTCACTAGTTTTTCTTCTGTCAGTCAAGCATAATGCGCTCGCTTTCATAAAAAGAGCTGAGAACCAGGAATTGTAATGATCTGAGAGAGAGAGAAAGAGAGAGAGAGAGTCTTACATAAAAGCTTTTGTCTTACATAGTTTTAAAAATGAATGTGGGACAGTAAATATTTAAACAGCTTGTCTTAAACATTTTACTCATCATTCCAAAGAAAACAATCCTTACTCCATTTTTTCTGTTTTTTCCAGAAAAAAGGGTAATTGAAAAAAGCCTTGGAAAATGCTTCCCCCTGCCAGATCTTCACATCTCTAATTTAGTGGCAGAGATAATTTTGCTTTTTGGCATCAAAATAGAACAACATATATCCAGATACTCAGGAAGTAGAACGGCATGTTTTAGCGGTATAGCACTTTTGATAGTATTTGATGTAGCTTTAAGGTTGTCTTTCTGTGTTCAGTATGTTTGGAGACCCAGCACTATGTCAACAATATTTTTAGTTTTAAATATTTGGAGCTTTTTTTCTATGTGCCTGCACATTCAGGAAAGTGTATATTGCTGGGGAAAATTGCAGCATTTGGTCATGTAAATCTCATTTTCCCAACCTAAACTGAATGTTGGCATCTAAGAATTTTATATGCCACCCTTTGTATAGCAGAGAGCACTTTCTTTCATAAGTTTGGCACCCTGTTTTTACCACTCTTCTGTATCTCATGCAACCCTTTGTGCCATTTTCTGTTCTGTTTTCAAGTGTCTTCCAATCCTCAGAAGCAGCCTTTCAGGGGAAAAACACTATAGTGATCACTGGTTACAATCAGCAGAACAAGATACCTCAACTTATAGAAGTCGATACAGTACTTTTCTGATGTTTCTACAATTACATTTAAATGGCATGCCTTTCTGGAATGACACCTAACTCGTGATGGGAATTATTCAGAGTATTGATCAAGATTTGGGGTCAATGAGAATCAGCGTTTAATCAGTCATTAGATATTTGTGGCCTGTTTTGTGGTTTATCAGATGTAAATAAAACAAAGCAGACACCCTTTAGCATACATTCTGGGAGGGAGAGTATGAAATTGACATGCCTCAGAAGAAAATATAGTTCATCATTTCTGTTTAGCATGAAAAGACATTAAGAAGGAGCTGGTGGGAAAAAAATAGTTTTTGTCTTGCTTCCCAAAAATTTAGTAAGAATGAATGTCTCTTGCATCATCCCCTGTTTGTTTGTGTGTGTGAGAGAGACTTAGCTAGCCTGTTCGAGAACCGAACCACAAGCTAGCTTTATAAGTGCAGGCTTTCTCTTATAAATTCGAGAAAATCTCTGGTTGAGGGTAGCGCTTGCTTAGACGAATTGGAGGAGGTATCTTTATTCATAAATAGGTATGCGGTATTTTAAGGAACAGTTTTTAAAAGTCTAAACAAAACTTGCTATTGCCTATTTCATATTGAAATTAATCTGCCATGCTACATGTTATTTTTATTACATGTGTCATCTCTCAGCAGCCTCTGATTGTAAGGGTACTAACCATTCTGCAGTGGCTTTAAGCAACATGTGGTACAATATCACAATGCATGTTTGTTAGAAAATAGGAAATACTGTTACCCTATCAAGAGCATATTGCCAAATTTCTTGATTAACTCTCTGCATCGGTCATTGATTTCCAAAGAACAAATTCCAAAGAATTATATTCCACTAATGTAGTGTCACAGCAGAAAGTTCAAAAGATGTTACTCCTAATGCCATATTTCTTTTTCTCACAGGTTTATTGTAAACTGTTTACAACAGCTATGACACCTGCTCTTCAAGAGAAAACAATGAAAGGTCATGGTATCTACTTACCATCTTCCTTGTCTATGAGAGCGATGGAATCCGGTGAAACATTAGACATAAGAAGTGCCAAACCAATGAAAGAGATGAAGGACAATTCTGTTGCAAAAATTACTTGCTCTGTGTTGGGGCTTCCCACCCCTCAGGCTAACCATAACACTGATTGTTTTAACTTAAAGTACTTTGATTCTCACTCTTCAAAAAATTATCCTTTACTAATGAACTCTGGTTCAACTTTCAGTGTAAATAATAAAAATTATACACTAAGAAACTCAGACGAACATAATTGCTTCAAGATGAGAAATCCTTTAGGTAACGTGAATAAACACTTCACTCAAATTATTAATTCAGAATCTGGGGAGCAGATTAGAGCAGAAACCTCATCAGGAGCACCAAAGAACTTACCAGATAAGGAGAGATTGCTGGATTTGCATTTAGCTGAATCTAGTAATGAAAAAGGAAAGCTGCCTCCTGATCATAAGTTGTATCGGAAGAATGGCTTTTTTGGGAAGGCCTTATTTGTAAATTCTGAAACAAAGCAAGGGGATTTATTCCATCAAGCACATCATAATAGCCAAGAAACAACAATGAACTGTGGTCCCAATAGTAAAGAACAGGAATTGAATTTTCGCTTACTTCAGTGTGTAAATAAGCAACAGATCTTGCTCAACCGGGCCAAAAGAACTCAGAAACATTTGCAAATGATTTTGGCAAAGCATGTTGTTAAACACTGTGACCAGCAAATGAAATGCTTTCTGAGACATCAGCTACAGAGAATGAAAGCTTTTCATGATCCATCTGGTGTTGTAGGTAGCAATGATTACAGAAGCACTACAATTAAAACTGAAAACTTGAATCCAGATGCTAATGTAAATAAAGATATGGAGGATGATATTGGCATTGCACCTGGTGAAATGAAAGTGTTTGCTCGTTCTACAGCGGGACTATTATCTCAGATGGAAAAGAGTTTAGATTCTGAGGCCACATGTAGCAGCTCAAGTGAAGATGATGATGAGCAGGCTTCCAGAAAAGTTATGGCAGTGTAAGTATTAAAGTATTTCAGGACTTTTGTTCTGTATACATTTTTATATGCTCATGTTTCGCGTATATCTGTGGGACCCATATCCTTTCAAGACTGGAGCTCTGTTGTGTCAGTAAAACATAAGGCCAGCATCTACACAATTTCTCAGTCAGGTTTTACTAAATTAAAATAGTTTATTAGGTTCAATCCAGCGATTGCATAAGTAGCAGGCATCTTGCAAAGCTTATTTTTCCTCTGTTTCCCATAATGCCCCTGAAACCTCTTGGAGAAAACTACAGAGAGGGCTGGGAGATAGTGGCTTTTGAAGAACACATCCTGTGTCACACATAGCTGCTGTAAGAGGGGTCAGTTACCAAAATTCAACAGAGGAATCTTATGCCTCTGTTCTGCCTTTGCTTCAGATTACTGATCTTCATCTAGTTCTTTGAAGATGTCAGGCACTCATTGAAGTGGCATTGAAAACAAATGGAGGCTTACGCATTTTCCTGTTTCAGAAGAAGCATACAGTACAGATGCTAAACTATTGCTCATTCCTTCAAAGAATGAAACAAACTAACCAGTTTCACCTAGAACTGTCAAGTGGCAGTAAGATAAAATGTCTCAGATTATCATGATTCCATAAGCTACAACAGAACTGGAGACTTAACATCTGTCAAGAAAGGAGAACTAGTAGGTAGGGAAAAAGACTGTGATAACAAATTAGTGAGAGTTTGTGTATTGATTCCCCTTAACTAAAAAATGTTTAGAAATGGGCTTGGCAGCCAATAGTGAGTTAGTTCTAATAGCACCCACGTTGGATTGCTGTAAAGAATTTATACAGTGACCACCACCACCCTTACCAGTGGTATAGCTTTCTGTGGTTTCAGTTATCTATGGTCCAAAAATATTAAATGTAAGAAAATGGCAATGGGGTAACGGTACTCATGCAGCCTGTTCATAGCACATGAAATGGCTCTGGCATACCAGATAGTATGAAGACTCTCTGTGGTCCCTGCAAAAATAGAGGGCTACTTCCACTGACATCAGAGCCATTTCTAACTTCACAGGGGCCATAGCAAGGCTTCATTCTCCTGGATGGTATGAAGCAGCTCTATGGTCCTTGCAGGCTAAAGGGTTCAGTTCTATCCACAGTTTCAGGTATCTGTGGAGAGTGTTGGTATGAATCCCCCATGGGTAAGGGGGGATTAGCATATGTGGGGCTACCTTTCAAAAAGATTCAGAAACTTTCATGGGTGAGGGCATGGAAGACAGATACAAAATTTACATCAAGCTTAAATTTAAGAGAAAACTTTTATAAGATGTTACATAGATTATATATGACACCAGAAAGACTGCAAAAAATAACTAAAAATGGAAATGCAAGATGTTGGAAATGTGGTGAAAAGGTGGGGACATTTTATCATATGTGGTGGTCTTGTAAGATAGCAAGGAAATTCTGGAAGGAAATACATGATGAAATTCAAAGAATTTATAATGTAAATTTTGAAATGAAGCCAGAATTTTATCTGTTAAATATGCTTGGGCAACAAAGAGAAATAAGATGTCATCAGAAGACACTGTTATATCTGATAACTGCTGCAAGGCTGATATATGCGCAATATTGGAAAGAAAGGAAATATGTTGATATGGAAGAATGGAAATCAAAAGTCCCGGATATGGTAGAGACAGAAAAGCTAACATTTTCTTTGAGAAATAAACCTATCCAGAACTTTGAAAGGGAATGGAGAGAAGTTTTGGATTGGATAAAGACATAAGAAAAGAAATAAGAATAAAGCAAGATTGTAAGTCATGCAATGTAATAATGTAGCAAGGTAAAATAATAATGTAACAATGTAACAAGGTTGTAAGGTAACAAAGCAATTGTCTAACAATGTAAGATGTAACAAATCCCTTGAGTAAGCAACAATTATGTATGAATGGAATGGAACACAGAGATTCAATTGGAAGACAAGCTTGGAAGTGGGGACGGTTTTTCTTTTTTAATTAAAATCTTTAATAAAAATATTAAAAAAAGATTCAGAAGAAGATTGTTCTGATATTTGGAGAGTTTGACAAATAAAATTTTGACTAGGTTATCTTGCTGAAGCATTGTCACACCAATTCTAAAGATATTACATTGGCTGCCAAGACCATTTCCTTATCGGCTGCTAAGGCCATTTCAAGATGTTTTTAGGTGCCCTTCAGACCCTAAACAATTTGGTCTACCTATATGAAAGATCAATTGATAAATCATCCTACTTATATACTAGGATCTTCAAGTACCATCAGTTGTTCAAATACTTTCTGTACTTAAAAAGGAGATAGGCTTCTTTATGGTGGCATCCCACCTTTGAAACACCCCCATGGGATAGATGCAGTTAGTACTGAACTTTCTTCGAGGGAACATCAGATGAAAATGTTCTCTTTTTTTCATGTGCACTTTAAATTCATTTTTTTCTTTGCTGGTCAAATAATTTCCCATTTTATAATTTTCCTGTTGCATGATATTTGTTATTCAGTGTACTCTGTGCTGCCTTAGGATCCTTTGTGAATGAAGGGTGGCTTATACATATTGAAAATAAAATAAAATATCGCTGAAACATTAGGGTTGCCATCTTTGGATTTTGTTCTCAGCATCTGGGATTGTTAGTGGCCCATTGCTAAGATACATATCCTGTATGCTGTACCCAATATGGCAGGGAAACTTTTCAGTCTGGCTTCAGGCGTTGTCATTGGATAAGAGATATCTTTGGTCACCTTGGTGGATAAAGTACCCTGGCAATTGGACAGAGGAGTGTGTCTTTGTTGACTATATTGGGTATCTTGCTAGTTTTCATTAGCATCAATCATAGTATTCTTCTATTGGAGATCTTACTGAAATGGGGATTTATGGCCATATCTTTACCTTCATGCTTCCATCCTATTTCCTATGTTATTTAAGATGAACATGAAACCACTGGGAAAGATTGTTGGGAGTTTTGGAGTCCAATACCACTAGAGTGCTAATAACCCCAGTTCTTCTTCTCAAATCAATTACTTTGTTACAATCACAGGTCAGTCATAAAAGGGAAAAGGCAGAACATAGTGGAAAATCGAGGTGTAAAACAGCTCCCAGGTACAGGAATTATAGTGTATATACTTAAGTGGCAGTCCAACAACTAGCTGTAAAATCAGTGCCAGATAGCATTCATTAGGATTAGGGTGAACCATGATGGGATTTGACAGGCTCACTCCTAATGGAATGTGCTGGTATACAAAACTTTATAATCTTCAACATAGATCCTTTAGAAGAATTTTAAAGAAGCTCTCCAGGCTGTGCCTGGAACTTTTCCAGAACTGGAGCTGTATATCAGGAGTGAATGTTCTTGTAATACAGGAAATATAGCAGAATAATCACAAATAATCAAGTTTGTGAAGGTCAAACCTACAAATGTGAAGGGAAGAGTGTAATTTAATTCTTGGCATTACAAGATGCAAAGGACAGAGGAGGATTGAGTTCACTGGATTTATAATTGTGTTTTGTAGGCTGATGTTTAGTTCAGATGAAAGAATGAATGATGCTGAGAGAAAAAAGATTATTAGAATTGGAAGGACATGATCCGAAGTTTGATTGACTTAGATATTTGTGATATGACAAAGTTAATGTAGATTTTAAAAACCACTTTGTGAGATACACTTGCTTGAGAATATGGAGTTGATACAAACCCAGGTTGTGCCTAAAAATGCTTTTATAGATCTCAGCACAATAAACTTTTTGTAGAAGAGAAACTCCAGGTAAAGACAAATGGTTATTATACCAGGTAAGGACAAATGCTTATTGAAGTTGTGCCTTGGGGAATATAGAATGAAACCAAGAGAACAACTGGAATTGGGAGGCTATTCTTTTCAATAGTTTTCTTATCAATGATTATTAGAAAGATTTAACAAGAACAAAAGGATGTATGATACGGAACTAGAAGAGTCAGAATTTGAATTACAGTTGCGTACAGATGATGACCATGTACTTTCCAAGATGTATAAATTTTGTTGAAATTTGAAATGGAGGAAAAACAAGTCAAAGAGCATATGATAAACTGAACTAAGAATTTTGGATATAATATATAGATAGATCAGTGGGAATATATATGGCCAAAGGTATTTATTTATTTATTTATTTATTTATTTAACTTTGTTGTGATCTTAAAGAGAATTTCTGTAAGATGATATATAGGTGGTATATGACACCAGTTGAGTTGTCTAGGTGTTTCTAATTTATGTTGGAAATGTGAGCAACATGAAGGTACATTTTACCATATATTGTGTGCATATAAGAAAGCAAATGAAATAAAACATTTTAAAAATCCATATATTGATGCAGAAGATTTTAAAGATTCAGATTCAACTTAAACTGGAAATATTTCTTTTGGGATTATTGGATGCACAACTGGAGAAAACGTGTGGAATATTATTTCAGTATATGATCACAACAGCAACTGTTACATGCGCAAGGATGGAAGAATTCAAAACTACCAAATATGGAAGAGTGGTTGTTCAAATTGACAAGTTTGGTGGGAATCTTGTTTGATCTGAAAAAAAGAAAAAGAATGTTAATTTTGGATTTTGTTGATTAGTAATGTTAGATTAAGGGTAGAAGGGAAGTGACCTAAATATTAGTGAGTGACATATTCTTTTGTATAACTCCTGAGAAAAGCCCAGCGGTCAAATTTTTCTGTTCTTTCTTTTTCTTAATTCTCCCTTTCTTTTATACATCTTTTATTGTACTGTTGTAATCTATTATAAAAAAAAGTTTTAAAAAGCTTGTTTGTTGGATAAGAACTTGATTGAGTCCAATAAACATGTATTTCACATACAGTATTAATTTTCCATTGATGTAGCTACTTGGTATACAAATCTGATTTTGTACTTGTTTAATCCTTTGCTAGGTCTTTTCAGGCAACTCTGTGTGTGTGTGTGTGTGTGTGTGTTAGTGTGTTAAAGAAAAAGACCAATACAACCCTGCCATCTAGTTTGTCATTTTCACCCTCATCTGTCTACAGATATCCATGATATTACCAAAAGTTTGTGTGTTCTTGGCTTTAGTACTGTTGAAGCTTGCCAGTTTAAAATAAGTATGCAAAGGTTGAAGTCTAGAGTAAGAGAAAAAAAATGCTGGCCATTATATTAAAGCCCTTAAGATCTACTGTTCAAACCTGACTTAAGATACAATAGAAAAGATGGACTGGTGGCATGCAGGAAAGGGTTCTTCAACAGAGGACTTTTACTGCTTTTGGAAGAATTAGTACAGAACATTTCAGTGAAGATAGATTTTAATCTGATGGACAACTGATTGGCTCCATTCTCCCAGCAGCTTGTCCACATCAACAGGTTGAAAAACTCATCCATTGTAGCTGGACAAATGCCCTCCTCATTTCCCTTCCAAGAATCTCCTGTCAATCAAGAGTCCAGGTTGAAAGGCGTACAAATATTTTCTCATCAAAATGTTTTGCATATTCATCTTGGTGGGTTTCTGAGAGTTCCTCCTAAGTATTCTGAGGTATGGAATGTAATAGCTTTTTGACTACACAAGTTTCAAGGTTTCTTTAGTCTGATAGCTACTTCTGTTGCCACCTCTGCCTGAATGAAACATTGCAGACGTTTGTCTGAACTGCCACACCTCTTACCCCAAGCTCAAAGAAAATGTGCATTGCTTCTTAAGGTGCTTCTCTGAGAGGCAGTAGTCAGTGCTTTGGATTTGGCAGCTCAAACCAAACCATTTTATGTGGCTTCAGCAGCCATTTGGTTTATTACAATGGAACAGTTAATGCAAATTAACTGTTTAAATTAATACAATGGAACAGTTAATGCAGGCACTGTGTCTTCAGATCCACAGAAGCTACTTTTGCCCCCAACATAATCTATATCAGGTTGCCATACCGCATTTCATCAGTCTGAACAGAGGGTAGTACTGGAACACCTAGCAAGCAAGGTTCCTAACCCTTTAATTCCTAAGAAGGAGCAGTCTTGTCCAGTGGAGGTTGAATTTCTAGTGACTTGCCCTTTGGTACCTGCAGCACCAATAGTTGATCCTATGTCAGAACTGTCGGAGTTCCCAGTTGGTCCAAATATTTTGATTCAGTTACCATCCTCCAGATGTTCAGAGTGTGAAACGCATCCCACAGGGATCTCTCTTTCTGCACTGGTTTAGGAGTGTAATCTGGAAGACCTCTTGACAGCTTGAAGTATACTACCAACACTTCAGAGTATGTCCCTGGACTCAGCTGAACCACCAGTGCAGCAAATTCAGGATGTGCCACCTGCTCCAGTTGAATATCCTGGACATTTCTTCTGATTGTGAAGAATTTGGATTTGACTGTGCCATCATCTTTTCCTTTTGAATATCACCTGATGTAGAAGTTGGGGGAACAGAATCCCCCCTTTCCTTCAGATGAAGTCTGTCCATATACTGACCAGCTGGCCAAGATAGTTGAGCTAGACTTCAAGCAACTGGAGCAGCCTACTTTTGACCTGGTGTTCAAGCATGTCCAAGTTCAAACCATGCCACCAGCTGCTATTCCTTTTTTTAATTATTACTATTTTTATTAAACAAATTCTTAAATAATCTAAAACTACGTATAAGGGAAAAAGCAGTATAATAACAGACAGGACAAACCTTAACTAAGCTAAAATACATGTACACCAACTAATCTACTAAACAGCTACTAGACAAAGACTATCTAAGGGGTATAACATACACAGATGGACTTCCCACTCCTCAGATAATGGGTTGTTGTTCAAACTTTATTATACTTCCTCTAATATGCTCTCTTGAACTATATAATAAAGTTTATAATGTGAATTATTACTTGCCTTATGTCTTGTAAAACATGCTGTTTTTGAAAAGTAGGCTTCTACAGTAAAGATACTAATCAAATTGTGTGAAACTCCTAGGGAATAACCTCCTTCTTAAGTAAGATAGAATCCTCATATAATAATATCTTAAACCTAAAGAAGAGGAGAAAAACAGAAGGAAGTAATTGTATTGTAATCAATATTATTAATAAGCCTATCTAAACTAAATTCTATATCACTAGTTAAAATCCTTAGGTAATGTCGCTCAACCAATCCCCTTCTCTTCTCCCACCAAGTCACCTTTCAAAATCTGATTAGGCATCTTTTCTATCACATTATTAAAAGACATGGCCATTTTTTCCCCTTGACATCTATGTCTTGCAAGTGTTTCTTAATTTATTCTGGAATGTCTCGCATCTTCAGAGTTGTATTCATTTTAAGTCTTCTTTGATAGTAGTAGAGTATCACTTTCTCTGAGTTCTTCCTGTTGGTATGCTTTCTCTGGTTCAGAGTTGACAAATCTGGTAAGATTGTTATCCTGATGTTTTGTATTTCAGTCTCAATCCATATTAGTCAGATTTTCACCAGTTCCATCTCTTTGCATCTCTAGGTCCGTTGGAGCATTAGATACATTTCTCCAGATAACCTATTATTGCCATATGCATTCATCTACTGCCTTCAAGTCTCCCCCCGCCCCATCTCCAAAGGAGGAGCCTCATCAAAGTTTCTCTCTTTCTCCAAATTCTGCTTCTCATATGTGCTGGTTAAATATGTGAAGTATCATCTTGGGTTGCTTCAGGTTCATCAAACTCTTTATTTGTATTTAGTAGAGATGTTGACTCTTTCCACTCATGTCTCATACCTGAAAGCATTTGAAGTAACTCTAGTTTTATAAGTTTCATCTCTTGTAAAATCTACTGTTGCAAATCCATCTCCTTGAATTAATTCTTTAATTATCCAAGCTGTTCTCTGCTTAGTCCACTAGATGTCAGCTTCTGTATCCACTCTAGCCTTTCTTCTCATTCAAGATGTTAAATGTGTTTTTAAAAATTCAGTCCCATATCACTTCTGGTTAATCTTAGGCCTTTTCCACACTTTGTTTTTGCAACAGGGCAGAGCGTCCTCCAGCATGGACGTTTGCACTTGGGGGCAGATTGGGTCCGGACTACTTTCTCTAGTTCCGGACTTCAGCCCGCTCCGGAACGACCAGAAGTGGTTGCTCGCCGTGCTATTGAAAGACCACTTAAAACAGGTCTTTCAACAGCGTGGCGCGCCCCACTCCACGGCTGCACTCCGGTGTAGATTTGCAGGCTCGCACCAGTGCAAGCCTGCAGATCTTCCGGGGGCAGGCTTTAGGCTGGCGAGCTTCACCAGTTGGTGGAGAGCCTCCACCAACCGGATGCCACCATTTTCGTCCCCAGAGCAGTGTGTGGCCCTCCGGATCAGCCTGGATCCTCCGAGGGAGCACGCCAGTCCAGTAAGTAACAGAACAGGGCATTTTCTTCGCCAAGTGTGAAAAAGCCCTTACTTCCTTCCCCGCCCCCGCTTGTCATGAGTACCTGGGGGCATATCATATCCTCATAAAAAGTATTAAAAATTTTTTTCCTTATAATTAGAAATACCGTCTCTTTAAGAAAAACTCACTTTACCCCCTGCCATTTAGCCTGCGATTGTTTCTACCTGGGATTGCAAATAAGGCATTCACTTGTTGATTTGTAGAACTGTATTATTGAAGCTAAGTTACCTAGTCTCTGAATCTTGATTAAGGATATGTAAGAAGCTGAAGGATGGAAAATGAGCTGCTAAAAGCAGTGACACTGAAGTGGCGGAGGACTGTAATGCCTGATCACCTCCATCTGGCTCATTAGGGAATTAAAGCCCATACTGAGCCTGAATCAGGCAGTTACAGCTGTGTGTGAGATCCTTTAGCTGTCCTGGCCCCAATACATTTTATAATCTGGTCTGTCAATATATCATACCTGTTCCCATTGCTTCAGGTAGGTGGTTGGGAGAGTTCCCTAACTAATCTCCAGTCTCTCCTGTAGTTTGAGCCAAAAACCCACCATCAGATGCTATTGCTATGCTCCTTTCTCTTAGGCCAATAGTTGGGAGGTCCTGGAAATCACCAGCTTCTGTCAGCGAGGGATATTGAGAACTGGGTGTGCAAGTATAATTATTGCCTCTTTTTCAAACAATCTCGGCTAGTTTCATCCATGTTCAACTCCAGTAAATAAGGAGGGTAGGAAGCTGGATGACATGGCAAGCAATCTTACCCTTATCATTATGTATTGCAAACTATTGAGCATGTGTGGGCCCATTCCAACACAACTTAAGTAATAAAATAGCATTCTTTTTGGGTGAGTGGCCTAAAGAAGAGTGCATCATTCAAATTAGGACTATACAAAATCTGGATGGCTGTGCTAATAAATTAGAGGTGGGCAAAGAGCAGGCCAAAGGTTGTATGTGGCTCTTGGGACCTTTAAATGCGGCCTCTGAAGCCCCCCAAAGTCCCCAGCCCCCCAATTTAATTTTTGGCCCACTTTTTCAAGCAATTTTTTGCCTGTAGACTTCCCCAAAACCATGCAGATTACCTGAAAATGTGGTTGTTTGCTTCCCCTAACTCCCAGAGCCCTTCAAACGTCCCAGAAATCTCCCAAAAGAAAAATAGGTTGCAAATCGGCTAAAATGGTGACTACATGGTAATACATCGGCATGGGAGTGCTGACACGCACTCATGTGGCCTACTGGGTGAGGATGGTGGGGAATGTCCCCTCCCCATGGTGGTTTACCCATGTACTAAAACTATCACTGGATCTCTATTCTTCCAAAGACATTCCTGGCTCTATTCTGCTCCTCTCACATTGGATGCTAAACTGTAGTAGAGGACCATCTCTTTGATGAGAATAGGTTTGGGAGGAGGAGGAGGCAGCCCATTCATCCACTACTGTGAAATAGAAACTATCTGCTGATTGACAGTTACTCTAGTTTTGCACTCTTTACACTCCAGTCAAAATAATCTTTGCAGTCCCCATCCTCCTCAAAGAAGTCTGGTGGTTCCACCAAGTACAGGCCATCCTTCAAGCACAAACACTCTGATTCTTTCAAGTGTCATCACCGATTCTCTGTTCTCCACCATGTTGATATCTTCTGCATTCCGCCAGCCTTCTTCAGCAGCAGTCTTTGAGATGAGATTTTCACATTGTGTTTGCTTGTTGACTCTTGAGTGTTGGACATAATGAGTTGTGGTTATGTGATCAAATTCAGATCTTCATCAGTGATGGGATTGTTTGTCAACACACCTCCATCTGCAGTGCTTCAAGAGGAGATACTCATCCATTTCTGCAAGGGCACTGTAGAACCCATTGCCAAGTTTCAGATATCAGACAAGTTCTTCTCAAGATATTTCATGGTATTGAAGAAGAGTGATGTACTTCACCTGATCCTAGACCTTTGCCGGGTGAATTTATTCATCTGACCAAAGAAATTTCAGATGGTTTTGTTAGCCTCAGTCCTCCTACTGCTTTAGAAGGGACACTGGTTTGCAGCAATCAATTTCTGGAACACTTACTTCCATGTGCCATTCTGACTATTCCATTGTTGATTCCTTTGGTTTGCACTCAGAGCTTAATGTTTCTGGTTCAGAATACTTCTTTTGGAACTAATAACAGCCCTAAGTATTTTTTTTTAAGTTTATTAACATTGTGGCTATGTGGCTCCTTTGGAAGGGCATCATGCTGCTTCTGTATATAGACAACTGGGTGATGGTGGCAGATTCATTGGAAGAGCTCTGTCAGTTTATTTGAACCACATTTGGGCAATCTAGATATTGTCATGAATTGTCAGAAATTGAAGTTTTGTCCCTCACAGACCATTGGTTTCATAGGCGGTATGTTGGATTCAATTGTTATTTGAGCATTCCCTATGCTATCATACTTGGCTGATGAAGAGGAGACACAGGATTTGAACCAGAAAGGTGCAGGTGTTTCTTGGACTCAACTGCCTTTGTTACACTCTTTGCAAGCCTGCTTCAGACTGTTTTAAACCTAGTCTGGGTTGGTGTTTTCCCCAGAAACCAACCATAATTATATTCAATCTTCCTTGTCCAGCAGTAATGTCTCTGATTGATGAGTGGATAAACAGTTTGACATCCAGGATACTTTTCAGGTTGCCAAGACTGTCAGCCACTTTGACAACAAATTCTTCTCTGTTTGCTGGGGAGCTCATTCAAGCCTGTGCTCCACTAGGAGAAATTAGGTTCAAGGGGAGTGAGGGCTTCACATCAACATCCTCAAATTCTTGACAGTCATGGCAGTCAAGAAAGTATTCTGAGCATTCAAAACCTTCCTTTTGAAAGTTGTTGTACAGGTAGTCTGACCATTGTTTTCTAGCTCAGAGAGCAAGGGGTGACACAATCAGAGCTGTGGTTCCACCTCATCTTGCACCTCTGGGACTGATCCATTGCATGTTATGCAATCCTAGTGGCCACTCATCTCCTGGGATTGGAATTAGCTGGATGATCTGAGCAGAGGCAAAACATTTCACATAAGTGGCATCTCAGCTGGAAGATTCTCCTCAGTATTTTTCTCAACCAGGGTTTTCTGACTCCAGACATCTTCGCTGTTCGTCTCATCAGTTCTGCCAAGATGTCCAAGAACATCCTATGTGCTTGGAGCCATGTTTCTTTTTAGTGAGAATGGAATATTCACATATGGTTTCCCTCTATTACCTCTGATCAATAGAGTAATTGTCAAAATACTGGACAATAGCATCACTTGCATTGCAATCGTTCCATAGTGACCGCACTGGCAATGGTTCTCCATATTGCTCAACATGTGCAGGGGTCAGAGGCAGAGAACTCTGATACTGCTGCGTCCTCACTTAGCAGAAAGGAAGTCAGCAGAGAAGAAGGACACGTCACCCAGATATGGCTCACTGCATGAAGGATAAAACCCTTTGCTCACTCTCAGATCAGGTAAAGCATGTCCTTCTTGGACCAAGGAAACCAACCAGAAAACCGTATACATTGAAGTGGCAAACATTATTTCACTTTTTGAATCTCCAGTTTGTGTTTAATGATCAAGTTCAGTGTGTACTTAACCTTCCTGCTGCTTTGGTTGACTGAGCTTTCTGCCTATTTCATGTTTATGTGGCTGCTGCCTCTGATCACACTCAGCCTTGGACCTAGTCTTCCTGGTTTACACATCCTCCGATCGAGAGTTTTCACGAAGGCTTCTAAAACCTTCATCCTACGCTCTACCAGATAGTTCCATTGTAAAGACAGTCTGTGTTTCTTTCATAGTTCATGCACTTTCCCTTTGAGCTGCTTTCAACCTATGATATCTGCCTGCTGTCACATGAAGTTGCATTCCTTGTGGCTCTTACATCAGGAAGGAGAGCAAATGATCTCATGATCCTCAGATCTAATCCTCCATTTCTTCAGTTTCCTCAGAAACATGTATCTTTACAACTTTCCTTTTTGCAAAGATCACTTCATCTTTTCCTATGTCACAAACACTTGATCTGCCTTCCCCCCCCTTTTTTTTTCTGAATTCCACTTTGGATAACAGTGACGCCTTGCACTCCTTAGATGTGCAGAGGACCCTAGCTTTCTGTATAGAGAGTTATGCTTTATTTTGTCAAACTCCTACATTATTTTTCTGACCATTTTCTGTCAGAAAACGCTCAAAGGCTGTGCAAGTGGATAGCTTCCACATTCAGTTCACTATACCAGCTCAGAAAGGTTCAGCCTCCCATGCCTATAAGGAGCTTTTCTACAAAAGCAGTTGCAGCCTCATCTGCTTTCTGACAAGGATTCCACTTTAAGAGATCTGCAGGACTGCTGTTTGGTCTCAGTCTTCTACAGTTTGTATCCCATTACAGGCTCAGTCTATAGTCTTGGGATCAAGCATTGCTTGGCCAAGCAGTGTTGTCCTTGGCTATGACATAACTCCTACTGACTGCCCTGGTTAGTAGCTTGCTACTCTTCTGTATGTGTGACTCATAGAGACCATGAGGAAGAAGGAAAGTTTGCTTATTGTAACTGAATCTTCAAGTGGTCATTTGTGAGCTCACCATCTACTCTGTTGTCCCGCCTTGCGTTGTTCCAGGATTTTAGTCCATGCAGCACAGTGGAATAGGAGATTAGATGGGAAGGCACCAAAACAAGCTTGGCACAGAGAGGATAGGGCTGCTGCCAAAATGATGAGATACCTCTAGAAGTTTCTGAAGATGCAGCTGTGCAGGTGCAGGATGACTCGTGTGTGAGTTCACAGATAACCACTCAGAGTTAAAGATAAGCAATCTGTCCTTCAGCATCACCACTGCCATGGAGCAGGCCATAAAATGAGACTTAACCAGTGTTCGATTGGATTCTTCCCAAGTCTTTATCTACTTTGGTTGTACTGATCTACCAAAGTACTTCATTGCTCTAAGCAACTTGAGAAAACCAGAGAGCCCATACTCTCTACCCAAGTGAAGGACACTTGAGAATGATTGCGTCAGTTGCCTTCAACTTCCCGTTCCACAGATCCACTACCCCATCAGCAAAATCAGTAGGCCACGTACACGTTCTGTATTTCATGAAATGTTCTTGTCTAGTAAGATTTTCTAGTCGGACTTCTTCCTTGAGACTAGCTGATTTTTCATATAAGTCAGGTTATTTGTGTGCTAAACTGCAATGCTGATAAAGTTCTCAGTTTAAATTTGCTTCTAGGTTTGTTAAAATGTGTATTCATGCATGTCACAAGATAAGTTTTCTGTTTGTGGATGAATCTTAAAATATAAAGTTTAGCTAAAATATAGGTATAAATATTGTTGCTGGTGATACTCATTTCTGCTGAAGCAGTGCTACGCAAAAGTGGTGGTCCCTGGAGCAGTGTGAGTCCCTGTGCCATTTGCTGAAGGTCTGTGGCAAGTTTCCAGGAAAGAAACAGTTGTATCCAATAGGTACAAATTTAGTGCCACTTTGCAAAACAGTAATTGCCAGTTCTTCACATTAAATAATCTGAGAAGGCACTGTGTTAAGGAAAAGTTCACAGTTAACAAGATTTTTATGCATTTTATTTGATGTCCAGTTGCAGATTCATTCACTGATAGTTCTTTTCATATTATCAATATGACATGATTCAGTGATTTTTCTCCCCTTTGTTAGATAAACATTCTTGTGTTTTTAAGAAGGTTTTTTTAAATTAGATGGTTCTATTTTTCTTCAGTCTAGGTTTTGATTCCTTAAAAAACAAATAGTCATTTATTTTGTTAATGATTTTAGACATGTTATTTATGTTACCAGTTGGATTTAACAATAAAAAAAAACGGAATGGCTGGTAAGGGATGTTGAGCTAGGTATTAAAATGACATAATTTTTTAACAGCATGTCTGAAATTGCAAACAAATCTCGTGGCTATATATTATGTTGGGAAGATACATTGTTGTTGAAAAATTGGCCATGTTAAAGACATTGGGTACCCTTGGCAGTATTTGGGGTGCTTTTGTATATCAGGACATGTTGAATATTTAAACTCTGGAGAAGTTAATCTGTTACCAGAAATATGCACACTTTCAGCATCCTTAAACGCCAAAAGATGTTTTGTCACAAAATTGTCTCAGTGGAAAAGCATAATAAATTGCTTAGAGACTTGTAGCACTACTAAGCTTGTTTTATGCAGATTTAAAACAACTTCCTAAAAGTGATGGTGTTCTCTCGTTGGCTAACCAGTTTTCTCTTTTCTTCCTAGTAATTATAGGTCTGACTGGAAGTGGCTGGTAGAGAGAGCTAAAGTTGGCTGCCGCTGGACATGGCTTCAAGCCCAGATTTCAGAGCTAGAGTACAAAATTCAACAGCTCACTGACCTTCACGGGCAGATCCGTGCCACCAAGGTATTGTTAGTGGACAGGAAAAAAGAGGCTTGCAAAATAATAATAATAATAATAATAATAATAATAATAATAAAAACTTCAAGATTTATATATATTTTCTCTGTGTTTTGTGAGTTCCACTATCTAGACAGAAGAACTATAAAGTCAACCAAGATAAATGAAAAAGTATTTTGAGACTTAGTTTACTAGATTTCAATATAGGAAAATCTTGATACAGAATCCTAGTTACAGTTCTAAGTTTACTGGGGAATTTTTGTACTAGTTTACCAGCTTAATTTACCTTACTCCTCTGAGAAATCATGGCATCCATATTGTACAGGAAGGTCTTAGTTAACAAAGTAGATACGTTTCTACCCATTACTTCTTTAACAGAAAATTTAGTACCAAAGGCAGAGATAACATGCAAAGAATGAGGATAAATACCAATACCACAAAAAGAAGAGCAGCGCAACATGCTTCCACAAATATTTTATGCAGTGTTTGTATGAAATGAAACAACCAGGTCAAGTAGACCAGGCATGAGTAAACAAAATCATTTTTAATCTTCTAGGGACCCACTTGAAGTCTTCTTCCACAGTGCATCTAGAGATGACTTTCCCTTTAACCAGCCACCACTTTTCTTATTATTTCCATTTTGAGTGACCAGATGTATAGATTTCTGCTTCTTTAGCATGCTGGAGAGAAACTGGTGAGATAGGATTAGCTACTTTCCTACTTTCCCTCTGTTTATGTAGGCTCAGTTAAGAATTTTGGATGGAGGTGCCATTTACCTTACCTGTTGTAAGCAGGCCTATATGACCGACTAAAGCAGAATCCCATTCCTTCCCAGCTGAAGCTTTATTGCATTGTGTATTATAGATATGCTGCAGAAACTTGACACGAACATTTCTGTTTCTTTAGTCCTTTACCATCTTCCTAATGTCAGTGCTGCTAAAAAAAATCCAAGCTAGACAGAGGAGAAGAAGGAAATGAGGTTGGGGACATGAAAAGACTTTGTAAAAAGGCCTTCTTTGTCAGAGACTTCGTTAGCTAAGTTATGCCTTTATTGTAGGTGGTAAAGAGCTCATAAAGGACTGAAGAGAGTGACACTATTGAGAGGTAGAAACAAATGTGGAAGACAGAAAGCAAAAGCAAATGGGTTGTATATCTTGAGATGTATAGCTAAAATGTTTGCTTGGAAGCTTGTAAATTATAGTGAACAAGCAAGTAGATGATAGAGTAGCATTCCTCAAACAGAGCAGTAAATAGATTTTTGAAATCAAGGGAAAGTCTTGTTTTGTTTTGTTTTGTTTTGTTTCTTCAGATATTATGAAAACAGAAACATGACAATTGATACTTAGCTCAAATCATTGTGGTTTAATTTTTGAAAGAGGTAGATATTGTGGAAGAAAACCCCATTGAAAAAAACATGTTGTCTAACAAGTTGATCATCTTTGTCAGTGGATCCTGCAGCTGCTCCTCTTGCACTCAGCCGGAAGTGAGAAAGATAATTGTATATAGAAAGGCATCAGTCCATGTTCAAGGGTGCTTGCATTCAACATAGTGATACTTATATTGTCTATTTGCTTATTTATAAGTGCTTTTGTAGATTCTTTTTCAACCCTGCAGTCCCTGAGGTGTAATCTGTTGGGAGCCCATTTTCTTGGGGCAAAAAAACAGCAGAGAATGGTGCCAGCCTTCCTTCTCCCAGTTCCTCCCAATCTCAGTCTGGTACTCTCTTTTTGTCCCTGCCCAGTGAGTTCCTGTATAAGGAACAGATTGTTCTTATTAAAAGTCTGAACTATTAGATTGCAAAGGATTTTTTAAAAAATTTGTTTGAAAGCTGAATATAATGCCAGAACTGCAGGTAGCCTGTATCTTGATTCTGCAAGAAAGATAAAACGTGTTCCAGCAATCTTGATGGTTGTGTAAATACTATGCAGTGATAAAGGTAGCATTCATATGTTTCTGTATTAATGCCTCTCTGTGCATAATTTGTAAAAATCTGCAGTAGCAGAAATTTCAGTTGGAATACTGAGAAGAGGAAGTATATGGTTCTGAGTTTTTTCTTTACCTAACAATTTTCGTTGTGGCCTGTTGTCACTGCAACTTAACTTCAAATACAAAAATTCAGAAGGGAAATTCTTCTCTCCCTTGTCCAAAGTCTAATATAGAACCTCCCTAGAAATATTTTCTTACAAAGTGAATGAGATATTTTAGGTATTTGTTAATTTAATACAACCAGCATTTCAGCCTGTATGCTATTTCCAAATCCAGACAGCAACCCCTTCCTTATGTCTTATTATACTGTTGCTAATTTCTTTCATTAATTTATTGCTACTATTTTCCCAACTTGGGTATACCAAAATGCCTTATGAAAAAGAATCCTATCGCAAAATTGCTTGAGAATGTCACTGAACTCAGTGAAATCTATTTCTGAGTCAGTATATACAAGAATAGATTCTTTGGTTCAGTAGTGTGCAGATCTAATGATAGGTACACTTTTTGTCTGAATAAAATTTAAGGAATTTTGTGCTTGTAAATGTCATACATATAATAAACAGTACAGGATATACATGGTTGTATAATAAACAATATACAGTATGTAAGTGATAATATAACAAATGTTAAAGTTTCACGGGCTAAGTCATAAGCCATAAATTCCAAGTGATAAAGTAAGATAGGAAATATTGCATATACAGGTTAAGTATCCCTGATCAGAAAACCAAAATGCTCCAGAATCTGAAACTTTTGAAAAGTGGAACCCATTCTTCTTCCTGTAGGGAACATGGGGGAATTGTGGAGGTCTGTTTGAGGCTGTGTGCATGCACTGCTCATAAATTGCTGGCTCAGTGTGTTTTTCCCCCTTACAACTCACTTTTTAAGTAGTGCATGTGTGGTCCAAAGAATGCTGAGAAGGAAAAAAAAGGTGCCAAACTCACTGACGGAATCTTCAACCAGCATGCACGCGTGTGCATGGTCCCAAGCAAACCTCTGTAATTCCCTCCTATTGTATACAGGAAGAAGGCAAGAGCAGAAGAACTGATGAAAGAGCAGACCCTCATGTTGAAAGAATGGTATATAGGTATTCTAAAATCTGAAATAATCTGAAATCCAAAACACCACTAGTCCCAAGCATTTTGGATAAGGGATACTCAATCTGTATTCTTCCCCCTCTGCTGTCCTTGTTTTTCTGGGTGGAGGGGAGAGTTCTTTCTCACATATCTTCTCTGTTCATTGATGTCACGTTTAACTATAAAATAATAGTGTCTATTTCAAGCTATCATTTCTGAATACCAACATGATTCATGAAGTTAGCTACACTATACTTCAGAGGAGCAGTTTCTATTCCATCTGTAACTAGCATGTAACAGAATTTTGAATTTTATATCTTTTGGAGTATTAAAGAGACAATGACAGGATGAGCTGGATGTAATTATGTTTAGAAATGAGAAATATGATATTTTGCTCATACTATAGAGCAGTGGTTCTCAACCTGTGGGTCCCCAGATGTTTGTGGACTTCAGCTCCCAGAAACCCTGAGCATTGACCATAGTGGCTGGGGCTTCTGGGAGCTGAAGTCCACAAATATCTGGGGACCCACAGGTTGAGAACCACTGCTATAGAGAAAACATACTAAATATGTGGGAGAGGGGTTGATACACAGATAAAGAATGATGAATACTGACAGTGGTGTAATGATTAGAAGCATGCTCCTTCCCTTCACGTATACAAAATGTCTTTGCCAAAACAAGAATTAGAAATAAGTTTAACACTGTTCACCATGAACAGTCACTTTATTGAACCATGCTTAAAGAACGGATGGAGAACCTGAGCACTAGAACTGAGTGACCATGGAGAAACTGTGTAGTTTTTACACTTCTGATTGATAAATCATGGTGAGCGTTTGGGCAGCATCCTTCAGCACTGTCCCTCAGCATGTTTCTTTTACATGGATGGAAGTAGAAAGTAGTATAACAATCAAGAAATAGATTTTTAAATTTAAAATTTTCACTAGGAGTGGACAGCAGCTGTAATGTTAGAGTCTTGCATTTTTACTCTTTATGTGAAATTATTTTCCTATTGTCTATAAAGCTTGAACATGCTCAGATTTCTGAGTCATTAACCAAAATATGTCAGGGAGCTAAAGTGGTCATGTTATAGGGATTAAAGTCACTGTACAATTGTAATACAATACTGTAGATGGCCAACTGTGTTCAATTGCTGTTGTCTAGGGAATGGTAATCTTAGAAGAATTTTCGGTTCCAAAAGATATTCTGAAGAAACGAAAACAACTGACAGTTCAAGAAGCTTTATTAAGCACCACAGGGAATTCTCAAGCTTCTGTTGAGAGACAGGATGCGTGGCCGGAACATGATTTTGAAACTTCCCCCAGCAGTCCAACATTGCTTCTTCGTAACATAGAAAAACAGGTATTCAAGTAAGAGTGAACATCAAATAAAATTAGATATGTCACAGTATGATTGGAGACTATGTATAATTAACTAATATTCCTGGAAATACTTCTTTGTTTCTGTAACCGTGATCAGTGTTGTAGAAATGAAGAGTCTGCCTGATCATTTCGTATATTTGAAGGCCCTAAAGTTCACTGTTCTCAAATTATCTTGGTGGCACTTTGATTAATCAACTGAAAATTAGACCAGTGGCTATCTGGATTAAAAAATTGTACCGGTGAATCACCTTGAGCCAGTCATTCCATCGGCTCTATCTAGTCAAGCTATTCTGGAGGTAAAACATGTTGAATTCCCATGCATGACGCCCTGAGCTCATTTTATTATGTAGTAAATATGATTAGTACAAAATGAGTAAATATTTTAGCATCAGGAAGAAAGAGAGTTGTCCACAAAAGTTCTGGTTTTTTCTCTCACTCTTTGACCACTGTGATTGTCCTTTGAACTTTGTATCTGGAATGTCTGAGTGACTAACTGAAGGAGAAGAGATACAGTCATCCCTCCGCATTCGCTAGGGTTCGGGGCACAGGACCCCTGTGAAAGTAGAAAAACCATGAATAATTCTAGGTCCTCTCAAACCATATTTAACACAGAAAAAAAGTATGATCACCATATTCAACGCACCATGGATTCCTTTGAAGCATCAGGGTCCCTTCACAAGGCAGAAGTGGGTGGCTGGTGGGGCTTACTGCCACCTCCACTGCTGCCCCACACCATTTTTAGTAGGGACTTGCAAGCTGCAGTTTCTCAGTCTCACAAGGCCTGCAGTCCCTATTAAAAATGGCCTAGAGAGGCAGCAGAGGTGACAGCAGATAATCTGTGTATAATCAGATCCACAAAAGTGAAACTCACAAATGTGGAGGACTGACTGTAGTTTGATGGAGCGTCTGCACAAATTGGTATGCTTAGGCCTAACTACAGCTTCTAGTAGTGTTAAGGTCACCTTTGATGAATTCATGGAATTTTTCACAGTAGAAGTGGAGCATCTGGTGGACACCACACTGCTGATGGAGAAGTAGTTAGTCCAAAGGATTCAGAATTACACTGTAAATCCTTTCATTAATGCAACTATACCTCACTTCTTGTGTTCAAAATTGCAATCCTTGCTTTATATATTGGGATTTTGTGAGATGAACAGCACATCACAAATCCACTTCGTTCACTGCCAGAAAGGAAAAAAGGCCAAGGTGCCTCTGCTTTATTTCATTCCTTATTGTGTGAAATGTAGCTGTTAATTCATTCATTTCAGGTCTTGCACAGATAAGTGAAGGAGCTATGGTATAGTTGACTGAGCTTTCCTCAGTAGCCTTAAGCCTGTTTTCTGTTTCTTCCTTCCTATGTACCTCTTGTAGAGGTTGATGTAGAGGTTTTGGGACTGTCCCTACCTTATAGGCCTAGCACAAAAAAAACCAGAGGGTTTTTTGTTATTGTTGTTGAACTGTAATTGTAACCCACCTTATAGACCACCATCTCCTGCTGTTAATTATTTGTGGAAGAGGTCCAGATGGAACAGTTTACCGTATTTGCCGGTATATAAGATGCACCAGCATATAAGACGCACCTCATTTATATGCCGGCAAATACTATTCGCCAGCATATACGATCCACTGGCATATAAGATACACTCCATTTTCAAACAGTATTATTCAGGAAAAAAAGTGAATCTTATATGCCAGCAAATAGGGTAAATGGCTTGTTGACAGGCAGAATAATCCACTCCTAGTCTGTTCTAAACTTCCCTTCCCCTTTCCTCTTGCTTGGTTCTTCTTTCTCTCACCTGCATTATTTTTGTCCTCTTGCCTCAACTCTCTGTGTGACTCCTCCTGCTTGCAACGTTTCCAGATCTTTAGCATTCTCTGCTTTCTTACAGCTTTCTCTTCTTCCTGTCATGGGCTTCTAGGACCTAGACTCAGACTCAGAGTCTGAGGCAGCAAAACCTGCTCTGAGCCCTGGCACAGAGACTGATACAGCAGAACCTGCAGAGCAGACAGTACCACCACCCACCCAGGGACAGAAGTGTCAGCCCCAGCAGGGAGCCATGCTCATTCTGACACAGAGAATGATCTATTCCCACCTACCTTAGCCCAGCGTAGACACCAAAAAGGTCTCCTGCATCGCGCTCAGCAAATTTATGCCAAGTACCAATTAATCAGGCACCAGCTGCACTGACCTTGGAACCTATAAGAACTGAACCCTTCCTCTCTAGCTTTTGTCAGCAATCCCCTGACCATTTCTCCCATGCGTGCTTCTGTGTGTATCCCTTGCCTGTTATTCTGCCGTTTTGACCTGTGTTTATATTGCCTGCCATTGATTATGGGCATTACTGGGATTGTTATTTGCTTCTCATTTGTAAGGTGGTTTTCTTCCTAAAGTAAATTGATTAATTGCTTAACTACCTGAGCTTCTTGACCTGTATTATCAGCTTATCCTGGCTGCCAGCCCAGACCAGGCGTGGACACTTCCTCCCAGTCTCCACTTCCTCTTTCTTCTTCCTCATCTTTTGTTTTTCATTATCTAGTCTCTACTTCCTTCTGCTCACTTTCTCTGCTCTTTTCTACTCTTTTGTTCCTCTTCAGACTTCCTTTGTGTACCAGGACTATTGAAATGTATTCCGTTTTTCCGAATCTTAATCTTCCTGATCCCATCAGTCTGTTTGTTAGTTTTGTCGAGCATTGGGTGATCTGCCATGTCCACAGTGCCAACTGTCAAGGCCAGTTGCTGCTGTTTGTGGCCATCCTATTCTGCCAATCAGTCAATTGAAGAACTGTAGCTGTACACTCCAAAAAAAAACCTTATACAGTTATCCCTTCACATTCACTAGGGTTGGGGCACAGGAGCCCCATGAAAGTGAAAAAAAAATGAATAACTCTCTGCCCCCCTAAACCATATTTAACACACACAAAAAAGTATGATCACCATATTCAACCCACCATGGATTCCTTTGAGGCATCAGGGCTCCTTTACAAGGCAGAAATGAGTGGCTGTTAGGGATTACTGCCACCTCCGCTGCTGCCCCACACCATTTGTAATAGGGACGTCTTCTTCATGGTCTCTGTGACTCACACAACTGGGTTTGGCGCCTGTGCAGAACAGCATTCGGAACCTTCTAGAAATCCAAAAGTAGGCATTTTGACCATTGAACCCTTCCCTATCCTCCGGGGTATAAGAGCCCCCAGCTGCTCCAACAGTCAGTTCCTTTCTTTCCGCCACGTTAGCAACATCTATGGAGCTTTTCATTAGTGTTTGTCTTGACTAAACGGTTTTTTCTTTGACTTTGGTACAGTTGACGATGATTTTTTCTTGGCGTTTTGGGCTTGTTGAACTGTGGGTTGCTGGACTGACGACGAACTATGTTTTTTGGCTAAAGTTTTTGGATTCAGATTTGGCGGTGTTGCAGTGTATGGCAACCAAAGTGTTTAAGTGCTGTACAGTGTGTAAAGGCAAGATACCTGATCAAGACTGGCATTCAAAGTGCCTTTTGTGTCTGAGAGAAGGCCATAACATAAATTCTTGTACATACTGCCAAGAATTCACTCTGCAGACTAGATGTAATAAAGCAAGCAGGTTAAAAGCTTTGCTCTGGGAACAAGTGTTGTCCGCGTCAGATCCTGCGAGTTGTGCAAAGATATCTGGCACTAAATCCAGGATCGCCCAGACTTCTTCAACTCCGTCGTCTTGTTAGTCGACTTCTTCATCGGTGCCAAGATCAATGCCGACATCTCGATCTTGAGAGTCGAGATCGGAGAAGGCTGCAAAGAAAGTGTCTGATGTCGGTGAAAGTTTAGCCTCTCCTTATGTGTTAAGAAAGAAGGAGAAGGATAAGAAGAGGAAGCTGAAAGAGTCTTCAGACCAAGCTTCTGTGGAGAAACATAAAAAGGAAGATAGACATGTGGTTCCATCTTGTCTGACGTCTCCGAGGCTTGTTACATCTGAGTGTGATGCGGAGGCGCAGATTGAATTATTGTCTCCTGCTAGACATCTAGAGCAGGCACTGAGTCCTCCATTGGAGATATAAGAAGTCCGAGTGGAGTCGGTGGGAGAAATTGTTGATTCTTCTCCTTTGTTGAATGTGAGACCATGGCCTCAAGTTCAAGATCAACCTCAAGATGCGGGGCGATCGGTGTCAATGCAGAGAAGTTCACAGCAGGAGGTAATGACTCCTAGACGTCATAGGAGAACACCTCCTTCACCTCCAGGTCCATCTGGAGAAGTAGATCACTTGTGAGATATCATCTTTACAGACATGCAACTCCTCCTAGATACCATGAATGTTACCTAGATGAGGTTTCTGTTGATTCAAGGGACATTTCACCTTATCCTGAGGACTATGATGATTATAGACATTATCGGCGCCATGCTGATTCTCGGACTCGGTCGAGATCTTGTTCTCTGTCACCTCGATGTCGAAGGGTTTCAGTAGTGGAGGTGGAGAAGGTAGCCCCTCAACGAGAGCAAGAGAGTGGACATGACACTACCCATAAGGAGGTTGCTGTTGAACCTCGAGAAAGATTGAGGGACAGATCTGTGTCTTCTCAGTTGGAGAGATCGATTTCGGTATCGAGTTCATCAGCATCTAATTGTTCTGTAGATGCTGACAAACACTGTTCTACACTGGTGTCGAATGCTGAGAGGATTTCTCCAACGGATGATGTTCGATCTTTTTCAGATCTTGTTTTGAGGCTGTCGTGTTCTCTTAATCTCACAGCTAATATGGAGAAAG
The DNA here is from genome assembly GCA_948472985.1 of Iguana delicatissima. Classification (NCBI taxonomy): domain Eukaryota; kingdom Metazoa; phylum Chordata; class Lepidosauria; order Squamata; family Iguanidae; genus Iguana; species Iguana delicatissima. Next base: position 52,407 of record CAOKZL010001495.1, on the reverse strand, counting down.
AGGCCTATTTTTCAGGAGCTTCAAGATAGGGTGCCTGCAACTTCAGTGATAGTTCCTTTACCATATTTGTTGCAGACTGTCAAGAAATCATATATGTTTCCTTCCTTGGTACCGTCAACTTCAAATAAACTAGAATCTCTTTATTGTGTTATTGAAGATGAACAAGACTGGTTGACTCATAGCCCCAAACCAAATTCTATTGTGGTTGATGCTGCACAGTTGATGCAGTCACAGAGACTACATGTTACTCCTGCCGATAAAGAGGGAAAGAAGTTGGATGCCTGGGGAAGGAAAGCATACTCTAATACTGCATTGTTTTTTCGAATTTCCAATTATGCCACGTGTATGGGAGCGTATCAACAATTCTTGTGGTCCAGACTTAAGACTTTCATTGACATGTTATGTGATGATGAGAGGAAAACTGCATCAGTGCTGTATGGTGAGGCTTATCGGCTTTCCTCTCAACAACTTAAAATGGCTAAACATATAACTGATTGTAGTGGTAAAGCACTTGCAGGAGCTATAGCTTTGCGTAGACATGCTTGGCTAAGATCGTCTGGGTTGTCTCAGCAAGCTAAGAATATGATTGAGGACTTGCCTTTTGATGCTGTTGAATTATTCAGTACTGGCACAGATGACTAGAATTCTGGGAAGAAAGCTGGAAAAAGACACAAAAATTTACAGTTGCCCAGAATTTGAAAGATAACTACTACAAGCTGTTCTATAGATGGTACATGACACCAAATAAGTTGAATAAGATTTACAATACTGGTACAGGACTCTGTTGGAAATGTCAGAAAGAGGTCGGTACAATATATCATATGTGGTGGACATGTCCCAGAGCTAAGAAATATTGGACCGATGTACATAATAAAATTTGTGATTTATTGAAAATACAATTTGTTAAAATACCAGAACTTTACTTGTTAAATATGACAAATGCATTTGATGGTACTGATACTAAGAAATACTGGAGAATAATTTTGTATATGATAACGACAGCTAGGATAGAGTACGCAAAGCTTTGGAAAACTCAACAGATACCAACTATAGAACAATGGTGGGGAACATTTATAGAAAACAGAAATGCAGATATTTTGTCACAGAGATTAAAAGGGAAATCAGAAGAGGAGATTAAAAAAGAATGGCAGATAGTAATGGAAAATAGCTGGATAATGTTGAATGAAAATGAGTAATTCATGACCAGGATTTGAAATGAGGAAGCTACAGTAGTAAGTCATGGAACTGTAATGAAGAGATTGAAATACAAGAACTGACATGTAACAACATCATTAAAATGTGGTACAAATAGAGATAGAAGTATTAAGAGGTATTGAAAATAAATTCTAGATCAGTGTGGAAGATCAAAAATATGTCATGTACTATTACAGTAACAATTGTTTGTTTTATATGTGGAATTGAATAAAATGATTTAAAAAAAAATACTGGCACAGATGACAAGATGGAGCATGCACAAAAGATGAGGAGCACTGCGAGAAAATACGGATTTCCAGCTTCATATTATCCATACAGGTACTGGTATAGAGGGTATCAGCCATTTTCAAGGAGACCGACGAGTCCAACTCAAACACAGCATCAAAGACAATCTACACCTCAAGATCAAACTTTGAGGAAGTTTCCTTTAACAAGATTCAAGCAGCCACAATATAAGAAACGTCAGCCTGATCAAACTAAGCACAAGGTTTGACAATCAAGGGTGCGATACCTATGTCTTCCTGGATGTAGACACCATGTTGAAGGATACTACTTTGCAGATTGTTCAAGGTCTAACTTGTCAAAGATGTCAACATGGTACTGAAGATACACATTTAAGTATGGGTATAACACCTCCCTTTGGGGACAGATTGAAGAGGCATTAGCAGACATGGCGACCTATAACAATGGATCTTTGGGTTCTTGGCATAATAGATCGAGGTTATTCCATAGAATTTTGAACCCTGCCTACCATAGGGAGAGTTTGGCATACAAAACCATCACTGCAACTGCAGGCAGAGATCGATACCCTGTTGTCAAAGGGTGCCATAGAAAAAATCTCCAATCTGCAACTCAAGAGAAGTTTTACATCAAGGTACTTTTTGCTGTCGAAAAAGAATGGTGTTCTTCGCCCCATTTTGGATCTGAGAAGGGTGAATTATTTTATAACCCCGAAAAGATTTTGGATGGTGACTCTCTCTACCATAATGCCGTTGCTACATCTAAACTACTGGTTTGCTACACTAGACCTCAAAGATGCTTACTTCCATATTGCTGTCAGATCAGAGCACAAGAAGTACCTTGCTTTTGCTATAGGCAATCAAGGGTACTGTTTTTGAGTTCTACCCTTTGGTATCTGTACAGCTCCAAGGGTGTTTACAGAGTGTATGTCTGTTGTAGCTGCTCATCTGAGAAAGAAAGGTATCGCAGTATTCCTGTATATAGACGACTGGTTAATAGTGGTGCCAATGAAACATCGGTTGTTGGCAGATCTGAACACAGTGGTGTGTTGTCTACAAGACTTCAGACTGATGATAAACTATTCAGAATCAGCGTTGATACCGTTGAAAAAGATCAAATTCATAGGAGCCATACTAGACTCTTCACAGCAAAAAGCATTTTTACCAGAACACAGATGGTCAAAAATGCTGAAGGTGTTCAATCTGATTCGGCAAGACAGAAGAGTCAGAGCAAAGACAATTCAAATGGCATTGGGGCTGATGGCTTCGACAACGATGGTGACGCAATTAGCAAAATTGAAGATGCGGCCCCTGCAGAGATCTTCTATCCACTATGGGACTGGCAAAGCATGTTTCTGACGGTCCCAAGACCGATCCTACCGTCATTGCTGTGGTGGATAGATCCAAGCAATGTATTCGTACCTCCTCAATCTTGTGTGGTACTGACAACGATGCGTCATTGGAAGGATGGGGAGCGTATCTGCAGAATCTGACTGTGAGAGGGAGATAGGATCAGTCAGAGAAAAAGTTACATATCAATGCATTGGAATTGAAGGCTGTGATAAAGGTGTTCAAAGCTTTCCAGTATTACCTTTGGGGAAATTCTGTTTAGGTCATTACCAACAACACAACCGTGATGTATTACATAAACAAGCAGGGCGGAACAAGATCTCAAGTACTGTTAGATCTGACCCTGCATTTGTGGGATTGGTGTCTGTCGAAGATCACTCCCTCAGCGGTGCATCTGGCGGGAGAGGAGAATGTATTGGCAGACATGCTGAGCAGGACTCCTCTGTCATGCACGAGTCGAAGATGGGCAGAGGGATTCTGCTCGACATCTTCGGGACTGGGCCTGCCCTCAGATAGACCTCTTTGCTTCCAGTGAGAACAGACAATGCGAACTGTATTGCTCGCGGCTGAAGAAGGATGTCAAGTCCCTGGGAGATACTTTCCTGTTCAACTGGTCGGGACCTATCCTTTATGCATTCCCATCTTTCCCTCTAATCCAAAATTCATCAAGACTGGGTGAACGTGATCCGGATAGCGCCTTGGTGGCCGAGACAGCCTTGGTTCACAAACCTAATGTGTCTAGCCAACCGACGGTATCAAGCGTTGCTGTGCAAACCAGACTTGATTTCCATCCACAGCAGGACAGTGTTCCATCCGGATGTCCAATCCTTGAGACTGACAGCGTGGAACCTGTTAAATTGAATGACTTACCAGACGCTGTGAAGAGGGTTTTGATGGCAGCGCATAAGCCATCCACATCTAAGTCATATACTTATAAACGGAACAAGTTTATTAAGTACTTGAATGATGTTCAAAGTTATACTGTGGTTAATGTACTTGACTTTTTGTCCAGATTGGCGACAGAGGAACTGACACTGTCGTCAGTCAAATGTTACTTGGCGGCTTTTTCTTGGTGCCGTCAACAGAATGGTAAACCGTCTCTATTTGGGGATCCTATGGTTAAGAAGTTCTTGCAAGGGCATAAACATTTATACCCACCAGTTAAACCTCCTGTACCATCTTGGGATTTGAGTACTGTGTTAATGGGGTTGACTGGTAAACCCTTTGAACCCATGGCAACTTGTGATTTATATCACTTAACATGGAAAACAGCCTTTTTATTAGCAATAACATCAGCTAGAAGGGCCAGTGAGTTGTGTGCATTGAGAGTTGATTCACCTTATTTGTGCTTTCATAACAGTAAAGTAGTTCTTAAACCAGATATCACATTTTTGCCCAAAGTTGTATCATCCTTTCACTTACATCAGGAGATCATTTTACCTGCATATTTTCAGAATCCAGATTCTGATATGGAACGAAGGTTACACTGTTTAGATGTCAGGAGAGCGCTAACTTTTTATGTATAGTGCACGGCTGGTGTTAGAAAAACTAGTAAGTTATTTATCTATTATTCTGTACTTAAGAAAGGGATGCCTGTTTCAAAGGTTAGCAAAACGGGTGGTTGCTACTATTAAATTGGCTTATGACCTTGTAAGGAAAAAGCTACCTGAAGGGGCTAGAAGCCATTCGACTAGAGCATTGGCTGCCTCCGCTGCTTTCCTTCAGAGGGTTCCTTTGGATGATATATGTAAAGCGGCTACTTGGTCACAACCTATAACCTTTATGTCTCATTATAGAATTGATAATAGAGAAAAAAGATACTAACTTTGGAAGAGCAATTTTATTGTCTGCTATTAATTAATATATCTTCCTCACAAGTAGCTAATTGTAACGAAATAAGCATGTTCTCGTTGTTGTAGTCATCTAGTATGAGGATGATTTTTTGACGGGTTGTTAATTGACTTCAGGTAAAGTTGATTTTAGCATGACATCCCACCATCCTGGTAATAATAGCTTGCTAGTCTCCCAATTGTGTGAGTCACAGAGACCATGAAGAAGAAGAACAGGTTGCTTACCTGTAACTGTGGTTCTTTGAGTGGTCTTCTGTGAATTCACACAAACCCTCCCATCCTCCCCTCTATATGTCCTGCTAATGTGTTGGTTCCATTAATGCTGATATAGCGGTAAAACGGAACTGACTGTTGGAGCAGGTGGGGGCTCTTATACCCTGGAGGATGGGGGAGTGGTTCAACGTTCAAAACGCCAACTTTTGGATTTCTAGAAGGTTCTGAATACTGTTCTGCGCAGGCGCAAAACCCAATTGTGTGAGTTCACAGAAGACTACTCAAAGAACCACAGTTACAGGTAAGCAACCTGTTCTTACCTCGTTTGCTGTTTCTCAGTCTCATGAGGCTGGCAGTCCCTATTAAAAATGGCACAGGGTGGCAGCAGAGGTGACAGCAAATAATCTGTGAATAATCAAATCCACAAAAGTGAAACCTGCAAATGTGGAGGGCTGACTGTAGCATCTTCTATATTTTTTAAAAAAAGTAATCATGTTTTGGGAATTATGTTTCTCATTTTTGAAGGGAGGCAGAGAGACTATTTTATTTCATAATATGACAAATGGGATGTAAAGAAACTGCTTTCCTTGGCTCATCTCTATTATGTCATAGTTAATTTGTTTGTCTTGCATACATCACAGAAGTGCCTTAGACTTGAATTGGGTTTGGTCTCAATTTTGATTTGGAATAGAATTCAGAAAGTGAATAATAAATTCTAGAATAACTTCAACAGAGAACATAGCAGTTCAAATATGAAGATTTATTTGTATTTTAAATAGTTGGGAACAAATTTATGTTGACGTTTGCTGTGCTTTAAACATAAGGGGTTTCATTTTCTCTACTGTTTGTTACAGAGTGCTCAGCTGAGTGAAATAATCAGCAGTCTCATTGCTCCACTTAATCTGTCTCCCACCTCCTCCCCTCTTTCCCCAAAATCTTATAAGCAGAAGGATTTGGTCAATGGCATCTCTTCAAGGTAAGCAGTGCTTTCAAGTACTTCTGGATAATGTTGCAGTTAAAGCATTTGGGTAAATGTAACATAAAATTATATCATTATTTTGACCTGAAAATAAAAGTGTGTGTGTACATGCGAGACAATGAGAGAGAGAGGACTTCATAGCAGCAGTTTTTCAAAGGTACAGTTTTCAAATCATGCCCATTATGTGGACATCATTTAAGTGTCTGCCACTCAGCCATGAAAACCCACTGGATGACTTTGGATGTGTCACACATTTAACCCTAGAAAACCCCGTGGTAGGGTCTCCTTAAGGTTGCCGTAAGTCAGAAATGGCTTGAAGGCGCACAACAACAACATTATGTCTACTTAACACTATGGAAAACTAGTGGAAACAAAGGAAGAAAATTGTTTTCTCTGTTTTGTTGGTCATTTCGTCTGGGTTTTGTTTGATTTTTTTTTTTTGCTTCTCGAGCTGGCAAAAACAAAGGGGTTCCTTATAGTTCAGGGTTTTTTTTACAGTTCAGGACCTTATGTCTCCATTTTTAACAAGAAATAAAACTTTAAAAGGTAAGTTTAGTTTTTAACTAACTTCAGTATCATATATCTAACAGGATCATTCTTTGCCAGAACAAGTTATATATAATTCATTTTATGCTCCAAAAGTAACAAAGTGACTTAATCTGTAAAGAGTGCTAATACTGCATTTGTAATTTTTTTCCTAAAAATGATAGGTTCCTTGTGCTGTCTGTGATAACACAAATAGAGGTTTGTGCTTACATACAGTCCTGTTTAGAATCTTAGAACTGAAAAGAGTAGATTGGTGCTCTGGAATATGTGTAATTGGGGGTTGAAACAAGTTTCTTGCCAAAAAGCTACTGAACTGTAGAAGGTTACAAGTGGGGCTTTGCAATACATAAAGCCCTACTTGTGTGAGTTTACAGAAGATCGTTCAAAGAGTCACAGTTATAAGTAATCACCCTGTTCTTCTCATCACCACCCCCGAAACCCCTACCCAGAGCTTCATAATTTCTAGAGATTTTTCATCTGTATTTCCAGTTGATTACCTGAAAGTAGTACCCCTGTGAATACTTCCAGTTTATTTTTTTTCTTGAAAAAATAATGGAAAATAGTTTGAAAGGTATAGAATTGGGAAATTAAAGATGACTGTGTGATCAAACAAAGAAATAAATACATCTTGACCAGAAAAAAAGATGTTTCCTGGAAATCCAGCACTGAGTGTAGCTCATCCTCAGTTTGGTTATGGAACAGAACTCATACAGTATAATATTGTGCAACACAGCCCTCTGTATTTGCAGATTTGACTTTCACAGATTTGATTATTTGCGAGTTTCTCCAACCCCGCCTTTCCCTTCAGGTGCTTCTTTTCCAAGAGAGCCTTCCTTCTGTGTGGCTCTGATCAAGCCGCGCAGCTCTTTAAAAACCTCCATTTGTTCCTCCTCTTTCTCCTCCACCAGCAGCTGCTTTGCCAGCTAAGGACAAATCGCAGCCCAATTTTTCAGCACAACGAACTCTCCCGATGCTCCCCAAACCCGAGGAAGGGGTTGAGTAAGACAGAGGAAGTATCAGACCACTGTGCCGACCCACCTCCTTTCCCTGAGCTGGTTTGGACTCAGGGAGCCTGCTCTCCCCACCATGCCTCAGCCCCCTCCCCACAGACACAGATACACATTTTGATATTTGCGATTTTTCTACTTTTGTAAGAGTCCTATGCGCCTAACCCTAGTGAATGTGGAGGACCTAGTGTATATAGGATTCATCCCTTGAACTCTCTAAACTGTCTAGCATAATTGTTTGACATGTTTCAGAGATCCTGAGAACAATGAAGAAATCTCATCTTCCAGTAACTGGTTGACTGACCAACAGCACCTGAAGAAAAGAAGGAAAGATAAGACAAAGCTGAGAACAACACCTGTTGCTGTAATAACCACATCTGCTCGCACGAGGCCACTTCAGAGTTTCCAGAGGAGAAAACTCTACAAAATGAGTAACACTTTCAGTTCAAACCAACAGGTGCAAATGTGTTTCTTTGTTTCTATTAAAAACTATATTAAGATTCCAGCTACTATCTCCTTTTAGTATGCTAATGATATTTATTCTCTACAAAATGTTGGTACTTCCTGTTTTTGAGGATGCAAATCTTGAATAAAATGATCAAATACGAGGCTGACCACAAAGGCTTAACAGGATTTAATAAGTTGACCTGGTTGGATATTGTTACTTTCATTTTTCTAACTAGCTTTGATTTTGGCACATATGTGCTATATGAAAATTCATTCTCCATAGCAACAAATAAATAAAACAGGCAAAATAAAGACTGGATAATTATATCTTGCATTTTCTTTGCTATTAAATAGCTGAGACCAACAGAACATTTCTTTAAGGCAGGGGTGGGCAAAATGTGGTCTGTGGACCACATATAGCTGCCAAGACCAAGAGTTAGAATTTAAAAAAAAAAATTTTTTATTTGTTATTTCTATTTTATTTTATTTGCACTCTAGAGTGTGTGGAAGGTATTTCTACCATGTTTGGAGCCCCTGGGGTCAAAAGCAATTTTTGAAAATTTTTTCAAAATTTCTGCCCCAGAATGCTCCGAAATATCCACTGGAGGCTGTGGGCTGCATTTCCGCCACATTTTGCACACACATTCTGGCCACTTTAGCCATGGGAGAGGCTAAAAACCAAAGTATGGTGAAAATACTGTAGAAGTGTATGGGGACTTTTTTTTTTTTTTTTTAGAGAGAGAGCGAGAGCAAGAACATAGGTGTGGCCCTCCAGGGCCCCCTAGCCTTCCACAGTTACCCACTCCTGCCTTAGTAAAGTAAAGCAGGGGTGGGTAATGGCACATAAAGAGGTAATAGATTAACTGCTCAATGAATTTCAGTAGTTAACTATTTATATGACTTCACAACTAAAAACACTTTTTCTCTTGTTGAGTTATGCCCCCGCCCCGCAACAGATGTGGACTGACTGGTTATAGTATTAGGTCTCACCCTACTTCACATGAATTCTTGAGGTAAATGTAACTTTTTAATTTGTTCATTGTTTAACACTTGAGAGTGAATGTGAAAATATATAAGGAAAGCAATGGCACTGATCCATGTTGCCTGCTCCATTCAGATGACTGTTCTTAACATTGAAACATGCGTAGATTTCATGAATTCACAGCTAGATTAAAGATACTAATGATAAAAAAATTTTTCTGGTAGACAAAACTCTTCAGATAAAATGTTGCCTTCCTTTCCAATCTCATTAGGGCAGTAGCATATCTGCCTCACCTGCCAGGCACCTGTGGAAGTCTTTATTTTCAGGTTCATTGTTAGCACTGAAGTGTTTGATTTTAAATATCATAGTGAAAAATGCCTCTATACTGTCTTTGACTTCAAGCTGGGGAGAGAATTGACACTTGAAGTGACATTAGAGTGCACAATTCCACGCTGATATGTGGATGTGGATAAAAAGGTAGTTGGAATCTAGTTTAAATTGCTACGTTTCTATTGTTCATCAACTTTCTGTTTAAAGGAGTGAAAAATGTATTGTCCAGAGACAACTGTTGGGATTTGGAAGGATGCAGTGACCCCTCAGGAGAACTTGGAGGGCTGTACAACACCTGCTGGATCCCCTGCAAAAAAAAACCAACCAATTTTTGCCCCCTGTTGCCCTCAAACTTACTCTCAAGGTTTGGGGGTCCCTTCTGTTTTTGTCCCTTACGTGCTGCTTTAGGCCCCTTTTTACAACAGGGAGTAGTCTGGGAGGGATTTAAGCTACAGCAGGAGTGAGCAACTTGTGGCTCCTGCAGCTGCCATCTACCCCAGCTTGTGGAGTTAGTGATTGAGGGATGATTGCAGTTATAATCCAGCAATATCTGGAAGTAAAAATATCACTCACCCCTATGCTACAGAAAATTACAGTGGTCCCACCATATCCATGGGTTTATCATCTGCAGACTTAAACAGGAGATCTCTCCTATAAGTCCCTATTAATGAAATGGTGCAGGGAGCAGCAGAGGCAGTGGCAAGCCCTGGAGAAGCATTCCTTACAAGTGAATGAATAAATGTCCCCCACTTAAACAGATTCACTCATGGGGGATGCACCTCTGGCCAAGGCAACCAGGACTTGCTGCTGCAGGAGGGCACGAGAAGTATAAAGGAAGAGCCACTGCCACCGCTATGCCCCCCACAGCCATCCCCTCCTGTGCTTGGTGACACTGTGCCCCAGTCCTTTCTGATGAAGAGTAAGAAGGCTTACAGGTAACACCAGCCCTGAGCCCCTGACAGTGAGTACAGCCTCAACCTGGAGAGCATCCTAGCTCAGATTTATGCAAGTAAGAGTCCAAAGCTGTTCACACTCATACACCCCATGACATTCTTCTCTCACTCTAGCTGTCAGTAGAGATGAGGCTGTAGAGAGATGTGAGGATCTGTGAAATTGTGGGAGGCATGGATTCACACCAAGTACTATGCCTGGATTCCCATGTCATGTGTCTCTTGTGAGAAGCACCATGGCTGGTGTGCCTCCCTCAAGGCAGGAGATCCCAAAGAAGGCGCACCTCATGGTGTATCTGGTGGCCTGGGCTTGCTGCCACTTCCAGCTGCTGTCCTACACTGTATCGTTAATAGGGGCTTAAGCATTCATGTTTTTGGTTATCTGCATGAGGTCCTGGAACCAAACCCACATGGATACTAAGGGCCTGCTGTACTTTCCCTTTCATCAAAAATGTAAAATGGTGGGTGTTTAATTCGTTCAAGTGTTTAGTAGGGCAGGATTTTATGACTTAGTCAGGCAAGTGCTTAGATAGGGTAGGATTATATAGCAAGAAATACGCACATACAAAACAACCTTGCCCATGTAAGGAAAGAGGGGACTTTTTAATATCCTGAACTGTATCTCACTCTATCTCAGAGCATTGAACTATCCCAAAAGAAATCTATTTAAATGATTTCAGAAGGAATCTCAATTTTTTTTTTTACTTTGGTACTTACCACTGGTTAAGACAAAAAAAAAAAAGCCCTAGTGATAAAAGTCAATAAATTTAATGGAAACTAGCTAAAAGACAAGTGGCTGAAAATTGGGGACACTTTCCTGGTCTAGTTTTGTGTAAATTCTCCATTGAAAAATGTGTCTGATTTAGAATTTTCTCACACAGTGGCTTATGTACAATGAGATAATGTTTTCATTGCTGTGGTGATGGTGGTGGTGGTGGTGATTTCTTCACTTGATCTGGTATATTATTCTTATATCTTTACCTTGAGAAGTAACAGTATGGGAAAGGAGATGGGAATATAAATGTTTTACTAAAACATTTGACTCTGCAGAAACACATCACTACATGAATTTGTTACTCGTTTGTTTTGGATATCTGTGTTTTAGGTGAAAAAGCTTACACAGCTGCAGTGCTTAGTTTACAGGAAATTGAAATTCTTAACTTTTTCCATATTTGTGCTGTTCCAAGAAAGCTTCATGGTCTTAGCAGTGCCTTACAATAATCTGTCTTAAATTAACATTCACCTCAGCATGAACAGTCTAAAGACCCTGAATTGAATTAAATACTTAATTTTTTAAAAAAGATCCATTTTGCTTAAATAAATAAGCTTGAATCTTTTACATAGAGCAAAACCTTTACAAAATGAAGTATGCTACTTCGTAACATATGCTCAATATGCTGAGACGTTTACTTTCCATTTCAGTAATATTTCCTTTGTGAGATTTCTGTTTGCTTGAATTACAGTATGTTAAGAAAAGCCTTCTCATTTAAAATAACAATACCTTGGACCAGAACAATGTTTAGGAAGTAACTGAAACAATTGTTTTCATCTAAAGAAAGGAATATTCATTTCGTGTAAATAAATCTTCTTGTATTAATAATTTTGACTTCTCTGATTTTATAGAAAGCAAACACAATGTATTTAGTGTTTAACTTATATAATTATGTGGTACAGATTGATCTAGACATTGCTTTTAAAGAGGATTTTCCAATTTTTAAAAATCAGTTGCATACCAGTAAATCTTCTTTTGAACAATAAAGGAATAGTAATAAGGAGAGACTATATTTGGGGGATTGCTTTGTATACTGTAACAAGTTTTAAAATTGTTTTACGTTAGTGTAACATGTATTATATTTAACATGTGTTATGTTTTTGCTGTCACCTCTTAAATATCATTGTCTCAAACCCTCCCTCTCTCACTCTTTTCTCAGTATGGCGTGGAGGAGTAATCCTCTATGATTGAGTTAATTCTGCATGCCAACCAGTACAGGCAGGAGTTCACATTCTTTTCAGTTGAGGCAATTAGGACCTCCTCCCTTCCCTGACAGTTTTTTCTGTCCTGCCAGAAAAACCAGTCAGGTTTTGTCCTTATTCTGACAATTAACATAGATAATCAAGATATTTAGATAAAAATAAGAAAAGAAAGATGAGAGAGGAGAAGAATGCAGTTGACGGCAGAAGGTGAATGCCTGATTTGGCAAAAAAACAAAAACAAAAAATATCTCAGATACCTGCCAACCTGCGAGGATCTGAGGATGAAAGAAAATTAAAACCTTGCCAACTCAGATGTCCACAAACTCACAAGGCTTGGAGGTTGATTTAAAAAAAAAGAAAGGTACAGCCTCTCAGATGGCTGCCAATCTGCAAGTCTTCGAGGAGGAGAGGAAGGAAAAACTAGGGAGAGCTTTCTGCCAGCAAAAGTGAACTGAGGAGCTGAGAGCCTTGTTTGGCACTAAACGTGGAGGGAATACAGAAAGAGAAAAGATGATGGTGTAGTGGAAACAGCAATAGTGTTGCTATAAAAGCCAAAAAAGGAGAAGGGGATACTGTATCAAACTTGGGTCCCAGGATGGCTTCCAGAGAAAAGAACGGTGGGAGCCATTAAGTCTCTGAGTGTCACTTTGGGTTGCCATCTTGAATCTTATGATTCTAAGGAGATGAGAGGGCTGCTGGGGAGCAAAGCTACAGCATTAGAGCATCCTCAGAGCCTTTGCTTAGCACTCAGGAGTGAAAGGAGGGGCTACAATAGAACATAACTCTTCTGCATGAGCATACTCAGTTCCTCCTCTTTCAGCAACATTTCATAATGGACATGGAAGCTTGGAGAGTGTCTCAAAGAGTGAGATGGGTGGTATTTATTTCCTGGTTGTGAATATGACCGCAGAGTTTATCCAGTACTTAACATTAATGTTCAAAGATAAGCCAAAGGTATCACAAATAGAGAAAGAGAGATAGCAGCCTAGAGGTGATGGTGACCAGAGAAGTGTATTCAGAGAGTGGGAAGTAGGCAGTATGGGCATTAATGCTTCAGGCCTTAATATGAAATTCATTAATCCAAATAAATTACAAGTCTTGATTAGACAAACCATTTGAATGAGCTAACTACAACGTTAGCAGCTGTAAATAATCAATTTAATGAAGTTGGAAATCTAGGCACAATGAATTTAAATCCATTATCAAATGCAGTGAATTATCAAAATCATGTTAATGCTATGGATTTGAACAGAATGAATTTAGCATCAATGTATGATTTATTAACTGTAAGAGAAAATGAGGAAAACATAAAACAGCAGATGAGAGTGGATGAACATCAGAGGAAGGAAGTTATTCAGGACAAGCAGAGTAATAATTTAGGGAGAAAAAGGAAGTTTAATACGCATGCAGATGCCAAATAGGAAGGGAGAAGTGAAAGACCAAAGAAATGTATGAAAAAGACTAAGCAGAATGCATTGCAGAGAGAGCTAGTTGATGAGGAATGGAGAGAGGATATGTTGCAGGTGGACATGGAGGATAGTGAGGATGCTTCTGAAGAGGGACAGGTAAATGGTAATAGATAGTTTCAGGAGGATACATTTAGAAATGTATTAAGGAAAGTGTTACAGACTTTGTGTTTAGAGATCGATGAAGAGAGAGGACAGAATAAAGAGGAGAAGGAAAGGGAGAACAATGTAGGGTCTGTAATAAAAAGGCAAAAGTCTCATGGGATTTAGATGCCTATGCCAGATATAGTCAAAGAATTGATCCAGTCAGAATGGGAAGGTTCACTGAATACATGGAGGCTGTTTAGTTTTGCTTTATAGTTTTGTAAAGGAGTTATAGTTCCTTAGGATCTCATTGGTGAATGGCCCAGTAGCTGCAGTTATATCTGGGCATTGGTTCCTTGGGAAGGGGGCATGAGTTAAAGAAGTAGATAAGAGGAGAGCTGACTCTTCATTAAAGAAACCTCAAGAGGATTCAGCTTGGCCATAAGGGCATCTGTGGCCACATCCATGTTTGTCTGAGTGGTGGTGCTGGGAAGCAGGATAGTATGGAAAGTGAGGAAGTACATTCTCGTTCTTTAGCCAATGTTAAAAAGCTGTTAGAGTCTTCCAGAGTTAAAAAGCTGTTAGACTATTTAGCCAAAACTGGTTATGACTCTGTAGCTTTTATGGCCAGAAATAAAAGTGCAGCAGGACAAGGAAGTCCCTGTGATTATGTCCCTGGGACTCAGATCAGAAGTCAAAGAACAATTTGGCCTTTGTTTCATTCAAAGGGGAGTTCTTGTTTGGGAGTCAAGCTTTGGATAAGATAATAGTTGAGAGCAGAGAGAAAAAGTAAGTTATGCCAACTCTGCAGAAAAGAAAGCTGAAAATGAAGCCATTTCGAGGAGGATATTACTCCTTTCAGGGTAGTAGAGGAAAAAGTAGACAAACTGACTTTAAATATAGATGACAATGGTGGTTTAAACCAAAAGGTCAATTTAATAGGACGGGAGCATTTTGTAGGCAAGGATGAAGAAGAGGAGGTGGATCTACCCAGAGCAGAGATAGGTCCCAGTATCGACAAAGAGTAACAGCTGTGGAGACTTCTGCTTTTTGGTGTTGATTGGCCTCAGGTAACAACAGATCAATAGGTGATACAAGTGGTAACATGGGGTTACAAGATACTGTTCAACAGAGTGCCAAAAAGCAAATATGTTTCCTCACCTGTAGTGAAGGCTGTGGATAAACAGGCAATGGTGTTGAAATAGATCAGTTGGAGGAAGTTCTAGAGGACCAATGGTTCTTGGGAGTCTACTCCACATTTCTTCACAGTGCTCAAAAGCAATGGGACCTATCATCCCACCCTGAATCTTAGGTGTCTCAATGGATTTGTGAGATACCTTAGATTCAAGATGGAAATGCTACAGACAGTAAAGAAAAATGTACAAGTTAAAGATTGGATGGCCTTGATAGTTTTGAGGGAGGCATATCTTCATGTTCCAATGATAGAATCAGATAGGAAATATCTCAAGGTTTCAGTATATGAACAAGCATTTCCAATTCAAAGCTTTGCCTTTTGGGTAAGTGTCAGCTCCAAGGGTGTTTAGAAAAGTTCTGATACCCTTGGTGGCATTTTGAGACAGAGAGGGGTACATTCTTATCCATACCACAACATTGCCCTTATGAAGGTAAATTCTCAGGCAAAAATCTTAAAAGGATTTGCAGTTGACCATTTAAACGTTGGGAAACTTGGCTTTCTAGTCAATTATGAGAAGACCCAGTTGAAACTAATGACTTTAATTACACATTTGGGAACACAAATGGACACCCACGTGGGATGTGTGTATCTCTTGGAAGAGAGGAGAAAGTCAAGCAAAGTGTGCAGATGTTAACATCTTTGAGGTCTGCAGATGTGATGATGCTAGCAGGAGTGATAGGATTGCTAGTATCAACAATTCAGTTAGTGCTGTTGGGAAGATACCATTCTTTTGATACCTCATCAGCAGAACATTAGCAAAAGAAAGCATTATTTGGTACCATTATGACTCTATCTGTGGAAGGAATTGGCTTGGTGGCTGAAAGATACAAATCTGAACAAGGGAATACCATTAACAGTGGAGCATCAGGTAAAAATGACAACAAATGCGAAGTTGATTGGTTGGGGAATGTATTGCCAGGATGTGGTAGCTCAAGGTGTTTGGGATGGGATGGACAGGAGGCACAAGATAAACTTCCTAGAATTGAAAGAGGTGTGCCTGGTGCTCCTTCAATTTGCATCATTTGTGAGAAGCTATCATATACAAATATGGAAAGACAACCTCACTATAAGGGCCTACATTGTGAACAAAGGGGGGGCTACATTCAAAAGTGCTGATGGTAGAGTTGGACAAGTTGTTTTGTTGGATGGAGAGAGATCTGAAGTCCATAACAGCAGTGTACTTAAAAGGGAAGTTGAACATCAGAGCAGACTACCTGAGCCAGCACAGTTTGCATCTGGGAGAATGGACACTGAATTATGTGGCATTTCAATGTTTGAGCAGACAATTTGGGCCTTTTCAGATAGACTTATTTACCTCAGTCAAGAATAGCAGGCTAAAAAGTTTTTTTTTTCAATAGATGGAAGCAGGCATGCAGAAGCAACTGGTGCTCTGTCAGTGCTGTGGCTGAAAGGACGACATTATTTCCACCAATACAGATTCTACAAAAAATGCTTCTTGACATACAGTAGGAGGATGCAGAGGTGGTATTAATAGCACCACATTGGCCCAAAAGATTGTGATTTTCCCTTCTGAAACACATGTTGGTGGGAAGGCCATGGAATTTACTGATCATGATCATCCAAATCTGCCATGGCTAAATTTGATGGCCTGGGTCTTGAAGGCATTAGAATTACAAGACTATTTGATGGAAATTATTCAAACCATTTTGTCTTCCAGGAGATAGTCAACTCAGAATATTTCTGTCAGCCTGACATCAATACCACAAAAGGTCCTAGAGCAGATAATTAAACAGACTGTAAGCACGCAGGAATGCTGTGATCACTAAAACTCAGCATGGGTTTCTCAACAATAAATCATGCCAGACTAATCTGATCTCATTTTTTGATAGAGTTACAAGGTTGGTGGATGTAGGGAATACTGTGGATGGAGTGTATCTTGATTTCAGTAAGGTCCCCCCATGACATTCTTGCAAATAAGTTAGTAAAATGTGGGTTCGACAATGCTACTCTTAGGTTGATTTGTAATTGGCTGACCAGCCAAACACAAAGCGTGCTCACCAATGGCTCCTCTTCATCCTGGAAAGAAGTAACTAGTGAGGTGCCACAAGGCTGTATCCTGGGCCCAGTGCTATTCAACATATTTATCAATGGCTTGGATGATGGAATAGAGGGCATGCTCATCAAATTTACAGATGACACCAAATTAGGAGGGATAGCTAATACACCAGAGGACAGGATCAGAATTCAAAACTACCTTGACAAATTAGAGAGCTAGGCCACAACTAACAAAATTAATTTTAACAGGGAGAAATGTAGGGTACTGCACTTAGGAAGAAAAAATGAAATGTGCAAATATAGAATGAGTGACTCCTGGCTTGAAAACAGTACGTATGAAAAGGATCTAGGATTCTTAGTGGACCACAAGCTGAACATGAATTAATAATGTGATGCAGCAGCTAAAAAAGCCAATGCGATTCTAGGCTGCATCAATAGGAGTATACTGTCAAGGTCGAGGGAAGAAATAGTACCAATCTATTCTGCTTTGGTTAGACCTCACCTGGAATACTGTGTCCAGTTCTGGGCACCACAATTCCAGAAGGATATTGAAAAGCTGGAACGTCTCCAGAGAAGGACAACCAAAATGGTAAAGAGTCTGGAAATTGTGCCCTATGGAGGAGCTTAGGGAGCTAGGTATATTTTGCCTGATGAATGTTAAGAGGTGACATGATAGCCATGTTTAAATATTTGAAGAGATGTCATGCTGAAGATGGAGCAAGCCTATTTTCTGCTGCTTCACAGACTAGGACACAAAGTACTGGATTCAAATTCCAGAAAAAGAGATTTCATCTAAACATCAGGAAGAACTTCCTGACAGTAAGAGCCAGTTGACAGTGAAATATGCTGCCTCAGAGTGTGATGGTGTCACTATCTTTGGAGGTTTTTAAACAGAGGCTGGATGGCCATTTGCTCAAGATTCTTTGACTGTATGTTCCTGCATGGCAGAGGGTTGGACTCAATGGCTGTTGTGTTCTCTTCCAACTTTATGATTCTAACATAACATGGAAAGCATATGAGAGATGTTGCACCTTAAAACAGTTACAAATGGCAGACATTCAGGTCGTGTATGTTTTGCAGTTTTTGCAAGATTGTCTAAAGAAGGGACTGAGACCTAACACTTTAAAGTGCCATGTGTCAGTGTTAGTGACACTAAGGTTTGAAGTGTCCTGTTGTCTGTTCATCCACATATAAAGAGATTTCTAAGGGGTGCAACCATTCTTACTTTCCCAACAAGGTACAGATTCCCTAGCTGGGATCTGA
The DNA here is from genome assembly GCA_948472985.1 of Iguana delicatissima. Lineage (NCBI taxonomy): Eukaryota > Metazoa > Chordata > Lepidosauria > Squamata > Iguanidae > Iguana > Iguana delicatissima. The sequence continues at coordinate 34,301 of CAOKZL010001495.1, read as the reverse complement.
ACTTGGTTCTGAACAGACTAACAAGGCCCCCATATGAACCAATCAGAGAGGTTTCTTTGAGTATGATGACCTTCGAAACAGCTTTTCTGGTTGTGATAACATCAGCGAGGTGACTATCTGAGTTGGTGGCATGGCCAACAAATCCACATCTGTGCAAGTTTGAACAAGACAGATTAACATTAATATTGAATCCAACATTTCTTCCAAAATGTGCATGGAACAAAGGGATACCTGATACTGTTTATTTGCCAAACTTTTGTCCTCAGTCAAAACATTCTGAGGAAAAGAGATGGCATGCCCTGGATGTCTGGAGATCAGTTGAGTTGTATATTAAAAGAACTGTACAATTGAGGTACACAGAGGCTCTGCTTTTTTCATACAGTCCTAGAACTTTGGGCCAGAGAGCTTCAGAGACAGTGATTGGGAGATGGATAAAGGCATCTCTTACTGCTTTCAGAGGCAGGCGAATTGAGAGTGATTTGATTCTGTTGATGTGCACACAGGTATGTATGTGTGAACATTGCCCTTCAAGTAATTATGACCCAAACACATAAAACTGGCCCTTCAAACTGGGTTCAGCAATACCCTGTCAGGTGCTGCAACTGTCATAGTATGAATGCGATGTGAAATAACTGGCTCATCACCAACAGTATTTATTTCTTGAACAATCTTATATTTAGTCCTACAAAGAGACCATTACTGCTTGGACAACATAAATGCATAGATAACCCAGACTGGGTCACTACCACTTGAACTCGAGTTAGCATTTTGTTCAGGAGACCTCCCAAACTGCACAGAAGAAGTGCAACTTCGTTTAAGATTTCTCTTGAATCTCCTGCCAAAGGGGTCTTTCTATCCAAAGCACCTCCATCTTTTTCTGGATTAACACCCTGATAAATGCATTTTAAAGGGTATCATATTTTTCCATGCAAATATAGAGATTTTTAGATAACTGGATCTATTTTTCTAGACTGTATGTGAGGGAAAATGTATTACATATATGTCTTTTGGTGTTTGGTATTGTTAGTACAAGCTATGTGTGTGTGTGTGTGTGTGTGTGTGTGAGAGAGAGAGAGATGAAACTCAACATTATCATTGCCTTATGTAGTGTGTTGTTTCATTTGAAAAAATATATTTCGCAGTAGATGATTGAAAACTTTGTCTTTTACACAGCAAAGTTTCTCTCTTGTCTCAAAACAGTTTTTGCATTAAAATACTGCTTTGTTGTCAAATATTCAGTCATTGAGAGAGCCAAGAATCCATTTATGCTTTTTTTTTCCCCACAAGCTGAAAAAATCTGGTTGTAAGGAGTGCTCTTAAATTTCAAGCTGGAGTTTTATTTCAAGTAAACTTTTTAATGAAATATGCTATTTTACCTCTGTGAGAGCTTCTGAAAATGTTCAATCCTTCATAACAGTTTGCTTCTAGGATGTTCCTTACTTGTGATTGAGAGTAGTGAGCTAAAAATATACCTGAAGTAACCACACATTTATATTGACAGTAAATTGTTTACTATTAGAGAGATCTGTGGTCTTCTAGTGCAGCTGTGTATTCTCTAATGAAAACAAATTTAAACAGAGGACACACGATATGGATTTCATAATAGGAATAAATCCCTGTATTGCAGAAATGTTCTGAGATGGTTGTTTTAGCCTATAGAATGATCCATGAGAGAAGATTTATCAGTAATAAATACTTGGCTCAGATCTCCTCTTTTTTTAAAAAAACAAAAACCTCTCTAGTGTATAAATGGGTCCCCCCCCTTCCCACGTATTCTTATTCTTCTGCTTTCATTACTTCAAGTTGAGTCCCATCCCAAGGTATCAGTATATTGATTTTTTTCTCCAGTGCTTGATAAAAATAAATAAAAAGGCACTAGATATTTGACTAAAAATGAGAATTTGTGCTAGGTGCTTCAGAAATATCATGACATGTCCATGGATGCAATGCAATGTAACAAAGCAATGTAGCTTAACTACATTGCTTTGTTAATGAATAGTTATTACCTCTAAAGTTCTGTATAGTCTCTGAGCTACAAATACTTACAGAAACCACTTCTTTCTCTATGAACCTGCTGAGATAATTGGGAAAAGCCTTTGACCACATAATTGGTGGTGACATAAGGGAAGGCCTTCTCCTTTTGTAAAATGAATGTCCTTTTAAAATAGTAAGGGATATATCTCCCATTTGAATCTTTAATAAGGCTTAAATTGGTAATTTATCATAAACTCTTAGAGAATGAGATTTTTAATAAAGAAGAGTCAAGTTTAAATCTTATATAGAGGGCCAGGATGGTGTAGTGATTTGCATGTTGGACTAAAATTCTGAAGACCAGAGTTTCACTCTCTGTTTGACCGTGGAAGCCCACTGAGTGACCTGGAGCAAGTCACACTCTCTGCTTCAGAGGGAGGTAAAGGCAAACCCCATTTTAACGAATCTTTCCATGAAGACCCCACGATGGGTTAGCCTTAGGTTCTCCCTAAGTCAGAAATGACTTGAAGGCACCCAACAAGAAGAATAACTACAGAAAATATTTTTTATTTATTTATTTCCAGCAAAACCCTCATCTATTTCACAGCCTCAAAACAGGTTACAGTATTTATTTAGCTTTATCCTACACATTCTAATCCTTAAAAGTTACTTTTAGGGGGATAGTTATAACTGATGTATTATGACAACTGAAGCCCATTATTTTCCCCTATCCAATCTATGTCTTTTATATCTTCCCTTTGCCGTATGGTTTTTCTGTTCACCGAAAATCAAAACCGTAGTCCAATCTGAAAGAAAATGGAGAACCTCATTCACAGTCCACATGAAGCTCAGATGGGTTTGAAGGGGGGTAAAATCATGGAGCATAAATCTGTCATAGGCTGTTATTGCTATATGCAGCCTCCAGGGTTAGAGGCAGTTATGCCACTGCACTTGCTGGGGAACAAGAACAGGGGAGTGGTAACACATCCAGCTTGTTGGCTTCTTAGAGTTATTGCGTGCTGTAGAAAGAATATTGCAGGAGCTCAAGCTAAAGCACTGAAAAGTCATGTGCTGAGATCAGTCTTTTTTCCTTGACCAAATGAGCTAGAAATGTAAGCCATATTTTCCCCTCATTACAAACACAAAGAGATTCCTCTCTGCTCTACCTTTATTGTTATTTTTGTGTATTACTTTATTGTTATCATTTTATGTCTTGCTTTTCCAGCTCACAAGAGCTGCTGTTTTACAACTAAATGAGTGAAAACAAACAAATCATGCTGTCATGATGTAAGCCTGCAAGAATAAAAACATCTCCAAGTATTACTGAAACACTACCAAGATAGTGGCCAAGCGGATTACCTGGGGCTGTGTTTTCCAAAACCAGTGTACTGCTGTGGAGAAGACCTTCTCTAATGTCATCACCAATGATGGGTTCAAAGGCCTCTCCCAATTATCTCAGCAGGTTCATAAGAAAGAGGTGGTTTTGTAAATATTTGTGGCTCAGAGAATACACAGTACTTTAGAGATGATTTAAGTGCCAGGCTTGAGCTGCCTTGGACACAGACTAAGAATCAGTGTAGTTAACTTAGCAATGGCATGACATATTTCATAAAATGTACTTTGCTCTGAAATCTGCGTTCCGTCCTGTACTAGCTGAATTTTCCAAACAGGCTTCAAAAGCAACTCCATATAAACTATGTTACAGTAATCCAATCTAGATGTAACTAACACTCATGTAACTGAGGTGAGATCAGTCATACTCAGATATGAGTATAAATTTCTAGGAAAATAAAGGAGAGAATTAAAGATGAACAGACACACATTTAGTCTTAGCTGTTACTTGACAGTCCAGGAGAAAAGCTGGTCTATCTAAACTACGAACTTGATTTTTCAAGGGAATGCAACTCATACAAAAGTATCCTTATATTTATATGAAGTCCTGTGGTCTTGTCTGGATTAAGCTTCACTTTGTTAGCTAAATTTGTTGTAGAATGTAAATAAGCTATAGTTTTTCTGTCTAATCTTACAGACCATGCAGCTGAAAGACAGATTGTTTAATACAGAAGATGTGCTTCCAGCTTCCACGTGGAATAGTTATGAATTGAGCATGAAGTCCAGGACACAAAAACAACTCATGTTAGAACTGGATGCTTCATTCCATCCTGTCTTATCATTTCCTTCAGGTAAACGTTTCGTTGCAATCATATATGCAGTAGAGCAGTTCTTTTTCTCGCTAATTATTGCAGCATAGACAGAAACGACTTGAAGTCACACAACTACAGCAGGTATCAGTTCAGATCAGTGAACTGGAAACTGCATAGAAGCATCAGAGAACTGCCAAAGAAAATATTTTCCTGGATTCCCTTGATATTACTTTTACATTTTTATTTGGTTACAAGAATATTTCTGTATTATCTTTCCGTGAATTCCTTCTTTAAAATATTACTGTTGTAAAACAATTAAAATCTGAAAATATAAAACTTAGAACGGAATGAGCAATGACCAGCATCCCAACAGTCAAGAAAAGCTAAGCCAAATACAGTGGTCCCTCTGCTCAGGTGGGCTGTGCACACATGAATGTGAGGTCACGTGAAGCGTCATATCTCATTATAGTCAATGGATGCAGGGGGAATGCATATATATACAGCATACTTTATACAGCATACTTACTATAAAAACATCTCTTCTGTTCATAAAAGGGCAAGCAATGAGGGAACCAGTCTAATCTTCTGGGGATAGAGCTCCTTGTCGTTCTTCAGAAAATACTCTGTTCTGTGTTCTGGTTAACTGAGTCTGTTGGTGGGACACAGAGCAATTCCTCTAATGCATGTGAACTATGAGTAGATTCTTGAAATATCCTGTCCCTACAACCATTTAGTTCTTTATATATGAGAAACAGCACTTGATTTGACTCCAGAACAAAAGAGGCAGCCAGTGCCAATTTATATATGCAGTCTGAGCAGAAATAGAATTTTGTCTTATCTGTATATGGTTGTACAAACAAGTGAAAATATCTGCCATTAGTGGAATAAATGAATGTAGAGGCCTTTGGTAGAGATAGCAAGGACTACAGTAAGTATGAATCACAGTGACATGATAACATAAAATTGGCTAGGAAGATAGGGAGATAATTATTTAAAATGTACACAGCCAAATTTTTTCATTTCTGACAGAGAAGAGGATGAAACAAGCTGTCAAAGAGAACAGCAAATCCTGTTTCAAGGTAAACAGTCACTACAAACTAAACTGTACACTGCTACAGCTACTGTGATTTCTGTGGTTAGATTACTTGAAAAAGATAACTGTGTATATCATTGACATCATTGTTTAGGTCCCAGTTAGTTTTTCTCCAGAAGAATGCAGATAACTTACATTAGAGACTCTCTGAATTAATGCTGAGAAGTAAGCATGTGTACATGGCAATGACATATGTACATTTTATATGTAAACTATAATAAAAAGATGTAGAAAATGGAGACTCTGTTCTTAGATTTAAAGTTTTTATTTACCTGTTACCTATCCTTATTTTTCAGATACTCCTCTTCATGTCCATTTTAGGAGACTGCTCAAGACATGTGAGATCAAAGGTGATCCCTTTGAGACCTCTGCTCCTGGTTTAGAGTTTAAAATGTCTCCCTCAAATGGTATGTGATCCAGATACTTTTAAATTTATTTAACCATTTACATGATTTTGTCAGGAGTGGTCATCATAGTATTTTTATTTTGAAATGTGGTTGTTTACCTGTAGACTTGTGCTTAAAAATATGAGAAAAACAACTGAATTAGGAGTGAGAAGGAAAGAAAAAATCCAACCCTACAGATTTCACCTGCTTAAATAGTCATTATTTATTAGGATACCTTCATTTTCAAGGACTGCCAGAGCTCAGTTAATTTCATTGTAAAATGTATATTTAAACGGTATGTTAATTTTATGAATCTTTGCCTTTTAATGTATTTTCATTGTGGCCTCTGTAGAAGAAATCTTGTTCCTTTCTGAGTAAAGTAGCTGTGAGAATGTAATGTAGCATCTATAAGTGCATTTATGTATGTATCTGCTCTCACAAAAGACTCACTGAGCTCATAAAGACTTATTCCCAGGTAAGACTTATAGTTACAAAAGAATAGATGAAATCCATACACTGTCCACTTGGTTTGTATTCCTAATTTTAGATAGTTTGAAGTTTCCTAAAAGTGTATTACTAGAACATGTTAATTTCCTGCATAATTTAAACAGAAAGAATAAATAGTAAAATTACGTTTGTTGTAGAATATTATCAGTATAAATCTCCTCCTCGACCGTGGAACTGTGGATATGATTCCAGTTCCAAACATCACCCTTTGTCAGAAATATCTGAACAGCTACCAGAAGGAAGAAAGAAAAGACACTTAAGTGAAACGGTGACAGGTGAGTTAGGTTTAAATGTGTCATAATTTTAAAAATGTCATTTACATGAATAAAAGTTTATTATTCTTAGTGACAGGGTAATATTTAGACTGTAATGTTATTTTAAAAAAAATTCTATCCAGTCAGGAAATCCTACCTGCTCCTACACTTTTTTTTGCATTTCATACTTTCCACTATGTAAATGAGGATGAACGATGGCTTAATTCCACATGCTATTTGTTCTCAGAAGCTTACTGTCATTTATAGGGAGTATCATTTGCCATGTGTAGTTCAAACACTGATGTATAGCAGGGCTTTTATCTTATCCTTCTGTGCTACATAATAAATCACTATACAGACACCCTGTCACATGCTTGAAATCAGGTAGTAATATTTTGTAGTTGGAAGCCCCACTTGCATAGACTGATCATTCTCTGGATCATTGATCTTGATTGCTGTCATTGCTACTTCTATCTGGCAGCAACCAAACACAAGTCGGGGATTTACTGTTGTTAAATGAGTTGGTTTGCCCCCATTTGCTTATTTTTTTGTATTACATGCCCCATGGATAATTTAGCAGATGTCTGGCACCATTTATGCAATTTGGGTTCCATTGGATCCTACTGAATTCCATTAGGGATCTGAAACCCCACCACCACCTTGGTGAAAGTCTGTATTCTTAAAAGGTTGTGTACTTTTCAGCCATTGTGGCTCCAGAAGTAAAAGAGAAAGAGAGATTTCCCCCTCTGCAATTATGTTAGTGAGCTGGGAACACTGAGAGATATAAGTTCTTTGTAAACGAAAATCAAAATAACTTACTCAGAAGGAGTATTTTGTTGGGCTCTTGAGTGTCTGATACAAATTCTGAAGCCATGGAAAACTGTGGAAACATTTCTGGATTCATCCTGCTATAAAGATTCTGGCGCATAACTCTGATAATTGCTGTTTCTCCAGAACATTTCTTCTAAATCCATTTATTGCAGTTTCCCATGGAGCACTGAATTTACTAAAATCGGTCAGTGTTCAAGCATATATGCTGAATTAATTGTATTACCTATTTATTAATAGATAATGGAATCTTGTTTTTCTTTTTATGGCAGGTCAAAGTAACAATAGATGTGAAGCATTTTCTTTTCAGCATGAAGAACAGGAATCCCATAATAATTTTACAGGAGCGGCCATTGGTGAGATGATGTCTAGATCAAGTCACATTACTTCTTCGCAGGTATGCTAAAACAAATTAACAGGGAGATTTACAGCCTAGTCTTATTGATCTGCTTGATATGACATGGCACATAAAGCAGCCTGCAGTTCAGTAGCTAATGGAATATGCTAATCCTCGCAGTCAGAAGAGAACCATCCAGCTGTGCTCCCAGCAACTGCTCCTCATCAAGTGTGGTCACAATTTACGCGAAAGCCATGGTATGTGGTTGAGATGGAATTCTTGAATCTCTAGTAGCACCACCCTCTTCTTTGCAGGTGTTATGCCCCTCACAGCAAAACTAGTGGTAGCTGCATCAGATTTCAAGTTGTATTTTGACTCCAATATAAGTTGAAGTCATGCTCTTAACTATTGTTAAAGGCTGTGGTGCTAAATTCTTAGAGCTTAGGGCTGATTTCCTTTGTTCAGTTGTTACAACAAAACTAGTCAAAAATTATTTTTTTTCAGGCAAACATAGTATGTATGTTTTCATAAACTGATAAGTATATATTCAGCCTCAAGTTTTGTGGCACTGGCATTTTGCTGTAAGGACAAAGCTTCAGAACAATTCTCTTCAGCTTTTAAAAATTCCAGAGCAAGAATTGAAATTTCTGGTTTTTGTTTGGTTTGGTTTAGTTTAATTTAATTATTCAAGTTTATGTGTGTGTGTATATGCCTTCAAGTCGCTTTTTAACTTATGGTGACCCCATTAATTTAATAGGGTTTTCTTAGCAAGGGGTATTCAGATGTAGCTTTGCCAATTCCTTCTTCTAAAATATAGCCTACAGCACCTCATATTCATATATCTTACCATTATTTCACTTCAGTACATTTTATGATTTTTCCACGTTGTAAGAGACACCTTTGCATTTGGCAAAATTCCACCTGCAGTTGGGACTTCAGTCAGGTGATATTATTAAAAACATCATAAGCATATTATTGAATATTATCAAAAACATCATAAGCTTATCTTTGTCTAGGTGCCAACATATCTTTTTTGTTACATTGTGCTGTAATCTGATGCAAGACAAGAATGAATGACTTCTTTTTGTTCCAAGCCCTTTTCAAGTTAAGATACACAAGCACAGAATGGATTGGCTTGTAGCAGAATCATAACCTGTGTGATTCCAAGGGAAAAAAAACCCTCACTATTTACAGTTTGAATAATTAATGCTTTGAGCATTTATTATTGCAAAGGTTCTCTGGTCAGTCCATGCCCTGTACTGATCTTTCACACATGAGGTAAAATAGTTTAGGACAATGACTGTCAAACTTTGGGCATCTCAGTATTTTGGACTTCAGTTCCTTGAAGTCCCAGACAGCATGACTGATGGTCAATAATCCTGAAAGTTGAAGTTCAAAACATGTGAATGGCTAAAGTTTGAGGACCAGTGGTTTAGGATTTATGTTATAAAGACATTGAGGAAAGGCTTTCAGCTTAAAAGGGAAAAATGATACAGAAAATTAACACTTCAGTGGTGTTTACCTTGAGTACTACAGTTGCTATTGTAGATGCTATTACAGTTCTGTGCACTGAAGTTCATTAACTGCTGTAGCCATTTAATGTCAACAAATATATAATAAAATGATTTTTAAATAGCTTAATTCAAGACGGAGACTGAGAAGTGAGAGCTCCTATGATATAGATAATATTGTCATCCCTATGTCACTGGTTGCACCATCTAAGTTGGAGAAACTGCAGTATAAAGAAATTCTTACTCCAAGGTACATATCATTTGTTTTCTGTTCCTTCTCAAAGTAGCTTAAAACTATGTTTTGCAATGGTCACTATCAAAATTAAAGTAGAACTGAACAGAACTGGGAGGGAAAGGGTTATATTATATGCACGAATTTCTTGTCTGTTTTCAAAATGCCTTGTATTTCAAGACTACTACATCTTTACACAGCAACACAACCAGTGCGTCTGGGTATACCATGTATTTTGCAGGAGTGAAATTGCTCGAGGGTATTATGGCAACACAGCATTATCCAAATCCATGTTAGAATACATATATGAATGTAGATGTTGTTTTTCCTTTCTGTATTGCTATAAGTTGGACGTGTGCTGGAATATACATTCACACATATATCCAAATGCACATTCTGTCATCATTGCAATCCAGTACAGGCATTTAGCTACCCATACACAGGATTCAGGGCAGGGAGGAATGTGGACATGCACTTAAGACCTGCTCTCAGATCTCACCACTTGCTCAACAGTATCACAGAGTGCACATATGTGTAGAACTGTGTCCAACTGAACAAAGTTACAGAGTTCCTGAGATCAGGATCTTTGATAAGGCCCAATTCCCAATCAACTGAATATGATTACAGAGGATTCGGGATGTGCAGCAGTGTTTGGGGTGTGAGGGTTACATGCATCCCCACCCTGCATCCCCACACCTAGTTTAATCCAACATGCAAACAGAGAGACACCTGCATAGAGCTTCTGTCTTGCTCAGATTTCACAAAGGGCTGTGTGGTTTTGTCTTTGTTTTTATGTTACACCATAGCCAAATCTAATTGATTGTGTAACATGATCATGTTTCTTGTGGTATACCTGATTGACTTGAACAAGAGGTTAATACTTACTATAAATAAACATTCTGGGATGGCAGGAGGAGCAATCCATTTCTGGGTTTATCTCAGCATACCAACCAACAGTGCAGCAGGCAAATTTCTTTTCAGTTGGATAAACAGCAACTTGTTTCCTTCCCAGTCAGTTTCTTTTTCCAGTCTTGTCCTACCTCATTAACATTACAAACTTTAACTTCTGCTTCAGTTGCGAGGTGGATGGGTATGGATTGCTCCTCCTGCAATCCCAGAATGATTATTCACGGTAAGTACCAACCTGTCATTCCTGGGATGGCACGAGAAGCAATCCACTTTACTTCTGGGATTTACTCAAGCCCTTCATCTGAATGGAAATATTAAACTTCACTACATCACTGTCTGCAGCACAGTTCTCCCAAACGTGGCCTGAGCTGATTTGTACCTGTCCAGTTTATAATGTCTGATAAATAGGGTTGTTTCTTTCCAACCTGCCATATCACAAATGTTTTCTAGCAATGTTGACACTGCATATGCTGTACTAGTGGCCACTGATCTTATTGAATGCGGCCAAACATTATGTAGCCATGGCTTTTTTTGTAAAATCATGCAAAATGCGAACCTTAATTCATTTTGCTATTACCATTTTAGATGCTCTTTGACCCAAAGTCCTAGGATGGTAAGAAATAAACAGTGCCTCCATATGCCTTGAGTGCAATGTTCTCTTAGTATTTCATCACTCTGCAGACATCCAGAGCGTGCTATTTATGTTCTAAAGGATGACCTGGCCTAGGACAAAATGTTGGTAAATAAATAGCCTTATTGATACCCCTGTTCAAAATGCATTTTGGCAAAAATGTTGGGTCCATAATCAAAGTTGACCTATCCTACTCGAACTTACACAAATTCAAATTAACCTGTAATGTTGCCAGCTCTGATACTGACGTGATTGCTACCAAAAGGGCCACTTTAAAGGATAGCAACTTCAATGAAGCCTCCTTGGTTGGCTCAAAGGAGGGTTTGTTTTAATACAAGATCTAGATTCCATGAAGGAAATCTATGTAACATTGTACCCCTCAAGAAATACTTTATATGGGGATGACCTGAAACTGATACTGCTTCCAGCTTCAAAACTGCAACTAATGCTGAGACCTATCTATTTAGCATATTTAACCTTAGTCTCTTGCATAAACTGCCCTGTAGAAACTGCATTATGTTTCTCTTGCACCTGGTCTACTGGCAACATATGTGCCCTATGCCAATTTGAAATAAAACCTTCCAAGTCATATATTTTTTACATGGAACTTTTTCTGGATGCCACTATTGTTTCTACTGCTTCACTGAAATATCTCTGGCCTTTCAGATATCTCTGTCAAGATGCATGCAGTTAGATGTAATTAGCTCGCATTGGGATTGGCACTGGACCTTGACTGAGCAGATCTAACTAATACAGCAGAGTCACTGGCTCCCTCGCTGACATCTGCAATAATAAAGGGATCCAGAGATGCCTCAGCCATCTTGAAGCTATCAATACTACTTATGTCTTCTCCTGCTGTATCTTGCAAAGGATTCTCTGAATTACTTGTAGTGCCAGAAACATAGCACAGTCCCCTGGGCCATGACACCAGCAGTGTGTCATGAACCTTTGTACTGCCGCTTCCATTTAAGGAATAATATCTGTTTAGTTTTGTATTCATGCCAGAAGTAAACAAATCTGTGTGTAATGGACCTAACAAGTTATTCAAGTGGTAGAACACCTCCGGATATAAACTCTGTTCTCCTGGACACATTTGATTTCTGCTGAGATAGTCTGCTTGGATATTCAGCGTCCCTTTTAAATTAATTGCCATTATAGACTATAAATTTCTTTCTACCCATTTAAGCAGTCTATTTGATTCTGCCACTAGAGGAAGGGAATTTAGTCATCCCCAACTGCAAATACAAGCTCTTACAGTCATGTTGTCCCTGCAGACTTGCATATGATGATCTTTGACCAAATCTGCTAAACTCAGAAGTGTCAGTTGGACTATCTTGAGTTCCAGTTTCTACTGAGAACCATAGTCCCTGTGTTGATTGACTTTTGCAGTGTGCTCCCCAGCCCATAAGATTTGCGTTGGTTGTTACCTTCACTCTGTGTGAAATCACCAGGGGAACATCCCTGTCCAGACTTGGAATGATCAAACACCATTTCAGCTCCTCTTTCAATCAGCTCAGCAGCACAACTTGGTAATGTGACTTGGAATCTATTGACATTTGATGAGGTACCCCTCATCATTTCTGCACCCCTCTTGAATGAAATCTACCCCAAAGGACTAATTTTATAGTGGAAATCAGTATTCCCGTTATCTTGGCCAAGAACATAATATCTTTTGTCCCTAATGAAACCAACTGTCTTATTTCCTTCCTTATGTTATCCTTCCTCTCCTGAGACAATGCTAGATAACACTTTGAGATGTCTGTCTGTGCCCCTAAGAGCGTTAATATTGTAGTTGGTTTTAAGTGACTTTCTTGTAGTTTATCATAAAAACCAAATCTCTCCAACACTTGGATTGTTACATCTAAATCCCTAAGTATTTTCTCCATGGACCTGGCCTTCAGCAAAATATAATCTGAGTAAGGATACTTTATTCCCTTCTGTCTGAGATGTGCCACTAGAGGAATCAGCACCTTTGTGAACATTCTGGGTGCAGATGCAAGACTGAAGGGAAGTGCTTTGAACTAGTAATATTCTCTCTGACAATGAAATCTCAAATATCTCCTGTCTATTGGAGCCAGTGGAACATGGAGATATGCCTCTTTAAATCTATTGACACCATCAACTCTCCCATTTGCAAATTCTCCCTTATTATTTGCAGAGTCTTGATCTTGACTCACTGGTACCTGACAAATCAATTCAGGTACCTGAAATTCAAGACAGGTCTGTATGATCCAATGTTTTTTGGAATAGTAAAAATACGGAATAAACTCTTGAAGATCTTTGCTCCCCAGGCACCGTCTGTATTGTTACAATTTCCGTGAGGTGTTGAATGTCTGCCAGTACAATGCTGTGTTTTCTTTTGCCTTTGACACCAGAGAAGCAATGTATCTGCTCCTTGATTTCCTCTTCTGCCCTATGCCATAGCCCTCTGATTTCCATATGGTGTTGAATTTTTGCAGGTATAATGCTCTGTTTGCCTTTGTCCTTTGACATTAGAAAAGCAGTGTATCTGCACCTTGGTTTCCTGTTCAAACATATGCTGAAGCCCTAGGACACCACCTGAATGACCCACTTGTTGTTATCTCCTCCCAAAGGAACCAAAGAGCCTTCCCTTTACCAGTGCTTTCATCCTGTTAATTTTGGGATTTGTCTCTTCTTGGGGCTAAAGCTCCCTTTCAACCTTGACCCTGTTGACCATACTGACTTTGATAGTTATATTACCCATGGGAGTCTACCCCACTGGGTTCTGCTGAATCAGAAATCAGTCTGTCTTTCACTAGTCTTTCCTCCATGGAAGGAGGTATATCTACCCCTGAATGATGTTCTTTCCAACTTTCTTGATGTTGGAACTACTGTTTTCTTTTCCTTACTCTCTGTCAACACTTTTTCCAGTGCTTATTGAGCTCACCTTAAAAAGATATATTGACCAAATTATTCTAAGACTTCTGATTTGCTCCCCAGTGATGCACTCACAAAGATATTGTAGTCACTGATAACAGCATTTATGTTCCTACCTACAAAAGGAATTGTATCATATCCAGCATCTGCCACATACCGCAGTACTTTTTGTACTCTTTCTAAGCTCTGTGCTTTAGATTGTATTGTATCTTCCATCATAGGACCGAAGAATGTGCAAACACTGAAGAAGCCATTGATTGTTCTAACCACTAGTGCTGAAGCTTTCTGTGCTTTCCTTAATGCTGTCTCAGCACTTCTTTCATCAACTTCTTGTAACAATGTATCAGCCTCTTTGAGGAGAATTGCCCCTGAGACAAGAGCAGCTATGGGGACATTCACCAATGGGACTTTCAGGAACTCCATTTTTTTTCCAAAGGAGTATAACTTCTGACTATAAGATAGAAAGCACTTTGTATTTAGTTGATTATTCCACTCAGATTCCACCAATTCCTTGAACATTTTGGGCATAGGCATTTCTATTCCCTGTTCTACCTGCATCTTCAATACTGATGCTATTGTAATATCCCTTGTAATTTTGTCTTTGAACTATTTGCAGTTCCTTCCAAAACAAATGTTTGCAAAACTCTTTTCAACAGACTCCTTAATGCCTCACTGTCAGACAACCAGTCTGTTGACTCCTGTTTCTTTTCTTCCTCATCTGATCAAACACACACCTTACTAATATTATCCACTTCCATCACATCGTCTTGCCAGTGCATATCAAAATGTTCTTCCTCCTCCTTATTTATCTGCATATCTTTGATTTTCCTATAACATTTTGTAGGTCTCAAACCCCCATCAATAACATCCACTTCTATATCTATGCCTAATTACCTCTTACATGTAGCAGATGGACTGTTTGGAATAAAATCTTGTTCTCAAAATTTAGATTTTTTGCTGGTTATTATTCATATCTCTATTCTGCATAGCTTTAAACCAATTCACCATGTTATATAAATTGATTTGGGCATGCCAGTTCATTAGATTACAATTTAAAAATTATTTGTAAAACCATGAAATACATTTTTAATTATTTTTCTAATTCTATATCAAATATCTTATTCAACTGCCATGGTATGTGCTTACGTAGGTGTTCTGGCTCTACACCACCTTTAGCCACTAACACTGGTGCTTTGGCCATACTAGGTGTTTGCTCTGCACTTCCTTTATGTGTTAATATTGGTTATGTTGCCCCAATAGATGCCTGTTCTGAACCTTTTTCTTGTTCTGTAAGCTTTCCTGAACAATAAATTGAGTCTGCTGAGGAACAGCTGTAAACATGTTTTTTAAAAAACCTAAACTAAGAACTGTGGAGTTAGCTTAGCTGCATTCAGTAATTTTAAAGGAGCCCATGGTGGCAGCCGCTACAGCTCTGCATCATTGTTGCTGTGGTTAACTACAGGCACTGAGGAGTCCTGAACTAAAGTTGACGTCAGCTGGTTGCTAAGCATGTGAAAGCTCTGTCCTCAGCTGATGTTGTATGCTTTTTAGTTATGCAGCACTGTAGCGCTTGTCCCAGCCTTAGAACTTACCATTTCAAAATGGTGCCCTGAAGTGACCTCAGGAGATTCCACTACCACTGTGGTTTCTTTCTCCATTCTCTGAGGGCAAGTTATGACATGTTTTGTTGATTTTTCTATTTTTTTCATCTTTTTGCCAGGTTAACTTGCTCTGCCTCCTTTTCCTTGATTTCCTGTCCCTGGTCTCTCTCCATATGTTGTCTCTTGTCTTCTTTAATTTTAACTTCCCCCACTTCATGTCTGTCTTTAATTTTTGTTTGCCCTTACCAACAGAGACACACTGTGCAGTGGCCATCTGGACAGCATCTGCAGAATTCCTCTTACATCTGCCTGTCTGCAGTCAGGGGAACTGTTTGTTTCTCTTTTACTGTGGTTTGTTTGTGTGACATGCTCCTTTCTGGTTTCTCCCCTCATATTTTCTTCTCCGTTTTCTGTCTAACTGTAATTTAATTTAATTTAATTTAATTTAATTAACTGACTTGTAAGGGAAGGCAATAAAAACATGTGATGGCCTGGCAGGAGATTTTAAAACTGATTGGGAAGAGAAGGAGTTGTTATTTATCCAACAGAAATGAACTTTAGCTCCTGCATTGTTGACACACAGGGATAAACCCAGAAATAAAGTGGATTGTTCCTCTGTGCCATCCTACAAATGCAAAAGAAGCAGCCATTTTTTAAAACTGAAAGTTAGTGTTTGCTAAGATTACAGTCTTCATAAATCAGGCCAACCTGAAGATCTTTGTGTTGAATGAAAATGCTTAAGTATGCTTCCTTTACATTTGATAACAGTTGTTAACACTGAATGTTTACAATGTAACCTATGATACTTTTTCATAGTTATGCACCTTGGGACAGGCAAAATAATTAAACAAATTAAAAAACATGAACTTAGAAACTTGCTGTTAAGATCCCTGGTGGAATAACCATTAGAAAGGCAAAAAGCCAATTAAAAATAATTGTCTTTTTAGAAGAAAGGAGGATGTGTTATCTTCTCGCAGTCAATCAGCTGTGGGTAGCTCATATAGCCTAAGTATTTGTGTTTTTGCCTAATTAAAGCATAGATGAATTTGGACACAAGCACATACTAGCTTATTTATTAACTAATATTTCTAACCACCCCTAGATCAATAAATTTGGTAGCATAAAAATCTGTAATACCATTCAACATATTAGTAGATGTTAAGATGGCATACTGTCAGAAAAACCATGTGATCATTTTAGAAAGTGCAAGAAAATAAAACTGAGCTGTGGTCAGTAAGACTCCAAAAGATGGGTAATAGTCAGGTCTTAATACTGAAATGAGACCAGCATCGGTGCTAGCCAGGTCTATAATGTTCTGTAGAGGAGCAGCATGTCATAAACAAGGCATTGCAACCAAGAAGGCCCTTTCTCACATCTCCTCATAGCATACTCTTGCCAAAGATGAGATTCAGTGGTGAGTTCCCTCAGTAATCTTGCATCTTAAGCCAGTTCATAAAAGGAAAGGCAGTCCCTCAGATTTTGAGGCAAACTCACCAACCCACTGCAGCTGCCATTTAAACATCATCACTTAATCTTTCAATGTGGAATGGAAGGATATTATATGCATCCAGTATAAAACCACTGTTCTGTGTTTTCTCTGTGTTGTTTTCAAGAGCAATCTAGTTTCCACATTTTGCAGCTTCCAAGTCATACATCACACAGATTATTTTTTAGCATATATATTTTTTCTTTCTTCCAGTGGCATACACTGAATAGATGAAAACATTATTGAAGCAATCTAGATAGGAAATTACTAGATTGTACATTGTTTTAGACTTAAAAGTTCCAAGAATGTCTTCTGCCAACTTGCTGCCCATGGCTTTGAACTAAATCACTATTAACTAAGCAGAATTCATATATTTGCTGAATGAATGTGTGTGCACTGTTTTCTGTGCAAAATAACTTTTCATGAGGTAAAAGAACTGAGTTGCGCTCAGATAATCCTGCAACAAGTAATCTTTCTTTATCAACAGCTGGAGAACCATTATGCTCAAGCCTTTGAAAAGTCTACATGAAGATGAAGAAAAAGTAAGCTGTATTTGCACTCATTTGATGACATAAAACAACACTTTTTTGTGTTCACTGAGAACTGGATTTTTTCGGGGAGGCAGTAAAACAAGTACCACCATTACTCTGCATTATAAATATTTTAAAGTATATGTGCAGAGAAAACAAAATTCAAGCATAATCCTACAACATGGATGTTGTGGAGAAGTCAGGTAGCACCACAGAGATTAAATGATTTATTTTAACATAAGCATTCATGATACCAGTCTACCTCTTCAAATGTAACTGGATTGATACCAGTGAAAGCTTATTCTAAATCAGTTTCAAAGGTGCTACCCAATTCCTTCACTCCCTCCTCTTTTCCTTTTCTGTGAAAACAAACAAAGAGGACTATCTCTTTGAAAACTATCAAGCTTTTAAGATGTTAACAACTGCTCAGGCTATTTTCTAGGTTATCAGGAAAGACCATATGTTATGCTTCAAGAGGTAAAACCCATCCAGTATCAAGTAAGCTGTCATCTGTTTGTCAAAATGCGTCATGCCTGTACTACAGGATTATTGTTTTTTTCTGTTTTGAGCTGAAAGATAGTAATCTAATAAGTGACATCCGCTTTGACAGGGCTTCTCTAAAACGTACCAGTGCCGTATTTCACTATCTGGAAATATAAAGATAGTGACAACTGAACCCAACCCAGACTTCAGTCCTTACTGATGCGAAGCAGATGTGTAAATGTGCATGCATGACAAAGCCTATGAGTCTAATATGCACTTCATTGTGTTCTTCTGCAAGAGACATAGGCAATCAACCACTCCATGCTGCTCTCCGATGTAAAATTGTGTATCTCAGGAAATTAGCATTCCTGGATTTTTTCTGTTCTTTCATTCTGTGCTTATAACAAGATGAAATAATAGCGCCTAATACAAATGTGTCTATGGTTTAAAAAACAATTCTGAAATAGATTCCTAACATAAAAATGTTCTTTCTAGGGCATTTATGTTGCATACACCAGTGACTGTTTTGTTGGAAGGATCATTTTATATGTATGTTGTATGAATATAATTGAAATGTTGGACATAGGAATGACAGAGTGAAATCACATGTGTATGTAGTAGATAGTTGCTTCTATTGCAGCAATTCTGCTTCTGAAGAGAAAAGGCACCTTTCGAATGAACTGGACTTTGTCTCTGCAGCAGCAGCAGCAGCTGATCCAGCAGAAAAAGGATTTATCTGTATCATGGTGAATTTTCATGTTTGGAGATGCAGACGTAGAAGTTATTTAGAATTATTCAGAAATTATTTATGGATAATATTTAAATTGATAATATTTAAATTAAATTTGAAGCACATAGTAAAAATACTGACATTTCCCGTTACTTTTTGCTTGGAATACAGTGGCCTCTCAACTTTCATGAGGGTTTGGGGTGCAGAATCCTCATTCAAGTTAAAAAAGGGGGGGCAAATAAGTTCCCCCATGAGTGGCGCCCCCTCCCATTCCCTTGCTTTTTGCCTGGGCGAGTGTGCGTTTGTTCTCCACACCCAGGAAAAAGGCAAGCGAATGGAGGTGGAAACACCTCCCCCACTCCGTTCTCCTGCCTGTTGCCCACACGGCCTGCCTTCTTTCTGCACACCTGAGTGAAAGGCAAGTAAATGGAGGGAGGGAGGCTTGCACGCACACATACTTTTCCCTCTTCCATTCACTCACCTTTTGCCAGAGCACAGAGAAGGAAGGCAGCAGGCCTGGGCAAAAGGCCAGGAGATGGGACAGGGAGAATGGAGGGGGGGCAAGCAGGCATCTTGAGAATAATCAAATTCATGGAGATCAAACCCACAAATGCAGAGGCAGGACTGTATTTGTTTTCTTAAAAGAATGCATAATATACTATTCTGATGGTTATCTTGCATCCTTGTTTGTAATATGAGAACTTGCTTGCTTCCAGGATGTGATTTTCGGGATATTTTCTTTTCCTATTTAGCAGAAATTTAAGCCAAGAAGGGAAGCTTTCATCCCTTGTTCCTCCCCGCAGTTACACATCCTTTGTCCTCACCAGCTCTTTTCTACATCCCCCACAATTACTTAGCCAGAGATCTTCCACAGAAAATAGTTTGTTAGCAGTGTCTCTGGATGCTCCCCATGTTTTACCTTCTGTAGCTGACAGCCTCTTTTACCTCTGGCAGAAGCAGTCAGGCACCTGTATGATGCAGTCACTGAGCCTGCCCTCAAGGGGTGGCCCTCTGGACTTCTGGATGCCATGCCCAATGGCTCTTGTAATTGACACATGCAGGATATTGGGGTGGGGAAATAACTGCAGTAAGACAAGCATGAATAGCAAGAGTACAGGAGGCTAACCGGCGAGTTCATTGGAATAATATGGTAAATAAATGTAGATGGAGAGACTGCTTATGTATATTTGCGTGTGGGAAAAAGAGAGAGGATGAGTAGATTAGTTTGAGGAAACAAATGAATTTCTCTCCCCATTTTTACCTTTAGGCTTGCTTAATGTCTGCATGACTTTGAATTCCAAAAAAGATTACCCTTTCTCACCTTCAACGGAATTATATTCTGAAGAACCATTTCTTAATTAATATGTTCTTTAAGATCTTTAACTTAAAAACGCAAACTACAGGAGAAAACTGGAGAAGACTTAGGTTGTACTTGTTCTCATTATGGCTGAACTGAATTACCATCAGGTATATTTTTAGGATGTTCAGAATCTATGACTAAAGCATTTACTGATCTTATAATCAGAACATTTTAACACCTAGGTAGAAGATCTGTCTGATGACGTCTATGCTGCACGACATGCAAAATATGAAGACAAAGAGAGAGCTCGGTGGTCTATGTGGGAGCAGTGCCATTGGTCCAGAAGAAACAGGCAAGTTGAAACAGAGACTTAATATTTTCCAAAGTTAGTGGTCTCAGGTTACTAGCGATTTTTTCCCCTATAAAGTTGATTCTCATGTTCTTTTTGTAATCTCTGGTGACTAACAGAAGTGAGTGAGACTGTCCCCACACAGAGCATCCTTGGAACTTTCTAGAGCTGAGCAGTGTTTGGGGCAGTAGCTCCATCCTCTTTAGAGAGCATATATATGCACACTGGTTCTGCTCATTCCCTCACTTGCTGTCAGCCATAGTGTATATCTAGAGCTAACTTTGTTTTTTGTTCTGCCTTATTTACTACTATTATGTTTTTGTTTTTGTTGTTTTGGCTTTCATGTTTGATTCTTTTGTGGTTCGTTTTCACTGCTTTTTTCTAGTAAGAGCTTCATTTGGACACTATTGGGCCTGTGGTATTGAAGAGCTCTTTCAAAAAGTTTTCTTACTGAGATGAGAAGATAACTCTTATTTGGACAGATATCAGAGTGTCTTCTGTAGCTTAGTATAAAGCACAAGACCAAAATCTGTCAGATCTTTATACCTTAGTCTAAGAGCAACAAGGCCTTGAGGCTTAAAAGTGCTACACCAGGAAAGTACTATTAATTCACTATTCACTACTATTAATGTAGTTCAGAACAAGCCACTGTATATAACTTCCATCAGTTCTAAACAATTCAAATATAGCAGTGAACCCCACTATGTTTCAGTTTTGTGAGAAACTGTCAGCATCCACAGAAGAGACAAAGAGGATTCAATCAGGGTCCTCTTTACTTTGGTCCCAACATCAAAACCTGTTGTGGTACTTTCAACATGTACAGTACAATCAGTAGAGACATCTAGAATACCAGCTTGCTCTGATGTACAGTTGAACTCCAGAGCATTCTGTTCTTTCAGACCAACAGTGAAGACACATGTACATACTCTTGTTTGATCCAAGGATGAAAGGGAAAAAAATACAAAGACAAAGGACTTGTGCAAAATCACAATTTTACATGGAGACTATTATCAAGTGCAAGACTGCCCCACTGGCTGCTCACTTGTCAGTAATCTTGGTTGTAACTATAGAATGGGATCAATACTGTCAGAACAATGCCACAATTCCTTTCATGCAATCTGTCATCCTTATACTTGAGGATATGCAGCAGAGGGAATGACATACATCCATAAGGAAAAGGGAGAGGGAATCTAGCAGCACTTTTTTATATTAACTGATTAATTTTAGCATGAGCTTTCATGGATTTCAAGCCATTTCTTCAGATATTGCTCTGCTGGTACACTTTGAGCAGTTAAAATGCAGCAGTACAGACATTCCCATTACAGACTGAATCCAGTATTCCTGCCACAATTCAATGAGATGTTACTGGGATGGATACAAAATGTAAGCAGCAAGAAGACATATCCTCCTGCTATTGCTATCTTACCATTGGAATTAAGTGCAAGTTACAACAACTCTGATATGTCATCCTCCTCTTCTTTACAAGAATTAGTTACTACATCATCACCTGTCCCAGGCATTGGAGACCCAACATCCACTTTTTCCAGCTAAAATCTTGAAAGTTGACGTGTGCTACTCTGTTTAAAGAATTGAAGCTCCAGTATACATGACCAACAGCTATTTCATTGCTTTATTTTTAAGTAAAAGAAACATGTCACTCATAAGAGCAACCTTCCTTCATGCGTTATACATCCTACAAGACAGAATATTTGTATAGTGGTGCAGGAAGAAAACCTTTCAACCATCCGCAACCCAAATCAGTCATCATGGAAGCTACACAGAGTCTTCTCATAAAATTCATAAGATAACTGAAGACAGAGAAGGAAAGAAATTAGATGATATGGTTAGGAAAACCATTCTGTCATGTTCAGCATTTTCTCTCCTCTGCCAAAGCTGCATGAGAATTTATCAGCAGTTCCTATGGAAGACAGAGAATATTTCTAGACAGTCTATAAGAAAATGATAAGAAGGCAGTTTATATTTTCCAGGCTGAAGCCCATTATCTCACTACTCGGTAAATAAGAATAGCCAGACATAGTAGCAGACTGGTATAGAATTCTTCTTCAGTGTTCTGTGGCAAGACTACATCAGTTAGGCAACCACTCTTTGCTTCCTGTTTTTGTTTTTTTCTTTCTTTCAGAATTCTTTCTTAGCTTTCTTGAACACAGGTTTTGGGCTCTCATGGGGTAGGTCCTCCTTCAGTGGATACAAAAAATTAGAGACAAAATTCTCAGCTCAGTGCTAGTTATACTCCAGCCCTCAAAAACAGAAATTCCCAGGTGAATCCAGAGTTTCCAGAGACATTAATAACCTGTTTGCAAAGAGTAAAGTGACTTGTATCAGAAAGCTAAAGCTTTAATACACTGCCTCATTTGGCTGTTAATACCATCTTTAAAAACAACTTCATTTGCTATAGCTGTCTTATTTTGTGCAGATCCAGTCATATAAAATTTTATTGTCATCTCTCTGAAAGTCTTACACCTGTAGTTATTATAGTGTAGTATAGTGTGGTACACTATTTAAAATACATGGTATAGGTTTCTGTTTCAGTAATAAATGTGAAAAGGAAATGGTGACATAGATAGCATTACAGGATTATTCTACACTTTTAGAGATGTTCTTGGACATAACGGGTAGGTTGATCTTGTTTTGTTTTCTTAAAGGTCCCTTCAGTATTTAGCTTTCTTTTCAGAACTTTGTAAACAATCTATCCACTTTAAACTATGGCAGAATCCTATTTTTTATCAGATTATTTCCGTTTGAAAGTAGCTGAACTTTTATTTTATTTTATTATAGATCATATAGTAGAAGTTTTGAGGGACAAGATCCAGCACTAAAAGAAAAACAAGTCAACTCTGATTTAACGCCCCATTTTTCTGAAAACCCTGCTGATACTGCTTCAGAGATAAGCTGTTCTCTCTACTCAGGGACACCACAGTCTTCAGAAAGAAACCAAGAAACCATGGTGACTATGTCTTTAATAATAGCTAAGTCTGATTAATTTGGGCCTGCTGAAGAGTCTTTTTGGTGTTAGCAAAAAGAGGGATCAATCCTGTTTAAGTATTCTTACTCAGAATTCTTGCACTGTATTTTATTTTTGAGGAGCTGTGTTGTTTGCCTAGTACCTTTATTTGGCTCTACTATGTATTAACCGTTGCATACCAGTTAATACATGGAAATGGCATAGCATAGGTTACTGCCTTCCAGATGTTGTTTGACAGGAACTCCCAGTATTCCTCATCATTGACTATATTTGTAAGCATTGTGGGAAGTTGCAGTTCAACAGTTTATAAAAGACTGCACAATTTACTCATCTAGCATAGGCCATTGTCACTATAGCACTGGTATATCTTATTCTGGGACATCAAATATGAACACTTGTAGAGTTTTATGTAACATTTGTTATCGTCATCATCTTTCTCATCCTTATTTATATCCTAGCTTTTCCCAGAATAAGGACACAAGGCAGTTTTATGAGGAATAGTTTCAAAGATTTTATTCTCAGGATGGCACAGGGGAGTAGTCCACAATGATTGGGTTAATTCCAACATGCCAACCAGAACAAGCAGGAGTCCTCATTCTTTTTCAGTTACAACAGTTAGAAAACCTCCCTCCTCTGACAATTTTTTTTCCTTTCCTGCTGAGCAAACTGGACAAGTTTGGCCTGTTCTCCGACAAGCCAGTTACTATTATTAGATTACTGATTTAGAAGATGAAAAAAAAGACAGAGTAGAAATTAGTTGAAAGCAAGAAGAAAGTGTCTGATTTACAGAGAGAAATGAGTTTGCAGATACCTGCTGCTCAGTGAGGCTCTAGGGAAGGAAAAAAGTGAGTGCTAGGAGTGTGTCACCTCAGATGCCTGGTGCTGATAAGTGTGGCTCTGAGTCTGAAAAGAAAGATAAAAGGCAAACCCTTCCAGATGGCCACCAACCCACATGTGTCTGAGGAGAAGAGAAATGAAGTGCTGAGAAAAGTATTCATCTCTTCTAGCAAAAGTGATATTGAGGAGGCTCAGGCATTATGAAGTGGTAAACAAAGTGAAAGATTTGACAGTAAGACAGAGAGTTTTCCCCCAAAAGCCAAAAAACAAAAAGGGAACCATGGCGAGATTGGGTCCCAGCTCGTCATCTAAGGTGGCAAAGAGCGCCACGGGTTGCTTTCCAAAGGTCAGTTTGGACTGCCAATTTGATGGTCACAATTCAAAGGAGATGGGAGGGGCTCTGGTTGAGCATTCCTCTGGTGCTGGAGCATGCTTGTAAGGTCTGATACAGCACCCAAAAGCAAGGGGAGGGGCTGTGTCTGAGCATGGTGCAGGGAGAGCATGTGTGATTTCCCCTCCTTCTCCACCAACATTTCAGGGTGCCTGTGGAGTTGCAGAGATCTCAGCATAGAGCAAGATGAGAGTACCTTTCTCTTTGGCTTATTGTTTGACATCTGAGTATATGCAATATTTAAAACAAATGTTTACAGATGTGTATAGGGGAGAGCAGTTAGAGAAGGAGAGACAACAGTTGAGAGGAGAAGGCTGTCACTGATACAACATCACTTTATCACAGATCGGGTGTGTGTTGTGGGGAAGCGGATACTAAAGTAAAACTGAGGAAGGCCTGCTTGGGCTAGCCCAGGGTACAGACAAACCAGGCCTGCTTTCTTTCTTCCTCACTGAAGACCAACATCCCTTTTAATGTTTATTATCACACCCTGACTCCCTCCTCATGTTATTGACACCTCTGTTTTCCCTAAAACCCACAATCTTTGTAGATAAAGAGCAAAGCTGACTAATGGTTACTCCAAAAGGAATGAATAACCTGTGATAGCATGTACTTAGAATAAACCTGAAGAAAATACTCTGTGGAGACTGTACTTATAGAAGAATATAATGGAATCTTTATTAAAAGAACCAACAAAGGAAAAGGTATTGAGGATTCAAGAATATTCAACCAAAATAACTATTTCTTAAAGATATTAATCTAATTGCTTCAAAACACTTGAGTCTTGACTAACAGAACATTCACACATGCCTCTTTGGACCTCCCAGCACTAAAGTCTGTTTCACCTGCAGGGTCCCAGCCTCTGGTCCTTTTCAGAGGTGGCTTGGTTACTTCTCTGCCTCACATCAGGCATCTGAGAAGCTAACCCTCCTCCCAGAAAACCCCTTTGGTTAACTGGATGCTTTGACTTAGAGTTTCCCCTATAACTCTCACTGAAGGAAAACCAATCCATCTCACACTCCCAGTATATATGTGTGTGGGTGTGTGTGTGTGTACATACATACATATACATATATATATATACCGTATTTTCCGGCGTATAAGACGACTGGGCATATAAGACGACCCCCAACTTTTCCAGTTAAAATATAGAGTTTGGGATATACTCACCGTATAAGACTACCCCTCTTCCAAAGCACACCAAATAAAAAATAAAAAAAACATCAGATTTGATTTCAATATGGTAATTTTAATTCAAATGCTTATGACATGCAGGTACTTAGCAGGAAAACTGTCACTTATAAACATAAGGCTGTTTGTCATCAAACATGTAAACATAAAATAGTGCAAGTGGATTAAACTTTTCCTAATTCACTCTAAAGCTGAAAGGAAGGATAAGACAATAAACCCATGGGAGCTGCCATGCTGTTTGTTTTCTAAGCTGTCAACCAAACTGGAACTGATGATGATAGGAGGAAGATAACAAACTATAGAGAGAGAGCAAGTGCTGGGCAAGTCCCTGGCCAGTTAGCAAGCTACAGTATTTTTACAGGTTTTGCTGGCACGACAGCTTCCCTTTAAAAGCCTTCAAAATCCTCCTGTTCGTCATCTGATGTCATAAGTACATCAATGACATCTTGTGATACATTTGTAAGGCAGTCATCGTATGGATCAAATTCCGTATCAGATGGTGTGGTCTCAGCTTCGGCTTCCTCTTCATCTTGCCACAAGTAGTCGTCCTCCATACCATCTGATGAATTTGATATGCCACACTTCTTGAAAGACTTGATTACTTTTTCTGCATCAATATCATTCCAGGCTTTTATGACAAACTTGCACAAAACATCCAACTGTGGAGCACGCATGTTTCCTCCTTTTGTGAATGACTTTTCACCTCTAACCATCCATTCATTCCACTGTTCTTGAATGCGATCTTTAAATGGCTTGTTTAGGCACACATCCAGTGGCTGTACCAACGATGTCAATCCTGCAGGAATAACTGCCGCATCTGTGTTTAGTCTTGCAAGCCTTTGCTTGGTGCTGGGAGTTAAATGAGCCCTGAACATATCCCACACCAGTAGACTGCGTTTTTGAATAAGTCCACCTGGTCGCCTGCTCCATACATTATCAAGCCATAGCTTTACCCCTTCTTCATCCATCCAGCCTTTTTCATTCACATGTACAAAACAACCAACAGGAAACTTGAGTTTTGGCATTGTTTTTCTTTTAAAAATAATCATTGGTCTCAGTTTGGCACCATCAGCTGTGCAGCCTAGTACCACTGTAAAACTGGACTTCTCATGTCCTGTTGTTTTAAGTAAAATTGTTTTTTCACCTTTTTGATGGACAGTTTTATTTCCAACCATGTCAAAATTCATTGGAGTTTCATCCATATTTCCGATACTACTTAACGCATAGCCATGTTTAGTGCGCTGTTTTATTACGTATCGATGGAAACTATTTAGTTTGTTATCAAGATCTGCAGGTAATTTTTGGGCAATTTTTGTCTTTTGCCTCAGTACCATATTATGCCTTGCCATGAATCTAGTACACCAGGATACAGTGGCCTTAAATTTGTTGCTGTGATCTGGGTTAGATTTGGCCCACTGAAGTGCAAACAAACGTATTTGATTTCGTGTCACTACATAACCATTTTGGCGATGCTCATTCACCATGTCTGCCACATGTTTTTCGAGTTCTGGCCAATGTGGGGTGCCTCTTCTTAATGCACACTTACCCCTTGGCATACTCTTTAATGCTTTTTCATTTGCTTTCCAGTACCGAACCATCTTTTCTGTTACTCCATATTGTCTTGCAGCAGCGCAGTTATTATGTTCCATGGCAAAGCTTACAACTTTAAGTTTGAAACTGGCTTCATATTTCTTTCTTCTTGCTGGTGGAGCCATGATGGGGTTTTGACTGTTGGACATTTGTATACTGTACTGTATGTACTGGTGCTACACTGTATGAACAGGTGATGATACTGGTGCTGTAGTGTATGTGGTACCCAGTATACAACAACCAGCCCGATGTACCTTACTGGCAATTGGCTGGTTGTTGTATACAAAGCCTGCTTGGACTGGTCAGCCCTCCCTGCCTGCCCAGCCCTCTCTGTCTCCAAGACTATCAAAGTGATAGATCTCCCTCTTGAGGACTGCAGTGAATCTGAGAGGCAGAGAAGGAGGTACGGTAATAGGATATAAGGGCGGGCCAGGTGGGTGAAAGAGGCGTGTTTTTCTGGGCACAGCGCTGCTCTATGGCCCTTTTCGCAGCGCTGGCTCCACCCCCCGTCGTCCTCTCCTCCTCCTCCTTCCCGGCGGTCCTCTGCCTAGCAACAGGAGCAACTCTGGCCAGCCTCCCTCCCTCCGCGGCTGCTGATAGGCTCGGCCGATCCAGGAAACTCGGATGCCCCAGTCACTGCGAATGAGTTGTCCAGAGGGAGGGAAAGTGGAGCCGGCGCCCTGGAACGCCTCTTGGTGGGATTTAAAATATATGTGTGTATATATATATATTATTGCGCATCTTTCATTAGGAATTCCTAAAATGAGCACATGGCAGCACAAGCCACTACTCTATGCCTGTCTCTGGGTGGTAGACCCCCAAGGGTCTGGGGAAAAACAAGCAGATCTTACAAAGCCTGACGTCTCTCCATCTGCTTTAGGCAATGTTAATCAACAATCATTACCCTTCGGCTACAGAGAGAGGTATTAAGTAAATGCAAATGGCTAGAAAGGTCATACTTTCCAAACCAGCCGTGTTCCAGCTGAAACTCTACATGTTTATCTTACAAGAGCCTGGCGAACGAGGAAGCAGTGGAGGAACCAGAAAGGCTGCCCGGCTCTCATTCTCGGGGGGGGGCGTGCCGCTGAGAGCCTCTCCTCTCCTCCTCCCTCGCCGTCGCTCCGGAGGAGCCAGCAGCCAAGCACCGGGCTCACATCCTTGCAAAAAGGGGCAGCCTCGCCAGCCCCAGGCGCTTCCTGCCAGCCCCCTGGACTTTTAAGCAAACTTGGGGCTCCCCCCCTCCCTCCCCCCCCCCCCCCTTTTTAATATCCCTCCTCCTCCTTTCCTGGGAGGATGCCCTTTGGGGGCAGCGCTGGGAGGCAGCAGCAGCTGCAGCACACTACCCGGGAGCGGTGGGGGGACGAAGTTTCAGCGACACCCGGTGTATAAGACGCCCCCGACTTTTGAGAAGATTTTCTTGGGTTAAAAAGTCGTCTTATACGCCAAAATAGGTATATATAGTCTGCTGTAATCCCCAACACAGCCTCTCCGTTTGGCTCCCCCTTAAATTCTTTTTATCAGAGAACCAATTGGATTAAATCACCCTCTGTTACTATGGGTGCTCTGCTAGCCACGCCCCCAGGCTTCTTCACGGGGTGATAGAATTATGTATACAGATCAAGACCATACAATGTGGGGCTGGCTGTTTCCCAGGAATGAATGCTGCTAATGCCAATGAATTACAGCTGCTGATTAGACAGGCAATTTCATATAAATTAGGGCAATGATGTCAGTAATGAAGAATCAATTTAATGAATGGCGAAATAAAAATTTTCCCCTTTTTTTTCATGGTCTCTGTGAATCTCACAAATGGGTTTACGCACCTGCACAAACCCCCATTCAAACCCTTTTGGAAACCTAGGACTAGGCATTTTGGCAGTTGACCCCTCCCCCATCCTCCTAGGGAATAAAAGGCCCCTCCCTGTGTAACGGTCAGTTCCTTTTCTTCCACCGCAGTAGCAGCATCAAAGAAGCCTTCCTCTAGCTTTCAAATTGATTGATTTAAGATTTGACTAAATATTTACTTTTTTCTTGGTATTTTGGTGGTTGTTTCTAACATTCAATTTCCCCTTTTTTGCCTATTGGTTTGGCTTCTATTTAATCAGTTGAGGAATTGTACAGAAAACTACCTCTTTTTCCGTGGTCTCTGTGTCTCATCTTTTTAGGAGGTTTCGCGCCTGCGCGGTAGCGATAAGAAGATTCTAGAGCTCAATAGCTTGGCGGGAACCCCTCCCCTATGCCAGTACTGGGGCATGCTCAGCCCGCCAAGCAACGGTACTCCTCAGTTCTTTCTTGTCCCCCTTTGCAAAAAAGAAGGTTCCCCCTTGTGCTTTTGGCTTTATTCTTGGTTTTTTGAAAAAATTTTTTGGCTTTTTGGATTACAGTTTTTCGGACTCCGATTTGGCTTTGGTGTTTTGGCTTCTGGTTTCAACCCTTTCTGGTTTGACATACGATTTTTGGATTTGGGACTGGTTCTTCCAATTTCGAACCCCCGCTCTCCTCCTCTCTTCTTTACTTGCTGGACACATTCTATGTCAGCGTTGTTCAAAAGCTGCGTCTCCTGTGGAAGGAAGGTGCGCTTTTGGACAAACATCGTGCGCGCCCCTTCTGTTTGGGCGGGGGCCATAAACGTCCAGGCCTGCCCTGTGTGTAACCCATTCATCCACCAGACCCTCTGCAACTGCTCAGCGAGACTGAAGTTTCATTGTTGGGAGGAGTTCCTGCATGCCCCAAAAACGACAGGGGCCCATGGTGCCATGGCCAAAAAAATTTGCCAGGGGGCCATTTGAGCAGCAGCGGCTCCCGTCCTTCCCCCTATTGGTCCCCGGGCTGGGTCCAACCTTAACTCCCGAGGATAACAAAGGTTAGGCTTCTCTGGTTTAAAGGACCCTGCAGGTTTGGCGGGACCTCCACCTTCTCCAACCACTAACACCAGCACAGAAGAAGTTTTCCCCAAACCCCAGGACACCATAAGGAAAAAGGAAAAGAAGAGGGGGAAAGGGAAAAAAAGGGGCCGCTTCCTCGGAAGGAAACTGGTCTCCTGACACCCCCCACCCCACCCAGCCCTGGGGAACCAAAAGTTTCGGGAAAGGGCCAAAGAGGTCCTTGAGGTGTCTGAAGAGGAGCAGACCGTGGAGGTCCTGCCCTTGGAACCACCCGAGCTGATGGCTGCGGTTACCCTGCCAGATCACCGTCCTTTGGTTGACCCCCGGGGGGAGGCTGTGGCCCGGGCATCACCCTTTTCCTCCCCCACAGGCCGCCTCTAACGGAGTGAGTCCCCCTAGGGGCCCGGGGCCTCCATCCCTGTGACATCGGGAGATGATCCTGGAGAAAGCCTCTTTTGGGGACACCGTCTACCCCTTTCCCCCCTTTCGTCGGTAGGTTGGCCGGGACCCTGTGGCGTGAGCCCCCGAGGTTGTACTCCGTACTTCCCGTCGTACAGGGACCTTTACCCCCCCCACGTACAGTACTGTACCACAACTTTCGGTCTCACTTGCCTTCCAGAGAAGCCCATTGCTCCCCTACGGGGGGCTGCCGAGCCGATCCCCCCCCAATCCGACTCACCGTGTCATCGGAGGTTTGGGCCCTCACCCCGTTACGGGGCCCATGTCCCCCCCCCCGCAGACAATGTTGACCACAATGTGCCTTCCCCCCAACCCACCGTGGCACAAGCGACGCGCCCGGCGATGTTGACGACCAGGCCACCCACTGCCCTGGGCCCTCAGTGGGTCCCCTCCAGGTCACTTCGATCCCGACTGCAACGTCAGCCTCGGTACTGGTGCAGCCTGCTGCTCCGGGGTGACCCTGGCTCTCCCTGCCTGCAAGCCATCTAGGAGAGAGCAGCAGGAAGGTTCTGATCCATCTTGGAGTCTATAAGTGGGCTTGCTCTGTGGAGTTGACTCCGTCGTCCCACAGTCACCTCCCTTGGCATTCGGAGAACTGGGACCAGGTGACCAAAAAGTGCGGGAGTTCTCGGCAGGGCCTCCTCCATATGGCCCGGCCCTCAGCCTTAAAGGGTTCATAAACCGGCCCCCGCGGCGCCCGGATCCTGTTTCCAATATCTGGGGGTCCCCCCCCATCTACTGCGCCCCTATTTTCTGCCAACGTTCCTGGACGCCATGAAGCAACTGTGGGCGAAGCTGGCCCCCCGCCCAAATGATCCCCCACAGGCTCGAACACCTGTACAAGACGCAGCGAGGACACGGAGTTTTCTTTAGTCATCCGGTCCCGAACTCCATCGTGGTCAGCTGGCCCAAAAAAGGGGGGGAAACCGAGCACATACGACCCCGCCAGACCGTGAAGGTTGGAAGCTCGATACTTTTGGCAGGCACCCTTTTACTCGGCATCTTCCCTGGTGGCCAGGACCCTGAACACGATGGCTTACCTCACGGCATACCACCAGAACATCCTGGACCGGCTCGCCCCGCTTCTCGCTGATTTCGGAGGAGTCCTGTGCTACCACCACACAGCTCTTCGGTGAAGCTGTTGCAGTCACCAACCAGCAGATCGCCTCCTCGAGGCACGCCATGGAGGTTACCTCGAGGGTGATGGTCGGCACGGTGGCCCTTCAGCGACATGCATGGTTGCGTTCGTCGGGGCTCCAGGAAGACAGCTGCAGGAGGATCGGGGACCTCTCATTCGATGGCCAGGGACTCTTCCATATATTGACAGATGAGGCCATGGACTGTTTTTAAGGTCCGTTAATGGGAAGAAGATGGGCATTAATAAAACCCCCCCAGTCCCGCTGCAGCTTTGGCAGCTACGGCTCTAGACCATTGTGGTGAAGGTCCTCTTCCTCCTCCACATACCAACTGCGCTCACCGCGATCGACCGCCCTCCCCGGGCCCTCCACTTCATCTGCTGCACGGAGAAATCCTCGGGAAAAACACCCCTCTTCTTCTTCTAAGAAGTCCTTTTTCCGGAGGGCACGGTTTTGATGCGTTCGCAGGTTTTCCACCCCGGGGCCAGTCTTCACCCTCCCCGCAAACCTTTGATATCAACTGAGCTTTGGGCCCGACACCTTGCCCGGGGGGCGGGAAAAACCCCGGACTCCTGGGTCTTCATCATCCGCCTGGGCTACGCCATGAGTTCCCCCCTTTCCGCCGGGGGTTCTCCTTTCCCCCCCGGGCCCCTTGGGGTTTTCTGGAAGGAAACCCGTCCCTTCTACAAAGGGAGCGATGGGGAAATTCCATCCTAGGGCCAAAACCACCGGGTTTTTCTCGAGGTACTTCACCGTACCGAAGACGAACGGAACCCTGTGGCCTTCCAAATTTAGAGGGGTGAACAACTTTCTCCCCAAGAGGTTCAAGATGGTCACGCTACCCTCGATTCTGCCTTTCCTTCGGCAAGGGGACTGGTTCGCCTCTATCGATCTTCGGGGGCCCCCTTCGACATCCCCCCTTCGCCCGCAGCACAGATAGTACCTGCAGGGTTTGCGGTCGATGGTGCCCTTTCTATCAGTACCGGGGGTCCGTTTTGGGCCCCTTCAACCGCGCCACGGGTCTTCACCAAGTGCATGGGCCCCCCTGATGTCGTTTCTGCGGCGAAAGGCGTCTCAAAATTTCCCCCACCTGGACAATTGGCTCTTGGTGGCATCCTGCCCAAAAAAAACTTTCAAAGACATACACCAGACTCTTAACCTTTTCTCACCCCTTAAATTCCCGGTCAACCCAAAAAAGTCCCCTCTCAAACCCACAAGGGTTCTTGACTTTATCGGGGTCCCCGGGGGGCGGGTTCGGCGAGGGCATGCTTACCGCTGGACAGGGGGGCGGGCTTTGTTTGGGCAGCGTCTGCCGTCTTCCATGCCCCGATGGTGGAAGGGAGGAGAATCCCACAACTCGGCTACATGGCTTCGACAACCGCCGTCACCTGCTCTCCAGACTTCGCGCACGACCGCTTAGCACTGGTTCGCCCGAGTCTTTTATCCCCCTCTGGGACGACCAGACACACCGCTACCAGCTTCCTCAAAAGGGGCGCCAATCCCTGCTGTGGTGGCAGTTTTTTCAGCCACCTCCTGGGGAGCAGAACCTCCCAAAGGGCACGGTGACAACGGATTTCCCCACTCTTCGGCTGGGGGGCACCCCTGCAGCGACCCCCAGAGTCCGCAGCCGGTGGATCGGTCCAAACTCCCTCCATATCAACACTCTCAAGCTACTTGCCCTCTCCAAAGCTCTGCGGGCGTTTCATCACCTCGTCGTAGGCCACACGGTGTTGATCCTCACCGCAACACGATGGCAGTCTGCTACATCAACAGGCAAGGGGGGAAGAACCTTCTCAACATCGCCCTTGATCTCTGGGACTGGTGCGTCTTGCTCCGGATCCACCCGGTAGCGGTTCACCTGGCTGGGCAGGAAACACCATGGCAGATGCCCTCGCGGGGCACCTCATCCCACTACGAGTGGTCCCTCTCCAGCGAGGCCTTCCAGATGGTTCGAGCCGACTATCGACCTCTTTGCCACCAGCGGGAAGGGGAAAAAAATTTTCCCGGGCCCGTTTGGGGGCCCCCGTGTTTCCCCCTCCATCGGTGATGCCTTCCAGTTTCGGTGGAACGGGGATTCCTCTCGCGTTCCCTCCGTTCTCCCCCCTGGGCCGTGTGATATCCAAGTCCCCCGCAGACCAACAGACATCATTTTACGGCTCTGTACTGGCCGAGGCAGCACTGGTTCAGGGCCCCCCTTTTAAAGGGCCCCCCGGGGACGGATCCTCCCGGGTTTCCCCACAGTACCAGACCTCCCCATCCCACTCCCAAAGGTCTCGTGCTACACCCAGACCTACTGCTCTTGGCCCTCTATGCCTGGAGGATATTCGGGCCGCGGCCCATTTTTCGGCAACGTCCTGACCACGTCCAGGGAAAAAATCAACACGCCACCCAAATGCCATTACAAATGGCGGCATTTTGTTGCCTTTGCTGAAGAACAACGGGAGCCGGTATCGCCTTTCAACCTGCCTACCGTGCTCCACTTCCTCCTACACCTTCGACAGCAGGGCTTGGCCTTTCGTCTCTGAAGGTGTAAACTCACCGCCTTAACTTACCAACCACCACGATCCCCATCGGCTGCTCTCTTTCGCCACGGTACCGTGGAAACAGTTTCTCCCGGGGGGGGCACCCCTCCCCCCGGTTTTACCGTGC